>CM046876.1:642968712-644187208 GCA_025667525.1 Glebionis coronaria
TTTTGAGAGATTCTTCATACTTAGACCACGACTTTTTCATTTTTTTCTCCAATCTTTATTTTGGACTTTGATATATAACGATCCGCCTCCTTTTTGGACTTGGATCTATTTATCCTCATACCTTGTTAGGGCCTTTTCGGATAGACTTCTCCATGACTTTTGGGGAGTTTTTGCTTTTCGTCGTGTGTCTCGATCCTTCATATTGATTTTTGATAAATGATTCTTCACATCACTTGGGATCTTTAGCAACAAAATGTAGCCCTCATGCCTTGTTATGGCCTTTTCGGACTCGCCAATCTTCGCATCCCGCTTCAATAAGTTATGCCTTGGCTATGAACTCTAATCATTACCGAGCAACTTTTAAACGATCTTGGGCTAGAAGCTAAGTAACTTTTCAAAACGTACAACCTTATTTATTGCAGATAAATTTATTAACAAGCGATGGGAAAATAGGCTTATAATTAACTCACATAAATTCACGAAAGAATACCAAACTTATAATTGACTCTATCATCACTCGTTCTCCACAGTTTAAAATCTCAAGGAATGAGACTCGTGGATGCTTAGCCTATTAAATCAAAGTTTTGGGTTTTCGAGTCGTCTATAGGATCTTGCAAACTCTTAGACTTTTTCAAGTTTTAGAAATCGCGTTTTAAAGTTCCCTTGATAAACGACTCTCTAGGATCAATTATAGGAACTTGCGAAAAGTTCTTGTTCTTAACCCGTGAGAGTTAAGACTTTCGCGTTTTATAGCTCCCTATATAAAAGCCTAGCAAAACTTGACTTAAACATGTTAAGGATACTAGCTAGAGTAAACTTAGATAAGTAAACTCGGGTTGAGTCAAAAGATTCACAACGTTTGAAAATTAAAACCACTTTATTAAAAATTTATTCTAGTAAAGAAAGAAAATAACTATACAAAGGTAAAACTAATAGGCCAAAATAGATCAAAAGTTTTGAAAAATGTCGAAAAATTGATTTTCCGGTTAAAATGAGGACAAATACAAGGAAAAGGCCACTTAACTTCGATAGAAGTCCCCCCTACACTTAATATAAACATTGTCCGCAATGTTTAAGCATGTGGGAGTAAACTCCCCTACACTTAGGACATTGTGAACTTTGTTTAAATCTTGCTAAGGAAAGGACAACTAACGAGATTCCTATTTTAATATTGGAAAATATAAAATAGTGAATCGAAAAGAGTTTAGGATAGAACCGGGAAGAAGAGAAACACAGAATCACGGGTCGTCAAAAATCATCAAGAGTGGATCATTGAGCTCGAATCCCTAAATAGTAGAAGAGAGGAAATAACAAACACCAACAGGTCTCCCTCCTACACTTATGGTAAAAACAAAGAAAAAGATAGATAGATAGTCGGTTTGCCTCCCGAGAAGCGCTTGTTTTTGTTAACCGAGTCACGAGCCTGACTCGTCCCCGAATTAAATGGTCCATGGGGAAGCCTCGAATGTAATACGTGGATCAAAGACATTGTCCTCGTTCCCAGAGGAATATAATAAAGGAGAGGCAGGAGGATAAGTCTTGAATGGTAGGAAGGTCCTTTCAACATACGAGAAGTATGTGAAATCTTGATCCACGGGAGGTGAGGTGGGTAAAGGAATAACATTGTCATCCTCCAAAGAAAATGGATGCTGACCAATTGGCAAAGCCGTAAGGTTATCAATCATAGAATGGTCATTGTCACCTCCCGGGTCAAAGCACTCATCCTCCTTTCTCGGAGAGTGAAATTGATACATCACCCGCTTGGGCGTGCATACAGTAGGATGAGGGGGCAATATAGTATGAGAAGTAAGAGAAGAATTACCTTCCATCCGTGTCACCTGTCCAGTAGAGTCAAATCTCTCCACCTCTGCTATAGAAGGGGGCATGGCTAACAAAGTATGCTCATCAATAGCAAGAGAAGCAGAGCTATCAATGTCCTCAATCCCGTCGTCAAAGAGAGGATTCACCTCACTAGATATGTAAGCGTCATCAAAATCAAATAAAGGGTTCGAATAAATCTTGAAAGTTTCCTTTGGAACGTCTTCATCAGATAGTGACTCGTCATCACTAGAAGTAAAATCATCATCTTGATCAAAAAGAGGATTAGAGAAAGCCAAAGAATCCTCTCCCAAAGTGTTGGTGGAAGGAACATCATCAGAAGAAAGTGCATCATACTCATCGTCACTGTCGGATGTCAACTCAGATTCACTTGGAATTGGGACAAGGTTATCAGCACTAGACTTTATGAATTCGTCGGATTCCTTTGCAGGATTTGTGCTAAGATCCTCATCCCCTAGGATGGGTGAATCCTTAGGCTCCAGAGCCGGCAAGTCGGAAGAAGGAATATAATTCTCAGCGTTCCAAGAAATAGGACTCTCATCGTCATCACTATCATAATAATATGGAGGCACAAGAGGAGGAGTATAAGCATTAAGGTTAGATACTTGCTCTTGTTGCTAATTCGCTTGACATTTCTCCATGATCTTGTTGCAAGCTTCTTGAACTTTTTGAAAGTTGTCAAAAAGTGTGGCCATTTGCTCAGGAGGAAGTGCACAAAAGGGTTGATGAGTGACGGTGTGACGTGGGGGCTCAAAGTTATACACACTGGGATGATAGAACGGAACTTTCTCAAAGACCTTCGATGGATCACAAGAAGCATCGTGAGGGCCCCCACAAATATAGCACCACGGGTATGGAGAAAAACCCGGTGCATCTTGAGGATAAGGATTGTCATAGACGGGAGAAGGTGAGAAAGTATTGTAAGAGGAGAAGTATGAATTTGTTGAATTGCAAAATGGACAAAATCCAAATTGTGTATCGTCGATATCAAAACCACACCGCTCACAAGTACACCATTGACATGTTTGAAAACCATGCCATGGTCTCCCACACCGTACGCAAGACGAATACATGAAGAATTATAAATAAGATGGGTAAAGAAAAGAATTAAACATAATAGAGGATAAAGAGGAATATTTTTGGTGCAAAACTTTGAAAAAGAAATGCTTTTTATGATTTTTCAAATGTTTTTGGGATTTTTTTGAAAATTTTTGACACGAAAAATAACGTTCACGAGTGAACGGATCCCAAAAAGCAACGCGTCTCTCACAGAAAACCGTTAATCTTTACGAAAAGAGCCGGCAGCGGCGCCATTTGATACATGAGATTTTTGTATGTAAAAATTATCGTCACAGTCTCTTCGAATTGAAAACTGGTTTAACTAGGTGACTCAGTCGTTCTTTGGTGAAACAAATTATTTTTGGTTGTTTTAAAATAAAAGTGCAAAACTTAAAAGTAAATGGCTGTAATTTAAATCTAAGTCTAATTTAAAATAAAGGACGAGTATTTAGAAGCGTGACGAGAAATTAAAAGGGCAATTAATGTAAATAACGCAAACTTAAATCTATCTAAGGCAAACTTAAAACGCAACTAAAACTTAAACTAAGGCAAAGCTAAAATAAATCTAAGGCAAGTAATCTTAAAGTGCAACTAAGTAAAAAGGCGGGAAAAGTAAAGCTTGAAAATTAAAAACAGAAAGTTAAAAACTGAAATTAAAAGAACCTGAAAAATAGCTCATCCGGAATAATTATTTGTTTGGAATAATCACTCATCCGGAATGTCACCTTCGTTCGGAATGATTCTTCTTCACTCGGAATATTTACCAAAACCCTTGATCCGGAATAAATCCTTTCTCCAGAATATGTCACTTATCCGGAATAAAGTCTTGATTCGGAATACTTAAGCTTGATCCGGAATGTTGCTGATCCGGAATGTTTTCCGAATGAATCCCCTTGATCCGGAATGTTGAAGATTCCGGATGAAGACTGTAACACCCCCACAAATGCTATGCGCAGCGGAACTACAACATTTGGGTGCTACACAGTTATCATCGCACACAAGATATATCAAACGACTCAAAAGACGTAAAAGTCTTGACATTATTTAAACATAGTTAAAATGTACATGTCTACTGTTTTCCAAACCCCAAAAGAATACAATACAGAGTTTGCGTTTAGGTCCCCACTGAATCTCAACCCAAAAATACATTTTCATTCACATGACATAGTATAAAATTTTTAAGTGCAAAAAGGGAGGAAAAAAAAGTAGACCGCCAAGCCACCACAACTTCCATCCTCGCATGCTCCGCTGCTATCAATCTTGGTTACCTGAAACACATGCTTAAAATCGTCAACACAAAGGTTGAGCGAATCTATAGGTTTATCAAATCATAAGTTGAACATAAGTATTAAAAACCAATCATGATCATTCAATAGCATTGTCGTACTCACAATCTATTACTCAAGGATATGACAATTGTGTTTAAGCTCATGACACTAATCCGTTAACTCAATCACCCGCGTAATAATTA
The DNA here is from genome assembly GCA_025667525.1 of Glebionis coronaria. Classification (NCBI taxonomy): domain Eukaryota; kingdom Viridiplantae; phylum Streptophyta; class Magnoliopsida; order Asterales; family Asteraceae; genus Glebionis; species Glebionis coronaria. The sequence goes on from CM046876.1 coordinate 642,973,082, forward strand.
CCGGCGTGATTCAGATGAAACCAGTGCCCCTTCTAAAGGCATCAGTTGCAATTATACCTTATCTCTCATACAAGATAATCTACCGCAGAACTTACTCAACGTACAGCTTCTCGGCTAGCATTGGGTCGTTAGCCCCGTAGTACTACAAATTGTATAAGCGGCTATTTCCCCCTACTCGAGGGCAGGACAATAGTTAATAGTTCATGAATTTAGGGACTTTTGCAACTAGGTACTCAACACAATTTCGAGGCAACATTCGGGTCCAACAATCAATCAAGACTTATGTTCATTTTCATTTAAATTAGCATGTATCCCCCTCGCGGGTTAAAAACATTTGAATAAAGTAAAGAGCGAGGCTATAGACTCACCTTGCGTAGTAGTAGTGGTTCTAGCGAAGACGTAACGAGAAATGTCACCGACGACGTGGATGCCCGGGAAAATCAAACACTTGACCTAAAATCAAGGTACGTAAACCAAATCAATACTCCGCGTACATTATTGTACTAAACACACGCAAATGAAAACACACTCAATGCTTATAAAAACTTACGCCAAAGTCAAACAAGTAGTTGTTACTAGACTTATACCATTTATCAAGGTTATTAAAGTTACTATCCATTTCACGACTTCGCCGATACTTACCAAAAGTATGGGCTGTTTTACTAGACTTAACCCTTGTTATAAAAATTAAGAAAATTCTCAAAAATACCTCATGACCTGTAGAAAACCCATTTTTAATCCCATTAAAAGTTTTCGCTTTTACGACCCGTTACTCGACACATTACTAAACCTACATTTTTCGGACTGAAATTGCACTTTGACCAAGTCGGACTCATTTGACCCATTTAAAATATACCATTGACCTCTACGACACCTAAGTCTAATAATAGACTCAAATACACAGGTTTGAGACCAAAAATCAACTTTCAAACATTTTTAGAACTCTAGTTACAATCCTAGACATTCGACCTATATTTTGACAAAAACCCGTAACTTGTGATTTTCATCACCCGGTACGCCTCAAACTTTAAAATATCATAACTTTTGACTCGTTTTGAGTTAGGAGCTCTACCTTATATCAAATCGAAGCTAAAAAGAAGCTCTACAACAATATCCAATCATCCAGACCTGGACTTAGACTTAAACCCACGAAAATACCCCTAAAGTTTCTGATCTAAAAACACCTCTTTCAAAACCGTAAAAATCGTCATTCCAACCCTTTTTCTTACATCCTAGACCTATTATAACACCAATTAACCAATACAAAACATCCTAACTATCCTTAATTACTTGAATGAACAATCACAACAAAAACCCATTTCATAAATCATACATGCAATGTGTTTAACCCATTCAAACACACCCAAAACATCATTATAAACACAAACCCATGACATTTCATCAAACACTTTGAACACAGCCAAAACCCCCAAAAATTCGTGGCTTTTAGGGGCTGTGGAAGACACAAATCATAACCCCCATCTTGTTTTATAGGTTAATTAACATTATATACACATGAATTAAACATGTGTATGGTTTAATTTGATCAAAACCCGTTTTTGAAAAATCACAAATTTTTGAAAGATTTCATGGATGCATGTGTGTTTTTGTTAGTGGGATTTACTTACAAGGTGAATTGGAAGGTTGGTATTTGATTGGATTCTCCAAAAACCCAAGAAAAATAATGGTGGTGGTGGTTGTGTGGTGGGTGGCCGGCGGCCATAGGAGAGAAAGAAAGAGATGAAATTTTTTTTTTGAATGTATTTTGTGTTGTGTGTGTGTGATTTCCCCCTTTTGTAAAATTCTAGGGACCTTTTGTGCAATTTGGGCTTTCTTTTGGCCTTTGTTGAAAACGATCTCAAATGTTTACGGGATTGACTAGTAGTCGGTTTAAAAACTTTACGGAAGTCGGGTTTCGCCCCGAACACTTGAAAATACTTTTAAATGGTTCAAACGCACACAAAACGAATATACGCATGGTTCCGACTCGACTTAACACGTAAATAAAATAAAATCTCGAAAAACTCAAATATCGATCAATCGATAGTAAAATATGAATTTTGGGGCATCCGTCGGTATCGTAGTCGTTATCGGTTCTTCTTAAATCGTCAAACGTTAAATTACGACCGTAAACGTCGGTTTCAACTTAAACCGTCAAATAAATCCACGATAAAAATTCCTAAAAATTTCAAAAATATACGTAAAATAGGATTAAATAAATAATGTTGGGCTCGGGATATCACATCCACAAGTGAGCCACAACTTAAGAGAGATGCTCATACTGAACAGCTCTTGAGACAATAACTTAGCATCATACGGCACTTTCACGGGTGTTACATCCTCCCCTCCTTAAGGGAGCGACGTCCCGGCGCTCTCCGGTTCTTATACTCGCATTTCGTACTACTGGGAAGATAAGGTTACTCCTTCCTAAAGAGGTCTTTACGTTCCGATATGGACTTCGGTTCACGTCTCGTTCCATCACACCTTCGCGATGAGTATTATACCTTGCTTCAATCTCCTAACATCTCGACCCATGGTTTCCACTTCACCTCCCGAATTTCTTCCTATGGCTATCAACACATCTCTTCTCACAGCTTCTCGCGGTCCACAAGTGATGCTTAATCTACACCATCTCTTCCGTAGCTCTTGAATCATTTCAAGTCCATTCAACTGACTTTTTCCTACTTCATTCTATCCAACTGGAGATCCACATTTTCATCAACATAATTCCTCAAAGGCTGCAGCTTCAATGCTACCATGGTAAATGTCGTTGTACAAAAATACTACCAATGGCGAGTGTCGGTCCCAACAACTACCAAAATCAATCACACACGCTCGGAGCACGTCTTCCAACCTTCGAATCGTCCTTTCACTTAGTTCATCGTCTCACAAAAATAATTACTCACAAAGGAAATCGCACGGTCGCACATAACCTCATCAAAAACGTTAAAATATACAAGACGGAGTAATTAATACTAATCGTACAAAATCACCTTATTACGGTATTACGTACATACAAACCTACTTCGTCAAAAACTAATTCATCGATACGGAAATCATCCGACGTATACCTAACTTTCTCGAAAACGTCACAATCCAACCAAATACAAAAGCCATTATGAAACACATACAACCATATTACGACATGTTTGCAACATAGCCAAACCATGCTAAACCAATCAGTTCAATCAGTTAACCCACGCTTGCTAATCAGCCAAGCCAAGATAAAACAAGAATATTTACATAATTTTCGCATGAGTCCAGTCAAAAGAAAATTGCAAGTTAAAGAAGGTTCAAGAGCTTGCTAGCTATGGATGCATATCCAAAAAGAAATAAAATACTTACATGTGTCATCGTGGGGTGCTCACACACGGATCCATACCAAAAAGATACTACAAGAACACCATCTTACTTCCGTCCCAAACGTGGTCAAAATCTTAATAAATATCATCGTTCACAGTTAAAAAAAATACATTACATGGCACGTGTTCTCCATGATCGGACTTCATTGGACAATGTCGTCTCAAGTTCTCACAACTTACGATCACTCGACCAGATTACTTACCACACAAATACATAAAAGGCAAGGGTTTACCACAAAAACATCAACTAGGGATATCTATCGTTTAACCATCGATAATCAAGGATGGTTGAGTCAAGCAAAGAGGATTCCTCACTTAAATAAACGAAAACGACAATGGAATTGTCTTCCAATTACTGATGCACAGTTGGTAAACTTCAACAGTTTACCGCGTGTCGTTGTCATATCAAAAGAACAAGAAAAGAATAATAAATAAAGTACGATACATTCGACGTAGGAGAAGTCTTCGTCCTTTCCCTTAGAGTTATTCAAACTCGGTTTTCCTCTACTTCGGAAGTCTTCTATTTTTGTTAAAAACTCTTCTCAGTGTCGATTCGCGCCCCTTTGGTATTTCATCAACACCCTCGTGATTCCGATAATCTTCACACATTACACACAACTCATAAAAACATTTTTCCAAAATTACTCGGTCACAGTGACTTACTAAGTCAACGCCAAACAAAAAGAAAAGATTTCAAAGAACACAAGAAAATTCAAAAATTGTCTTTAAGAATCAAAGAAATTACGACTACTTGCAAAAATGATCCACCATTTTAGAAAGAAACGTTCTCATCCAAACGATTATCAAAACACTACAAGTTTCAAGATGACCAATTTGTTTGACACGATAGTGCCCTTCCTAAACTATGCATAATTAGCTAGATCATGCATACTTAAGGATCAAGCAACAACAACCAACAAAATAGGACTCTTCCCGAATTATGCATAGTTAGCTAAGCTGTGCATAATTGAGGATCGAGTGACGACGCAAACATTATTATTGCATACCAAATATGACTACGAAAGTTTTCGACCTAATCTTCAAAATAATTAAACCATTTGAAATGAATTTGAAATGGGAATATATTGTTACCATCGTTTTAAGAAACACATCAAACATTTTTCATCCACTTTGGAAACATACCTTTGCTTTGCCTTTTTATGAGAAAGTAAATAAATAATTAAATAAAGAAATCGACACCCTTTGCATTTGGTTCACCAAAACATTTCACACACGCATACGTATTTTCAAAATAGACTACTCACCAATCAATGGTAAGGTGGTTCAGGATTATAGATCATTGCAAGCACAACAAGTAATGAAAATCGAAAATCAATGAGATCGAACGAGGTAAACGAGCAATATAATTGCCAACTGAAATTAACTATATGAGAAATGAAAATACTTCAAATATATGACGAAAGTCTCAGGATAACAACAGCGATCTACGAATACATGGAGTAAAAATTGAATATCAACACAAGCGTCAAAAATAAAATAACGATCATAATTCCCATCGTCTCGAGTTGCACACACATTCCACGAAGTGTATACGGGAAAAGAAGAATAATCACTTGGTTAACTATAAACAATTTTCACCAGGAAGATCGAGTTCTTTCACCTCTACAATTTGGTAAAGCGGCTTCGCCTCCTCGCTTTTGTTCAATATAAATAAATAACCAATTTAATGGATATTCATAGCATCATTCAAGTAAATACAGAATTTTAGGTTCCATTAACCGAAAGAAGAAAAGTCACAACGTCCATGAAGAGGACAAAAATTCGCCGGGTAACATACCCTCATTATCATGTAATCGTGAAGTAGCAATTCAAAACAAATAATGGTCTCATGCCATTGACAATATTAAAACGAAAAATCACATGACTATTTAAGTTTAGATAAAGACCCACAAAATCAAAGAAGGGATGTCGTACGATCGAACCATCGTGACTCAAAACATTATATATACATCTTAAGAAAATATTACAAATATTCGTTTGTTGGGTAATCCATTTTCATCTTCTAATCAATGTTACTTTGTATATTGTAAAACCGAACATTCACACATTTTTAATTTGTGTTACACCATTAAAGAATTTATACCTTTCATTTTTCGATCTTTACAAAGTTTTTATTTCTGGAAGTTATAATCTCAAGAAAATTATCAACATTAGTAATTGCGGTGACCCGGTTATCATATTTGATAAAATCATTAGGTTTGAAAAATCTCCATACTTGTGTCAAAACCTCATTAATGTTCATATCTTAAGTACCAAAAACATACGTAGTAAGAATTTTCCAAGTTTTACGTTTTTATTATTACGACTTATATTATCACAAATATACACGTATCCAATGACTCAAACTAGTCCAATTAACTCTTAAAATCAACCTTTGACTTTTATTACACACATGTTTTCCCCAAAACTGTTTTGTTAAATCATATTCGCGTAATTCGACTCAAATGATAAAGAGGTTTCACGTGGTATTATCTCGGATACTTACTGATTTTAGTCGAGACTTAAATCTCAATAATAATAATATAATAAACAATCAAAATGCTTATCTCAATAATTTTAAAATATATAAAATTCAACTTTTAATCCTTATCCCATTATCAAATGATTTTAAAATTAACACATCTCGTCGCGGAATAAAACAAAAGATTTTTCAAACGATTTTTAAACAAGCATCATCAAATTACACATATTGATTCTCTATAACGACAATTAAACAAACAAATGATTTCCAATGACGTTCCATCCATGTTTAAAATTTTATTTCAAGCATTATAATTTCATACTTAAAGTGTATATTCCGATTTTATCCCAGTTCATTCACTACAACAAGTAACGCGTTCTAGTTTACACCAATGCATACGTAAACACAGCCTTATGTTTTAAAATAAAACCAATTTTACAAAGTTTTTATCTCCAAAATACGTGACCAATTCTTCTACTCATGTTTTATATTACAAGATACGTCAAAAGTTTACTACGTTGACCCGAAAATTAATTCATACTAAATCCAAGTTATATATACTCGACAGTCATATCGTAAATTTTATTATAAACTCCTTTCTCAAATTTATTTAAACAAATTCTTAACAAGTCCATCACAATCTTTTAGTATCAAATTTTAATATATGAAAACAAGGATTTCACGAATAATACAAGTTACTTATTACGATTTACCAACCAAGGTTGAAGGAAAAATAATTTCACAATGTCCGTTTATTCTCTACACGAATTTTACTTGTTACAAAACACATCATACGTCATTTTTATCCGAAAGTTTCATTCACCAAATATTAAATATATAAAACACTTTATGTTTAAATCATTCAATCAACAAAGTTCGATGCTTACTTAACTTGCACAAATGCCAGACCTCGGCATGTAAAATATTAACTTCAAAATAATGAAACAACAAAACAAAATGAAATAAATGGAACGAGAATACGTATGTCAACTAAATGTTGTTATCGGCCTCGGATGAGTCTCGAAATCGTACTCCACAAAATTAACACAAAAACCAACCAAATTCCAAGTTATCGCGCTTGATCACAACGCCAGTCTATTTTAAAACACATCTTTAAAATTCAAGTAGAATAGTAAACAACGATTTAATGGCAACACGCCTCAACCACGTTTCATAATATACACACATGATTCGCCGCCCCAATGTACGCATCGTCGATTATACTTCGTCTATGTTATAGTTACGTGAACTAACATATCAAACCCATTAGGAATAAAGGAAATAAAGTAATACATAAGTAAATTACGTTTCAAAAGAAAATGTCCAAAATGACACATCACGGTGCGATAACGACAATCGAGATCAATCTAGTCAATATACAATATGTTACGAAGCATCATTTACGTATCTAGGATATTAAACGAGGTTCACACTCGGTTATTCGAACAATAAATTAATTATCAAGATTGATAATTAGCGGTTAAGCCGAGGTCTCAACAAAACCGCATTTTAAATGTATGATAATCACTCAAGGACCATTGCTTCACGTGCAATGCCTTTAAATACCATAGTATATACATACTTATACATACAACCATTCCTACATATACGTAGGATTACAACGCGGTGTTGCCATGTAATGCAATGTAGCCCGTTATGCCAATTACATGCAACATATACGATAATCTTTACAAGAATTTGCAAATTACGATGATAAGTACTCAACGTACCAAACAATATATCTCAATATATATCAAAGTATTTACTTACTAAATACTAGGGAATTCATATCAATTTTGAGGGATACATCTAAAATATAAAGCAATGCTAAAGAATTCTTACCGGAGCCATGCAGGATAGTTGTGTGCTTGGACAATTTCTTACGACACCAAAAGTTATAGTTTAGGATTTTTCAAAATGACCTAGTTCTCTATAACTCATGGCTCTGATACCAATCTGTAACACCCCCACAAATGCTATGCGCAGCGGAACTACAACATTTGGGTGCTACACAGTTATCATCGCACACAAGATATATCAAACGACTCAAAAGACGTAAAAGTCTTGACATTATTTAAACATAGTTAATATGTACATGTCTACTGTTTTCCAAACCCCAAAAGAATACAATACAGAGTTTGCGTTTAGGTCCCCACTGAATCTCAACCCAAAAATACATTTTCATTCACATGACATAGTATAAAATTTTTAAGTGCAAAAAGGGAGGAAAACAAAGTAGACCGCCAAGCCACCACAACTTCCATCCTCGCATGCTCCGCTGCTATCAATCTTGGTTACCTGAAACACATGCTTAAAATCGTCAACACAAAGGTTGAGCGAATCTATAGGTTTATCAAATCATAAGTTGAACATAAGTATTAAAAACCAATCATGATCATTCAATAGCATTGTCGTACTCACAATCTATTACTCAAGGATATGACAATTGTGTTTAAGCTCATGACACTAATCCGTTAACTCAATCACCCGCGTAATAATTACCAGCGTGATTCAGATGAAACCAGTGCCCCTTCTAAAGGCATCAGTTGCAATTATACCTTATCTCTCATACAAGATAATCTACCGCAGAACTTACTCAACGTACAGCTTCTCGGCTAGCATTGGGTCGTTAGCCCCGTAGTACTACAAATTGTATAAGCGGCTATTTCCCCCTACTCGAGGGCAGGACAATAGTTAATAGTTCATGAATTTAGGGACTTTTGCAACTAGGTACTCAACACAATTTCGAGGCAACATTCGGGTCCAACAATCAATCAAGACTTATGTTCATTTTCATTTAAATTAGCATGTATCCCCCTCGCGGGTTAAAAACATTTGAATAAAGTAAAGAGCGAGGCTATAGACTCACCTTGCGTAGTAGTAGTGGTTCTAGCGAAGACGTAACGAGAAATGTCACCGACGACGTGGATGCCCGGGAAAATCAAACACTTGACCTAAAATCAAGGTACGTAAACCAAATCAATACTCCGCGTACATTATTGTACTAAAACACGCAAATGAAAACACACTCAATGCTTATAAAAACTCACGCCAAAGTCAAACAAGTAGTTGTTACTAGACTTATACCATTTATCAAGGTTATTAAAGTTACTATCCATTTCACGACTTCGCCGATACTTACCAAAAGTATGGGCTGTTTTACTAGACTTAACCCTTGTTATAAAAATTAAGAAAATTCTCAAAAATACCTCATGACCTGTAGAAAACCCATTTTTAATCCCATTAAAAGTTTTCGCTTTTACGACCCGTTACTCGACACATTACTAAACCTACATTTTTCGGACTGAAATTGCACTTTGACCAAGTCGGACTCATTTGACCCATTTAAAATATACCATTGACCTCTACGACACCTAAGTCTAATAATAGACTCAAATACACAGGTTTGAGACCAAAAATCAACTTTCAAACATTTTTAGAACTCTAGTTACAATCCTAGACATTCGACCTATATTTTGACAAAAACCCGTAACTTGTGATTTTCATCACCCGGTACGCCTCAAACTTTAAAATATCATAACTTTTGACTCGTTTTGAGTTAGGAGCTCTACCTTATACCAAATCGAAGCTAAAAAGAAGCTCTACAACAATATCCTATCATCTAAACCTGGACTTAGACTTAAACCCACGAAAATACCCCTAAAGTTTCTGATCTAAAAACACCTCTTTCAAAACCGTAAAAATCGTCATTCCAACCCTTTTTCTTACATCCTAGACCTATTATAACACCAATTAACCAATCCAAAACATCCTAACTATCCTTAATTACTTGCATGAACAATCACAACAAAAACCCATTTCATAAATCATACATGCAATGTGTTTAACCCATTCAAACACACCCAAAACATCATTATAAACACAAACCCATGACATTTCATCAAACACTTTGAACACACCCAAAACCCCCAAAAATTCGTGGCTTTTAGGGGCTGTGGAAGACACAAATCATAACCCCCATCTTGTTTTATAGGTGAATTAACATTATATACACATGAATTAAACATGTGTATGGTTTAATTTGATCAAAACCCGTTTTTGAAAAATCACAAATTTTTGAAAGATTTCATGGATGCATGTGTGTTTTTGTTAGTGGGATTTACTTACAAGGTGAATTGGAAGGTTGGTATTTGATTGGATTCTCCAAAAACCCAAGAAAAATAATGGTGGTGGTGGTTGTGTGGTGGGTGGCCGGCGGCCATAGGAGAGAAAGAAAGAGATGAAATTTTTTTTTTTTTTGAATGTATTTTGTGTTGTGTGTGTGTGATTTCCCCCTTTTGTAAAATTCTAGGGACCTTTTGTGCAATTTGGGCTTTCTTTTGGCCTTTGTTGAAAACGATCTCAAATGTTTACGGGATTGACTAGTAGTCGGTTTAAAAACTTTACGGAAGTCGGGTTTCGCCCCGAACACTTGAAAATACTTTTAAATGGTTCAAACGCACACAAAACGAATATACGCATGGTTCCGACTCGACTTAACACGTAAATAAAATAAAATCTCGAAAAACTCAAATATCGATCAATCGATAGTAAAATATGAATTTTGGGGCATCCGTCGGTATCGTAGTCGTTATCGGTTCTTCTTAAATCGTCAAACGTTAAATTACGACCGTAAACGTCGGTTTCAACTTAAACCGTCAAATAAATCCACGATAAAAATTCCTAAAAATTTCAAAAATATACGTAAAATAGGATTAAATAAATAATGTTGGGCTCGGGATATCACATCCACAAGTGAGCCACAACTTAAGAGAGATGCTCATACTGAACAGCTCTTGAGACAATAACTTAGCATCATACGGCACTTTCACGGGTGTTACAAAGACCTTGATCCGGAATAATTAATTATTCCGAATAAAACTCCTTGATCCGGAATATCTCCTTGATCCGGAATGTCCACTGATCCAGAATGTTTAATATTCCGGATGAAGACCTTGATTCGGAATGCAAGAATGTTCCGGATGAACTCCTTTACTCGGAATGTTGTTGATCCGGAATATGTCACTTATTCTGGATGGAAGCCTTTGATTCGGAATATTCAACAAACAATCTTTGTGCGGAATAAACAACTGAAATCCTTGATTCGGAACAACCTCCTTGATCCGTAATAACCCTGGAAACAGTAACAAGCAGCAAAGAACAAGGAGAAAGGAAAAAGCTACGGATCTAGATAAAAACTAATCAAATCAACCAAAAGATTAAATCAAACTAATCAATAAACATCTACTAATCATAAACAAACAATCCAAATCAACAAAACTAACAATAATGATCAAAATAATCAAAACCACTTAATCAATTTAACAAACACTCAAGAACATGAACATGAACAATAAACATAAAGATTAAAGATCAAATAAAGAAAGGTAGATAGGAGATCAAACAATAAAGTAAAGATTAACAATAATTAAAAAGAAACTTACTTGAAGTTAAATGTATTTAAGGTGCAAGACAATGTATTTAAATGGACATGAATTTAAATGACAAGGTAATTAAATGTGCAAAAATTAAAGTGGAAGAGCATAGTTTGTCAAACTAGTCAACAAGAGAAAATGAATGAAATCCTAATCTATTTATAGGGGAGATTAGGGAGGTGCTTAGGAAGCTTCCTACCTTCTTTCTTCTTTCCTTAATTGCATGTTTAGTCCTTAATCTCCAAATTCTTCGACTTTAGTCTTTTAATCTTTTAAGTTCTTCGACTTTTGTCTCGGGATCAATAACTCGTCTTGTAATTTCTTCAATAAATTAGACTTGAGTTCTTCGGCTTTTGGTAAAATTCCGTTTCCGTTCTTTTTGCACTCTTGATTTCTTGACTTCGTCTTTCGTCTTTTTCTTCGATAAAAGCCCGTGAATGCCCGCGTTTTCTCCACTTTTCACCTTTTCGTCCTAAATCACAACAAAAACACAAACCACACATAATTCCGAAATAAATGACATAAAATACACGTTTTGGCTCGGTTATTATTGTAATTAAGTGGTAAAAAGGATGGGTGTTTTCACACCTATCAGGGGGGGAGCGCTAAGAAAGAGAAAGCGTTATCACTATACGAAATGAAGCAGCGGCTAGCACCCTAAGCTAAGATCAACCACTTAGAGAACGCGAAGCCTTTCTTTCTCGGTCGTCTGTCTTAATAAGTTAAGCGGATTCCAATTCATGTGGTCGTTCTCTACTGCATTGGTGTTTTCACTCCCCACTCTCCACCATAACAAAATGTTTCCACTATATCTCATCAGGAGTAGTCAAAGGAGGCGGGTCCGAGTAGGCAAAGATGAACTAAGAAGTAGGGCATAGAACAATGGATCAATTCATTCAACAAGATCCGTTCAGATCAGACCAGGATGAATGGGATTGGTTTGACCTCTCGCTCAGAATTAACCCACCGCCGACAGATGTCCCATGCCACGTTTCATGAACAGCTATGCCCGAGAATTAATGAATTGTGATATAGCGCCGAATAAGTAACAACTCTATTCCCGACTTAAAATCCATAAAGGACTTTAAGGGAGATAAAATAGGGGGCCCTAAAATGCCTCGGGACGACTGCACGTTACATCATAGCAGTACGACCAAATGGAGGCGGAAAGCCGGTTGGGTGCTAGCGCTTTATATTATACTAATATAATATAATATGAATTCAATTCAGTTTAAGGGCTTTTCCTTATTAGTAAAGTTGCTCGAGGCCGGAAAATGAGAATACAATCTAGAAGATCTGGTCGAATGGTAGAAGAATCTATGGATTCGTTAGGAATCGATAGTCGTTGGCTGGATATACGAGTCACAACCGGCCGGGAAGAGGAGAGATCAACGACGGAGCTACTCGCTACTAGTTGTAAAGGAAAGGACAAGACCACCTTTCGTACATTTCTACTGGTCCAGACATTCGAATAGCGAACGAAAGACCAGGAGATTAGATCTAGAAAGCACTTCCAGCAGGGTTGACGGCTGTGTGGCCCTCATTCAGCTGGAAGTAGGAAATCAATCCCGGCACGACTGATGACTTAGACTCCTTCTCCGCTTCGGCTCAACCACCTACCTAACCTCTTAGAAAAGATCCGATAGATAGAGCAGCTACCTAACTTTTAAGCCCTTCACCAATCAAGGTCTTTCATCTAGTAAGTCCTAGTACTATGTTCTCCAAGCTTGACTAATAGAATAGGCAAGCGCTTAGCTTCAACTAGTTTAGTTTGAGTCTTTCTCAAGAGTAGTTGCATTGCAAGTAGGCAGAAAATCAGTAGTGGGTTAACTTATCTGTTCATTTTCAAACAACCCTTGTTTGTGCTATTTTATCTTTCTAAGCCTCTCTCGCTAGCAGGGAATCTAGTTCAGCAAGGTCCATAGGGTGAGCTCGCTTGAAGCTGGGGCGCGTCTGTGGTATCGTATATAAGATCACACGGCTGCTTTTAGGAGCGATCTGTTCATCCAACTCGAAATATCGTAAGTAAGAGAAGAAGAAGAATCTGACGCCCGAAATTCCCATGTCTTTCTTGGTTGGACCAACCGGCGAAATTCGTCTTCCTGAATTGGAAGAGCAAGAACAAGTCTCTCCATTTTTCTGGGGGAGCAGAGCAGTCAAAGAATGAAACAGATCAAATGATTGTTCTAGAATGGCTATTTCTCACAATTGCTCCTTGTGATGCAGCGGAACCATGGAAATTAGGATCTCAAGATGCAGCAACACCTATGATGCAAGGTATAATAGACTTACATCACGATATCTTTTTCTTCCTCATTCTGATTTTGGTTTTCGTATCACGGATCTTGGTTCGCGCTTTATGGCATTTCCAAAAAGAAAAAAAATCCAATCCCACAAAGGATTGTTCATGGAACTACTATCGAGATTCTCCGGACCATATTTCCTAGTATCATCCCGATGTTCATTGCTATACCATCATTTGCTCTCTTATACTCAATGGACGAGGTAGTAGTAAATCCAGCCATTACTATCAAAGCTATTGGACATCAATGGTATCGGAGTGCGCCTCTTCACGAGGGTGATTTAAGTGCAACGAAATGCCTTAAGAATATGGTTCGCGAAGCATCTGGCTTACCGGTAATCTCTCATTCCTACCGTCGATAGACTTAAATAACTATAGCATGCCAGAAACGGGGAATTGAGATGGTTAGACCTATACCCCGAAACACTCCCAGCATAGAAGCCTATGGTTCCATCTTGTTGTTGCTGGAGGTACAGATCCCTCTTCTCGGTGTGGAGCGATATACGAGAAATAGATGCTCAGCCTGAAATGTCCGATAACGGCGCTGAAGTAGTGAATCTATCTGCACCATAGCTGTGGCATACAACTTTGGACCTAACGGCCGGCCCAGTAACCTTTCGGAATGGGGGATCCCTGTTCGCAACAACCACGGTAGTAGTTGCGGAACTACTGTGCGCCGGGAGAGGACAACCTCTTGTTCCTGCTCCTCTTTCTTCGCTTCGGGGACGGAGGTCCTACGGTAGGTAACAGCAGGTACAAGCAACTTGACCGAAGGGGACCAGCGCTTCTACTCTTCCACCGATGAGCCGTTCGCAACGAGAAGCAAGGGATGTCGTGAACGGTGGGAGGTCACAGAGAATTTACCTATTCATAGAGTGATCCTATGATCGATACAGGATATAGACTATCTCTTTCTTTATTCGATTCTTTTTCTGAAAAAAAAGAAGGGTGACTCAACTTCTCAGCTAGAGTTAGGGGTGGGACTTGTTGGCATAATGCAAGCTGGAACGTGGGAATTCGAGGTCTCATGAACTACTACTAAAAACCTACTTTTTTCTTTTTGGACAAACGATATCAGGTCAGGTCTATGGATGGATCCAGATCTACGGGCCGGCCGGCCCCGGCCGATGAGCATAGGGAATCTATACTCGAGCGTTCAACTGGGCCCCTAACAGGATAGGTGAGGAATCACTCTTGATCTTTTTATTGGGGCCTACAACTTCTCCGAGCCGACTAGCATCCCTTTCCACTGCGCATTTATCGAACAAAGAAGACGACTATAGTATCGAATTCGCTTTCCATGGTGAACTGGTCGCCCCATACCTTCTGCATGTCTCATATGTGCGGAACCAGGTCTTTTTCGGTTCCAGCCCCCCCCCCCCCTCGAATACATAGGGTAGGTAGGACTGGGTGGGAAAGGGTTCCCTGTTGCCAATAAATTTTCCCCGGCCTTCGATTCCCCTTACTCATAAAGGGTCTTACGTTCGGTACTAACTAAAGAAAAAGAGTCTTCTTTCTAAGAGTAGGTGTGGAGAGCTTTTTGCGGGGAAACTTGCAAGTACAGTTTGGGGGGAGACGGGCGTCAGCCCAACCTTATGAGTATTCAGACTATAACAGTTCCGATGAACAATCACTCACTTTTGACAGTTATACGATTCTAGAAGATGATATAGAATTGGGTCAATTAAGTTTATTAGAAGTGGACAATCGAGTGGTTGTACCAGCCAAAAGTCATCTACGTATTATTGTAACATCTGCTAATGTACTTCATAGTGGGTTGTACCTTCCTCAGGTGTCAAATGTGATGCTGTACCTAGTCGTTTAAACCAAATCTCTATTTCGGTACAACGAGAAGGAGTTTACTATGGTCAATATAGTGAGATTTGTGGAACTAATCATGCCTTTATGCGTGCGCCCGGAAAGATAGGTCGACTGCTGAGCCCACTCTGGCTCAGCCGCACCACCCTGGGTGCGAGCCACCCGAGAAGCAAGCTATTACAGCGTGCGGCTGGAGCAGTATGGAGCCGAGGAGCAAGGCAGTAGATAAGATAGAAGAATGGGTCAGGCTCCCGGTGGAGCAGAGGATACGGTTAGGATAACGAACTTGAAACGCGGAGCCCGAGCGTCCGGCGAGCGAGTGGTTAGTGGCCAGTAGCTCCCTAGTTGATGGCATTCCTCTCTGCGGCTGGCACTCGAGGAACCACGGGGAACTCCATACAGAGCAAACAAGTCTTAGGGATGAGACGCCCGCGCAAGGACCTAAATTCTCATTAGGAGGTCGAACCAAGGACCTATGGAAGTCGGGGCTAGCCCGTCCCCATGGGCAACGCAACAGTGTCCTGAGGGAGGAGTTTAGAGGCCTTATAGTATCACGGACTTCTTTTTCTTTCTAGGTCATGCGAAGGGGGTCAGTCCAAGATCGTACTGTTCCTCTACAAACACAACAGACGCTCTCAACGGCTAGGCGCCACTCTCTTTCTGAGTTATTCCAGCTTCTTCATGATTTCGTGCCGCGGTGAACAAATAAAACAAAAAAGAGGGCCATCTCAGCGGAAGGAGAAGGACCTGCAACGGTAGAGACTACTGACCCTATTCTTGTTCCTAGCCGTCTTTTACGAGTCCGGAAAGCCTCCTCAGAGGGATACTCAAAATCGAATAGAGAAGGGCGGGCAGGGCTCCCACAAGAGCCTCCCCCTCTTCCCGGTCAAGATAGATGGGAAGGAGGCCTATCAAGGCCATAAACAGTCTCTTTATTTATGTACGTACACCTTTGTTTCAGGGTGGGGCCTCCCTTCCTCCTGCTAATCCGGTCATTTCCGAACCTGTCTTTCTCATCCCATTCAATGGAGGACTTTTCAATTCTTGCGATTCCCAGCCCCCCTTAGCTTATTATTTTATATATATCTATATATATTATTTATAAAGGGCTCCGCTCGTCTAAATGGGCTCAATGATCTCTTTCTTCGCTTCGATAGGCCGGTACGGCGCTCCGCGTGGTTATATTCATACTTGTTCCGACTCGCCGGTCATAATGGATCTAGTGGCATGGCGCGGCAAAATAAAGGGGGGGGGGGAAGCAACTACGAAGCTTCGTAGACTCGACAAGTCGCTCCGCTTATAGAATATAATGAAGCAAGCTAGCGACTCTCCTAGTAGCGAAGGAAAGGGTCAGGAAAGGAGCAGAGAAGGGGTTGGATTTCACCTATGATCAGATCAGTGGGCAACCATAGTTGACTTTTTTCGTAGTGTTGTTAACGTTGTTGAGAACTCATTACTTATTTAAGTAGGCCTCGCCTTTTGGAGCTACTCCCAGCTCACACTATGGTGGAGAAGGTGCCGTGAAGATCTAGGAGTGTGAGCAGTACGAGCTGAAAGGCTCCCATACTGTTTGGAGGGCAGGGGGCATAGATGCCAAACAAACCTGACCCCTATCTATCGTCGTAGAAGCTGTTCCTAGGAAAGATTATGGTTCTCGGGTATCCAATCAATTAATCCCCCAAACCGGGGAAGCTTAAGCGGAAATGAAAGGGTAGGGTGAGGGAAAAGAAAAGGGGGGATGCGACTCAATTTAAGGCTTCGCTCCCAGATCGCTTCGTGAGCTCATTTAGTAGACAGCGAGTGTGCGCCCCTTTAGAGAAGAGATAGGGTCGAATACTACACGATCTCGTAAGTAAAGTATGGAACGAGCCTTGTCTACGAAGCAGAGCGAACTCGTCTTGCTTGCTTCTGGCGAAGCTTCTCGCACTGGATAATAGTCATGGCAGGAATACGACTTTTTAGGTCGACCACTACACTACATAGAAGCGATAGCGAAGCCAAGCCGTATAAAGGATAGCAGCCCTTATAGCAATAACAAACGACCTACTTATAGCCCTTCCCAATTTCCAGTAGTAAAGTTTAAGCAGGATAACCCCCTCTCTATTCTTCTCTTCATGTATATGGGTTGCCTGCCCCGTCCCGAATAGACGAACAGGAACAAGCTGAAGAAGCAAGAGAGATTTGAGATTCCGTAAGTAAATGATACTTTCTGTTTTTTCGAGAGGAAGGACCAAAATGCCTAAACAAGACAAGAACCAACTATATGCTTAACACAAACAGGTCCTCCCTCTAGCACACGGGGATCGGCCCTACGCACCGGGGACGAAGCGTAGAGGTCACTTTAGCTTGTTGTACCGGAGTGGTTCATCGTCAAAAGAACAACAATGGCTTGTAGCATTTCCTATTGATTTGTCTAGGGGATGGGATGTAAAAGAAGGCTTTATCGTCTAAAGGCAGGGGTGGGCTTTCTCACTATACCTCGCTCTTCTTTTATCCCGCCTGGTTTCTGATTCCTGTTCCGTAAATTTCGTACGTAGACAGTTAGTTGCTTTGACTAGTTTTTTAGTGCAAAAAAGGACCAACGACGACCCTATCCTAAAGGAGAAGAAGGAGTAGGAGCAGAGCAGAGAATCATTTTTGATTCCAGCCGAGAAGACTAGTAAAAGGAAGGATCAAGAATGTTATATATTTCAGGAGCTAGATCAGTTGCCGATGAACAAGTCAGAATTGCCTCAACAAAAATAGATGGAATTGGGCCTAAAAAAGCCATTCTGGTTCGTTATCGATTAGGTATCAGTGGGAACATAAAGATAAAAGAATTAACTAAGTATCAGATCGACCAAATTGAACAAATGATAGGTCAAGATCATGTTGTTCATTGGGAATTGAAGAGGGGAGAACGAGCAGACATCGAACGATTAATTTCTATTTCTTGTTATCGTGGAATTCGTCATTAAGATGGATCACCCTTACGCGGTCAACGAACTCATACTAATGCTAGGACTTGTCACAAGTAAATTCGGAAATAAAAGAAGTCTACCGAAAGCCTTGGTACTTGTCTGATCAATCACACTGATAGCTTCAATAGTTTACTGAAATTTTGATTTGAGGATTTCACCGGTTATTAATCCAGTATCGGTATAGTAGGCCTCCTTGGCCACTCCACTAGTGGCTCGGCTTCGTCCTAGAAGCTACTGCTTACGCCTCTCTAGGCTTCGCTATCGCTCATGACTGGTATATAGATCTCTCTATGTAGTGGTGGCCTTCTAGAAGCTTCGCCAGAAGCGACTAGTCGCTTCCCGAATGCCCCTTTCCTTCGCTACTAGGAGAGTCGCTAGCTTGCTTGCATTCTAGAAACGGTAGCTTCCGCGCCCTTCCTGCCTACTGAAATAGATGTGAATGATCGTGACAGCTCTCAAAATCCTATTCAGTCTGATTAGATATGTCATTGAAAGAAAGTGATTATGTTCCCTCTATTTTTTTTAGGATCCCGAGGAGGGGCCGGCCCATCCTAACATCATTTATGAGGAGCCGAACGACAAAGCCTCCTCCTCAGATAAAGATGTCTCCGACGCAACTCTCCCGGCAATCAAAACTTTCTCTATTTATATTTTTGTTTTTTGGCGGGTTCGGTCAGGAGGGACAAAAGAGGGATGCTTTCTATCAGTCAAAAGCAGATACCGCCCCCATGCTCCTACGGTCCACTTACCGAGGAATGGAAAGGAAGGACCCGGGGTCAGAGCAAGTTGGGTTGGGGTATAGAGCCGTAAGCGCGGTGGAGGGTGACAAAGGACGTGCTCGTACGGTTCATATAAGGAAATTAAAAAGTCACTGATTATTGGGAACTTTCACTCCTCTATATTCGAAATATGCCTTTATAGGAGCATTACGATCTGCAGCTCAAATGGTCTCTTATGAAGTCTCTATTGGTCGTATTCTTATTGTGCGCCTTGTGAGCGCGTTTGGATCCGCGAAGGAAATCGCTCGGATGTTCCCCTAACCCAACCCGGGAACGGACCGGAGGGAACCGCAGCATGTGGGTCATAGGGCGGGCAGCTTTTTCTGATCAGGGGTCGGGGCACAAGGGTCCTAGTACTATCCAGGTGTGAAGAAGCCCGGAGGTAACTGTAATAATCAGAAATCTCACTCACCGGCCTAAACGACGAGCAAACACTCGAACGTGAGAGCAAGGGATCACCCAACGAATGGACGATCTCAAAGGGGGGAGGAAAGAGGGGGGGGGGGGGGGGCAAAAACCATGTTTTCAGAGAAGTGGCGGTCCGAATCTTATCTGAACTGCGAGAATAACTGACTAAGCCGTGCCATAAGGGGTCATTCTCCAAACGGGACGGGACCAAGCCTTTAGGTTGTTAAAGTAGGTTGGGTAACAGATCGGCCATAGGAGTACTCCGGGATATAAACCAGGGCAACAAAAGTGGAGCATACAGCGATGCCGCCCGTTTTCGTTTCGTGGGAGTCCCCGGCAGAGGAAAGGGCTGTAAGTGATGGCGCGTTCTGCTTCTTATCTAGAGAGGGGCGCTGAAATCCTTTCTATGGGCTCGTGTGTGGCAGCTGGTATAGATGAATAAATGTGGACCGCGGGACCTATTCTCTTAATATAATAGGCGGCAAAGCGGAATAGAAAAGCACGGACGAGCCACATGCAGGGAAACTTGCACGTGTGGTTCTGGCCGGGGACCCCGGTATACTGTACTAATATGTGTAGGTCCCCGTAATTCGAGTGAGATTGTCATGGCGAAAAAGCAGATATGGTCCGGTATTCCCTTGTTCCCTGTATTGGTTATGTTCTTTATTTCTTGTCTAGTAGAAACTAATCGAGCTCCGTTTGATCTCCCAGAAGCGGAACCTGAATCAGTTGCAGGCTATAATGTAGAATATGCGCGGGATGCGATCCTTAATAGTTCACTGTTGGCGGAAGCCAATGTCCCGGGGTCCCGGGGACTCATTCTGACTAAAACAAGGGGCGGGTCTTTACCAACCTGCTATTTTAGGGAAGCCAAAAAACGTGAGCGCCTAGCGCGAGCCTTATTGAAAAGGCCCTTTACTAAAAACATAGAAGGTAAGGCCGGCTTTCGAGCTGTAGCTTTACAACCATAGGGCTTAGATCGGCCCTTCTTATTATATTAGTAAGATAGGTTGCTTGAGCGCATTTTGACCCTTTCTATTAGTAAGGTTGTCGTATCGATCAAGGCGAAACTTGAGTTTGATTGCAGGGCGCGCGTTAGCGCTTTACTAATAAGATAGAAGGGGCTTTTCTTGTTTAGTAAAGTCTCGCTTATTGATAGGAGTAGGTGCAGCAGGGCACTCTTCATTTGAAACTAATGAATGTCAGGTCGGGGCTTTCTGCCTTGTTATCAAAAAGGGGGTTGGGTAAAGCAAACTCCCTCCTTGGACGAGCACGGGCTTAGTCAAGTAGAACCGGGTTGCACTGCTGCTTGGTCCGATCGAAAAGAAATCAGTGGGGCCATGCCGGTACGACTGAATATGCGTTAGAAAGGTCAATCTCTCCCATACGATACAAAAAAAAGCGGGCCGAACTTCTAACAGCCCGCCCGCTTCCATAGAACAATATCGTGGCAACGTAGACCTAAGTGAAGTGGTCATATTGGATCCTTGGGAACCATCACAAGTACGGCCGACATCTATTTATTTAAACGAGAATGCCGTGTCTTCCAGCGGAGCCTAGAAGAAGATGACTCGTGCAGACAGCTGACTCCTTTTCAATAGAAAAGAATAGCCAAACCAGCCCAGCTGGCTGGTCAATCTCAGAAAGAAGATAGGCCGACAAACCGGAGACGTACGACCACGGTCCCGGCCTTACCAGCACCGGGGGTGTACTAATCAATTAACCCCCAAAACCAACTTTCTTTTCTGACAAAATCAACCAAGCCTAACCGGTCACGACATGTTGTTGATATTGATTGAGTTGGAGGGACTTTCGATTACTTCATCCATCCATAAACCTAGACCCCGATAACCTTCGTAACCAAAGCGTCACGACAACATCCAAAGGTCACCCTTGGATTCTTAGGGGGCAAGGAAGAGGCTGTTATGTTAGTTGTAGCGCGCCTTCCCTCTTTATAACACTTCGGAAAGATTTTTTAGTTTTTTCTTATGATGACCTGGTCGAGAGAGTACGATACATCGGTGTAAAAGATTGATCCCTTTGGATCTTGGTCCATGATGGCCTTTTTATTAATAGAACTGGAAGAGGAGGAAAAGAAATAGCTTATGATGACCATCTATTTGAGTCGATCATTTCGTAGATCTAATTCAAGTTTTTTTTATGCAGTGGAAAGGCCTTCAAATCTGAAGTTTGACGCTTAAAGGAAGAAATGTTCTTGGTGGATGCAAGGACTTGCGACCGCCAGAATGAGTATGCAGGATGAGCCTAAAGGAGTTCCAATCAACCGAGCCACCAGGTTTGAGAATAAGGTGAGATCCCTGGATCTAGTGGCCAGCGAATCACTGATCAAAAAGCAGATTTTTTTTTAGATTCTTCATGGATCTAGTGACCGGTGAATCACTGATCAAAGAGCGAGCTGCCGCTAGGTTTAATGATTTGGTGGGATCCTGTAGTTGCTGGTGAAACGCTTCTTCTTCTTCCACGAAGATTCACACAAAACCGAGCTTGGATGGAACTGAACAAGATTTGGCGAACAGGTCAAAGGCTTTTTTATTGATAAAGTAAAAGGAGGTTAATCAGTAGCCATCACAGGTTTCATTACTCTTATTCCATTCCGTCTTCTCATAAGAAGAGGAAGGATATCGAATGATCAATTCACCATTGAGAGCATTAAGCCCAAAAGGACGAATATTGTGGTGTTCTAATAGCAGCAGTCAAACGGGGGCGTGAATGCGAGATGCCAGCGGAAAAGAAAAGGATAGAAGCTGGAGACTGGCCTATATTCCTACTAATGTGATCCCCATTACTTCAAATATGTTCTACACTACGATATATTGCTCTGATGTTTTTACATTTATCTTTTTTGAAGCAGATAGTTCACAGTGCTCATTCTATCGATACTGGGAAATAAAAAATAAATCATGTTTACACTCAATTTTCATTACGAAGATGTATCACGTCAGGATCCGATGCTCAAACCGAATCACGCCAACGTTATGGAAGTTCCTGGATCGTATAAAATCAGAGTAGTACCAAAGGCAACACCTTCTGATTTCATAATCAAAAATGGAAAATTGGCTATGGAGATTCCGTGCGGTCAGAAATTAATACAGACACAAAGGGCTTCGACAGGAAAGTCGTTTCAATCCAATCCATTCTTTGGGTCAAATAAAGACAAAAAAGGATATGTAAGTGACCTAGCATGGCAAAGCACTCTCCGAGGGAATGGAATGTCTCATTTTTTGGTAAGAATCTTCGCAGTAATGTCTCTGTTAGATTTTCCGATCGAAATACGGGAAAAGTCCATTCAATTCTTGATGGAAATGGAGTTTTTCGAATTCTCCCCGGAACTGGAAGATCATATCGAGATCTTCGAACATATTCGAGGGTTCAATGTCACTATTGTAACTTCGGCCAACACACATGATGAGACTTTACCACCGTGGAGCGGCTTTTTTCAAAAAGATGAGGGGAAAGTCAGTAAGATGTCGGAGAAGCAAAATATACGAGATCACAAACGTAGATTGCTCACCGCTAAGTATGAATTAAGGCGAAAGCTTTATCAATTTGTAAAGATACCGATCGATCTAGTGATATATCGTCTTGGTAGCATCAAACCAATAGAACAAGGGTTAGCTCTGCAACTGTTCTACAAGCAAGGTAAGTAGGTCCATGCGGCCGGACCCGGATGTACCCTTTAGCCGCGAGGGGAACCGGGTAAACAAAGTCGCGATCAGAATGAATGGTAGTTCGTGGGCCTGTTTTTTGCTCCCAGAGGTGCCGGTTCGAATCTAGTTTGTGACAACCACAAAGCTTTTAATCATAGAATATCTCGGGACCCCCGCTGGTAAGGGGCTCTGGCAGCTGCACTTTTTTTTATGATGCATCGAATGCTTCCTCTGCTTTCAGTAAAAATCAAAAAGATTCTCGAGGCACTCTTTCTCTTATAGCGCTATTTCCTTCCCTTCGAGCTAGCCGGAATAAATCCACTTCTTTTATCTGTATGAGAAAAGGCGCTTATTCTATGAAATAGGAGCGCGGCGGAGTCATGAACAAACAAGAATAGCCACTTCCTTATCTACGCTATTGACTCCCCCCCCCCCCCCCCCCCCCCCGTGGGAAGTAGCAAGAGCCTTTATCTAATGAACCATCTCACCTGAAAAAGTCAGTCGCTACCTTAAGGCATGCCTTGACTCCACTCGACGGGACTTGCTTTAATAAAGATTTTTTCTTATTTACTTTATTTACTCGCCTTTACTTTAGCAGATATCTTGTTTGTATAAGTAAAAGAGGATTAGACCACCGTTTGCCACATTTACTGATGAAACAAGATAAAGAACGGGTTCTCCCTACTTGCATTGAGCGGGATGCTGCTTTCTTCACTGTTTTCGAGATCGATATACTTCCATTGTCCTAGATGGGAGTTGTCTTCTTCGATAGCGGGTTCTACATCCGGCATCCCTCTTTATTTCTGGGAGAATGTAGCCAATTTACTTAGTAAGGTGGGACCTGTCCAATTGCTAGTTTGGCTGGAGTTGTTCGTTTCAAAATGCTAGGTTGACATAGAAGAATCCGAAAGGAGATGCATTGAAGAAATGTAAGGGCTGTTCCGCTAGTTGGATAGGCGACTTCTCAATCTTGGAAGAGCGTCTTGCAAGGGTTAGAGGTTTTGATGGATGAGCTGGTATTGAAGGATGAGGTTTTATCAGGTTCTTCATCAGCGACAACCATAAAAGCTCTGACAGTAGTGGTTCCTTCATCCTCTGATGTAAAAGGTTCATCATCCCAGTCAAATGAAGCAGCAATCAGACCTTTTTCAGTCTTTTTGTTGTCCTTTTCTTTGCTGCATCTTCAGCCTTTTGGTTGAGTTTCATCAGCTCAATTTTCGAGGCTTTCTACTTGACTTTGTAGTCCTTCTTTCCCTCTGAGTCAGAGTGGGAAGTTTGCTTGAAAGGTAAGGTAGAGAACTTCTTCTTGCTGCTGTGGTTGTTGTTGGATGATGGAAAGCTTGGAGAGGAGGTTTTGTTTGACCAGCAATCTTTCTGAAAATGACCAGTCTTTCCACAAGTGTAGCATGACACCTTGGATTTGTCAACCTTGGCAGCTCCAACTCTACCTGATCTCTTGTAGTACCTCTTTTGGTCAGCTAGAAGAACTCTGTCATGGAACTCAACATGCAATTCGTCAAGAAATTCTTGACTGCTTCTGGTATCCTCTTCTATGTCAGAGTCACTGTCCTGAAAAGAATGGTTAGTAACAATAGCTTTTGAACCATTGATATTGGTGGTAAACCTATCAGTCTCTGATTTGTAAATGGATTCAATTAGCCCTTCTTCATAGTTATATCTACCAAATAGTTGGGCCAAAGTATCATTCTTGATATCATTATTTGCTCTTAAGGTCTGGTTTAGGCTAAGCCATTTTCTAGGTAAACTATTGACAAATGTAGCATTAACCTCAGCCTTAAGTAGAACAACTCCATTGTTTCCCAAATCATTCAACAAAATCTTAAGCCTAGTATAAGTTTGAGCAACAATTTTTGTTTCCAAATCTTTAAAAACATTAAACTTAAGTCTAAGGGCTTGGATTTTGGTTTCTTTTGTTTCCTCTGGACCTTCATACCCTAGAACTAATTCAGTCCACATCTCTTTAGCAGAGTTGCATTTGATTATGGACTTCATAATGTTCTTGGGTAGGCAAGAGACTATGATACTTTTGAGTCTCTTGTCCTGGTGGGCGTGTGTACATTATGTGATTAACTGCTATGTGATTTTTGATTGTGTATGATTTGGATCGGGGGACACGTACCGTCTCAGTTATTGTGGTTTGACAAGGTAGTGGCCTTGAGGTTTGACAAGGTAGTGGCCTTGTGGTTTGACAAGGTAGTGGCCTTGGGATAGGTACATAGTGTGATCATCTATGGTACCATGTTGTTTGGCAAGGTAGGAGCCTTGGATTTTGGTTTGGAATGATTGATCTTGAATGCTAGTTGTTAATACATAATTGTAGCACATTGTCCATATGTTATTGTGTTGATGGTTGTTAATCACAGCTTGTAATTGATTTAGCGTTGGAGTCTAAACCTATGACTCTCACCAACTTCATGTTGACGTGTTTTAGTGTCTCTTTCAGGTGATACTATGGTTAAGCATGAGAACATAAGTGGCTAGGATTGGAGAAGCTTAGGAATGCATATAGAAGGAGAATCCCCGTTTCCTTCTTAGTTTTTATTTGTTCTTTTAATAAGTGATACTGTGGCACACATATATTTGTTTGGTTATGTTATTTGTTTGTCTTAGGTAAGCGGTAGGACTGTTACCTACTTACCTAGACTCCTGAGTCTGATGAGATATTGTCATGACTTTGTGTCTCCATTT
Source organism: Glebionis coronaria (assembly GCA_025667525.1). NCBI lineage: Eukaryota > Viridiplantae > Streptophyta > Magnoliopsida > Asterales > Asteraceae > Glebionis > Glebionis coronaria. Next base: position 642,999,005 of record CM046876.1, read on the forward strand.
TATGACATTTCTTATTTCATATAGTTATCTCTATAGACACGCCATGTTGTGATGATATCCATACGTCGCGCCCCATATTCTGCCATGGTGGGGTGTGACAGAATGGTATCAGAGACAATGGTTATAGAGAATTAGGTTGCCTAGTCGTGTAGCCTAGTCTATAGCTTAAGGGTCCCTGCATATAGGCGTCATAGGAGTATGTGTGCATTTTATAGTAATTGATGTGTTTGAATATTATTTTCGCAGTATTTGTTAGGTTATGAACTACTATGGTTCATACTTAACTACATGTTATTTTCTTTACGAGTTTTGATTAGTGCGGGTGGAACCATGGTCGTATACGCTAGTCATTGTTGGATTTCGCTTAATTATGTTTTCATGTTCTTTATACATTTTGAATTTTGTCTACGCTGGTTCAGCTGGACTACGAGTTTATGTGTTTCGTGCATTGGCTATGTTATTTTAATACATGGGATTTTGGATCTTATCTTGTGTGGTTATGTGCTTGTGAGTTGTTGGATTATGTGTTATGTGTAGTATTAATTTCTTATAAGTGTCATCATAGGAGGGAGTACATTGGTGAAAGGGAACATGTATAATTATGGAGGCCTACATAATTATATATGTGCCACAACACCACTGGACTTTCAAGTATGATTGCATGAAAGAGAGTTAATACATGCTTGTATAGTATATGTTGGATGGATTTGAGTGTATGTACGCTTATGCCTATGTATGTAAAATTATTTTCTACTTACCGGTTGTATTCTTGGATTGGTTGCTAGCTCGTTTCTCTTTGAGATGTTCAACTTCTGTAGTAGCACATTTCTCAGGTCCTCATTTCACGTGTTTGTTTGTACGGTACTTTTGGCGTGAAGGATTTTGAGATGGTGGAGATTTCTTTTTGGGGTAACGATGTCTTTTATTTCGAGTTATACATGGTAAAAAAATAGAACTTGCAAATTGAAGAAAAAAAAATAGTTGTTGGTAGTCGATGAAATAAGGAAGTGTCGGGATCATGTTTCAAATAAGGTGGAATATAAATTCTTTAACATATAAGCATGACTCGGTTATTGTAAAATATTTTGGTTTTGATCACCTAAAGTTATTGTTCTTAAGTTAAAAATTTTGTTCTTATTTAGTGAAATATGTTAAAATCATGTAATTAATAGAGTTTTAATTTTTTAGAACTAAAATAAATTAGGTTCTAGTTTTGGTAATTAATGGGGGGTTTTAGGGTTTAAAAATCGTTTTTTTTTTGTATAAATCGGAGTAGGCAGAAACTGTCGCTAAACTGTCAAAATATGTCGCTAACTGTCAGAAATTGTCGCTAATGCCTAGGCAGATTTTGAGAAAAATCGTTTTGGTCATAACTTATTCGTTTTAATGGTTTTTGGGTGATCCAAAAGCCTAAAATTATGTACTCGGAACGTACTTTTCAAATATTCAGAAAGTTTCGTAATTGGAAGTCAGTAGTTTGGTCAAATTAATTGTACAAGTGTTGAGTTCAAGGTTAATTTTCGGACAACATGGTTTAAACTCGTGTTTTGGGTATTTTGCGGTAATGAACACTTGGAGGGTAAACATAGAGATGAGTTGGGAAAGAATTTGAGAGTTCTTTAGACCTTATTATACGTGCTTATATTTTGATGGGTTTTGATTTATGGTATTTATGAGTAAGACTGAAATCGGGGTGACAGTTTTAAACCCGTTGAGTTATGTGACGGCTCCTAACTTGGTTTCAAGACAGTTCTTGTTTGATGAGTTGCGAGATTTAGTTAGGTTGGTTACATAACTTTATGGTTTTGATAAGTTTCCTCGCAGACGGTTAAGGCTCATGTGTTGTTGGTTGAGATTATTTTCGTGTAAACTGAGTTCACGTTTGAACGTGAAGGTTTTATCAGGGATATGCATCCTCGTTTGTTTGCAGAGAATAAGTTTGAGTTTGGGAGTGAATCTCGGGACGCGATTTCTATTAGGAGGGAGTGATGTGACAACCGTGGTTTTGGGTTTGTCACTTGGTCTTACTTTTAGGTTATTTTATGTGTGCTTACTTGAATTTTGTGTTTACGTGTTTATTTTGTGTGAACGAGGTTGGTGTGGTTATCGTTTATGAGTATAGAGTACTCATAAGTAAATCGAGGAACGGTTATTTCATGTTCATGAGCTCACAAGTGGTGACTATGAAATGAAAATGGTGATATTGTGGTGTTTACGTATACGTATAAGTATTATAGTAATAGTATTTTTTTAGGATTTACGTTTTAGCATTTAGAGGTCTCGGGTGAGGTAATTATCCATATGAATATTTTTCGGGATGGTTTTAAGTCATTTAGGACTTAGTTATAAAGTTTATTTCAAAATTTGAGATTTTTTATAAAAGTGTATATTTTACGTCTTTTACGGTAAACGCGTAAATTTGACTAGTTTTACGGTTTTGAGGTTTTGGAAGCTTTAGGAGCTGAAATAAATTAAGGAAAATTAAGGTAATATTATTAACATAATATTAAATAATAAAAATAAAAAACGAATTTATTGGGTGTTTGGGTCGGTTTAGACGCACCAAAGAAAGAGAAAAAGGGAAAAAGGAAAAAAAAGGAAAGTTGGGTGTTATACTTGGACTAGGATTTTATGTACACACTATATAAGGTTATCTAATAAATAAAAAAACATAAATCCCTGGAGACAAAGAAAAATTCGTGGGTTTCATAGAGGAGAATTAGGGTTCTTCAAAAAAATTAGGTTTTCTTCATCTTCCATTGATTTAAGGTAAAAACCTTCATTAACCTTTTTAATTAAATTGTTTTATGTTTAATTAATCATTCTTATGATGGATTAAGGGTTAGGGTTTATATAAAAACAGTAGATTAATGATGTATTAATCATAATATGATGATCATATAATCTAGGGCTTGTATTAGAAGGGTTATAGGTGATTAATTAGATCAATTTGTTTAAAACCCGTTTTTAAAAACTGGGCAGAATTTTGAGTCTATTGTTTTGATCATATCTGGAGGTCTAGGAACATTCAAGATGCGATCAAACTATCCCTGGATAGGTAATTGAGTTGGCTTTCTAAATCAAGAAACGAGAACTAAATTGGAGGTCGGGAAGTGGGTCAAAAATAGGTTACAACAGTAGGAGGTCAAAACAGTTTTGAATTCATCCTGTTTTCTTTTTAAGTTTTGGGCTGTTTGGGGTACTTAGGGTTGCATTGGGATCTTCTCACGAACATGAGAGATGTTTTATATATTTTAGTAAGGATCTGCACTTGGTCTAAGATTGTGGTTTAGGGTAAGACCCTCTAATGGTAATGAACTTTTCATACGTTTAAAATCAGTGAATTCTGGATAGGTAGCAATATATATACATATATCTGGGCCTTAACAGTAGCTTTAACGTTAGGGCAGGTGGGAGGTTTTAGCTAACATGTATAAAAGTGTGAATATTCCTTTTATAGAAACCATGGGTATGTTTAAGTGGATGTTTGACTTAAAGTTTTGAGACCTAAAACTGGGACTGTTTTGTGTAAAATTATGAACGGGATAGCTATTAAACTTAACCAAGTTAGGGACTTGTTAAGGAAGGGTAATGGGGTGATTAGAGCTTAACAATGAGGTAATTATACGGGAATAGACTAGATGTCCATCATAGGTTGATGAGCCATCTTAGTGATTGGTTCGTGTATTGATTTCGTGTTTTTGGTTTGTTAGCTTGTTGCTAGTGCGAGGACTTGTGAAGAAGCTATCAGGTGAGTTTTATAGTCCCATGTTTACTATTGATTTTGACTTCCAGATGGGATGGAAGAGACACTGTGTTGAGTTATTTTCTAAATTGATGTTGTGAATGTGTTTGTGATTTGAGATGGACTTGTGTGTACATTATGTGATTAACTGCTATGTGATTTTTGATTGTGTATGATTTGGATCGGGGGACACGTACCGTCTCAGTTATTGTGGTTTGACAAGGTAGTGGCCTTGAGGTTTGACAAGGTAGTGGCCTTGTGGTTTGACAAGGTAGTGGCCTTGGGATAGGTACATAGTGTGATCATCTATGGTACCATGTTGTTTGGCAAGGTAGGAGCCTTGGATTTTGGTTTGGAATGATTGATCTTGAATGCTAGTTGTTAATACATAATTGTAGCACATTGTCCATATGTTATTGTGTTAATGGTTGTTAATCACAGCTTGTAATTGATTTAGCGTTGGAGTCTAAACCTATGACTCTCACCAACTTTATGTTGACGTGTTTTAGTGTCTCTTTCAGGTGATACTATGGTTAAGCATGAGAACATAAGTGGCTAGGATTGGAGAAGCTTAGGAATGCATATAGAAGGAGAATCCCCGTTTACTTCTTAGTTTTTATTTGTTCTTTTAATGAGTGATACTGTGGCACACATATATTTGTTTGGTTATGTTATTTGTTTGTCTTGGGTAAGCGGTAGGACTGTTACCTACTTACCTAGACTCCTGAGTCTGATGAGATATTGTCATGACTTTGTGTCTCCATTTTATGACATTTCTTATTTCATATAGTTATCTCTATAGACACGTCATGTTGTGATGATATCCATACGTCGCGCCCCATATTCCGCCATGGTGGGGTGTGACAGGTTAGCCAGACGTCTATCCGCTGGAGACCATTGCTTAACAGGCTTCTTAATGGGTCTCTCAGGGGTAGAGGAAATGGCCAGTGGTACATAGGACCATTTTCAGATTTCTATCAAGAAGGGTTCTAAGCCATCTAAATATATAAGAAATTCACTCTTCCAACTTGAAAAATCTTCTTCATCAAACGCTGGAACATTGGACACATGTGACCCCCCACGAACATCAAGAAGTTGGGGAAGGTCATCATCATTATTACCAGTGCTTACAACTGGTGTAGGCATAGTAGTAGATGTGGTGGCCGGTGCGTTGGTTGAAGTGTTACCTTGACTGGTTTGACCAAAGGGTGGTGGTATAGGAGGCATAGTTTCAGTCATATTAGGATCTTGATTTTAAAAACAAGAACGGTTTATAAAATTTTTTATAAATCAAACCGCTCTGATAACAATTGTCGAAACTATTACTCGTATAAACACAAATACACAACGAAACACTTTTCAAACGTGTAATGCTTTATTAACTATTATAAACAAAGTATTACAAAGTGCTATGAATACACCCGTTGAATGACAATAAGAAATGAACCCTAGAACAAGTAAACTCAATTCGAGACTCAAGTTTACAAGAGAACATATGAGTCGCTGGTAGACAGCTGTGGGCACAGAGGTTCCAAAGGGAGAAAGAACTTAGATAATTTATCTAAGCACAAGGGTTTATTAAATCTTCTTTCTCACTCCTATTTATAGTGGTACGAGGTTGCTTCCTTCGTGGGAGTAGTTGATACGTGTCATCTTCTGAGTGGAAGAGTACAACGTATTAAATGCATGTCCAAATCGAGACATACCTTTAAACTACTTTAGGTGAATAGTTCTGCCAACTGTTCACCTTTTGTCCCACTAGGTCGTACTAGGCTTTATCCTGAATCTCTTGTTTTGTCCCGCTCAAAACACTTTGTAGATTCTCCCGCCTAAACTATAAAGGATTAGACAAGCTTTACTTGTATCAGAATTCTAGGGTTCTTAAGTGACCTCTGAGTATTGTCAACTCAAAGATCCTTGAACACCAACACATTCCTTCTACATCCCAACTATTCATAATCGCTGGTAAGTATGACTTCAGTTTGTTTTCGACTTCTCTAACGTTGTCTTTCACTTGAATTTTCCTGGTGTGCCAGCTGAGGCTTTGCCTTCCGCTGGTCTGGTCTCTGTCGCTGGTCCTCTCAGTGATCAGTAACGCTTAGTCTAATTTAAACAAATCTAGACTGGGCCATAGTTAAAACTTTCATTGGCCCAACAGTGTAAAACTCTGAAAGATGCATTAATGATTATCGAGAATATATCCAAGGTTTACCAACTCCGTAACACACCAAGTGTTTCCAATATCACCAATGTAAGTAATTCTAATCGCGATATTGAGAGGGTTGATGCGAAAGTCGATAAGTTGACGAATGTGTTTACGTCGTTCTTAATCGAGATGCAAAAGAAAGACGCTCCCGCTACGATGAAAGCGGTTGAGGCATTGTGTACGTTGTGTGGTGGACCTCATAATTATTACGAGTGTGCAGATACGGATGGCCAAACGTCGAGTGTTAATGCGTTAAACAACAATTTTCAAAATCAAAAATAACGTGGGTCCATCACAAGGCAATTATCAAGGCAATTGTCACACCCCACTATGGCGGAATATGGGGCGCGACGTATGGATATCATCACAACAATAACGTGTCCATAGAGTTAACTAAATGAAATAGAAATGTCATAAAAAGATGACACAATGTCATGACAATATCTCAAATAGTGTAGGCGTCTAGGTAAGTAGGTAACAGACCTACCTCTTACCAAAGACATTCAAATAACACACATCAAGCATATATGTATCAAACAATTTACTAAATCAAAAGACAAAATAAAATCTAAGAGGAAAGGGATTCCTCCGAATGCAATCCTAGCAGCCTCTATACTCTAGCCACTTCTAACATCATCTTGCACAACTACCTCACCTGAAAATGACACTAAAATCTGTCAACATAAAGTTGGTGAGAACATAGGTTTAAGTTACCGAAAACAACTTAAGGAGCCTTGTCAACCGCTGTAAATAAGTTGAAGAAAAACAATTTATAGTAATGGACCATAATGTGATAATCATGTTACATGCATCCACAACAAAACTTAAACCAAGTACCGATCACATCTACAATTCACAAAGCACACTATAACAATCAAGAAGTATCCCGTCACACACACAAGTACACACACCACACTATCCGGATCTTTCCCACACCACCTGTGGAAGATGAACTATATCCTCGTCGAGATATCTTGCCTCCAAAGAGACGATCCACAAGTACTCAGGACATATCGTGCCCCACGAACCAAGAACTCAGGAGGGATCGTGCCCCACGAACCAAGAACTCAGAACCAAGAACTCAGGACGGATCGTGCCCCACGCTCCATACACATCACAACTGGTCCCATAGACGCCCATACATCTATGTACCAATCCCAATCATAACACCATCAAGATTCACATATCAGAACACATATCAAAGCACATATAAGAACACATAATCACGCAAGTCACACAATAGCACATTTATGTCCACACATTTTAAAACATAGTACTAAATCTTGTTAAAGAACATTGCAAGTGTCATCTCCATCCCATACTGAAAAAAACATTTTAAAAACGTAGCAAAAATGGGACTATGAACTCACCTGATAGCACATCAAGCTAGCGCTCCTACAAACCTATAAAATCATACACGACACCCTTAGCTCAGGTCTTAACACCCAAGTTAAGTAACAATCAAGCAGATGAATCTAATTCCCCAATCCCCACTATCTAGTTCTCCCACTACAAGCTATTCTATACGTAAAAATCCAGTTTTTTCCCGGTACGGTTTACTAGTCACTAAACGATCACATGAAGTGAACTTAACACCACACTTGGTTCCTACCCTACTGGATTTATGTTATTATATGATCTAAGAACTCCAAAAACTAATTTTACTTCCTACTTACACATTTAACCCTTCCGTAGTCTCTACGCCAAAAGTCGTTTTCACCAAAACTGATTTTCTGTACATGCTAAATGTTCGACACCAAAAGCACTAACTAAACACCATAACTTTTATTGAAAACCTCCAGTCCTTTTATATACATTATAAAGAGTTCTCAAATCAAAAATCTTTGGCTATCTCATCCGTTTGGTTAGGTTTTGACTCAAATTCCCGAAATCCAAATTTATTTCTGAACATCGTACTGTTTTTGTAAAAATTGTTTGACGACCTTCCCGAACTCCATTTTCGACAAACCTTATATTTTTAAAAAGTAGACTCTCTGAACTTAATTTAAAAAAAAAAAGAAACTCGACAAAAGGTGCTACCTACTGCCCGGAACAGTCGACACAAGACAGTCCTAAAAATCAGACTGTTTTACGCCTTTATGCACTAACCTTCTAAACATCATTAATTACCCCTAAATTATTAAACAAGAACCCTAAAATCATTAATAGATCTTAATTACTATATTTTTCTAGAAAATTAATAAAACCTTAATCATCTCAATGATGGTTAATTAACATTACAATCATGATTAATTAATAAAAACATGAATTATATTAAAGTTAAATTGATCACTTACCTTGAATCAAGAAAATTAATGGAAACCCTAAAACCTTGTAGAAACACGTCCATTAAAAAAAAGAGCTGGAGAAAATAATATGTTGTTTTGTATTTATACTAAAACAATAAGAATCCTAGCCTAATACAAATAATACTTTCCTTTTTTTTTCTTTTTTTTCCTTTTTCTTTTTTTCCACCGTCCTTTATAAAATTTTTACCAAAAATAATATTTTTTTTATTTATTTTATTATTAAATTCGTTTTTTAATAATTATTTCCTTAATTATATTTTTTTATTAATCCCTTAAATAATTAATTACACCTAAACCTTTTAACTAGTCAATTTTACGAGATTACCATAAAATACATAAAATATACAGTTTTATGAAAATTCTAAAAATATGAAATAAACTTTATAACTAAGTCCTAAATGACTTAAAACCATCCCGAAAAATATTCCCGTGACTAATTATTTTATCCGAGACCTTCAAATGCTAAACCCTAAATCGTAAAAATTACGATTTACTATAATACATATATGTACACATAAAATCTTAAAATGACACCATATTCTATCATAGTCACATCTATGTGAACTCATGAACACCATCTATTCCCATCGTAACATCGTATAACGTACCACGCACTACATAACCGATGTCTAACATCCAATCCAAGGCTCAAATATAAACAGAATGCACGTAAACGCACACTAAGCACATAATCAAAGTCAAACAGTCAAAAGTGACAAATCCAAAATCTAGGGTTGTCACATCACTCCCTCCTAATAGAAATCTCGTCCCGAGATTTACTCCCAAACTCAAAATTATTCTCAGCAAACAAACGAGGATAGATATCCCTAATAAAACCTTCACGTTCAAGCGTAAACTTAATTTATAATAAATAATCTCAACCAACAACATATGAGCCTTAACCGTCTACGAGGAAACTTATTAAAACCATAAAGTTATGTAATCAACCTAACTAAATCTCGCAACTCATCAAACAAGAACTATCTTGAAACCAAGTTAGGAGCCATCACATAACTCGACGGGTTTAAAATTGTCACCCCGATTTCAGTCTTACTCATAAATACCATAAATCAAAACTCATCAAATATAACCACGTATTCTAAAGTCTAAAGAACTCTCAAATTCCATCCCAACTCATCTCTATGTTAACCCTCCAAGTGTTTATTACCCCAAAATACCCAAAACACGAGTTTAAACCATGTTGTCCGAAAATTAACCTTGAACTCGACACTTGTACAATTAATTAGACTTAGCTACTGACCTTCATTTGCTAAACATCCTGAATATTTGAAAAGTACGTTTCGAGTACATAATTTTAGGCTTTTGAATCACCCAAAAAGCTTTAAAAACGAACAAGTTATGACCAAAACGATTTTTACCTAAAACCTGCCTAGGCATTAGCGACAATTTCTGACAGTTTAGCGACAAAATTTGACAGTTTAGCGACAGTTTCTGCCTACTCCGATTTATACCAAAAAAAAACGATTTTAAACCCTAAAAACCCCGTTATTAATTACCAAATTCAAGCCCTACAATATTTTATTTCCAGAAAATTAAAACTCTCACCCATCATATGATTAATTACATGATTTTAACATATATAATTAAATAAGAACAAAATTTTAACTAAAGAACAATAACTTTAGGTGATCAAAACCAATTTTTTTATAAACAAGCTATGCTTATATGTTAAAACAAAATTTATATTCCATCTTATTTCAAACACGCTTACGACACCTAACCCTTATTTCACCGACTACCAATAACGATTTTTAACTATTTGCAAATTTCATTTCTTTTACCACGTAAGACTCAAAATAAGAGAAATCGTTACCTCAAAAAGAAATCTCCACCCTCTCAATATCCTTCACGGCAAAAGTAACGTACAAACGAACACATGAAATGTGGACTCGATAAATGTACTACTACGGAAGTTAAACATCTCGAAGAGGAACAAGCTAGCAAACCATCCCAAGAATACAACCGGTAAGTAGAAGGGAATTATTCATAGGCATATGCATACGTACACTCAAATTCATCCAGCATATACTATAAACAAGCATGTATTAACCCTCTTTCATGCAACCATATTTAGGAATCCATTGATGTCTTGGTACTTGTATAACTATGTTGGCCACCATACTTATACAAGTCCCCTTTCACCAATGCACTCCCTCATATGATGACACTTATAAGAATGAATACTACACATAACACATAGGTCTATCAACTCAAATAAGCACATAGATCCTACAACGCATATAAGCACATAACCACAACATAAAATAAGGTCCAAAATCCATGTATTAAAATAACGTAGCCAATGCATGAAACATATAAACTCGTAATCCAACTGAACCACTGTGACAACCCGTCAATTTCAGGTCGTTATTTTAATCTCGACTATTACGTATTACGTGTTTGCTTTAATGAGAATTTTAAATTATCGACTAACCGAGAAGGTTATGACTTGAAACTAGCGTAAGAATGTCGATTAGATGAAAACCGACAAGGAATATGTTAGGTATCGATATTATATTCTCAAATAATCATGAAAATGATTTTTATTATATTTAATCTTTATTTCTCGTGTTTCACGTTTTAACGAATGACGATAACTATTAGTGATCGCGATACCGACGGATGCCCAAAAATTTACGTTTCATTATCGATTGTCTCGATATTGTATATTTTCGACGTTTTCGATTTAATTGCGTTTTAAGTCGTGTCGAAGCATTATATTTATTTTTATGAAGCATTTTAACTTTTGAAAAGTATTTTTACGAAACCCGAGCCCCGTAAATATTTTTAAAAATTTACTATTTACACTTTATACCTTGTAAACTACTTACTTGCATTTTTGGACCAAAAGAATGCATAAATGACAAAATCTACCCTCACCGCACTATATAAGGTTTTTCCACTAACTCATTTCATTTAAAAATTCATTTTAAACAAAAAAAAAATCTCTCTCTCTTGTTCTTGAGTTTGGCCGTCCACCCCTCACCCACAATCCATCAAATTTTTTTGATTTCTACTTTGAATCAAGCAAAACTAAAAAAAGTCCCATCCTAGAAATTCAAAGAGCTTCATATTGGTATAAATTTTTCCCACATGCATCCACTTAATTTTTATTTTCAATTTTTGATGATGAACATCATGTTTGATCCATTTTTATGTTTATATATGGTGTTAATATTATTATATTCATAGTGGGTTGTTGTTGCATGTAAGATTTTTAATTATTTAATTTTTGTGAGATCAAATTTGAGGGTGTTATGGGTTAGTTAGATGTTTTAGTATGATATTAGGATCATATTAGGACCATAGGAATTGTTGGAATGGGTTGAAAATGTGTTTTGGTATGATTTTTAGATGGTCTATTTTAGGCAGTAAATTTAAGGCCATTTTTGAAATTGTTACTGTGATAAACTTGGTAAACTAATAAGATAGGGTCGTAGAGAATTTCGTTAGCTTCGATTTGAGCTAAGGTAGAGCTTCTAACTCATTACGAGCGAAAAGTTATGCTACTTTTAATATTTGTGTACCGGGAGACGGGTATCGGCACAATCCGAAAATTGTTGCCGATATTTGGAAAGAATCTCGGGGACTATAAAATGAGTTTTAAAAATGTTCAAGGGCTGTTGTAAGTTGATAAACCTCAGGTCATGAGTCTATTTTCAAACCCGAGTATCGGTTTTGTAAACGGAATTGTTTAAATAAGTTAAAATGGTTTTACAAGTCAAACGCGTAAAACTGTCCGGTTTTTGCAACACGAAGGTGTGTCGGGCAGAAGGTCTTAGAAGTAATATTTTTGAATGAAATTTAAACTGAGTCTTATTCATATTATGTGTGAGTTTGTCACCAAGTTTCGTCGAAATCGGACAAGTCTAGATAGGTTAGATTGGTGTGTACATTTTGAGTGTATATGCTGAGTGGTATTTTGGACACGTAGTTCAATACTTGTATGGCATGAGTTGAGTATTCACTATTGGACATGGTGACTTACTCGAGTGTTAAGTCATTATATAAATGCCTTAGTTACTGGTCCGAGGGAAGTAAAATGATGGTTTGACTTGCGTTGACTTGGCGTCTTATGACGGGTCAATGTCGAGGGTGCAAGTGTTTAAAAGAATAAGTGTTGAATAAAAGGGTATAGAAGTACACTTATATTTTTCTTAATTTTTCGGATTTTTCATGATTATATGAAATTGAGTTTCATATTATTTAAGTATTAAATATACTTGAGTCGTTTATTAACGAACGCGCCTTAATTGGTAGGTTGCGGTCTTCGTGTTTAACGGGCATCACAAATCATCGGCGATCGTCACGTCACTACTATCGTACCAAGGTGAGTCTATAGCCTCGCTTTAACATGTTTACTTGTTTTATAAAACCCGCGAGGGGGATAACATGCTTGTTTTATTAAGATAAAAGGGGTACGACGAGAAGTTGTGGAAACCCTTATTATTGGAAAAACATTTATTGATAAATGAAGGGTACAACGAGAAGTTGTGGTAAACCCTCTTTCTTTTAAAATTGAACACAAAGGACCCGATTGTATGCTTAGATGAAAGTAATTATACAAGTTTGTTTAGCCTTAAAAGACCCATGAATCGGGAATTGTTAATCGAAAGGAACGCTAATACTATGGATAGATCTATCGGGGTGACACCCAGTCTGGTCGCGACTAGCTATCGCGTGGTGTTGTGATGCACCAGTAATGAAACATCGGATGCAATTGTATAAGAGAAATATACGCACTTGGCTAGGTGTGTTGGGCTGAAATAATATATATTAACGTTCAATTTCACGAGACTTATGAAATAACAATGATAATTATGTCTGATCCACATGATTGTCAACCACGGAAGGTTTATTCAGAATACTTGTGTTCATTTATTTAATTTAAACTCTATAGATTCACTCAACATTTTTGTTGACTTTATAGCATGTTTTATCTCAGGTCCATGAAGAAGGCACTCAGGGAAGGCGGTTTCATGCAGCTTGCTAAATTAAAATGTTTTGGCCCGCTTTTATAAACTATGTTCATTCAAAGAAACTTTTATCGTATGGTTGGTTGTGTAAACCTTGAAACTATTTGGGACCGTATGTGAATTGTTTTATCTTCAAAATGTTGGATGAATGTATGTTTTAACAAAACGACTCATTTTGAGGCGTTTTCTATGATATTGAGGTTGAACCATGATAGTAACACCCAATGACCCTTCCGCTGCTATGACCCGAAATTAGGGGTGTTACAGATTGGCATCAGAGCTCAAGTTATAGAGAACGAAAAGATTTTCCAAAAATAACATTTTGAAATCTTTTGACTATAACATCTGCAAGCGAAACCTCCGAGTTGCCAATGGACGAGAATAAGAAAAGTATATATGTTATACATATTTAATTATTATTTATGCTTAAAGCATAATGGATTACATTTATTTATAAATGTTTATTATTTGATTATTATAATACTAATATGTGATTTACAAACGACGCTGATTGTCACAATAGAAATCCCTGTCTTTTGACTCATTCCTCGTGAATCTTCGTTCCTTGTCTAAATTCTATTCTTCGTTCTATCATCCATTCTTTTTTCTCTTCATCTATCTATTCTTATTTTATGTTATTCATGTTTTGTTATCACAAGCGTTGAATGAATACTCATTTTGATGTGAATTATGTAACAGGATCATGTCGCCAAAACAGTTGACTGAGACTCAGTTACGTGCTATAGTAGCTGATCAATTTCAGATATCTATGAATACATTTATGGCAAATTTGAATAATGGAGCTGGAGGATCTGGCGGATCTGGTGGAGCTGGTGGATCCGGTGGAGCTGGTGGATCTGGTGGGGCTGGCGATACTGGAGCTGGCGCTACTGGAACTGGCGCTACTGGAGCTGGCGCTACTGGAACTGGCGCTACTGGAGCTGGCAATACTGGAGCTGGCGCTACTGGAGCTGGTAATACGGGAGCTGGCAATGCTGGTGCTGGAACTGGTGATGCTGATAGACCAGTGATTCCTGAAAACAAGAAGTGCAATTATACCTCGTTCATGAAATGCAAACCTCCAACTTTTAAGGGTACTGAAGGTGCTGTTGGGTTAATGCAATGGTTTGAGAAATTAGAATCCGTGTTTCGATTTAGTGGAAGTGAGGAAGGAGATAAAGTGATGTTTGCCTCTGCTACTCTTCAAGGGCGAGCATTAACTTGGTGGAATGGAAGAATGGCATCATTGGGTATGGATGCTGCTTATGCTACACCTTGGGTTGAGGTAAGAAGGTGGATGACTGAGGAATTCTGTCCAAGGAGTGTTATTCAGAGGTTAGAACAGGAACTATATCAGCTGAGACTGAAGGGTACTGACATCGATGGATACACAAACAGGTTCCATGAACTTGCTCTACTTTGTCCAAACAAAGTTAACCCTGAATACTTGAAGGTAGAGCAGTATATTTGAGGCTTACCTACCAACATCCGTGGGGATGCGACCTCATCTAAACCTGCCAATATTGATGAAGCTGTTCGTATGGCCTACCAACTAATGGGTCAAATCATCCAAGACAAGGCTGATGGTGTTTCTGAAGGTAACAAGAGAAGAGCTGAAAATGATAGTGATGATCGTGGTGATAACCGTCAATCTCACAGTAGGAATCAAAACCGAAGGAGGGGCAATGCTAATGCGATGACTGAAGCTGCAATTGCTGATAAGGGAACCAGATGTCAACGCTGCAAGAAGTCTCATACTGGTGAATGTGCTAAGTGTGGAAAGTGCAACAAGTTAGGTCACAAGACTGAAGACTGTTGGGGACCAGGAAAGAAGGGAGTGACGTGTTATAACTGCCAAGGTAAAGGTCACATGAGGAACCAATGCCCTCAACCTCCGAAGAATGCACGTGGTGGAGATAATCAAGGAAAAGCTTATCATTTGGGAGAAGCCGAAGCGAAGCAAAACCCGAAAGTTGTCACTGGTACGTTTTTACTGAACAACCGTTATGCTACAGCTTTATTTGATTCTGGTGCGGACAAAAGCTTTGTGTCTACAAGTTTTAGTACCTTAATTGATATCAAACCGGTCGAATTAGACGCAAGTTATGAGGTAGAACTAGCTGATGGTAAATTAGTGTGTACCAATCGTGCGCTCCTAGGATGTTCTCTTAATCTCTTGAACCGTATTTTTAAGATAGACTTGATGATTGTCGAGTTGGGAAGTTTTGATATTATTATCGGAATGGATTGGTTATCCAAGTATAACGCGTCTATCTTGTTTGGAGAAAAGAAAGTTAGGATTCCCTTAGATGACAAGACCATGGTTATCGAAGGTGATCATCGTAGTTCACGACTAAAAATCGTTTCGTGCATTAAGGCTCGTAAGTATATCGAAAGAGGCTGTGAGTTATTCCTAGCTAAAGTAGTGGAGAAGGAATCAAAGGAGAAATGTGCTGAAGATGTACCTGTTATCCGTGACTTTCCTAAAGTGTTTCCGGAAGATTTGCCTGGACTTCCTCCTCCAAGGCAAGTAGAATTCCAAATTGACCTAATTCCTGGTGCTGCACCCGTGGCTCGTGCGCCATATCGTTTAGCACCATCCGAGCTGAAGGAGTTATCTGTGCAATTGCAAGAGCTATCTGATAAGGGTTTTATACGACCGAGTTCGTCACCTTGGGGAGCCCCTGTCTTATTCGTTAAGAAGAAAGATGGCTCGTTTCGTATGTGTATTGATTACCGAGAGTTGAATAAGCTGACGATCAAGAATCGTTATCCGCTTCCAAGAATTGATGATTTATTCGATCAACTTCAAGGTTCTCGTGTTTTCTCCAAGATTGATCTTCGTTCTGGTTACCATCAACTTCGCATACGTGAGGAAGATATTCCTATTACGGCGTTTAGAACTCGTTACGGTCATTTTGAGTTTCTGGTTATGCCTTTTGGTTTGACTAATGCACCTGCTGTATTCATGGATTTAATGAATCGCATTTGTAAGCCCCATATCTTGACAAATTCGTGATCGTTTTCATCGATGATATTCTAATCTACTCCAAGAGCAATGAAGAGCATGCCGAACACTTAAGGATTATCTTGAACTTGTTGAAGAACGAAAAGTTGTACGCTAAGTTCTCAAAGTGTGATTTTTGGCTTAATTCTGTACAATTTCTCGGACATGTGGTCGATAAAAGTGGAGTACATGTTGATCCTGCAAAGATCGAAGCCATCAAGAATTGGAGTGCTCCGACTACTCTAACTGAAGTACGACAATTTCTAGGTTTGGCTGGTTATTACCGAAGGTTTATTGAAGGATTCTCTTTGATATCGAAACCATTAACGAAGCTGACTCAGAAGAATAAACCGTATGTGTGGGGCGATGATGAAGAAGAAGCTTTCCAAACCCTAAAGATGAAACTCTGTAGTGCGCCGATTTTATCGTTACCTGAAGGAAGTGAAGACTTTGTTGTTTATTGCGATGCATCTCTTCGAGGATACGGTGCTGTTCTTATGCAACGCGAAAAGGTGATCGCATATGCCTCTAGACAATTAAGGAAGAATGAGGAGAACTACACTACCCATGACTTGGAATTGGGCGCTGTGGTTTTTGCTCTGCGACTTTGGAGACATTATCTGTATGGTACGAAGTGTACAGTATTCACTGATCATAAAAGCCTACAATACATATTGGATCAAAAGGAGCTGAATATGAGGCAACGTCGATGGGTTGAACTCTTAAGTGATTACGACTGCGAAATTCGTTATCATCCAGGAAAGGCGAACGTGGTAGCTGACGCGTTAAGTCGAAAGGAAAGGGAGAAACCGATTCGAGTGCGTGCTTTGGTGGTGACAGTTCATAATAACTTACCTGAGCAGATTCGAAACGCACAAATCGAAGCGTGCAAGAAGGAAAATATTGCAGCCGAAAGATTTAGAGGAGACGGTGAAACATTTGAGATGCGACCCGATGGTATCAAATGTTTGAGAGGTCGAATTTGGTTACCATTCTTCGGTGGACTGAGAGACTTGATTATGTTAGAATCTCATAAGTCCAAGTATTCTATTCATCCTGGATCGGACAAAATGTACCAAGACTTGAAAAAGTTATACTGGTGGCCGAATATGAAAGCTGATATTGCAACATACGTCGCGAAATGCTTAATGTGCAAAAGTGAAAGCTGAATATCAGAAGCCGTCAGGATTACTTGTCCAACCTGAAATTCCAGTCTGGAAATGGGAGCGAATTACGATGGACTTCATCACAAAACTCCCAAGGACACCGTCTGGGTTCGATGCAATTTGGGTTATTGTCGATCGTTTAACTAAATCCGCTCATTTTATTCCAATCAACGAGAGGTTTGGTTTGGAGAAACTCGCCGATATTTATATGAAGGAAATCGTGTGCAAGCATGGTGTTCCTATTTCAATCATTTCCGATAGAGATAGTCGTTTTGCTTCTGGATTTTGGAGATCACTTCAAAAGTCATTAGGAACCAATTTGGATATGAGCACAGCCTACCATCCGCAAACTGATGGGCAAAGCGAAAGAACAATTCAAACTTTGGAGGATATGCTACGTGCTTGTGTGATAGACTTTGGAAGTAGCTGGGATAAGCACTTACATTTGGCCGAATTCTCGTACAATAACAGTTATCACGCGAGTATTAAAGCTGCACCTTTTGAAGCACTATATGGGAGAAAATGTAGATCACCCGTTAGCTGGAGTGAGGTTGGTGATGCCCAACTCACTGGACCAGATTTGATTAGAGAGACGACGGATATGATTGTGCAAATCAAGAATAGGTTGTTGTCTGCTCGAAGCCGACAGAAGAGTTATGCGGATGTGAGAAGAAAACCATTGGAATTTAACGTGGGAGATAAGGTTATGCTAAAGGTATCACCATGGAAAGGTGTTGTACGATTTGGAAAACGTGGGAAGTTAAGTCCTCATTATATCGGACCATTCAAGATTACATCTAGAGTGGGACCCGTGGCATACCAACTGGAACTACCACAAGAACTGTATGGGATTCATAACACTTTTCACGTGTCGAATCTGAAGAAGTGTTTATCCGATGAAGAACTCGTTATACCGTTAGACGAGGTTAAGGTTGATAAAAAGTTGCATTTTATTGAAGAACCGGTCGAGATCATGGATCGTGAGGTCAAGCAACTGAAGCAAAGCCGAATACCTATCGTCAAAGTTCGATGGAACTCTCGAAGAGGACCGGAGTTTACTTGGGAACGAGAAGACCAAATGTGGAAGAATTACCCTCATCTCTTTGATTTCAACAAGCGATCGGGCAAGAACGCAAGTTGATCTTCGAGGGCGAAGATCCTAATTTGGTGGGGATGATGTGACAACCCGTCAATTTTAGGTCGTTATTTTAATCTCGACTATTACGTATTACGTGTTTGCTTTAATGAGAATTTTAAATTATCGACTAACCGAGAAGGTTATGACTTGAAACTAGCGTAAGAATGTCGATTAGGTGAAAACCGACAAGGAATATGTTAGGTATCGATATTATATTCTCAAATAATCATGAAAATGATTTTTATTATATTTAATCTTTATTTCTCGTGTTTCACGTTTTAACGAATGACGATAACTATTAGTGATCGCGATACCGACGGATGCCCAAAAATTTACGTTTCATTATCGATTGTCTCGATATTGTATATTTTCGACGTTTTCGATTTAATTGCGTTTTAAGTCGTGTCGAAGCATTATATTTGAATAGGCGATATTCACTGGCCCAAGAGCCCGAGCCCCGTAAATATTTTTAAAAATTTACAATTTACACTTTATACCTTGTAAACTACTTACTTGCATTTTGGACCAAAAGAATGCATAAATGACAAAATCTACCCTCACCCCACTATATAAGGTTTTTCCACTAACTCATTTCATTTAAAAATTCATTTTAAACAAAAAAAAAATCTCTCTCTCTTGTTCTTGAGTTTGGCCGTCCACCCCTCACCCATAATCCATCAAATTTTTTTGATTTCTACTTTGAATCAAGCAAAACTAAAAGAAGTCCCATCCTAGAAATTCAAAGAGCTTCATATTGGTATAAAGTTTTCCCACATGCATCCACTTAATTTTTATTTTCAATTTTTGATGATGAACATCATGTTTTATCCATTTTTATGTTTATATATGGTGTTAATATTATTATATTCATAGTGGGTTGTTGTTGCATGTAAGATTTTTAATTATTTAATTTTTGTGAGATCAAATTTGAGGGTGTTATGGGTTAGTTAGATATTTTAGTATGATATTAGGATCATATTAGGACCATAGGAATTGTTGGAATGGGTTGAAAATGTGTTTTGGTATGATTTTTAGATGGTCTATTTTAGGCAGTAACTTTAAGGCCATTTTTGAAATTGTTACTGTGATAAACTTGGTAATCTAATAAGATAGGGTCGTAGAGAATTTTGTTAGCTTCGATTTGAGCTAAGGTAGAGCTTCTAACTCATTACGAGCGAAAAGTTATGCTACTTTTAGTATTTGTGTACCGGGAGACGGGTATCGGCACAATCCGAAAATTGTTGCCGATATTTGGAACGAATCTCGGGGACTATAAAATGAGTTTTAAAAATGTTCAAGGGCTGTTGTAAGTTGATAAACCTCAGGTCATGAGTCTATTTTCAAACCCGAGTATCGGTTTTGCAAACGGAATTGTTTAAATAAGTTAAAATGGTTTTACAAGTCAAAGGCGTAAAACTGTCCGGTTTTTGCAACACGAAGGTGTGTCGGGCAGAAGGTCTTAGAAGTAATATTTTTGAATGAAATTTAAACTGAGTCTTATTCATATTATGTGTGAGTTTGTCACCAAGTTTCGTCGAAATCGGACAAGTCTAGATAGGTTAGATTGGTGTGTACATTTGGAGTGTATATGCTGAGTGGTATTTTGGACACGTAGTTCAATACTTGTATGGCGTGAGTTGAGTATTCACTATTGGACATGGTGACTTACTCGAGTGTTAAGTCATTATATAAATGACTTAGTTACTGGTCCGAGGGAAGTAAAATGATGGTTTGACTTGCGTTGACTTGGCGTCTTATGACGGGTCAATGTCGAGGGTGCAAGTGTTTAAAAGAATAAGTGTTGAATAAAAGGGTATAGAAGTACACTTATATTTTTCTTAATTTTTCGGAATTTTCATGATTATATGAAATTGAGTTTCATATTATTTAAGTATTAAATATATTTGAGTCGTTTATTAACGAACGCGCCTTAATTGGTAGGTTGCGGTCTTCGTGTTTAACGGGCATCACAAATCGTCGACGATCGTCACGTCACTACTATCGTACCAAGGTGAGTCTATAGCCTCGCTTTAACATGTTTACTTGTTTTATAAAACCCGCGAGGGGGATAACATGCTTGTTTTATTAAGATAAAAGGGGTACGACGAGAAGTTGTGGAAACCCTTATTATTGGAAAAACATTTATTGATAAATGAAGGGTACAACGAGAAGTTGTGGTAAACCCTCTTTCTTTTAAAATTGAACACAAAGGACCCGATTGTATGCTTAGATGAAAGTTGTTATACAAGTTTTTTTAGCCTTAAAAGACCCATGAATCGGGAATTGTTAATCAAAAGGAACGCTAATACTATGGATAGATCTATCGGGGTGACACCCAGTCCGGTCGCGACTAGCTATCGCGTGGTGTTGTGATGCACCAGTAATGAAACATCGGATGCAATTGTATAAGAGAAATATACGCACTTGGCTAGGTGTGTTGGGCTGAAATAATATATGTTAACGTTCAATTTCACGAGACTTATGAAATAACAACGATAATTATGTCTGATCCACATGATTGTCAACCACGGAAGGTTTATTCAGAATACTTGTGTTCATTTATTTAATTTAAACTCTATAGATTCACTCAACATTTTTGTTGACTTTATAGCATGTTTTATCTCAGGTCCATGAAGAAGGCACTCAGGGAAGGCGGTTTCATGCAGCTTGCTAAATTAAAATGTTTTGGCCCGCTTTTATAAACTATGTTCATTCAAAGAAACATTTATGGTATGGTTGGTTGTGTAAACCTTGAAACTATTTGGGACCGTATGTGAGTTGTTTTATCTTTAAAACGTTGGATGAATGTATGTTTTAACAAAACGACTCATTTTGAGGCGTTTTCTATGATATTGAGGTTGAACCATGATAGTAACACCCAATGACCCTTCCGCTGCTATGACCCGAAATTGGGGGTGTTACAACCACCGTAGACAAAATTCAAAATGTATAAAGAACATGAAAACGTAATTAAAGGAAATCCAACAATGACTAGCGTATACGACTATAGTTCAACCCGCACTATTAAAAAATCGAAAAGAAAATAACATGTAGCTAAGTATGAACTTACTATGGTTCAATTCATAATAGTCAAAACATCGCAATAAAAAAACATCCAAACACATCAATTAATATAAAATGCACACATACTCCTATGACGCTTATATGCAGGGACCCTTAAGCTATAGACTAGGCTACGCAACTAGGCAACCAAATTCTCTATAACCATTGTCTCTGATATCATTCTGTCACACCCCACCATGGCGGAATATGGGGCGCGACGTATGGATATCATCACAACAATAACGTGTCTATAGAGTTAACTAAATGAAATAGAAATGTCATAAAAAGGTGACACAATGTCATGACAATATCTCAAATAGTGTAGGCGTCTAGGTAAGTAGGTAACAGGCCTACCTCTTACCAAAGACATTCAAATAACACACATCAAGCATATAGGTATCAAACAATTTACTAAATCAAAAGACAAAATAAAATCTAAGAGGAAAGGGATTCCTCCGAATGCAATCCTAGCAGCCTCTATACTCTAGCCACTTCTAACATCATCTTGCACAACTACCTCACCTGAAAATGACACTAAAATCTGTCAACATAAAGTTGGTGAGATCATAGGTTTAAGTTACCGAAAACATCTTAAGGAACCTTGTCAACCGCTGTAAATAAGTTGAAGAAAAACAATTTATACTAATGGACCATAATGTGATAATCATGTTACATGCATCCAAGACAAAACTTAAACCAAGTACCGATCACATCTACAATTCACAAAGCACACTATAACAATCAAGAAGTATCCCGTCACACACACAAGAACACACCAAACTATCCGGATCTTTCCCACACCACCTGTGGAAGATGAACTATATCCCCGTCGAGATATCTTGCCTCCAAAGAGACGATGCACAAGTACTCAGGACAGATCGTGCCCCACGAACCAAGAACTCAGGACGGATCGTGCCCCACGAACCAAGAACTCAGAACCAAGAACTCAGGACGGATCGTGCCCCACGCTCCATACACATCACAACTGGTCCCATAGACGGCCATACATCTATGTACCAATCCCAATCATAACACCATCAAGATTCACATATCATAACACATATCAAAGCACATATGAGAACACATAATCACGCAAGTCACACAATAGCACATTTATGTCCACACATTTTAAAACATAGTACTAAATCATGTTAAAGAACATTGCAAGTGTCATCTCCATCCCATACTGAAAAAAACATTTTAAAAACGTAGCAAAAATGGGACTATGAACTCACCTGATAGCACATCAAGCTAGCGCTCCTACAAAACAATAAAATCATACACGACACCCTTAGCTCAGGTCTTAACACCCAAGTTAACTAACAATCAAGCAGATGAATCTAATTCCCCAATCCCCACTATCTAGTTCTCCCACTACAAGCTATTCTATACGTAAAAATCCAGTTTTTTCCCGGTACGGTTTACTAGTCACTAAACGATCACATGAAGTGAACTTAACACCACACTTGATTCCTACCCTACTTGATTTATGTTATTATATGATCTAAGAACTCCAAAAACCAATTTTACTTCCTACTTACACATTTAACCCTTCCGTAGTCTCTACGCCAAAAGTCGTTTTCACCAAAACTTATTTTCCGTACATGCTAAATGTTCGACACCAAAAGCACTACCTAAAAACCATAACTTTTATTGAAAACCTCCAGTCCTTTTATATACATTATAAAGAATTCTCAAATCAAAATCTTTGGCTATCTCATCCGTTTGGTTAGGTTTTGACTCAAATTCCCGAAATCCAAATTTATTTCTGAACAGCGCACTGTTTTGGTAAAAATTGTTTGACGACCTTCCCGAACTCCATTTTCGACAAACCTTACATTTTTGAAAAGTAGACTCTCTGAACTTAATTTTTTAAAAAAAGAAACTCGACCAAAGGTGCTACCTACTGCCCGGAACAGTCGACACAAGACAGCCCTAAAAATCAGACTGTTTTACGCCTTTATGCACTAACCTTCTAAACATCATTAATTACCCCTAAATTATTAAACAAGAACCCTAAAATCATTAATAGATCTTAATTAATATATTTTTCAAGAAAATTAATAAAACCCTAATCATCTCAATGATGGTTAATTAACATTACAATCATGATTAATTAATAAAAACATGAATTATATTAAAGTTAAATTGATCACTTACCTTGAATTAAGAAAATTAATGGAAACCCTAAAACCTTGTAGAAACACGTCCATTAAAAAAAAGAGCTGGAGAAAATAATATGTTGTTTTGTATTTATACTAAAACAATAAGAATCCTAGCCTAATACAAATAATACTTTCCTTTTTTTTTCTTTTTTTTTCCTTTTTCTTTTTTTTCCACCGTCCTTTATAAAATTTTTACCAAAAATAATATTTTTTTATTTATTTTATTATTAAATTCGTTTTTTAATAATTATTTCCTTAATTATATTTTTTTTATTAATCCCTTAAATAATTAATTACACCTAAACCTTTTAACTAGTTAATTTTACGAGATTACCATAAAATACGTAAAATATACAGTTTTATGAAAATTCTTAAAATATGAAATAAACTTTATAACTAAGTCCTGAATGACTTAAAACCATCCCGAAAAATATTCCCGTGACTAATTTGTTGATCCCAAACTTAGATCGATTAAGCTTTGTGTATACGAGATTAGATCAAGTACTACACGTAGAGAAACCTTTGCTTATGAATAAAGTAACAAAGTGTTATGCGGAATTAACACTTGATCTAAAACACAATGATGTTAAACAAACTTTCACTTGTATTAGAATAATCGTGTTGATTACAATGAAAGGTTTAACTTGCGAATACTATGAAAACTGATATATGACTTTAACCTAAAAGACCTTCTTTTATAGAACAAGAAGTCTTGTACAATAAGCTACGAATCAACTATTCTAGGTAAAGATAATAATAGAAAATACAATGTCGTGCTTATCTTTACCATACATAAATAAAGAAACAAATAAACAAAAGATATTCTATCAGTGTCAATCTTCAAGGCTGTCAGCGTTGACTTCTATCAGCGTCCAAAGTCAATCTATCAGCGTTGACTTTCTTCTTATCAGCGTTTGGTGATCTGACCCATATTTTATTCCCAACAATCCTCCCCTAAACTTGATATCCATTCCAATGATCAAGTTTCTGAATAAAAACTAAAGGCTTAGGAGGAATCTTTCAATAACTTCTTATGTTGGTGATAAACATATCTGATCAAGTCCTTGGCCACATCACTAGTATAATCAATCTCCAAGGGTGTCTCTAGCATCTTCTCCAACACTTCTTTGGACAAGAAATAGTCAGCATCCACAAGTAAATACTCTGAAAACTTTGTAGAGCTCATATGAAATACACCACAAGTAGAATATAGCCTCCAATGAAGATTACTGAGATCATCTTCAAGATCCTTCCAAATGGCAGGATCTGCTTCTTTTGGACCACACAAAGTCATAAATGTGTTCCAAAGTCTTATTCCATTAGCTGAAGTAGGTGCTTCAGCTGTATACTTGGCCTCTATTAACCTCCATAGATGCACCAAGTCTTCCCTGTCTATGCTTGCAAATATAGAAATAACTGAAGTGAAAGTATGTACCTCCTTTCCAAATCGTCCAACCTTCCAAAATCCACACTCATCTTCATCAAAACTGATGATTGGATTTCTGTCATCCAGAGGTACCACATTTACCAAATCTGAAGCTTCCAAGGGAGAAAGCTTGAGATGCTTCCTTATAACACCTTCAGTTGGAAAATACACATCCATGTCTTTAGGAAATTGAAAAGGATCTCCTTTCTTCACTGGTCTTTGAGCAATCCTTATTTCCTTTTGAATTTGCATCTCCTCTGCAAGCTCTTGTTTTCTTTCTTCTGAAAGAAACTGGTAGACATTCTGTTCTTGCACCTTCCTCCAAATAGGATGTGCCCTATACTCTAGCTCCTCAAAAGATAAGGCCAGCAACTTCTTTGATGTCCAATTAGGCTGATGACATCTAAGCAACTTATAGTACAACTGCCTTCTATCTCTTTTAAGCCAGGTTTTGACCTCTTGTGCATTAAACCTCATAATCACCTTTATGTCAGCTTGTACCCTAAGCAGAACTTCTAACCCCCAAATTTGATCTGATAAACTCATACCTGGGTTGTCCATAACCTTGTCTTCCCAAGCATGGTACATTCTGGTGATTTCTGGTAGGTCCCAATCAATCTGATTCTTCAACTCACTCAACCTTTCCTTTGCTAGCTCATCCCCATATTCAAGCCTCTCTGGATCTTCAATAATTTGAATACTTGAATCTGAGCTATCACCTTCTTTATCATCACCACTTTCATCCTCACTCTCAGAAACAACAAATGGTGATCTTCTACTCCTCTTCAAATCTCTTTCCACAAGTTGTGCAGCCAACTGTTCATCAAAAGCTATTTGTGCTGCATCTTTCTTTGGAACATCTTCTTCAATCAAAATACCTTTACCTTTGTCTTTTGGATCAATAATTGGTAAAGTAGAAGAAGAAACCTGTGTGGACACATCTTTGATGATTGTTGATGGCTGGAATACATCAACACCACCTGCAACTTTGTCAGCGTCCAAGTTGCTCCTATCAGCGCCACGATTACCTTTATCAGCGCTGGATGTGTCAGCGTCCAAACCTGTATCAGCGCCCAATGTTTCTTTGAAAGATCCTTCCAAGTTCTTTGGTGTCACCTTGGATGTATCAACAACTGGGTGCTTCTTCAAGTTGGTGAGAGCTTCAGCAATCTGCAAAGATTCACTAAATTGTGAACTCTTTTCTGAACTCTTTTCACTAGCTGTGTGAATCAACTCATCCTCCTCATCCTCTTTATCCTCCCCTTTGGAAGATTCCTCCATTAGACTCCTGCTACTTGGATTCTCCAAAACAGTTACTCTCTCCCTCAAAACTTGGAGTTCTCGTCCCTGTTTGTTGACAGTTTGTACAAGACTGACATTTTGCTTTTGCAAGCTAATGACAGCCGCCGTCAATTCAATTATTGTCATAGGTTCCAATCTGCCCTCAGCTAGAATGGGGATTCGACCTCCCAAAATAGGATCATGGGGCATGGATGAGGTCTTAATGATGTTGGGACTGTCTTGACCAGCATCTAAGCCTGTGTCAATAGCCCCAGCCTCACCCATTTCACCAGCCACACTTGTGGAGGTGGTTCTCTCTGCTACAAGGCTAGGATCACTAGAGGAGAACACTCCAGTAACCCTTTGGCGTTTAGTCAACCTAGATTGTAATGGGGTGGAAGATGATGTAGATTGTGTGGGTGTTGGTTGATTAAGGTGTGTTTGGGATTGTTCAGGGAGTGTATCAGTGTTGGGATTGGCTGTGTCAGCGCCCACATTTTGAGTGTCAGCGCTGGGTTGGTCAATGTCCATGTTTTCTGGTGAAGGTGATGGATCATGAATAGGCTCAAGTTGGGGTGCAGGGTCTGGTTGTGGTTGTGGTTGTGGTTGTGCAGCCTGAATTACTCCAAGCATTGGTTGGGTAAGAGGTATGGATTCAATGGTGGAGCTCATTTTAGCAAAAATGGTTTTCTGTTGTTTAGGGATCTCATAAAAAGTGTCATGATCCCTAGAACAATATTCTTGTAAATCAAAGACCATTTGCAAAAATCTAGGGTAAGCCAAAGTCATTTTACTTCCCTTGTTTTTACACATCCCTTCAAAAATCATTTTTGAAAAATTATACTTAAGCCCACGTGTTATACAAACCAAAGCACTTGCTATTGACCTGTTTATTTCATTAAAAGAAGTACATTTTGGACTTAAGCATTGTAAAAGGACATGTATCAAATATTTCCAGTCAGAGGGAAATTCCTGCTTATGATATTTATTTAAAGTGACATCAGCAGGAATAGGATAACCCAATTCCCTAAGACCCTGTTCTATTGTTGCTATGGCAAGAGTAGTGACACCATCAGCGTCATCAAGACGCCAAGCTTGGCGAACCAAAGCTTCAGTGACCACCCATGTTCTTCCATGAACAGTAGATGTTAATGTGGTCACTCCATTAGTTGTTGTGGAACTAACATTGTTCCAAAACTGTCTAATGTGTGCGACAGGGACTAATGGTGTATGAGAAAGTGCATACCTCAATGAAGATGCATTTAAAAATGCCACCATCTGTGAATACTAAGGAAATAAAGCATCATCAGCAGTCAAGTAAGCTACCATATTGTGTTGGCTCTTGAACTCCAATGTTAAATTCTTTGAGTTGAATTTGGGTGCCATGATTGAAAGCTGTTTAGGTTATGTGATATGGGAAAAATCTAGGAGGAAAAGTGTTAGACAAGAAAATATGAATACCCAGAATAAAAAGATTAGCCAAATTTATAGGAGAGAGGCATGATTTTGATTGGTCAAAAATGAGGCGGTTATATTCAAAGAGCAATCATGAAAATCTTGAATCAAATATAACTTATCTCATGCATTAATTAAAAGTAACTTCTCCCCAAAATTACGGCCAAAGATTAGTCAAAAATAACAACTGGGTAGGGCCCACTAGGTGTCAACGGTCAAAAATAGCCCATCAGCGCCCAACGGCTATATTTTCTTGTCAGCGTTTGCCTAAAGCCTTGTCAGCGTCACGATTGGACGTAACAGCGTTTGGAGAAAAACTTGTCAGCGTCTAAAAATAAAAATATTTAAAAAGAAAAAGACCTTAACAAAGTAATTTATCCTAAGGGAAATATCTTACAAGTTGATAATAATTACTGGGCGGCAAGCACTGTCCATTTATGCACACTTGCATAAGCAAGATAGACACAAATGTCCTCTAGAGTCCCTTGCTAACCAAAATACTTACCAACAAAGTTATTTCATAAAATTCTTTGTAACTCCCAGGTAAACCCATATCCAAAGTATTCCCAAGTCTCCCATCAGACCACAACCAAGTCTAGGCCAAAAGTGTCTTGGCAGCATGCATAGATTGTCACCTTTGCATGCTACAGTGCCTCATGGTTTAGTAAAACTAACCCATACTCACCTGTGGACACAATCTAGAATTGTGATGAGAGTATTCTAAGAATACCCAAGAGTCCTAAAGGTTCCTTAAACCTCCCCTTAAACTATGATACATGAGTTCTCAAAATATATATGAACATTAAAAATTTATGTCAAGATAGGAATATAAATATTCCAACCATCATCCATAAACAAAACATGTCCAAATAGCTCTTCAAAGATCCATAAGCAACTCTGTATCCAATGACTTAAAGCTACCATTACCTGCACATTTAGATGAAAACCACAAAACTAACATTTGTTGCTGACAGCGTCCCGACAACACTTATCAGCGTTGAAGGAACTCTTGTCAGCGTTAGACAATAATATCTCTAACAACGGCAAAATAACACTTGACAGCGTTACATTTACCTTTGTCAGTGTTAGAAAAATAATGTGGAAAATCTAAATCATCACAAAGACCAATAACAATGCATTATCATGTACATACTTTTACAAAAAGATTCCAAAACACATATTAAGTGAGATTAACCATTCCAATATTTGTTACCAAATATTGAAATCTTCCAGCATCAAAAGGTTTAGTTAATAAATCAGCCACATTGTCCTCTGTGTCTACCCTATCTGGTTGTATTAAACCTTTCTCAAAGCAATCTCTTATAAAATGATGTCTAATTTCTATGTGTTTGGTTTTAGAATGATGTACAGGATTTTTAATAATGCATAAAGTACTGTTATTGTCTACAAAAATCTTGGTATGCATAAAATTATACCCATAATCCAACAGCTGGTTCTGAATCCATAAGACTTGTCCACAACAAGCAGCTGCTGCAACATATTCTGCTTCAGTTGTAGAGTTTGCCACCACTGTTTGTTTCTTGCATTGCCAAGATATTAATCTGCTCCCAAGAAATTGGCATCCACCAGTTGTGGATTTCCTATCAAACTTGTCACCACCATAATCACTGTCTGAATATGCAATAAGGTCCAAGGGAGAATCTTTTGGGTACCATAATCCAAAATCTGGATAACACCTTAAGTACCTAAAAATTCTCTTCACAGCAAAAAGGTGACATTCTTTGGGAGTCACTTGATGGCGTGCACATGCACACACAGCAAACATGATGTCAGGTCTTGAGGTTGTAAGATACATCAATGATCCAATCATTGATCTATAGTGCCTAACATCCACATCCTTTCCAGCTCCAATTTTTCCCCAAGGGTGTTGCCTATCCATAGGAGTGGAAGCCTCCTTTTCATGTGGAGAAAAACCATATTTCTTCAAGATTTCAGCTACATACTTGTCTTGGGAGATGAAGATACCATCTTCTTTCTGCTGAACTTGTAACCCTAGAAAGAAGTTCATCTCACCCATTGCACTCATCTTGAATTTATCTGTCATGAGCTTGGAAAATTCCTCACTCATTTTTGGATCAGTAGACCCAAAAATGATATCATCAACATAGACCTGCACAAGTAACACATGTCTTCCTTTCTTCTTTGTAAATAGTGTCTGATCTATGGTGCCCCTTTTGAAACCATTTTCCACCAAGTAGGTGGACAATGTACCATACCATGCTCTTGGGGCTTGATGAAGTCCATACATTGCTTTCTTCACTCTATAAACCTTGTCTAGATTTTCAGGATCTTCAAAACCAGGAGGTTGCATGACATATACTTCCTCAACAATGGTCCCATAGAGGAAAGCACTCTTCACATCCATTTGGTAAACAGTAAAATTCATACAAGAGGCATAAGCTAGAAAAATTCTTATAGCTTCAATTCTTGCAACTGGTGCAAAAACTTCTTCATAATCAATTCCTTCCTCTTGTGTATAACCCTGAGCTACCAAACGTGCCTTGTTTCTGACCACAATGCCTCTTTCATCTTTCTTGTTCCTTAGAACCCATCTTGTCCCAATTGGTCTCACATATCTAGGACAATCAACCAGCTCCCAAACATCCTGTATAGCAAATTGGTGAAGCTCATCCTGCATTGCTTCTACCCAACTTGGTTCTTTGAGAGCATCAAAAATCTTTTTGGGTTTTTCTTGTGACAGAAAACAGGCAAACAAACATGCTTGTACAAGAGGGGTATCAACCTTCTTGTGTATATTGGCAATAAATCCACCAAGACCTTGATGGGATCTTCTTGTCTGAACTGGAGCCATAACATCACCAATGATTTGAGATGTGGGGTGATCCTTTGCTGTGGAAGTGAGAACTCCTCCTTCAAAAAGTCTGGTGTCCTCAATTTCACGCTCCATGTTGCCAATATCTTCTTCCTCAGATTCTTCTTGATCAACAGAAATCCCTTCATGGACATTGGAAGGTCCACCTTGTTCAAAATGAGAAGAGAAAAGCTGTGTAAAGGTGTCTCCAAAGTCTGATCCTTGTTTGTCAGCGTTTGGACTAACAACGCTTGAACTGGTGTTGTCAGCGTTGGAGCCATCAGCGTCTGAATTGGTCGTGTCAGCGCTTGATTTCCCTTTGTCAGCGCCTGAAGAATCATGCATGTTTGTACTTGGTGGTATTTGAACACCACCATTATCTTTCCTTGCAGCAGTAGCAGCAGCATAATACTCATCTGTCCATATAGGAAGTGTAACAAATTCTTGTGTGGGAGATGATTCAACTGCTGGTGGTCCATCCTCCTTAGCAACCTGTATACCTGAAACATTACCAATTCTCTTTTCCAAAACACTTGAAGTTACCTTCACAATGTCTGGATCAGTAACAGGCATATAATTTAAAGCTCTAGATAAAGGTTCTAAGTCAAACAACCAATTTGGACCACTCTCAGGATCACTAGGTTTACTTTCTAAAAACCTAACATGTACCTTTTCAAGTATACGTTTTTCCTTTTTAATGTAAACCCTATATCCTTTACTCTGCACTGAATAACCCATGAAGTAGCCTTCATCACCTTTTGAATCAAATTTACCTAGGGCCTCACTAGTTTCTAGAACAACTACATGACATCCAAAAGGCTTCAGAAAACCAATATTTGGCTTCCTTCCCCAAAGTAATTCATAAGGTGTCTTATTATGTATCTTGTTAACCAATGCCCTATTTTGAACATAACAAGCTGTGTTAACAGCTTCAGCCCAAAAGGCTATAGGAAAGTGGGCATCAGCCAACATGGTTCTGGCTGCTTCAATAAGGGTCCTATTCTTCCTTTCAGCAACTCCATTTTGCTGTGGAGTTCTAGCTATGCTAAACTGCCTAGTAATCCCTTTCTTGGCACAAAAATCATCTAACAACTGATTTCTAAACTCACCCCCATTGTCACTTCTAATAATTTTGACCTCATTACCATTCTTCTTTTCAATCTGGGTAATGAAATTAATCAGACTTAGGGCAGTTTCACTTTTCTTGGCTAAAAAGAAAGTCCATGTAAACCTGGAGTAATCATCAGTAATGACAAAACAATATGATTTACCCTTCAAACTTTCTATATTAGTTGGACCAAAGAGGTCCATATGCAATAAGTGAAGTGGTTTAGAACTAGAGTGCACCTGTTTAGACCTGAATGAGACCTTGTGTTGCTTGCCCTTAAGACATGCAACACAAGAGTGGTCATTGTGGAAAGCCTTTTCAGGCAAACCATCAACTAAACCAAGCCTCACAAGTCTATTAATATTCTTAAAGTTTATGTGCCCTAGTCTCCTGTGCCAAAGATTACTTTCATCTACTGAGGCTTTAGCATACAGACATGACATCTTATTATTTACCTTAATTCCATTAAGATTCACATTATATATGTCTTTATGCCTTGGTGTTCTAAAATCTATGTATTTCTCCTCAGGGAGCTTATAATCTTTGCTTAACACCAAGCACTCAGTATCTGTGAAAAGAACCTTATTTTTGTTATCACACACTTGTGATACACTAAACAAATTATAATCCAGGTCTTTCACCAAGAAGACATTATCAAACCTTAGATTGTTGGTGACAAGGGTTCCTTTTCCTGTGATTGTGCCGTAGCCACCTCCAAAGTATACCTTATCACCATCTTGAATAGGAGAGAAATTGGTCAGATAGTCTTCCTTTCCTGTCATGTGCCTTGAGCATCCACTATCCCAGTATCCATAATCATTGATCTTCTTCTGAATGCCCTGCACATAAAGAAAACACATTAGTTTTCTTTGGGAACCCAAGCCTTAGAAGACTTGGATTCAGTTGGTTGTTCAACAAGAACAGACTTGGTTCTCATAACAACCCCATTTTCATCCCTGTTTGAATGAAATTCCCAGTTAACCCCAATTGGTGTTGAAAATGCCTTTGAAATATAATGAAACCTGTTGCATGTCATAGAAATACCAGTAGAATTAGGGTTCTGGTCTTGTTTTGGTCTCCATGTTAAGCTAGTAGAAGCTTTAGACCTATTTCCCTGTGGTTGCAAATACCTAGGTTTAGCAGTGTGTCTGTCAGCGCTGACATTACTCCTGTCAGCGCCCCGATTGCTCTTATCAGCGTTGAACCTAGGGTTTGCTACAGGAACCCATTGCCTATTTGACCAAGTATTTGACTTCTGAAAAGGTCTTAGGCCTTGTGTGTTAGACCCTCTAGAAAAGAATGGGGCTGGTCTAACAACTTGTGAACTTTTGTTCACAAAGGTATTGGGTCTGACAGTGTTTGACCTATGTTGACTTTTGTCAGCGCTGAAATGGTTCCTGTCAGCGTTGACATTGGAAGCATTGACACATTTGTAGGCCAAATGTGAAAAGCTCCCACATGTGTAACAAGCTTTTCTAGACATAGTCTTAGGTCTAGAAGCAAAGAAGCCTGTTCCATGGTTACTAACTTGGCTTTTTGGTGACCTAGAATTTCTATACATCTCTGCATATTTAACACTAGGTTTTCTAACATTTTGTGGGCCAAGGTCAACAGGTTTGCCAGTGGTAGGGTGTGTGATCTTAATAGGTTTAGGATCATCAATTGGTTTTGTGATTGGTGTGGGCTCATTTGGACTTTCACACAATAACCCTCCCTTAACAAACAAAGTGTGGTTCGCTTTCTTCCACTCTTCTAGGTCAGTCAGCTTTTGCTGATATTCCTCAACTGGGGAAGTCACTCTAGGTGGAGGAATGAATTCCTCCTCTTGGCATTCTGGCAAGCCAGTCCAAGATAAGTCCTTTGATTGGACACCATAGAAATCCCCAGCTGGTGGTGGAACAACAGTATAATTATTCATCCCAATCCCACTCATATCCTTAGAGTCTCTTTGTTTACTAACACACTCTCCTAGGGATTGTGTGGCCTTATCAAATCTCTGGATTTTAAGACTCACATTATCTTTATTTTTGTTAGCCTCCTCTAACTGAGCTATCAAATCAAGATTAACCCTATTTACTATATCTTGCACATCTTTACTCTGAAATAACTCATGTTTTAAGATGTTTATTTGATCCTTTAAATCAAACTCCATTTTCTTATACTCAGCTACTGTCTTTTCTGTTTGGGTAAGAGCAATTTGATAGTTAGATACTTTGCATCTTTCAGTACTTGCCTCATCTAATAATTTAACTATCTCTTGTTTTAATTTTTCAGTATTTAAACGACAACCCTTAGAACAGAAAGCATCATCATATACCTCATTGTCTGATGAAGAGGAGGAATGTGCCATGAGAGCATATTCAGCATGCTCTTCTTTAACTTCAGCAACCAAAGCTCTGTCCTCTTCCTCATTCTTAGCCATCCAGCTCCAATCCCATTCTCCAACGCCATCAATTTGTTGAACAGCAACCATGGCCTTGGGATCTGGGTTCTTAATCATTTGGCTAGAAGGCTTCCCAGCATCAGATCTCCTTGGAGATCTACATTCCCTCATAAAGTGCCCCATCCTATGACAGTTGTAGCACTCCACCTTGGACTTGTCAAAGCCAGCAACATCCTTAGCATTAAAGGTCATCTTCTTCTTGAACCTTTTATTGAACCTGTTTGCTCTTAAACTTACAAGAGCCATAGTCCACTTGATGTCCATCTCTTCCAATTGTTCATCACTTATCTGCTCAAGATCTTCATAAGTAATCCTTGAATCACTAGGCAAAGAAGCAATGAATGCACACACAGTATCAAGATCAAAACCAGCAGGTTTAATTCTATCAGCGCCATGATTGTGTGTGTCAGCGCTTGAGTACAAAGCGTTGACAGGATATGATCCAGCGCTGACAGATTGACATCCAGCGCTGACACCTTGAGATCCAGTTGCTGAATGTCCATAGAAGTTCATGGAATCAAATTGGCCTTCACTTTGTGAAAAGAAGGCCATGTTGCTGCTGGAAGATTTGTTATCACTCTCTAATTGCCATTCATTCTCCAACAGTCTTAGTTTGTTGAAGATGTCATCAAACTTGGAAGTCTTGTGGGTGTTATTGACAAGAATAGATCTTGTCTCAATCTTCCATACATCACCAAGGCTTTTGAGAAAAGTAGCATTTAATTCAGGGTCATCAATCTGTTTTCCCATGAAGGAAAGTTGACTTGTGATGTCAAGAAGTCTACTTCTCACACTGCTGAGATTCTCATTAGGTTGAGCTTTAAAGACAGCATACTCATGCAAGAGTTGCTTCTTCTTTTCTTCTTTTGTGTCAGCATTGCCACCATGTGCTACTTCAAGAGCTTCCCAAAGATCTTTTGCAGACTCAAAACGTTTGTACTTATGCTGATTCTCATGACCTAGGGCATGTTTCAAGATGTTCAAAATTTTCATGTCCACCCTCTTCTTGGCTATATCTTCAACAGCTACCGCTCTCCCATCTTCAGGCTTTTCCACTTTATCAGCTTCAGGACAATTAGGAACAGCTGTCCTTGCGGCAATTGCAGCAGTAATCTTTGCTGCTTTATCGAATGTGTTCCCATATCCGATAATTTCCCAAAGAGTGTAGTCATGAATAGCTATGTATTGCTCAAAATTGGACTTCCAAAGCTCAAAGTTCCTGGCATCAAACATGGGAATATTGATACTAGGGTTTGAGAAGTTGTTTTGTAGCAAAGCAGGAGGTTGATTTGTGCCAGACATGATGTTTTTAGGGTTTTGAGAATTTTAGGGTTTTTAGGGTTTGGTGTTTTAGGGTTCTGCGTTACTTAAAGATCAAAAGTTTCTCAACAAGCTTTGATACCACTTGTTGATCCCAAACTTAGATCGATTAAGCTTTGTGTATACGAGATTAGATCAAGTACTACACGTAGAGAAACCTTTGCTTATGAATAAAGTAACAAAGTGTTATGCGGAATTAACACTTGATCTAAAACACAATGATGTTAAACAAACTTTCACTTGTATTAGAATAATCGTGTTGATTACAATGAAAGGTTTAACTTGCGAATACTATGAAAACTGATATATGACTTTAACCTAAAAGACCTTCTTTTATAGAACAAGAAGTCTTGTACAATAAGCTACGAATCAACTATTCTAGGTAAAGATAATAATAGAAAATACAATGTCGTGCTTATCTTTACCATACATAAATAAAGAAACAAATAAACAAAAGATATTCTATCAGTGTCAATCTTCAAGGCTGTCAGCGTTGACTTCTATCAGCGTCCAAAGTCAATCTATCAGCGTTGACTTTCTTCTTATCAGCGTTTGGTGATCTGACCCATATTTTATTCCCAACATAATTACCTTATCCGAGACCTCCAAATGCTAAACCCTAAATCGTAAAAATTACGATTTACTATAATACATATACGTACACATAAAATCTTAAAATAACACCATATTCTATCATAGTCACATCCATGTGAACTCATGAACACCATCTATTCCCATCGTAACATCGTATAACGTACCACGCACTACATAACCGATGTCTAACATCCAATCCAAGGCTCAAATATAAACAGAATGCACGTAAACGCACACTAAGCACATAATCAAAGTCAAACAGTCAAAAGTGACAAATCCAAAATCTAGGGTTGTCACAGCAATAATTTTAACCAAAATCGTAACAATTTTCAAGGAAAATTTCAAAATCAAGGTTATAATCAAGGTCTAAATTTGAGTTGGCAAAATCGAGATAACAACAACAATCAAAACTCGAGTTTTCAAAACAACGCTAATCAAGGAAACCATTTTTCGAATGGTAATCAAGGGAATTTTCAAAGAAGAACCAAGGGAACTTTAATTCTAATCAAAATAGTTCGTCAAACGATTTTCAAGAATATATGAAAACGAATGGAGCTAATATGAGACGATTACAGGGACAAATTGTTACTTTGAAAAATGACTTTTCCAATACTTTGTAAAATCAAAATACAAAGATTGAGCAAGGACAAATCGACATTAAAAAGATGTTTTCGGCCATTATGAACAAGGACTCGGGTGCGTCATCGAGTTCGTTACCTAGTGACACCGTAGCAAATCCGAAGGAACATGTTAAATCCGCCTCGTCTCGTGAGAAAAGTCGTATGATTACCCCATACCTTGATGGATTTAGAGTTGTTCCTTCTTCTCAACCCTCAACTTCTAAGATGCCTTCATGTTCTAAACTCGATGGGGTGAACGTGGTGACCAAGGAAAAGAGTGCACACCCTCGTGTACCTCGAATTCCATCGACGGTTCAAAAAGAGAGCTTTATTGACCTCACCCAAGTAACCCTTGAAAAAACTTGTGCTTTGATCCTTCTTAAAAAAACCCAAAAGGCATATGCCGAGAAAGGAAGAGGATCCGGGCCAATTTCTATTACCTTGTGACTTTTCCGAGATGGAGGAATGTTTAGCCCTTGCCGATTTAGGTGCTAGCATCAATCTCATGCCTCATTCTCTTTGGAAATTGATGAGATTGCCTAGACTTACCCCCACAAATATGACTATCGAGCTAGCAAATTGTACACCTTTAGAACCAATTGGAATAGCCGAGGATGTCTATGTTAGGATTGGAAAGTTTGTTTTTCCCGCGGACTTTGTCATTTTCGATTACGAGTGTGACCCTAAATGTCCTATTATTTTAGGTCGACCCTTGTTATCGACGGCTCGAGCCGTATTCGACGTTCACGGTGGGAAACTCACTATGAAGTATGGGGAGGAGAAAATGGACTTTTTCACGAGTAGATACATGTTTCAAATGATCATGATAAAACCACGGTTTCAAATTCTAATGATTTCAAAATGTTAACTTTAGCGGAAAATATGAGGCTTGATGCATGTTTTGAAAGAATTAAAATGAACGGTTTTAAATATGACGATTTTAATGATAAAGAATACGTTTACTTAATTCAAAAGGGTATTCGTAAATTTATGGATGAAAAATCATTGTGGGGTGTATTCGGTGAACAAAGTGAACAACCAATTCCGAAGGGTGACGTTAGTGCCATCACGACAATGACCAAAATGGACTCGTCTTCACCACCTTCGAAGGACCACATCTTTGAGGCTTCAACTTCTAATTCCATTGAAGTGCCTATATTTCCTAGCCCAACACCCGTTGAGGCTAAAGGTTTTATGGACGTCGATCCTCTCATCATTGAAAAGTCACCTAACCTAAGACCATGGTTGTGAGTGCTCACATCGACTCTCTCTTTGACTATGACGATGGCGATTTTGCCGAAATTAATCACGTGCTTAAAAATCTAAAATCCATTTTTGAGGATTCTCCTAAAAATAAATCTTTACATAGGAAGTACGATGATTATGAGTTTTATCCCGGGATTGGGGAAATGAGAGCTAGCTCTTTTGCCTCCACTTCCACCTACGAGTGAGGTTGATTTTTCCAAAATTGAGGATGAACTTGATGAGTTGGAACGTCTTATTTTTTATGACGAACCAACTCACGTGACCCAAAATCCCACTCTCGAGGAGTTACCTAATCAACACTCCTCAAATGAGAATGACGTTTACCACATTCGTGAGGATCTAACTTATCAACGATCCCCATAAAAGAATGATGGTTTTGTGCTTGACTGATTTACTGATTTTGTGTGTGTTGTTCGTACTCTATTGAATTCGAATTGATCACGGTTTAAGGTAGAATTATTGGTGTTGGTCACTAAAAGGGGTAGCTTGATTAACTAAGTTTATAAACGTTAAAGCTATTAAACATAAAAATAACGGATGTCTAACCTTGATTGCTTGTCCAGAATGAATGCTGCACAGTAGAACTTGGTGAAAGAAACTAAAGGTGATTATCTATTTTAAAATAAAGTCGAAAACTTGAAAAGATTAAACTAAAAATTAAAACTTTTAAAACAATTGACAAAAGATTAAAAATTGATACAAAAGTAAATTTGAAAACTTAAAACTTTGTAAAAACGTAAACTTGAAAATAACTGGGACAAAATACTTTTGAAAATAAACTAAGTAAAAATGGCAGGAAAAATTAAGGTTTGAAAATAATTCGGGAAAGACAAAATTTGATCTAAGTCGGAATAAACAAAATTTAACTTAATCCGGAATACTTGAAGTCCTACACATAAGTCGGAATGGAGCTTCTTAACCTTGCGGAATCCACGATTTACCCTTAATCCGGAATGTGTGGTGTTATACACAATCCGGAATCCTCGTCCTAATCGTAATCCGGAATCTAAAAATCACACTTAATTCGGAATACAGATCTCATACACAATCCGGAATAAGGTTCCTAACCTTATTCGGAATCTAAAATCCAGATGTAATCCGGAATCGAGTTTCTCCACACGTAATTCGAAATACGTATTCCTAGACGTAATCCGGAATCCAAATCCCACTCACAATTCGGGAAACAAGCTTCACACGTAATCCGGAATAAAGGTTTTAGACCTTAATCGGAATCCCAAATCTTGCACTCAATTCGGAATGCACTAGTTTGTACTTAATTCGGAATACAAGAGAAATACCTGATCCGGAATAAAGATTTTGCAAGTAAGTTGGGAAAATGATCTCACACACTATTCGGAAAACAATGGAAATGCACTTAAGTCGGAATAAAGCAAACTGTTACCTAATTCGGGAAAAGAGGGTTTTGAAAACCCGGATTAACTCAAAATAAGCAAAATCACAATAAGCACTTAACTAAAACTTTAACCAAATTGAATTTTAGAAAAAGAAAATAAGCCACAATTTAAAAACTTTGAAAACACTAAATAAACAAATATTAAAAAGCAACTTTTTATAAAAAAATATTAATCTACCAAAATCAACTTATTACAAAACTAGAAAACATAAAAATTAAGCAATAAGCACAATACTCTAAAAACCTCAAACACACCAAATCAATAAGCACAATCCAATAAGCGAATGAATCACACATAATCAACAAGATTAAACCAACTACATGATTAATAAAGCAAAATAATAGATTATGATTAAGAAAGGTAGAATGAGGATTAACTAAAAAGCTTGATTAGATTGAAGATTAAGATTCAAAATTACAAGATTAAGATGAAAGATTAATAACTTGAAAGAAAAAATTCTAGAGAGAGAAAGTAAAACACATACTAAAAATAAAACTAACTAACGCACTCCTAATGAAGGATTAGGAGGGTATATATAGGAGAAGGGGAGGGTGTTGTTTCTTCTCTCTTTCTTCTTGTCTTCTCGTCTTTCAAATAACTCGTCTTTCTCGACTTTGTCTCGGGATTAGTCAAATGATAACTTGAACTCGTCTTCTAATTTTCTTCTTTGACTTGGTTCTTCGACTTCGTTAAACTTCCGTCTTTAGACTTTTTCTTTGATAAATCTTCAGAATAGGCCGTTGACTTCCGTTCTTCTTGCACTTTTGATCTTTTGACTTCGTCTTTTGTCTTTTTCTTCGATAAAAGCCGTGAAAGCCCGTGTTTTCTTCCTTTTTCATATTTTTGTCCTAAAACGCAATAAAAACACAAGACACGCATAATTCCGACTTTTACGACATAAAATACACGTTTTGGTCTTGTTATTATTAGAAATAAGTGGTAAAAGGATAAGTGTTTTCACACTTATTAAATCCCCTCCACTTGACCATTGCAATGCCCTCATGCAATACATTATTTGAAAGCATGATTTACATTTTTCATCATAATTAACCCACCTTTGCCTTTATTAAATACTAAACACTAAGGAAACTAAAAAGATAGAAATATATACAAATTTCTTGAAGGAAGAACAAGTAAAGAGATCGAAGACTTACATTAGGGCTTTGGTTGTCATGAATGTTTATCACCCTCAAGTTTCTTGTTCCCCACACCAAGCTTAAAAACGAGATCATTGTTATTATAAGTTAGTAGGCCAACACAAACTCATGTGGCTCAATTTTTCGCTTAGACTCCCTTATTCCTAGGTGTATCTCTTATATTTTATTGTTGTCTTGAATGATCACGAGGATGCATTGTTTGACTTATTTTGATAGTTTATTTAGGCTGAAAATAAAGTAGGACGATTTAATCAATAGTTAGCTAAAGGACAAAATCTTTTAAAACTGCTTCTCGGGACCTCATAAAGTTCATATCTTGGCATAACTCGCTTCACGATTTGAGACCTTTCTCGGACTGATATTTGGTAGTGACTTCATACTTCTAATCTTTGAGAGACGTTCTTGAAATAATGGTCTTCTCTTCATAATAGGAATTTCTTCACTTGAAGTTTTTGAGAAATTCTTCATAATTGGACCACGAATTCTTCATTTTTCTCCAATCTTTATTTTGATTTTTATATACAACGATCCGCCTC
Source organism: Glebionis coronaria (assembly GCA_025667525.1). Lineage (NCBI taxonomy): Eukaryota > Viridiplantae > Streptophyta > Magnoliopsida > Asterales > Asteraceae > Glebionis > Glebionis coronaria. Next base: position 643,040,255 of record CM046876.1, read on the forward strand.
CTTTTAGGACTTGGATCTATTTATCCTCATACCTTGCTAGGGTCTTTTCGGATATACTTCTCCATGATCTTTAGGGGAGTATTTGCTTTTCGTCGTGTGTCTCGATCCTTCATATTGATTTTTGATAAATGATTCTTCACATCACTTTGGATCTTTAGCAACAAAATGTAGCCCTCATGCCTTGTTAGGGCCTTTTCGGACTCGCCAATCTTCGCATCCCGTTTCAATAAGTTATGCCTTGGCTATGAACTCTAATTAATACCGAGCAACTTTTAAATGATCTTGTGCTAGAAGCTAAGTAACTTTTCAAATCGTACAACCTTACTTATTGCAATTATATTTATTAACAAACGATAGGAGAAAAAGCTCATAATTAACTCACATAAATTCATGAAAGAATACCAAACTTATAATTGACTCTATCATCTCTCGTTCTCCACAATTTAAAATCTCAAGGAAATGAGACTCGTGGATACTTAGCCTATTAAATCAAAGTTTTGGGTTTTCAAGTCATCTATAGGATCTTGCAACTTCTTAGACTTTTTCAAGTTTAGAATTCGCATTTTAAAGTTCCCTTGATAAACGACTTTCTAGGATCAATTATAGGAACTTGCGAAAAGTTCTTGTTCTTAACCCGTAAGAGTTAAGACTTTCGCGTTTTAAAGTTCCCTATATAAAAGGCTAGCAAAACTTGACTTAAACACGTTAAGTATACTAGCTAGAGTAAACTTAGATAAGTAAACTTGGGTTGAGTCAAAAGATTCATGACGGGCCTAATATATCAAAGACATCTAAACTCATTAAAACCATTTTATTTAACTTTATTTTTCTCTTTTGACTTTATTTTTGAAATTAAATATATACATACGATGCGATAACAAAAGGAAAGAACATAAAAGAGAACAAATGAAAAATACTACTTGGCCAAAATAGATCAAAAATTTTGAAAAATGTCGAAATATTAGATTTTCCGGTTAAATTTAGGACAAATTAATGGAAAAGCCCACTTAACTTCGATAGAAGGCCCCCTACACTTGATATAAACATTGTCCTCAATGTTTAAGCATGTGGGAGTAAACTCCCCTACACTTAGGACATTATGCACTTTGTTTAAATCTCGCTAAGGAAGAGACAACTATAGTGAATTCAATGTTAACATATAAGATATGAAATATTGAATCACAAAAGTTTAGGATAGAACCGGGAAGACGGGATCACGGGTCGTCAAATATCATCAAAAGTGCTCTTCGAAACTTTAATCCCTGCACATCACAAGAAACAAGACAACAAACACCTATGTAGCTCCCCCTATACTTATTATGAAAACGGGTAAAGGATAGATCATCGGGTTGCCTCCTGAGAAGCGCTTGTTTTTGTTAACCGAGTCACGAGCCTGACTCGACCCAAAATTAATTCAAGGGAAACGTGGTGAGGGATGGAATCATCTCATGAGATATGTCCTCACCAAAGTACAACTTAACACGCTGGCCATTCACTTTAAAGTTTGGCCCATTTGGTTGCGATAACTCAATGGTGCCATCAGGGAAGACTTTGGTGACGGTGAATGGACCAGACCAACGGCTCTTAAGCTTGCCCGAAAAGATTTTCAACCGAGAGTTAAAGAGTAAAACTTGATCACCAATTGTGAACTCTCGGTTTTTGATCTTAGAATCATGAATGAGCTTGGTTTTTTCCTTGTAGATCAATGAATTCTCATAAGCCTTATTCCTCAGTTCATTAAGTTCATTGAGTTGGAGTTTCCTAAGATCACCGGCTTTGTTGATATCAAAATTAGCCCATTTCAAGGCCCAATAATCCTTATGCTCCAACTCAATGGGGAGGTGGCATGCCTTTCCGTACACAAGACGATATGGAGTGCAACCAATAGGTGTCTTATATGCGGTACGGAAAGCCCACAAAGCATCATCTAACTTATCGGCCCATGAGGCACGATGCTCTCCCACGGTACGCTCTAAGATTCTCTTAAGTCTACGGTTAGAGATCTCGGCTTGACCATTAGTTTTTGGATGATACGCGGTGGAAAGACGGTGATTGACACCATACTTAGCCATGACTCGAGCAAAATGATCATTGCAAAATGAGTCCCGCGATCACTAATGATAGCATGAGGAACACCGAATCGAGCAAATAATTGTTTCAGAAAGTTCACAACCACCCTCACATCATTCGTAGGTAAAGCTTTTGCTTCAACCCATTTGGATACGTAGTCAATGGCTACGAGGATGTACTTGTTCCCTTTAGATGATGGAAATGGCCCCATAAAGTCGATGCCCCATACGTCAAAGATTTCACATTCTTGGATGAAATTTTGAGGCATCTCATCTTTATGTGTGATCTTGCCTTGTCTTTGGCAAGCATCACAATTCTTAACCATTTCATGTACATCACGATAAATGGTGGGCCAATAGAATCCGGAGTCGAAAACTTTCTTCGCGGTGTAATTGGGACCAAAGTGACCACCGGTTGGTCCTTTATGGAAAGCTTCCAAGATTTGTTAAGCTGCGGGCCCGTCAACACACTGACGAAGGATCAAGTCAGCACATTGTTTGAAGAGATAAGGGTCGCCCCAATAGTAAGTTTTCACATCCTTGAAGAATTTCTTCTTTTGTGGGGACGATAACCCTTCCATGAGAATTCCACCCGCCAAGTAGTTTGAAAAGTCCGCAAACCATGGGGTCTCATCAAGATTGGAGTTAATAGACATCAAGGTCTCAAGGGGAAAAGATTCATTAGTCTCTTGATTTGGGAGCTCCCCTTGATAAGGATCCTCGAGTCTACTAAGATGATCCGCGGCTAGGTTTTCCGCTCCCTTTTTATCACAAATTTCAATTTTGAATTCTTGAAGGAGTAAAACCCAACGCAGAAGTCTTGGTTTAGAATCTTGTTTTGTTAACAAGTACTTCAACGCGGAATGATCGGTGTACACAATAGTGGTGGAAAGGACAAGATAGGGGCGAAATTTTTCAAAAGCATATACAACGGCTAAACGCTCTTTTTCGATTGTAGTATAATGCAATTGAGCCCCCATCATTGTCTTGCTAGCGTAATGGATTGGTTGGAAATGTTTTTTGATTCTTTGTCCCAAAACCGCTCCAATAGCAAAGTCGCTAGCATCACACATCAATTCAAAAGGTAACTCCCAATTAGGGGTAACTAAGACCGGTGCCTTAGTTAATTTATCCTTAAGAAGATTGAAAGATTCGATACACTCTTTAGAAAAGATAAAAGGACTATATTTTTCCAAGAGGTGGGTCATCGGGAGAGTGATCTTAGAAAAATCTTGAATGAATCGACGATAGAATCCCGCATGACCCAAGAAACTTCTCACACCTTTCACGGTTGAAGGAGGAGGTAATTTAGCAATCACATCGACTTTAGCACGGTCGACTTCAATACCGGCTTTGGAAATTTTATGTCCAAGAACAATGCCTTCTTTTACCATGAAATGACATTTTTCCCAATTAAGAACGAGACGAGTGTCTTCACACCGTTTAAGCATACGTTCTAAATTGGCAAGGCAAGTAGAGAAAGAATCACCATAGACTGAGAAATCATCCATAAAGACTTCCATAGTTTCTTCAACCATGTCATGGAATATAGCCATCATACACCTTTGGAAACTCCCAGGAGCATTGCATAAGCTCTAAGGCATTCTTTTGTAAGCAAATGTTCCATAAGGACAAATGAATGTGGTTTTCTCTTTGTCTTTTGGATCGATAGGAATTTGAAAATACCCGGAGAAACCGTCTAAGAAGCAATAGTAGTCATTTCCTGCTAAACGCTCGAGCATTTGATCTATGAAAGGAAGAGGAAAATGATCCTTACGAGTGGCATCATTGAGCTTGTGATAGTCTATGCAAACTCGCCAGCCCGTGACAAGTCGAGTAGGAATCAACTCGTTGTTTTCATTGGGAACAACGATTATTCTGCCTTTCTTAGGCACACAATGGACGGGACTAACCCATGGTGAATCCGAAATAGGGTAAATCATTCCGGCATCTAGAAGTTTGATAACTTCTTTCTTGATGATGTCATGAATTTTTGGATTAACCCTTCTTTGTCTTTGGATTGCGGGTTTAAAGTCATCTTCCATGAGAATTTTATGAGTACAAAAGTTAGGATCAATTCCGCGGATATCAAAAATTTTCCAAGAAATTACTTTCTTATGATTTTTGAGCACATCGATAAGTCGAGATTTTTCATCCTCTTGTAAGTCCTTTGCAATGATGACGGGTAACTTCTTATTGTCTTCTAGGAAAACGTATTCAAGATGAGACGGTAAATCCTTAAGCTCTAAATCTGGAGGATTGTCGATGGAAGGCTTAGTCAAATACGGATCATCGTTTATGATTTCCATAGGATAAGCTGGAGAAATATGGTCCTCATTGAGAAGTTTCTCAATGGTACGAATGTCTTCGTCCCAATCGAAGGGAGAATCGTCATATTTTAAGTCTACATCCCCTAAAGTTGCTTCAAATTCTTTCAAAGGAAAATCGCTTTCTCCAAATGGAGTCAATGAGGGAGCAATAGAGGCAACGGTCTCAACAATGGGTAGAGAAGAAAAACCACTTTTACAAGCGTCTTTGAAATGTTCTTCACAAGACTCATCAAGTACGTCAATGAAATTAACGCTCTCGTGTTCATAAGGTTGCTTAGAAAGTTTACCCATGTTGAAGACGACTTTGTCGTCAACAACTCTCATGATTAATTCGCCCGTGGCTACAACAATGAGAGTGCGACCGGTCCTTAAGAATGGACGTCCAACGATTAATGGAACACGGGGATCCATATCGTAGTCAACGACAACAAAATCCGCCGGAAAGGTGAATTTGTCGACACCGACGAAGACATCTTCGGCTATCCCCACCGGATAAGCAACCGTACGGTTAGCTAACTCCAATGTCGTTCGTGTGGGGACTAGCTCGGGTAGAGATAATTTTTTCCAAACACTTAATGGCATTAAGTTGATACTAGCACCTAGATCGTCTAGGGCCATACAATTCTCTACCCCGGAAAAATTGCAAGGAATGAGAAAGCGACTCGGATCACCAAGTTTGGTTGGTAATTTCCTTAAGAGAACTGCGGAGCAATTCTCATTAAGTTGGGTTTGAGCAATATCAAGGAGTTTTTCCTTATCACTTAGAAGATCTTTGAACATTTTAGCATATTTAGGCATGTGAGCGAGAGCCTCGGCAAAGGATCTGTCGAAATTCAATTGTTTAAACATTTTAAGAAAGTTTGAAACTTGAATATCATCCTTGTTCTTCAATTTCTCTTTCCTCAAACTTGAAGTATAAGGTATGTCGGGTTGAGATGAAGGCTTTGGAATGGAATTCTCACTCACATCCTTGGGTGGAGGAGGGGTGGAAGTAGAAGGTGGAGGAATTGGTGAAGGAGGCTTGTTATCCATTGTCACAATCACCGGAGTAGGTTTAGGAATCTCGGGTTCCTTATAACCTTTGCCACTTCGGGTGGTGATTGCTTTCATCTCCCCTCTTGGATTAGCAACGGTGTTACTCGGAAGAGAACCCGAGCTAGAGGTTTGATTACTTGGGAAGAAACTAGCCATCATATCCCTTAAGTCATTCGTTTGACTGCTTAAATAGTTTTGCATGTCATTCCTAAGCTCGGCTCGAAGATTTTTCCCTTGTTTCGGCATGTCACCTTTCAAGTTAATAATTTGGCTCTGAAGATTCTATACCAGCGCGTCATTAGTCCTCATGTAAGTTTCAACCTCTTGATTATATGCCATGGGTTGGTTGGGAGGAGGAACTTGGTAAGCGGGTGGTAGATAGGTGGGTTGTTGGTAAACTTGATTATTTCCTTGAGGTGAATATGGGTTTCTTTGGGTTTGATATTGATTAGGAGCTCAAGGTTGGTTTTGATTGTCGCGAGTGAAGTTGTTTTGGTTTTGAGGAGGAAAACCGGGTGGTGAAAGGAAGTTGTTTGAACGATAACTTAGCAAATTTTTGTCACCTTGAGGACGTGCTTGATAGCCTCCCGTGGAAAATTTACCGTTAGCCACATACACGTTTTCTGGATTGTCATGAGTAGAAGGACAATCAGTTTTTGAATGAGAAGCACCGCAAGTCTCACAAGAAGGTGTTACAGCTTTAACTTGTTGAAATTGGTTTGTAGCCACGGTTAAGAAATTTTTGTTCATCTCGGCTAGTTGACGGGTGAGTTGGGTGAGTTCGACTATCTCGGGGTTTGATGAAGTAGAAGAAACATTGGCCCTCGGGTTATTTCTTGAAGATGCGGATGAATCCCAATTTATATGATGAGTGGTCATGTTCTCTATAAGCTCTCTACACTCCTCGGGTCTTCTTTTCATGAATGTATCACCGGCGGCAGCATTAATCGTATCACGATCACGAAAAGTTAAACCATTGTAGAAAGTATCAATTAAAGTGACGGGGAGCATATTATGGTTAGGACAACGGTCGATCAAGACATTATAACGTTCCCAAGCATCGAAAAGCGACTCATCAGGTTCTTGAGTGAAACCACTGATTTGATTCCGAAGACTAGTTACCATGGATGGTGGAAAGTATCTTGACAGAAATTTTTTAGTCATCTGGTCCCATGTATGAATTGAGTTTTTGGGAAGACGATCAAACCATTTTTCGGCATGGTGGGATAAAGTGTGTGGAAAAAGGTGAAGGAGAAGAAAATCCATGGAAACACCGGGAAATTTCATGCTTTGAGTGACGGTTATGAATTTGTCGAGGTGTTTGTTGGCATCATCATCCGGTAATCCGCGAAATGGACAAGCATTTTGAACTTGTTGGATCATGTGATGCTTCAACGAAAATTCGGGAACCGTGATTTCCATCGGTGTAATCGGTCCTCCACGTCCATTCATAGTCGGTTGGCATAGCTCTTCCATCGTACAAAGGTCGGGTTGAGGAGCATGGTTGTTATTATTCAAATTGGGGTGAGGTGGGTTGTTATTATTATTATGCACACCGGCCATATCTAAGTCTCTACGAGTCTCGGGCCGCGAAGATCGAGTACGCATACACTAAAAATGCAAAAATATTTTTGATTTTTTTTATCTTTTTTTGTTTTTTGGATTTTTTGAAAATTTTATATTTTTTAGGATTTTTTTGAAATTTTTACGCTATGAAAATAACGTTCCCAAAAGAACGGATCCCAAAATCTAATTTTTCTCACTAAAAACCGTTAATCATTACGAAAAGAGCCGGCAGCGGCGCCATTTGATTTACTGATTTTGTGTGTGTTGTTCGTACTCGATTCAATTCGAATTGATCACGGTTTAAGGTGGAATTATTGGTGTTGGTCACTAAAAGGGGGAGCTTGATTAACTAAGTTTATAAACGTTAAAGCTATTAAACATAAAAATAAAGGATGTCTAACCTTGATTGCTTGTCCAGAATGAATGCTGCACATTAGAACTTGGTGAAAGAAACTAAAGGTGATTATCTATTTTAAAATAAATTCGAAAACTTGAAAAGATTAAACTAAAAATTAAAACTTTTAAAATAATTGACCAAAGATTAAAACTTGATAAACAGTAAATTTGAAAACTTAAAACTTTATAAAAATGTAAACTTGAAAATAACTGGGACAAAACACTTTTGAAAATAAACTAAGTAAAAATGGCAGGAAAAATTAAGGTTTGAAAATAGTTCGGGAAAGACAAAATTTGATCTAAGTCGGAATAAACAAAATTTAACTTAATCCGAAATACTTGAAGTCCTACACATAAGTCGGAATGGAGCTTCTTAACCTTGTTCGGAATCCACGATTTACCCTTAATCCGGAATGTGTGGTGTTATACACAATCCGGAATCCTCGTCCTAATCGTAATCCGGAATCTAAAAATCACACTTAATTCGGAATACAGATCTCATACACAATTCGGAATAAGGTTCCTAACCTTATTCGGAATCTAAAATCCAGATGTAATCCGGAATCGAGTATCTCCACACGTAATTCGAAATACGTATTCCTAGACGTAATCCGGAATCCAAATCCCACTCACAATTTGGGAAACAAGCTTCACACGTAATCCGGAATAAAGGTTTTAGACCTTATTCGAAATCCCAAATCTTGCACTCAATTCGGAATGCACTAGTTTGTACTTAATTCAGAATACAAGAGAAAGACCTAATCCGGAATAAAGATTTTGCAACTAAGTCGGGAAAATGATCTCACACACTATTCGGAAAACAATGGAAATGCACTTAAGTCGGAATAAATCAAACTGTTACCTAATTCAGGAAAAGAGGGTTTTGAAACCCCGGAATAACTCAAAATAAGCAAAATCACAATAAGCACTTAACTAAAACTTTAGCCAAATTGAATTTTAGAAAAAGCAAATAAGCCACAATTTAAAAACTTTGAAAACACTAAATAAGAAAATATTAAAAAGCAACTTTTTATAAAAAAATATTAATCTACCAAAATCAACTTATTTAAAAAACTAGAAAACATAAAAATTAAGCAATAAGCACAATACTCTAAAAACCTCAAACACACCAAATCAATAAGCACAATCCAATAAACAAATCAATCACACATAATCAACAAGATTAAACCAACTACATGATTAATAAAGCAAAATAATAGATTATGATTAAGAAAGGTAGAATGAGGATTAACTAAAAAGATTGATTAGATTGAAGATTAAGATTCAAAATTACAAGATTAAGATGAAAGATTAATAACTTGAAAGAAAAAATTCTAGAGAGAGAAAGTAAAACAAACACTAAAAATAAAACTAACTAACATACTCCTAATGAAGGATTAGGAGGGTATATATAGGAGAATGGAAGGGTGTTGTTTCTTCTCTCTTTCTTCTTGTCTTCTCGTATTTTAAATAACTCGTCTTTCTCGACTTTGTCTCGGGATTAGTCAAGTGATAACTTGAACTCGTCTTCTAATTTTCTTCTTTTAGTAGACTTGGTTCTTCGACTTCGTTAAACTTCCGTCTTTAGACTTTTTCTTCGATAAATCTTCAGAATAGGCCTTTGACTTCCGTTCTTCTTGCACTTTTGATCTTTTGACTTCGTCTTTTGTCTTTTTCTTCGATAAAAGCCCGTGAAAGCCCGTGTTTTCTTCCTTTTTCATATTTTTGTCTTAAAACATAATAAAAACACAAACCAAGCATAATTCTGACTTTTACGACATAAAATACACGTTTTGGTCTTGTTATTATTAGAAATAAGTGGTAAAAGGATAAGTGTTTTCACACTTATTAAATACCCTACACTTGACCATTGCAATGCCCTTATGCAATATATTAATTTCAAAGCACGATTTACATTTTTCATCATACTTAACCCACCTTGGCCTTTATTAAATACTAAACACTAGGGAAACTAAAAAGATAGAAATATATACAAAATGCTTGAAGGAAGAACAAGTAAAGAGGTCGAAGACTTACATTAGGGCTTTGGTTGTCATGAATGTTTATCACCCTCAAGTTTCACGTTCCCCACACCAAGCTTAAAAACGAGATCATTTTTATTATAAGTTAGTAGGCCAACACAAACTCATGTGTCTCAATTATTCGCTTAGACTCCCTTATTCCTAGGTGTATCTCTTATATTTTATTGTTGTCTTGAATGATCACGAGGATGCATTGTTTGACTTATTTTGTAGTTTATTTAGGCTGAAAATAAAGTAGGACGATTTAATCAATAGTTGACTAAAGGACAAAATCTTTTAAAACTGCTTCTCCGGACCTCATAAAGTTCATATCTTGGCATAACTCGCTTCACGGTTTGAGACCTTTCTCGGACCGATATTTGGCAGTGACTTCATACTTCTAATCTTCGAGAGACGTTCTTGAAATAATGGTCTTCTCTTCGTAATAGGAATTTCTTCACTTGAAGTTTTTGAGAGATTCTTCATACTTGGACCACGACTTCTTCATTTTTCTCCAATCTTTATTTTGGATTTTGATATACAACGATCCGCCTCCTTTTAGGACTTGGATCTATTTATCCTCATACCTTTGCTAGGGTCTTTTCGACATTCGTTTACCACATTCGTGAGGATCTAACTTATCAAAGATCCTCATAAAAGAATGATGGTTTTGTGCTTGACCGTGATCTTTTCGAGAGAGTTTCTAAAATCCTCAATGAGGGGAATGAAAAACCTTGGTTTGACAAACCCATCTATGATAAAGAAATCGATGAGATTTACGATCATAAGGATGACGAATATGTTGACCCCGAGGGGGCGGTGTTCTTTGTTGATAAACGTTTTGAGGATTTATACAATCCACCACCCCCTAACCCCGACTTAAATGTGAGAATTTGTAGTGTGCCTAACATCGTCTTAGAAACGCCAAATATTTTTGACATAATTCAATCGTGTTTTCATAAAGAGTTTTAAACAATGAAAAAGGAAAAGATTTTAAAATTGGTTTAAAAGATTTTTCTACAAGTTTAACTCCGTCATCGCCGCATTTATTGAGTGCTACGAGCTCGTCTACTCCTTTTGACGATGCGATATGGATTTAGTGTGGGGGAAGCCCCTTATGTTCCCTCACATTTCTTCACCGAGGACGAGATATTCGATCCCGGAATTGCTTGTAAATGGAAAACTCGATCTTCCACCGATGCAATAAATGGAAATCTTAATCATGGTGTGAGTCTACCTCGAGTAGCTCATTGTGTTTCCTTACCCATTGTCCCACCCTACTATTTCTCGTCTCTTTTCTTCTACTGCTTTTGGGGTTTTGCTATCGGTTGAATTAGCGTTGTTTCGTCTTTCATCCCAAAACGAGGACGCTATCTTTGACCCTGGTATACGTTTATCAGGTTTTTAAAGTACTTCATGTACTTTTGGGCATTGTTTATCATGTAAGCCCCACCAAAAATGACCAAACCATGATTATCCCTAAATGATCACATTTATGGGGATTCGAGTCGAGCTCTTGACTCGGTTATAAAGAACAAGGTGCCTCATGGGGGATTCTCATGCTTATCCTTGTAAATATTATTGCTTTCTAATAATGTAACGAGGGGACTTGTGCTCTTCCGACCTTTGTTCCGTGGTTTTTGTGATTGTGATTTATTAGGTTCATCGTCATCACTGAAGCCTCTCGTGTTCGTTTTACGTAGCACTCGAGCTTCGATCGTTTCCTTTGGAGATTCTGATATCCGATGATATCCTTTTATGTTCTAACGTTTATCTTATAAGCATAATTCATAAATGGCTATAGGTTATTCGTTTTACCCTTTCCATGCTCAAGATTAAGCATTCGACTTTCGTCTCTAGTATGGGGGTGTTTTACCCCTAGACTCGGAACATTGAGGACAATGTTTAGTTTTTGTATGCAGGGGTGAGTAGATACTTCACCTTACTTACGTCATCACGCAATCCAATTTTCATCTTTTTGTTATCGTTTTGTTGCAAAATAAGGCTAAAAATGGCCAAATTTTAAAATTTTTCTTGTTTTTCATAAGTGTTTAAGACACGAATGTAGGTTTTCTGATGGTGAGAATAAGAGTAATTTTTGACTCGACTGTGCGTGTTGAGCACTTAGCTTCGATTCTTTAACTATATTAGGCTATGTCTCCTAAATGAGGACGAGAAATGATAGAGTTAATTATAAGTTACTATGCTAAACGTAGAGTACTCGTAATATTTCAAAAACTCATGTATTTTAATTATTTGCTTATTCTCCCCACGCTTTTATTAATAAATTGCTAATAAATATTGATTTAACGATTTAGTCTCTATTGTTGGTTTCTAATTTGTTTTAGTAGCTTCCATGTAATTAAATTGGGAAAACACTAAGGTATCGCCAGCGTCACGGTTTTGAAGTATTGGCAACCCGAATAATCAAAGGTTTCCCCCAATAATAATTTAAGTTCTTCTTCACCTAAATCAAGCAAAAATTTGAAGCTCGCAAGGCCGAAAAATCTATGTGAAAATTGAAAGTGAATGTCTTAAATCTTGAAGCCTTAAAGATCCAAAATTCGCTTTAGCGTGAGGATATACGTCAAGTCATAATAAACACCTCATGGCGAGGTTAAATAAAAGACAAGGGCAAGACCGAAGTCATAATAAAAGCTCCATGGCGGAGTTGAATAAAAGATGGAGGTAAACCATGATAATCAAAGCCACCGATGATGAGGTGGGTTATAAAATTCATGGTAATAAGTCTCATGTTCAAAACCGTTATAAAACCGTGTTTATCGATCCTTTTTGTTGACTTAATTGTTTGACATCGTTGTCTATCAGGGTGAATTATTAATTTGATGATTTTGGTTACACCGTTAAGACTCTATTTTTGGACCTAATCTCTATTCACGCATAAGTCAATGATGTATCCTCGTGATCATTAAGACAAAAATAAAATATAAGAGATACACCTTAGGAATAAGGGAGTCTAAGTACGTGATTAGGGCATATGAGTAGTGTTAGCATTACTAACTTATAATGACAATGATCTTGTTTCACGCTTAGCATGGAACTGGGTGAAAATCGAGGAAGTTGAAATTATTTCTAACGAAGCATTCACGTGTTCTTATTCTATGATCCTAAACGTCCTATTTTGCGATGAAAACAATACATTATGTCTAAAATGCATGTAGTAGTGTATTTAAGTTTACGTTTTCAATAAATGTTACCTAAAAATGAATTTTGGAAGTGCTATGATACCTAATTCTAGCATTGCGTGGGGACACGGCAATGGTTTAGTATGGGGGAGTGATGAGACAGCAATTATACATAGTCTCATCGTCCAAATCGGGCTTAAAACGCTTAAAATGTCATAAAAATACCCCAAAATATGCTTGTGTTTGTTCATTGTGTATTTTAGGTACGGATATCGTGAAATCAACAAAAGATCACAAGAATAAAGCAAAAACGAACACGGGAAACGAAGCCGCACAAAGAACCAGACCCGAACGATGAATTTTCATTAAAGTCCTTGAAGTTTTTAAGATTGTCAAGATTGGTCCCTCAAGTTTGAAGACTTGGCATTTTATACCCTTGTAAAACTCTAATATTGCATTTGGGTCCCTAAAATATCAAGATATTACACTAATGGCCCTTGAAGATTGCTTATATTACACAACAAACCCGTGGAATAACTTTTCAAAAGTTTTTGTGGCCAAAATAAGAAAACACAAACTTGAAATACAAAGGATTGGGAGTTTGGAGCTGTTTAACTTGATGTAGCAAGCTTATGGGAATCCAGGGACTACTTTTGCCAGACAAGGAAACTTTCACCCACCAATAACACCCTGCCACATCACCCCACTCACCCTCTCATCCAACCACCATCCTCCACCTCACACTCCCAACCACGTCACAACTCCACTCACCCAATTTAGTTAGCAAATTTTTCTTAATATTTGTTTAACTAACAAACACGAGGGAAACGCATATTTAAACCCTAAATCCCATCAAACACCACTATTTATCCTCCCTCCCATCACACGAACCCTAATGCCATTGCCCACTAAAAACAAAGGGTTTTTCCCCCATTATTTCCAGAACCCTAATTAACAAACGGGTAAAAGTTATACAATAACAACGTACTTATTTAAATATATAGACTTTAAACACTTATTTATTTATCGCCAAACTTTACAAATGAACTTGTTTGTTTTGTAACAATGTTACTGTAAGCCTCAAAAATATTGAGTCAAACAAGAATGCTCGGTCATAGGTTATTATTGTAACGTTAGTTAGAATGTTGTAATAGGTAGTTAATTAGTCGTGGTTTACGGGCTTGGATTTAAACTAATTAAAGTCCAAAAGACAAGCCCGGCCCAATATATAGCCCATTAAATCCTGCATGTGAGTGGACTATATATACTACCCTCCTAGCATGTTAGGAGGGTTGGTTTATTCATTATTCTCTTACTTCTCAATCTAATATCACCAAGTTCCAACCAATTCTCTCTCTTTTCTCTCTCTACTTTCTCTCACTAGAATTCATCTTCTTCTTCTATTTTCTTTCATAAATTCGTGCTCTATTATCTAAATTCATGGGACAACATTTGGTATCAATCGCCATGGGGTAGATATGTGATTGGTTGTGTTTTTATTTGATTCGTAAGATATAATCTCTATCTCATCTCACGAATTCAGTTTTTGTGTGTTTTCCGTGCTCTAAATCTTGATACACATCTCCTACATAGGTGTGGTAGGGATTTGGTTGCTTTGGTTTGGGTAAAATCACGTTTTTCCTTGGTAAAAATCTCATTTTTTGGCCTAAAATTTCGGAAAAATACCCACATTGCGACAGAAAACTATTGTCTTCCATCGCAATACGCAAGGGTTTATCATTGCGATCGAGATTGCGATTCATATTGCGATTGGTGTTGTTTTTGATATTGCGACAGGAATATTATGACTGGGATCATTGCGACAGGGTTATTGCGACAGGGGTCATTAGGATAGGAATATTGTGACAGGGTTATTGCGACAGGGGTCATTGCGACAGGGTTATTGCGACAGGGGGTCATTGCGATAGGATATTGCGACAGACATTGCGACAGACATTGCGATGGGACAACATTGCGATGGGATATTGAAATCTGTTTAGCCAAATTTTGTTCGAGTATTTTTTAGATTTAGCCACCATCTAGACTAGTTTCGGAATATCGTTTACACGAAGATTAAAAAAAAAAAATTTAGCCACCATCTAGACTAGTTTCGGAGTATTTTTTAGAGTTAAAAATTTTTCCGTCAAGTAAATTCAAATTTTTTCCATACTAGTTTTAGGACATTTCTAGCTCGATTTCAAAATTTGGTGATTACAAAATTTTTTGGTCTACCGTTTTGTCGGACTGGGGAATTTATTGTCGGACTGAAGAAAAATTGCACTTTTCGGATTTTTAACCACAACAACAATCACAACAAATCTACTTAAGATCCATATTCACTTCATCATTTCAGAGAATTTTGAGATGGATTCTACTGCTGAATATCGTGTGACGAACAACAACATAATGGTGGCGGGTAACAAAGAGAGACCACCAATGCTTGTGTCTGGTCGGTATGCTCAATGGCAATCATGTTTCATACGATACCTTGATACAAGACCTAATGGTGATGCCTTGAGGAAATGTATTACTCATGGACCATATATATTCAAGAAGATCTCAATTCCTCCAAGACCAGCCACAGATACTATTGATCTAATACCTGCAAGTGAACGTGATGAAACAAGAGCCGATCTCACACCTGAAAATTATGCTAGGCATGATGCAGAGAAGGAAGCCATCTATATGGTTTTAAGTGGGATTGGAGATGATATTTACTCCACGGTTGATGCATGCCCTACACCACATGAAATGTGGACTGCTATTGAACGCTTGCAACAAGGAGAATCACACAACAAACAAGATGTCAAAACAAACTTGTTTTGGAATTTTGGCAAGTTTACTTCAAGGGATGGAGAATCAATTGACTCTTACTACTCCAGGTTTTATAAGATGATGAATGACATGACAAGAAATAACCTGCAAGCCTCCACCATGCAAGTCAATGTTCAATTTCTTCAACAACTTCAACCCGAGTGGACACGATTCATCACTTTAGTGAAACAACAAGAAAAGTTAGACGAGGTCTCATATCATCGACTCTTTGATATCTTGAAGCAATTTCAGAATGAATCTAATGAGATTCAAGCTGAACGTGTTGCAAAGACGGCTAAGCCACTTGCTTTAGTGACTACCTCTCAACATGTTCAAGATCATCCCTCTCGTGCTCCTAAGCCATATTCCACTACATCATCTTCACCACGATATTCCACATCGTCTAAGTCTTCATCATCCACAAGATCTCGAGGTAAAGTACCAAGAGCACCATCACCACCATCTGAGTCATCATTTGAAAAAGATAGTGATGAAGACCAAGCTCAAAAGAATCGAGAGATGAAACAACAAATTGCTTTCATAATGAAGACTTACAAGAAAATCTACAAACCCACCAACAACAATCTTCGCACATCATCTAACACAAAGAACTGATATGTTGAGAGTCCTCCAAGGTATGACACACGTCGACGTGGTGAAAGTCCTCCTAGGTATGATCGACATAATCCAACACATTTTGAGGGTTCTGCAAGGTATGATCGACAAACTGCCAAGTATGATACTCAGAGGATTGCTGTTGCTACTGGGAATAGGGAAACTGTTGGAAGTCAAGTGGTTCAGCAAAGTGGGATTCAATGTTTTAATTGCCAAGGTTATGGGCATATGGCAAAGGAATGTAGGAAGCCAAAAAGGGTTAGAGACTCCAGCTATCACAAGGAAAAGATGCTGCTATGCAAGAAGATGGAAGCAGGGGTTAAATTGTCAGCTGAGGAAGGAGCAATGCTTGATGACACTGATGATGAAGATTCTGATCAAGAACTCGATGCACATTACTCGTACATGGCAAAGGTAAGTTCTCAAAGTCACTGAAAGATGACAATGGCCCTATCTTTGACACTGAGCCAATCGATAAGGTACACACTACAGATGAATATAATGTGTTTGGTGATATCCATGAGCATAGTGATTTACCCAATGCCATTAATGACACGTGTATGATGGAAACGGTTGATAGCAATACCACACCCGATTCATCAGACATGTGCAATAATGAGTCTGAGGATGATCAACATGCAAATGAGTATGATGAAGAGGAACGTATTACGCTTGCTAATTTAACTGCTACTTTACAAAAAGATGTCACTGAAAATAAAAAGAGTCAAAAGCAATTAAAGAAGGCAAACGCTACGCTCACTCAAATTTTTGAAGAATGCAAAGCTGCTCTTATCAAATCGAGTGAGATGACTGAAAGCTATAGAGATGAGCTCCTTCAAAAAACCAAAGAGCTTGAGGGGTACAAGGGAAGTGCGTTAAAAAGTCAAAAACACGATTTTGAAAACAAATATAATACAACTCTTGAGTTATTAGCCAAAGATAAGCGTCAATATAATGTTTTCTTAATGGATGAACGTCAAAAAACGTACCTTACCAATACCAAAGTTAATGAACTTGAACAAAAGCTCTCTATGACCACTACCGATTCTGCTAAAATTCTTGAGGTTCAGAAATAAGAGGTAGATGTGTTAAAACAATACTTCAAAAGTAGATATGATAAAGAAACCGAAAAAGTAACGAAACTAGAAGAACAAGTCGAATTTTTGAAGAAAGTTGTTTATAAAACCCATGATTCTATTCAATCCGTAAGAATGTTAGCACCTCCGTCCATGTTTAAGGGTCAAGCTAGCTTTGCAAGTCCTGAGTACCTAGCCAAAGCTCAAGCTGCGAACCCGTGTCTTTATCTTGATGAGACTAAAAGGACCGATCTTGATTGCATGCCTATTAGTGCCGATAGTGAAGAGACTGCCCTTTGGGATGATGATAGTCAACCTCTTGCCCATAAGAAGTTTGTAAAACCATATAATTATGCTTATGAGAATAGTATTTATGGTCTTTTCAACAAACAAACTCAGAAAACTCGTGAGGAAGTGTTTCTAGAATGCAAACAAAAGAGAATTCAATGGAAGAAAGCATTTTCCCCTAAGAAATCTAATGTTTACAAATACATAAACTACGTCCCTCTAGATGAGTCCAAAAGCAAGAGTAGGAAAACATTAGGTATTCTTAAACACCACATAGATAATGTTAAATCTATTGTTGAAAGAGATTGGGCCAAACGTGAAAATGCTGAGTGGTAACGCCCGATTCCTCAAGATATTACCTTGCTTGTGAAAGAACTCTTAATTCCAAACATGGCGTTGATTAAAGAAACCGTTCTTCAACTTGAGGAGTTCATTCGGACTGAAATGTATGATGATTTAAAATATGTTGAATCTCTTGAGAAACACATTGATGATCTTCAAATGGAGAAGTCTGATTTTTTAGATGAATATGATTTACTCTTGCAAGAATGTGTTTCTAAAGATGTTATGTGTGCTTATTTTACATCTTGTGCTGATATTGATGAATATTCTGATGTTGCATGCAAATATCTTGATAAGATCAAAGAATGTGAGCGTCTTGAAATTGAGCTTTCGAAACGTAAAGAAAATGTTGATAAAAAGGCTTTTGAGTTACTTCAACACAAAACTGATTTCCTTCAAAAACATTGTCATTCTCTTGAACTTGCTTTGCAAAAAGACGTTGGTAGTTTTCCACATGATAATAAATTGCAAGAAAAACTTTCCCAAACGTTTCGAAAAAATGAATGAACATAATTTGGAAATTAAAGGGTTGAAAGCTCAGTTACAAGACAGGAACAGAGCGATAGCAGAGTTGTAGAAACTCGTTGCTAAAATGGGTGGGAAAGTCGTGGAACCTAGCATTAAGCAACCCGTTTTTAGACAACCCAATGCCCCTAAAGTGAATAGATCCTCTATATTGGGAAAACCATCCGCTTTATCAAATTCCTCGTTTGCAAAACCTGTGTTTGCCCCCAAGATGGATGGAAAGAAAAGGTTACCACATAATCAACCCATAAGGAATACTTTAGCACCAAGCGTTAAGCGCAATAATGTGATTAAACCAGAGATGTATAGAATGCTCACTAAGCCCACAAACAAAGTTACTCAATCGCCTCAGACTTCTAGAAACACTAATATTCGTGTGTCTTCCACTACAGGAATAGTTTCCACTACTAGTGTTAGCCGGCCTCAGCTTAAGCGCACTCAAGTGAATGATAACGTCTGGAAACACAAGAATCAAGGGAAGATGAAGGAAGTAGAAGAACACCCTAGGAATTTAAATGTTTTTAAGAATAAAAAGTCTGTAATCGCATGTAATGACGATTTGAATGCTGTGAATGATTTGAATGCTATGAATGTGAAATTTGTTTGTGTCAAATGTGGAAAGTGTGCTAATGCTAATCATTCTATGTGTGCTATGAATAAAATCAACGGCGTAGATACTATAACTAAGAAGCAAGTTGCAACGCCTATTAGATCTAGTAAACCCAAACGCAAAGTGAACCATTCTGGTGCAACCCCCACTAAGAAAAGTAATGCATCAGACTCCACCAGTAAGAACCCTAGAAGAAAAATTAAGGAATTATATGAGTCTGCTAGCAAGTCTTGTAAATGGTGGTTTGCTAATCAATGTCCTCCAGGATATAAATAGATGCCGAAAGCTAGGACAGAAAATGTGAAAACGAGTGTTAGTTTGCCTTTAAATGTTGATAAGGACACTAATGATTATACTATCACAACTACTGTGGTATCCAATTTAGCAAATGCTCCATCGTGTTCTAAATCTTCTGCAGGTAATACAAATAATTCTCTTCACACTGGACTCTGGATGCACGAAGCACATGACGGGGAATCTCAAGCTTCTAATTAACTTCGTGGAGAAGTTCCCGGGTACGGTCCGATTCGGAAATGATCAATTTGCACCGATCCTAGGATATGGAGATTTGGTTCAGGGGAATATCACAATTAAAAGGGTATACTACGTCGAAGGGCTTGATAGGTGCGTAAACACCCATCCTTTTACCACTTAATTCTGGCTAAAACAAGACCAAAACACGTATTTAATATCATTTGTTTGAAATTATGCGTGGTTTTTGTGTTTATTGTGTTTTCAGAGCTAACCGGATGAATATTGAAGAAAACATGGGATTGCACGGGTTTTACCGAAGAAAAGGACTCAAGATAAAGTCTATTGTCCAAGATATGCAAAAGATTTGAAGTCACTGGGCCTATTCGAAGATTTATCGAAGAAAAGGACCAAAGATGGAAGATTTACATAAGTCGAAGAAACTCAAGTCTATTAAACGAAGAAATCAAAAGACGAGTTGAATTTAATCGACGACAAATCCCGAATCGGAATCGAAAACGTCAACTTTTCTGAAAAGACGAGAAGACAAGAAGAACGGGAGAAAGCCCACTCACCAACCAAGGGAAACACCTATAAATAGTCCACCCCTCACACTTTCCTTCCAGTTAGTTTTAGTTTTTCTTTCTCCCCACTTTTCTCTCCTTTTAGTCCGTCCCATCACCAACACCATTAGGGTGTTTGGTGATCTTGATCTTTTGATTTTTTATTTTGTAATTTTCATCTTTGATTTGTTATTGTTAAAACATCTATCATCAATACAAGCTCTTGTTTAATCTTTCTATTTCATCTAGTTCATCATCATCTTTTATTTCAAGCTTTCAAGTTTTTATTTGATTGATTTGATCTTCAAAAGTTGTTGGGTTTTGTGTTTTTGTTGATGGGATTTGTAGTTATTGGTTAGTAAATCATTTGTGTTAAGATTTATTTAAGTTTTTGGTGAAAAACTTGGTGATTTTTGGCTTTAAATATTTTTCCTTGTTCTTCGGGTAAAACGACTGTGTCTGTGTTCCCAGGTTCCGGATGAACACCAAAAGTTCCGGATGAACACCAAAAGTTCCGGATGAACATGTCCTTTAAAAGTTCCGAATGAGTCTTTGTTTAAAAAGTTCCGAGTGAATCAAAACTTCCGAACGAACTAAAGTTCCGGATGAATAGAAAGTTCCGAATGAACTGAAGTTCCGAACGAGTGTAAATCTTCCGAATGAATGTCTTATTGAAAAGTTCCGAATGAGTGTAAATCTTCCGAATGAATGTCTTATTGAAAAGTTCCGAATGAGTTGTTTCATAAAAAGTTCCGAATGAGTCTAATGTTCCGGATGAAGTGAAACTTCCGAACGAACCAATCTTTCGAATATAGTTCCGCATGAACCAAAGTTCCGAATGAGTTTAATTTTGAAAAGTTCCGAATGAACCTAAATCTTCCGAATGAACCTAAATCTTCCGAATCAACCAAAGTTCCGGGTGAATCTTCCGAATCAAATTCCGAGTGAAGGATCCGAGTAAAGTTCCGAATCAAGGCTGAACTTCCGAATAAAGGTTGAACTTCCGAATCAATTTTCTTTGAATAGTCTTAAGAGTTACTGTATTACTGTTTCTGTTTCTACTGTTTCTTTAGTTTAATTTTAATTTTAATTTTAACTTTAATTTTAGTTTCAATTCAAAGTTTTATTAATAGTTATTAATTCAATTACTTTTAAATTTAAGTTTAAATTTTAGATCATTTAACATTTAGTAGGTTAGAAAACCAAACCCTTTTATTTAGTAACCAAGAACAATCATTCCACTTAAGGCCGAGATCAATTCGAGAGGATATCGAGAGAAAATTGAACCCATACAAAATGCGTGTATCAAATGGCGCCGCTGCCGGCTCTTCTCGTTAAAATCAAAAGTTTTTTGTGAGAACTTGGATTTTGGGATCCGTTCCCCGTGAACGTTACTTTTTCATAAAAATTTTCAAAAAATCCTAAAAAATATAAAATTTTCAAAATTACAAAAGAATTAAAAAACATAAAAACCAAAAATATTTTTGCTTTGTTTTTCTTTTGTTAGTTCTTTTGCAGGTGTATGCGCACTCGATCCACGTCTTATCAAGAGCCCGAGCCTCTAGATAACTTCGACATGGCTGGTGTACAAAACAACAACAACATACCACCTCCAAACAACAATAATAACAACAACCCACCTTTCAACAACATGAATAACAACAACAACCATGAGCCTCAACCGGATAATCGCCCGATGATTGAACTGCTGCAAGCTCATGTAGACGGCAACACTGATCCAATTGTCATACCTCCAATTGCCGCCAACAACTTTGAGCTAAAATCAGGCTTTATCCAGATGGTCTTCGCTCAACCATTCTTGGGACGTACCATTGATGATCCACATGACCACATCAAGAGATTCTTGCAACTCACTAACACGGTCAAGTTCAATGGCGTTCCACAAGAGGTTATCAGGTTACAACTTTTTCCCTTTTCTTTAGAGGGACAAGCCCGGCATTGGCTTGCTAAGGAACCGCCACAGAGTATTCTCTCGTGGACGGATTTGGAAACCAAGTTTATCAATTACTTTTTCCCACCCTCTCGTACTACCGCTTTGCGGAATGAAATCATAAATTTTGAACAAAAGTACGATGAGTCGTTCAGTGAATCTTGTGATCGCTTTAAAGATCTTTTAAGAAAATGCCCACAACATGGTTTTACCAAAGTACATCAAATTAATACTTTTTACAATGGTTTTAGCATGAGTGACCAAGATTCACTGAACAGTGCCTCGGGGGGTAATCTATTGGCTAAGACTTCCAATGCTGCTTGGGACATCATTGAGAATAAATCTCGTGTGCAAACCAAGAGTGTTCGGACCAATGCCGCTAGTGCTAGCACTAGTGACAGCGACAAACGATTGGACAAAATCACTACGCTTCTTGAATCGCTTGTCACCCACACCGTCAGCAACAACAACAGCAACAACGCTAAACACGCTCAAGTTAACGCTGTCAGCCAACCTTGTGAGATATGCGGTGGTCCTCACTCTTACACTACTTGTACCGCCACCCAAGACTACCCTTCTGAGAATGTTAATGCAGCTTATGGCACCTATCCTCGACCTGCTTATCAAGCTAGACCTCAAGGTGACCGTAATTTACTTAGCTACCGCAGCAACAACTATCTTTCACCACCTGGTTTTCCTCCAACCAACCCAAACCAACAATCAAACCTCAATCGCCCTCCTCAACAACAACAACAACCTCGACAACCATACATCCCTCTTCACAAGCAGCAACAACCACCTCAACGTAACAACCAAGTTTACCAACAACCTGCTTATCAACCACCCGCATACAATGCTCCTCCCAACCAATCCACCGCTCTACACCAAGAAGTGCAGACCTACATGAGGACAAACGATGTGATCGTGGAAAATCTTCAGCGTGAAGTGATCAATTTGAAAGCAGACTTGGTCAAGCAAGGAAACGATTTGAGAGCCGACATGAGAAATACGTTGGATAGCCAAACAAATGACTTGAGGAACATGATGGCTAGTTTCTTCCAAGGTAATCCACCCTCTTCTTCGGGTACTCTTCCGAGTAACACCGTTGCGAATCCAAGAGGGGAGATGAAAGCAATCACTACTCGAAGTGGTAAAGGTACCAAGGAACCCAAGCTTCCTATACCTCCACCGGTGGTTGTGACTAAGGAGAACGAGTCACCTGCTCCTATTCCTCATCCTTCTCCTTCCCCAATTTCTCCACCTCTTCCTTCTACCCCTCCTCCACCCAAGGATGTGAGTGATCCTATTCTTCCAAAGCCTTCCTCTTCTTCCAATATACCTTATCCATCTAGGTTGAGGAAAGAGAAGCTCAAAAGCAAGGAAGATATTCAGGTTTCGAATTTCCTTAAAATGTTCAAACAACTGAATTTCAATATCTCCTTCGCTGAGGCTCTCGCTCACATGCCTAAATACGCAAAAATGTTTAAAGATCTTCTGAGCGATAAGGAAAAGCTCCTCGATATTGCCAACACCCAACTTAATGAGAACTGCTCTGCAGTGCTCTTAAGGAAATTGCCAACCAAGCTTGGTGATCCGGGTCGTTTCTTAATCCCCTGCAATTTCTCGGGAGTAGAGAATTGCATGGCCCTAGCCGATCTAGGTGCCAGTATCAATCTTATGCCTCTAAGCGTTTGGAAGCAATTATCTCTTCCAGAGCTAGTCCCCACCAAAATGACTTTGGAATTATCTAACCGTACGGTTGCTTATCCAGTGGGGATAGCCGAAGACGTCATTGTAGGAGTCGACAAATTCACCTTTCCTGCTGATTTCGTTGTCGTCGACTACGAGATGGACCCCCATGTGCCACTAATTGTTGGTCGTCCATTCTTGAGGACCGGTCGCACTCTCATCGATGTTGAAGCCGGTGAGCTTATCATGAGAGTGGGTGACGATAAAGTAGTCTTCAACATGGAAAGCTTTCTAAACAACCTTATTCATATGAGAGTGTTAATTGTATTGACGTTCTTGATGAGGCCTGTGAAGAACACTTCAAAGATGCTTGTAAAAGTATTCCTACATCTCTTCCCAATGTTGAGATCATTTCCTCTATCGACTCATCACTATCTCTATTTGGAGAAAGTGATTTCCTTTGGAAAGATTTGGAAGCCACCATGGGAGATGTGAATTTAGACAATGACGATTCTACTACCAATTGGGATGACGATCTCCGCCTCATTGAATACCTTCTCAAAGAAGACAATCCTTCTCCTCCATCTCCCACGGTCATTGCTATCGATACTCCGACTTCGAATACGCCTCCCGTCGAAAATCCTCCGGATTTAGAACTTAAGGAGTTGCCGCCCCATCTCGAGTATGTATTCCTTGAAGAAGAGAAGAAGTCGCCCGTCATCATCGCAAAGGACCTAAAAGAAGAAGAAAAAGCCAGACTTGTCGTCGTGTTGAAAGATCATAAGAAGGCTATTGCTTGGAAGATTTCGGATATTCGTGGAATTGATCCTCACTTCTGCACACACAAAATTCTCATGGAGGACGACTTTAAGCCCACAATTCAAAGCCAACGAAGGGTGAATCCAAAAATCCATGAAGTCATCAAAACAGAGGTTCTCAAACTTCTTGATGCGGGTATGATTTACCCTATTTCGGATTCACCATGGGTTAGTCCAATCCATTGTGTGCCCAAGAAGGGCGGAATAACCGTTGTTCCCAATGAACACAACGAGTTGATTTCCACTCGTCTCGTTACTGGGTGGAGAGTTTGTATAAACTACCGCAAACTCAATGATGCCACGAGAAAGGATCATTTCCCTCTACCTTTTATGGACCAAATGCTTGAACGTTTAGCGGGTAATGAATATTACTGCTTTCTTGATGGTTTCTCGGGTTATTTCCAAATACCCATCGATCCCCAAGATCAAGAGAAGACAACATTCACTTGTCCCTATGGCACTTTTGCTTACAAAAGAATGCCTTTTGGCTTATGTAATGCGCCCGGGACTTTCCAAAGGTGCATGTTAGCTATCTTCCATGACATGGTTGAACAAACCATGGAAGTCTTCATGGATGATTTCTCGGTCTTCGGGGATTCCTTCTCTTTTTGCCTTGCCAATTTGGAACGTATGCTAAAGAGGTGCGAAGACACTCGCCTAGTTCTGAATTGGGAAAAATGCCACTTTATGGTAAAAGAAGGCATCGTGCTGGGACACAAAATTTCCAAAGCCGGTCTTGAAGTAGACCGTGCTAAAGTCGATGTTATCGCCAAGTTGCCTCCACCTTCAACCGTGAAGGGTGTGAGAAGTTTTATGGGTCATGCGGGCTTTTACCGTCGATTCATCAAAGATTTTTCTAAAATCGCTCGCCCGATGACCCACCTCTTGGAAAAAGATACTCCTTTTATCTTTTCCAAAGAGTGTCTTGACGCCTTCAACTCGCTTAAGGATAAGCTTACTAAGGCACCCGTCTTAGTTACCCCTAATTGGGAGCTGCCTTTTGAGTTGATGTGCGATGCTAGTGATTTTGCTATTGGAGCGGTTCTGGGACAAAGAGTGAATAAACACTTCCAACCAATCCATTACGCTAGCAAGAAAATGACAGGGGCACAATTGCATTATACGACAACCGAAAAAGAGCTTTTAGCTGTTGTCTATGCTTTTGAAAAATTCCGCCCCTATCTCGTCCTTTCTACAACAATTGTGTATACCGATCATTCCGCGTTGAAGTACTTGTTGACAAAGCAAGATTCTAAACCAAGACTTCTTCGCTGGGTTTTGCTGCTCCAAGAATTTAAAATCGAAATTCGCGATAAAAAGGAGCTGAAAATTTAGCCGCGGATCATCTCAGCGGACTTGAGGATCCTTACCAAGGGGATCATCCAAACAAAGAAATCAATGATTCTTTTCCCTTGGAGACCTTAATGTCTATAAATTCGAAATCTAATGAAACCCCGTGGTTTGCGGACTTTGCAAACTACTTAGCGGGTGGAATTCTCAAGGAAGGGTTGACGTCCCAACAAAAGAAAAAGTTCTTCACCGACATTAAGACTTACTTTTGGGACGACCCTTACCTATTCAAACAATGTGCCGACCTGATTATCCGCCGATGTGTTGACGGACCGGCAGCGTCAGAAATCCTTGATGCTTGCCACAAGGGACCCACCGGTGGTCACTTTGGTCCCAACTACACGGCCAAAAAAGTGTTTGACTCGGGATTTTATTGGCCCTCCATATATTGTGATGCGCACATTATGGTTAAACAATGTGATGATTGCCAAAAACAAGGCACTATCACACATAAAGACGAGATGCCTCAGAATTTCATTCAAGAGTGTGAAATCTTTGATGTTTGGGGTATCGACTTTATGGGGCCATTCCCTTCTTCTAAAGGAAACAAATACATCCTTGTAGCCGTTGACTACGTTTCAAAGTGGGTCGAAGCCAAAGCTTTACCCACTAATGACGCAAGGGTGGTTTGTAACTTTTTGAAAGCTCTTTTCGCTAGATTCGGTGTGCCTCGTGCCATTATTAGTGATCGTGGGACTCATTTTTGCAATGACCAATTTGCTAGAGTCATGGCTAAGTACGGTGTAAATCATCGTCTTTCCACAGCCTACCACCCAGAAACTAATGGCCAGGCTGAAATATCCAACCGAGGACTAAATCGAATTCAGGAAAGAACCGTGGGAGAGCATCGTGCCTCATGGGCTGATAAACTCGATGATGCTTTGTGGGCTTTCCGTACTGCTTACAAGACTCGGATTGGCTGTACGCCTTATCGTCTTGTGTACGGGAAAGCGTGCCACCTCCCCATTGAGTTGGAGCACAAGGCTTACTGGGCCTTGAAGTGGGCTAATTTTGATATCAACAAAGCCGGTGACCTACGCAAGATCCAACTCAATGAACTCAATGAACTCCGTGATGAGGCTTATGAAAATTCTTTAATCTATAAGGAAAGGACTAAGCTCATTCACGACTCTAAGATTAAGAACCGAGAGTTCCATGTTGGAGACAAAGTCTTACTTTTTAACTCTCGGTTGAAAATCTTTTCGGGCAAGCTCAAATCTCGTTGGTCCGGCCCATTCACCATTGCCCAAATTTTTCCATATGGTACTCTCGAGCTCGCTCAACCTAATGGACCAAATTTTAAGGTGAATGGCCAACGAGTGAAGTTTTACTTTGGTGAGGACACCTTTCAAGAGGTGATTCCATCCCTCACCACGTTCCCCATGAACTAATTTTGGGTCGAGTCAGGCTCGTGACTCGGGTATCAAAACAAGCGCTCCTCGGGAGGCAGCCTGAGTATCTATCCTTTTATGTTTTAACCTCCTAAGTGTAGGGGGACTTTTATACGTCTTTGTCTTTGTGTGGTGATGTGATTACAGGGATGAATGCACTCTTGGAAACCTTGAAGAACCGTGCTCCTGTGTTATCCGAAATCCGGTTCTATCTCTCAACTATCGTGATTCAATTTTCTTCATACTCACATTTGAAATTGATCACGTTAGTCGTCTCTTCCTTAGCTTGATTTAACCAACGTGCACAATGTCATAAGTGTAGGGGAAACTTTTCCCACATGCTTAAACATTGAGGACAATGTTTATCTTAAGTGTAGGGGGACTTCTATCGAAGTTTTAAGTGGACTTTTCCATGAAAATACCTTCATTTAACCAGAAAATCATATTTTTCAACATTTTTCAAATATTTTATTAACTTTGGCCATTTAGTCATAATTTTTAAATTTTTATCGTTGCTTTCATATGTATATATCCCGCAATTAAGTCAAAAATATTAATAAAGTGGTGTAGCTAGTTTAGAAGTCTTTGACATATTAGGCCCGTTGCGTTTATTTTGACTCAACCCGAATAGGCTTATCCAAGTTTATTCTAGCTAGTATCCTTAACCATGTAGACCTTAATTGGTTTATTAGGCTAAGTGTCCACGAGTCTCATTACTTGAGATTTTAAATTGTGGAGGACGAGAAATGATAGAGTCAATTATAAGTCGGTATTCTTGCACAAGCTCACTTGGTGTAATTATTTGCCTTTTCTCCCATCACTTGCTAATAAATTATCTGCAATAAGTAAGGTCGTACGATTTGAAAAGTTACTTAGCTTTTAGCCCAAGATCGTTTAAAAGTTGCTCGGTAATGATAAGAGTTCATAGCCAAGGCATAACTTATGAAGCGGGGCGAGAAGATTGGCGAGTCCGAAAAGGCCCTAACAAGGCATGAGGATTCCATTTTATTGCTAAAGATCCAAGGTGATGTGAAAAGCATTATTCCCAAAGTCAATATGAAGGATCAAGACTCACGACGAAAAGCAATCAACTCCCATAAAGATGATGGAGAAGTCTATCCGAAAAGACCCTAACAAGGTATGAGGATAAATAGATCCAAGTCCGAAAAGGAGGCGGATCGTTGTATCTCAAAATCCCAAATAGAGATTGAAGAAATAATCATGAAGTCGTGGTCAACAAAGTTGGAGTACCTCTCAAAAGTCTCCAAGTGAAGAAACTCTACGAACGATGAGAAGACCATTATCTCAAGCACGTCTCTCAAGATACGAAGTATGAAGTACATGCCAAATATCGGCCCGAGAAAGGTCTCAAATCGCGAACCAAGTTATGCCAAGATATGAACTTTTTGATATCCCGAGAAGCAGTTTTAAGAGATTTTGTCCTTTAGCTAACTATTGATCAAATCGTCCTACTTTGCTTTCAGCCTAAATAAACTATCGAAATAAGTCCAAAAATGCATCTTCATGATCATTCTAAGACAAAAATAAAATATAAGAGATACACCTAGGAATAAGGGAGTTTAAGCATTTAATTAAGCCATGTGTGTAAGTGTTTGAATTGCTAACTTATAATAACAATGATCTCGTTTTAAAGCTTAGTTTGGGGAACGTGAAACTTGAGGGTGATAAATCTGCGCAGCACCAAAGCCCTAATGTAAGTCCTTGATCTCTTTGCAAGTTATTTCCATTCTTTTGTTTCCTTTAAAGTTAATTTCTTTTAGTACTTTAAATTTTTGTTTAGTAGTATTAGAATAAGGCCATGGTTGATTAATTATGAGAAGAGTGTAAAATTGCTTTATCACTAAGCATTGCATGAGGGCATGGCAATGCTTAAGTGTAGGGGATTTGATAGATGTGTAAACACCCATCCTTCTACCACTTAATTCTGGCTAAAACAAGACCAAAACACGTATTTAATATCATTTGTTTGGAATTATGCGTCGTTTTTGTGTTTATTGTGTTTTCAGAGCTAACCGGATGAATATTGAAGAAAACATGGGATTGTACGGGTTTTACCGAAGAAAAGGACTCAAGATAAAGTCTATTGTCCAAGAGATGCAAAAGATTTGAAGTCACTGGGCCTATTCGAAGATTTATCGAAGAAAAGGACCAAAGATGGAAGATTTACATAAGTCGAAGAAACTCAAGTCTATTAAACGAAGAAATCAAAAGACGAGTTGAATTTAATCGACGACAAATCCCAAATTGGAATCGAAAACATCAACTTTTCTGAAAAGACGAGAAGACAAGAAGAACGAGAGAAAGCCCACTCACCAACCAAGGGAAACACCTATAAATAGTCCACCCCTCACACTTTCCTTCCAGTTAGTTTTAGTTTTTCTTTCTCCCCACTTTTCTCTCCTTTTAGTCCGTCCCATCACCAACACCATTAGGGTGTTTGGTGATCTTGATCTTTTGATTTTTTATTTTGTAATTTTCATCTTTGATTTGTTATTGTTAAAACATCTATCATCAATACAAGCTCTTGTTTAATCTTTCTGTTTCATCTAGTTCATCATCATCTTTTATTTCAAGCTTTCAAGTTTTTATTTGATTGATTTGATCTTCAAAAGTTGTTGGGTTTTGTGTTTTTGTTGATGGGATTTGTAGTTATTGGTTAGTAAATCATTTGTGTTAAGATTTATTTAAGTTTTTGGTGAAAAACTTGGTGATTTTTGGCTTTAAATCTTTTTCCTTGTTCTTCGGGTAAAACGACTGTGTCTGTGTTCCCAGGTTCCGGATGAACACCAAAAGTTCCGGATGAACACCAAAAGTTCCGGATGAACATGTCCTTTAAAAGTTCCGAATGAGTCTTTGTTTAAAAAGTTCCGAGTGAATCAAAACTTCCGAACGAACTAAAGTTCCGGATGAATAGAAAGTTCCGAATGAACTGAAGTTCCGAACGAGTGTAAATCTTCCGAATGAATGTCTTATTGAAAAGTTCCGAATGAGTGTAAATCTTCCGAATGAATGTCTTATTGAAAAGTTCCGAATGAGTTGTTTCATAAAAAGTTCCGAATGAGTCTAATGTTCCGGATGAAGTGAAACTTCCGAACGAACCAATCTTTCGAATATAGTTCCGCATGAACCAAAGTTCCGAATGAGTTTAATTTTGAAAAGTTCCGAATGAACCTAAATCTTCCGAATGAACCTAAATCTTCCGAATCAACCAAAGTTCCGGGTGAATCTTCCGAATCAACTTCCGAGTGAAGGATCCGAGTAAAGTTCCGAATCAAGGCTGAACTTCCGAATAAATGTTGAACTTCCGAATCAATTTTCTTTGAATAGTCTTAAGAGTTACTGTATTACTGTTTCTGTTTCTACTGTTTCTTTAGTTTAATTTTAATTTTAATTTTAACTTTAATTTTAATTTCAATTCAAAGTTTTATTAATAGTTATTAATTCAATTACTTTTAAATTTAAGTTTAAATTTTAGATCATTTAACATTTAGTAGGTTAGAAAACCAAAGCCTTTTATTTAGTAACCAAGAACAATCATTCCACTTAAGGCCGAGATCAATTCGAGAGGATATCGAGAGAAAATTGAACCCATACAAAATGCGTGTATCAGGGCTCAATCACAATCTTTTCTCGGTTGGTCAATTTTGTGATGTGGATTTGGAGGTTGCTTTCAGAAAGAAGACATGTTTTGTTCGTGGTTATGATGGGTATGATTTACTTACCGGTACACGGGGTACTCATCTTTACACAATTTCACTACAAGACACAACTTCATAAACTCCAATTTGCTTCATGGCTAAAGCTTCAACGACTCAGGCATGGTTATGGCATCAACGTCTTTCTCATTTCAACTTTGATACCATTAACTTGCTTTCCAAGAAAGATATTGTGAAAGGCCTTCCAAGTTTAAAATTCATCAAAGATCATCTTTGTTCTTCTTGTGAGCTTTGTAAAGCTAAACGAAATAGCTTCAAAACAAAGACTACACCAATCTCTAAAGGACGGTTAGATCTTCTTCATATGGATCTGTGTGGTCCCATGCGTGTTCATAGTATCAATGGAAAGAAATATATTCTGGTAATTGTAGATGATTACTCAAGGTACACATGGACCCACTTCTTGAGGTCCAAGGATGAAACACCCGAAGTTCTCATCATCTTTCTTAAACTGATACAACGTGGTCTTCAAGCTCAAGTTAAAGTGGTTCGTACTGACAGAGGTACAAAATTTTTGAATTCAAATCTGAGAAAGTATTTTGAAGCCAAAGGGATTGAACATGAAACATCTATTGCTCGAACACCCGAACAAAACGGCGTTGTTGAAAGACGAAACCGTACTTTGGTTGAAGCTGCTCGAACATTATTATCCGCTTCAAAACTTCCACTATACTTTTGGGCCGAAGCCTTGCCAACCGCATGCTACACACAAAACCGCTCCTTAACTATTCCTAGACACGAAAAGACACCATATCACATAATACATGATCGAAAACCTTCACTCAAACACCTTCATGTTTTTTGATGTACTTGTTACATTATTCGAGATGGTGAAAATTTGGATAAGATGAAAGAGAAAGGTGATGCATGTATTCTTGTGGGATATGCTACTCAGTCTAAGGGATATAGAGTATTCAACAAGAGAACAAAATTGATTGTCGAGACCATTCACATTCGATTTGATGAATTACAAGAAATGGAACTTGAACAAAACAGTTTAAGTCCCGATCCACAACGACAAACGACTTCCGTTCACAATTGCACGGAACTCGGAACTCAAGACCACGGCAATGAACCGTCAAGTTCAACGCTGGTTCTAGAAAATGTTCCTAGAGCTGATATGACAGTCGACACGACAATTGAAGAGTTGGAAATGTTATATGGACCAATGTATGATGAATATTTCATGGGGGAGAAACAAGTTGTATCGAAGTCTTCCGCTGTCACTCATGATAGGAATGATGATACCGATCATCGTCAACAAAAGGATACAACTTCATCTACTTCAACACCGGTTGCTACAGATTTACCTCCTCAGAATATCACTTCAACAATCGATCCTACAACATCCACAACTACTGTCATTGCTCCAGAGAACACAAATCAAGCAGACAATGCATTATCTGACGAAGACGAATTTATCAACCCATTCGGTACACGAAACTGGAGAGTCTTCTACTCGCCATGTTGATCCGTCTAATATGCATACGTTCTATCAACGACATCCTTCAACACATCATTGGACCCGAGATCATCCTTTGGTTCATGTAATTGGAAATCCTTCACAGCCCGTTCGTACAAGACGACAGCTTCACACTGATGGCGATGTTTCTATGTTCGCACTCGCCGTGAGTTCAGCTGAACCGAAAAACATGAAAGAAGCTATGGCTGATCATGCTTGGATTGAATCGATGACGGATGAACTTCAACAATTTGAAAGACTTAAAGTCTGGGAACTTGTTGACAGACCATACGATGTAATACCATTAAATCTTCAATGGATCTGGAAAAACAAGATGGATGAAGAGAACACGATCATCAAGAATAAATCTAGGCTAGTGGCTAAAGATTATGGACAGAAAGAGGCTATTGATTTTGAAGAATCATTTGCACCAGTAGCTCAAATGGAAGCGATCAGGATTTTTCTTGCTTATGCTGCACATAAGGGATTCATTGTCTATCAAATGGACGTAAAGACGGTGTTTCTTAACGGTCCTTTGAAGGAAGAAGTCTATGTCACACAGCCGGAAGGATTCGTCAATCCTCATTATCCTGACAAGGTGTATCGTCTCCACAAAGCACTTTATAGACTCAAACAAGCTCCAAGGGCGTGGTACGACGAGCTCTCGAAATTTCTGGTATCCAAAGGTTTCTCAAAAGGTTCCATTGATTTAACTTTGTTCACTTATAAATATGGGGATGACATTTTACTTGTGCAGATTTATGTTGATGACATTATTTTCGGGTCTACAAACCCAAAACTTTTAAAATGGTTTGAAAAAGTCATGCACATCAGATTTGAAATGTCTATGATGGGCGAACTAAAATTCTTTCTAGGAATTCAAGTTAACCAATCCCCAAGTGGTATCTTCATTAACCAAGCTAAGTATTGTCAAGAGATAATCACAAAGCATGGTATGACATCATGTGACCCCGTTGGGACACCATTATCAACCACATCCCTAGATGCTGATTTGGAGGGATTACCCATAGATCAAACGAGATATCGTTCCATGATCGGGTCCCTCATGTACTTGACAGCAAGTATACCTGATATACATCATGCTACATGCTATTGTGCACGATATCAAGCACGGCCCATTGAAAAGCACCTCAAGGAGGTTAAACAGATCTTTCGGTACCTTAAGAATACCATTCACATGGGACTCTGGTATCCGAGGGAAACCGGTTTCTTTCTAACGGCCTATTCAGATTCTGATCATGCAGGGTGTCTTGATACACGTAAAAGTACTTTTGGTGGTGCACAATTTCAGGACAATATAAGCTTGTGGGATGGTCTTCCAAGAAGCAGGATTGCACGTCACTTTCATCAGCCGAAGCGGAGTATGTGTCTCTATTTGCGTGTTGTGCTCAAGTTCTTTGGATGAGAACACAACTCACGGATTATGGCTTCCACTTTGATAAAGTACCTATGTACTGTGACTCAAAGTCGGCCATAGCCATCTCCTGCAATCCGGTACAGAATTCCCGCATGAAGCATATTGATGTCAGATATCACTTCATTAAGGAACAAGTTGAAAAGGGTATTGTTGAATTATACTTTGTTGGAACTGATTACCAATTAGCTGACTTGTTTACAAAAGCTCTTTCGAAAGAGAGGTTTGCGTATCTAGTTAGAAAAATTGGTATGAGATGTTTGACTCCAGCAGAACTGGAGATTCTGGCAAAGAAGCTTGCTTGATTTATCTATCAAACATCTACTTGTAAATATCATTGAAAAAAGCAAAATACAAAAATATAAAACATCTAAAAACAAAACACAAAATTAAAAAATCTTTCAAAATCCAAAAATATTCTTCTCGACATGTCTTTCAGTATCGATAATATGGACGTGCCTAGAAATGTCGCTCAATAACGACACGGGTGTGTACATAAAGCTCGAATGAAAGTTGTAAATATTTTTCAAAACATGTCATTTCTTCTTTTAATAAAGGAAATTGTCGATTTTGGACAATATTTCCAAACAACGGGTAGAGTAATCTATCACGTGTTGAGCTTGTCACAAAACATTCCATGTTTTAAGCTCAACACAATGTCTTGTAATCACTTTCAGATTACAACCCGGCTCTAAATTCACGGGGGAGTGTACGCTTTTGTACTCTTACCCTTAGCAAAAGAAGTTAAATCTTCTTACACTTGAGTGGATTCGTCAAGACATTCAAAGTCTATGAACTCAAGTTTATGCTTTAGAAAAACTTTTCGTCAAAAAGAATTGATTTTTCAAAAAGCGTTGAACACAATTTTTTCAAGAATTTCTCAATGATATTCAAAATCTTTCAAAAATTGTGTGTTCAACAACTCCTATCCTCAAAAGTTTAATGTGGATCAAATCCTCGTAATGACAATTCTATTGGATCAATTTTTGAGGGGGAGCTTTCTAAAATTCATGCTAAGTTTGACACATCTTTCTCCCGAAGATTTTCAAGACTATTTTTCAAAATATATTTTAATCAAATTTGGTATCTCTAATATCAAAAGATTTAATATATTAGAGATAAGGGGAGAAAATATGATTAAAATGTGATCTTATATAAGACTCGAGCACTTTAACTCTTACCTACATGTGCGAAACACTTTCGATTATCGATGCACATGTGAAGGGGGAGCATTTCTGAAACGACAAAACTAGCAAGGTGTTAAATGTTTTTCAAACACTTTGTTAGAATTTAAAGTGGTTTTCATGGTTACGATCAAATACCCACAACATCTTTAATTCACGACGGTATTGGTGTCAAAAGGGTGGTTAGGTTTAAGTCCTATGATCCAACCAGAACCGGAGGGATCTTCCCAGAGACAATCCAATAGATTATTAGAAGTCCTTTGGAAAGATGGAGTAGAATGTGAACGAAGCTGAATGCCGACTAAGTACTGATGATAGCACTGGAACAATCACAACAAGGTGCTATTAATGATGTCTTGGTAAGCATTGAAGGGGTTGAAGAATGAAAAAGAAATGTAAGGATAAAAGATGTAAAGAAAGAAGCCCTCCATACAACTTAGGCAGAAACTGGGTCAACACATCATGAAGACAACTCATCATGGACCCAGTGATGTGAAGCACAACCCTTTCCTAGCTACTCAGGCTTCTCTCAAAAGAAGTTTGTTTTATTGTCATGGAGATCAACACGACCTCTATTGACTTTCTCACTCCGAGATAGTTGATATTGAATAGGTGGCATCTACTCCAGCCTCCGACCACTAAAAGTGCACAAATCGAGTCTAGAGCCAAGAGATCAATCAAATCTCGTTGGGACACACGGATGAAGATCAAGAGAGTCCTACGCTATATCCTTGTGATATTGCTAGAACACTCAGAGTGATACTACTTAGTATTCACTATGATGAGTGGAAATCCTTCCAGTGTTAACATCAAAAAGCACTACGGTAGGTCATATGCAAGATTCTTTATGAATTGAACATGTGTAAAACTGAAAAGCAATAATGGTTTGATTCTAAATTGATTCAAACTCGTTTCAGGTTTCTACGCAATATCTTTATGGTCTTGCCAGAACATTCAGAGTGATATTCATTAATATTCACAGTGACGAATGGAAATCCTTCTAGCGTCAACATCAAACAGCACTACGGTAGGTGACTTGTGAGATTCTTATGAATCAAGCTTGTGTCAACTGGAAAGCAACAATGGTAAGATTCTTTTTGAATCACACTTGTTGCAGGAGTTTGAATTGACGACCTTAATCAAGCGGATATTTATCCAATTGATTCACTCTTTATGTTCGCAGTCTTGCTTTGAGACGGTCGAGTAAAGAGAACGGCTAGTACAGCCGAGAAACCCTATCAAGGAGATTCTTAACTGAATCTACCTATCAGATATTTAATATCGTATAACGGTCTTCACCGACCGGAGGTAAAACGCTACCGATTTAGGACGAATTTCAAAGCCATTCGGTCTGTGTCCATGTTTTGTCTCGAGAAGGTGGCGTCACGGTGTACTCAGCAAAGTCAAAGATTCAAAACCACATACTCATACCTAAAGACATATTCAACAATTAATAGTGTGAGCATGTGGATGAAGACACAAGATCACAAGATGGCAAAGACAAGTCAAGGATGATTTGAAGATCTCAAGATCAAAAGACAAAGTCGAAATACAACCAAAAAGGCTCAAAGATCACATCATGAAGGAACAAAACTAATGTTACACGTTCAAGACTCATTTATGACAAGATTTGTAATCTCCATTGATCTCCAAATATCAAAAAGGTATGACCTCACATTGGGGAGATTGTTAGCCTCAAAAATATTGAGTCAAACAAGAATGCTCGGTCATAGGTTATTATTGTAACGTTAGTTAGAACGTTGTAATAGGTAGTTAATTAGTCGTGGTTTACGGGCTTGGATTTAAACTAAATAAAGTCCAAAAGACAAGCTCGGCCCAATATATAGCCCATTAAAGCCCGCATGTGGGTGGACTATATATACTACCCTCCTAGCATGTTAGGAGGGTTGGTTTGTTCATTATTCTCTTACTTCTCAATCTAATATCACCAAGTTCCAACCAATTCTCTCTCTTTTCTCTCTCTACTTTCTCTCACTAGAATTCATCTTCTTCTTCTATTTTCTATCATAAATTCGTACTCTATTATCTAAATTCATGGGACAACAGTTACCAATATGACCGGCTATATTTCCATGTCATTTTTTTCTAATTTAATAATAATTTAAAATTGACACATGTATAATTTATTTTTTTATTTATTTGGATAGACTGGTATATATTGCCTTTTTACCAATTTTTTTCTTTTACTTATAATTTTTTTAAATTTTGGTTAAATCCTATAATTCATTTCAGAGTGCTCTTCATTTGATATTCATCCTAAAATATTATTTTCATTATCAAAATTTAATCATCTTTATCCTTAGAAAAGAGGTCATCATCTTCAAACAATACTAAACCTACTAACATACATACTAACACTCAAAACCCATCTTCATATCCATATAATCAGCTTCATCCCCATTCCCGCCGCCACCACCACGAAACCCGTCTTAATATCCATGATCCATATAATCAGCTTCATATCCATCCCTATTGCCGCCGCCACCACACGAACCCCATCAGCTTCACCACGAATATATATACTTTTTGGGGTTGATGGGTTTTGGTGAAGATAAGAGATCTGGGTTTTGATGTTTTTGGTGTCGTACTTTATGGGGTTTTGATGTTTTTGATGGGTTTTTCTGAAGTTGTTGATGAAGAATCGATCTGGGTTAGATGTCAACGGCTGTTGGTGGTTGACAGTTGAGGTTAAAGATGATGGTTGTGGTTGTGGTTGTATGTTGAAGATGATGAATAGTGGATGAATGATTAGTGTGTTTATAAAGGAAGCAAATGTAATATGTTACAGGTTAGAACACTATACATCACATGTGGTAAAAAGAACTGTTGAAGTTGAAGCTAAGATGAACATTCAAACCCTGTAACAAATCTACGAATACCTAAAGAGATCCACATGTTCCTGATATTATCAAATGTCAACATACTCCCATCGTACAATTAATAGTCGCATATATGCTTTATCTTTTTTACCTTGAATTTCTTGCATACTATTTTGTACAGTTACTAGACATGTGGTAATTTTAATTTTTATATTAAGTTAGTGGAAATCATACGTGGATATAATTAAAAAAAACATGTGGATAATACCGTGCCAGCGTGTCGGTAACAAGTTAACATATTGGTAAAAACGAAACAAATTTGAAAGTTCATTGGTAAAGCCCAGTGATAAATTAGTAAGTGTTTAAAGTCGGTACATTTTAATAAGTACGTTGTTATTGTATAGCTTTTACCCTTAACAAACCTCTAAACCAAACCCACACCCAAACCACTCTCCCCCGTGACTCAATGGACCCCACAAGTGTTCCCCTACTTCACCAAAAATGTAAAGAGAGAATCCTACAGTCCAATCAACGAACCACAAGGATTTCTTCTTCCCAAAGCTTATATTGAACAGCCAAGATCATCTCATCTAGCTGTATACACCACAAAGATCGCATGCTTTGATTTTGACCAAGATTCAAGTTTGAACCAAGGGCAAAGATGGAAAAGACTAGCTAGGGTTTTCAGTTTATTTTCATTCTAGAATCTTCATAGTTTCATTATAGAAGGAGCACTCAGTTTGTGAGTTTGCCCTTGTTCCATATTTTGAACAACTTTTGTAAGCCCTATTTTTCTGAATATTTAAAGCGGTTTAATTGGCCTTGCATATTGTTCTTTATCTAAGTTCCATTTTACTTATTGTTTGTTAATTTATGCAAGTGTTACTTTAGTTTTTATCAAAAATGTTTTCAAAGTGTTGTTGAGTTTTTTAGAACCAATAAGCTATAAGCTAGCTTATGTGCTTATACTGACAATACAAGCACATAAGTTTGGATTTTAGCTAATTGTTAACTTTATTGTTCTTTCCTTTTATAAGTTTGCATAAAGTTGGATTTTAAGGTTTTTCAAGAAATCTTCATTTTATTCTCTATTTAAGCTAACAACTCATTCAGAAGCTTAAGCTCAAACTGATTGACAACCAGTTGAACTTAAGCTCCTTGTGAGCTTATCTTTTGGTTTTCTTTGTTTTGATCAGCAGGTACAAAAGAATGGAGGTGGTGTTAGTCTGTTGTAGACCACCACTTTCATCCATTTTGAAGACATATAGTCACCCTTGGTCCTGCTGTAGGACTCCAGCAAGGGTTCTCTACACCTTTACACACTCTTCAGAATCTCTAAAATAGGGGCAAAGGTGAAGGCATTCAGCTGTAAGGCTTGAACCCTCTTTTATCTTTTTGCAAGTTTATGATTTTTATGTGAATTTTTTATGAGTTTGATTTTGAGTAGTTGATAAGTAGATTTTATTGTTAGTTATGATTCAGTAGTTGATAGATGAATGATTAGTTAAGTGTTGGTTAGATTTGAATCTGGTTTGTGGAAAATCCTTTGCAAAAGTTTGTTATCAGTAGGTTAAGGGGTGTTTGGATCTGCATTTTAGGCTAAGTTATTGACAACACTTAGGGATAATGTTAGTTCAAACATGCTCATTTATCTGTTATATAATGTCTTGAATAGGGGTTAGAAGTAATTCAAGTTTTTAAGGTATTTGGTGTGTTAGAAGTTTTGGCATAATATTGCATAGTTCATCAGTAGGGGTAATCAAGGTTGTTTTAGTAAATTGTTGTTTGAAATTTTGTAAACAGTGATAGTACATGTTAATATATAGTTATATGTTCTTGTTGTTGATTATGGTGTGCTAGGAAGTTAGTTTTGTTAGGTTGAAATTCGTCTAATGACCTTTTAGATCAGCAGACCTAGACCTAACCCATGTTTCTGTGATCAGTCACTGTGATTGGTTATTTGTGTGCCTTGTTGTTATTGATTTGCTAGTTTTTTTCTTGTTGTGACTCCCCACAACCCAACTGGTTGTGGGGGTGCCTTTGTCTCCCAAAAGCATCCATTAACTAAGCTAAAAACGACCATTTTCACATTTCTGAGGTAAACCAGTGGGAAAGAGTTCCCACTGTTAGTGTGTTGTTACCCACTGCTGAGGAAAAGGACAAAAGTCCACCAGCTGTCACTATAAGCTTTCTTACTCTTTTGTCTTTAGTGATCTTTTTGCAACCTTTTTCATTCATTTTAATTTTCCTTTGTCAGTTTATTTATTTTAGAATTTTTGAAAAAAGAATTTTAATTTTCTGAGTATTTATTTATTTTCTAGCATTATTTTAAGTTTTAATTAGTTTTATTTATAACTGTTTTGGTCTTTTAGTGGTAAAAATCAGTGTTTTTCACAATTTTCAATTTTCATAGTTTAAGTAAAGTATTTAAAGATTTTAAAGAAAAGAATTTCATTTTTCCCTTTATTTAATCATTTTTTGGAATTATGTTAAGTTAAATTAGTTTTTATATAAATTGTTTTGTTCTTTTAGGTTAAAATTTACTTTTTCCAACTTTTTCCATTTTTCAACTATTTAGCATTATAATTTAGGATTTTTCAAAAAGTAAAATTAATTTTCTCATTATTTTATTATTTTTAATCATTATTTTAATTTAAAAACTATTTTTAGCATTTAAAAAAATAGAAAAATAGTTTTAAAAATTTAGGAAAAATTATTTTTAGTGTTTCATTAATATAAGTAAGATATTTGTTTGATAAAATAATATTTTGAGCTTTTTGTTAATTATATTTAATTTTAGGGCTTTAATTAGTATTTAAAATTGAATATTTAATTAATAAAAGGTTTTAAAATTTGTTTATTGAATTTTTATTCTTATTTATATTATTTTAGACTTAATTTTAATTTTTAAATTGTTTTTAGCTTAAAACTTTAAGTTCGTCGCGTTTTACGTATTTACGTTCACGTTTTACGTCACTCGTCGTAGTTTTATCGTAGTGTAACTCGTCTTTTAATTTTCTCTCTTTAAACCCAAAAACGACACTAATCCAAACTTTATTTTTATTATATTGGCACCTGATTCACACACCTCCGCTGAGAACGAACTCGCACTTATTCGATTTGTCGGTTTTCCTAAACCGTCGAGTTTAATACTTGCCCGCTTTATACTTGTTTTCTAAAACTTGTATATTTTTACTACTATCAGTGGGTTGATCTTCTTATCTTGTCGTGTTGTACCATGTTTGTTTTTATGCCATCTATTAGAGCACAGCAACGGTCCGGTGAGAAGGAACGGTGTTAGTTTGTTAGTATTTCAGGTGCCATTGCTCGTTGAAGGGATCATGGGGAGAGGCTTGGTTTGATTAGGGACTGTTTAGCTGACTCTTCCTCTTCATGGCGTGGGTTTTTGATTCCTAATGATTTTATGGAGACTAATATTTCCCAGTGCAAGAGGAAATTGGGGGATTGTCATTTTTCTTCTGCTATTAAGGTCCTCACTTCTTCGGGTGTTGCTCCTGATTCTCTTGACACTCGGGATGAGTTGGAGTCAAAGCGTCCTTTTGTGCTTCATCTCGCTATGCCTTCTTCACCACTCGTGGTGGATGCGCTATTGGTTCACAAGGATCTGGTGTTGAACCGGATTCGGAGTTTCCCCAAAGGTACTTCATGTGGTCGAGACGGGCTTCGAGCCCAGCTTTTGTTGGATGTTTTGGGGGAGCTTCTTCGGCCGTGCTGGTGACCTGCTAGTTTCTATCACTGGAGTTGTCAATCTTTTTCTTTCGAGTAAATTTCTGGGGGCAGCTTGGGAAGTTCATTTCTAGTGCTCCTTTCACTCCGCTTGTTAAGCCTGGTGGTGGTATTCGGCCCATTATTATTGGCACATTGTAGAGGAGGCTTGTCTCTAAGGTGGCCTCTTCTTCTGTTGGTGACTCGATGTCTTCTTATTTACACGACTTTAAGTTTGGTGTAGGTGTTCCAGGTGGGTGTGAGGATGTTCTTCATTCTGTTAGTAGGTTTGTGGAGGCTAAGGGGATGAGGTTGGGCTTTCTATGCTTTTGATAGATTTTAATAATGCTTTTAACCTGGTTGATAGGGGTACCATTCTTCAGGAGACTCGGTTGAGGTGTCAGGCTATCTCTCCCTGTGTGGAAATCTGCTATTCTCGGCCTGCGCGACTTTATTATGATGATTCGGTTATGTGGTCTTCGCAGGGGGTTCAACAGGGGGATCCTTTGGGTCCTTTATTATTTTCCCTAGATTTGCATCCGCTTATTCATACTATTCATCAAGCATGCTACCTCTCCCTTCAGGCGTGGTACCTTGATGACAGTTCTATTATTGGTGATACTCTTATGGTTGCCAAGGTTTTAGATATCATTCGTGCTGATGGACCAGCTCATGGGTTGCATTTGAATGTTGGTAAGACTGAGCTTTTCTGGCCGGTGGAGGATCCTCGGGGTCTGATGGATGGTCTTTTTCCTGCTTGGTTATCTCGCCCGGTGCGTGATGTTAGACTTCTTGGGGGGTATGTTAGTAGGGACTATGAGTTTTCTTGTGATTTTGTTGTGCGTCGAGTTTCTAAGTCCATTTCCCTGCTGGATGTTATTCGCAGGCTTGATGACCCGCAGTGTGAGCTTCTTCTTCTTCGCAATTGTGCAGGGGTTGCGGAATTAGTTTTTGCTTTAAGGACTTGTCCTCCTAGGGTTCTTGGTGGCGCTCAGGTTCAGTTTGATCAAGCCTTGCGTACTTCTTTGGAGTTGATTGTTACTAGTTCAGGTCCCGGTTTTGGGCTCTTGTGTGCTTGGGGTCTTGTGTGCTGAGGATGTCGGGTATTTTGCCTTCATCGCCTCTCGTTTGCAGTCTAGTTCTTTGTAGGATCTTATTTTGGCTAGGTCTGGTATTATTTCGCCGGATTCTATCTTTCTGTCTGTCCTGGACGCTTTCTCGACCTTTTATGGTGTTGATTCTCTCTCTGTTACCTCTATTTCTCCTCCCCCTAGTTTATGAAGTCTTTGGCAACGAGATATTTTGGTATTATTGATGGACTTATGTCGTCACGTTATGGTTTGAGTCATCGTCAGGAAGCTCTTCTTAGCTGCATGCAAGCTCCTCATGCACAAGATTATCTCTTTACTATTCCTATTGATGGGCTAGGGGAGCGGATGAACCCACGTCAGTTTCGAGCCGTCCTATGTTATCGTTTGGCAGTTCCTTTATTTCCTGGCGTATCTTCTTGTTCGAGTTGACATGTGCATAGGATGGACCAGTGGGGTGACCATGTTGTTCACTGCTCTAGTGAGGTGGGGTGAAGTTTTGGCATAATCTGGTGCGCGATATGTTGTTTGATATCTGTTCTAAAGTTGGTGTTTCAGTATAGAAAGAGTCCCCTATGGGATTTTTTCAGATGATGGACGAGACCTTCGTCCAGCGGATTTATTGTTGTATAATTGGTCCCAAGGCAAGGAAACTTGCTTGGATGTTATGGGTGTCTCTCCGTTTGTTAGGGCGGGGTTGGATTCTTGGGTCCCCGAGGTTGCTTTGCGGACTGCTCTTCAGAAGAAGAGGAGGAAGTATTCTTCTATTTGTGCAGAGCATGGTTACTCTTCATCCCTTTTGCCTTCTCTACTTTTGGGGAGCTTGACGAGGAAGCCTTGGTTACTCTTTCACGCCTCAAGCGCTTATCTGTTTGTCATTCTAGTGATGTTAGGAGTGGTATTTTTCTATTTACTAGACTTGATTTTTGTATCCAGAAATGGGGGGAGCGCAACTTGTTTCTCGACTCCCTTCCAATTTTGTTTGATTAGTAAATAAAGGTTTTGGTTTTGATTTAGTAAAACACGGGTTACCAAAAACGCAGAATCTATATTTTCCTTATCACCTCGACAGATGGCCTTATGGAGATCTCAAAAGGAGGACCACACTTCTGAATGGCTTAGGGCGATCCCTATTTCTGGGTTGGGACAAACTATGAATGGAA
The DNA here is from genome assembly GCA_025667525.1 of Glebionis coronaria. Lineage (NCBI taxonomy): Eukaryota > Viridiplantae > Streptophyta > Magnoliopsida > Asterales > Asteraceae > Glebionis > Glebionis coronaria. The sequence continues at coordinate 643,083,956 of CM046876.1, forward strand.
AGACTTACCGTTGTGTCTTGTGTTATCGGTTGGGAATCCCCTTATTTTCTACTTCAAAGCCTTGTTCAGCTTGTTCAAGAGTTTTTTCTGGGGATATTTATGGAGACCATGCGGTATCGTGTGCTGGAATTATTGGTATTAAACATCGTCATAATGTTGTACGTGATACCCTTGTCGACATCTGCTATCGTTTGGGGATTTCAGCTGGTAAGGAAGTTGATATCGGGCTGGATGGGGGTTCTGACAAAGCATTACGTCCAGCAAATATATTACTTTACTCGTGGGATGGAGGGCTTGATGTTTGTGTGGATCTGACTGGATCATCACCTTTGACACAAACCGGGATGGTCGATTTTATGCCTGGTCGGGCGGTGGTTGATGCTGCAAAACGTAAACGTGTTAAGTATATGGCTAAGTGTGCGGCTATTGGTTATGGGTTTCTCCCATTTTCTTTCTCTTCCTTTGGGGAATTAAAGGAGGATGCGGTTACCTTGCTGAAGCGGATCCGAAAGTTCTCCATGGTTCAGGACATTGGAGCACGTGCTGCTGTTCATATATTTAATAGGATAAGTTTCGCTATTGCTAAAGGAGTGGGGGCTCAGATAGTATCTCGGCTCCCCACTAACTTTTTGTAAGATATTTTTATTCTAATGAAGTGAAGTTTATAAGAAAAAAAAATAATAATAATAATAATAATAATAATAATTAAAAATCAATCTAAATCTTTTTAAAGGCTCATCGCTATCTATTTCATTCCGTTTTAGCCGGAGGTCTACCCAAAAGCATTCTCATTATCCGTAGGTTTTCCTACGGATAGGGATATGATTTGTCTACAAATACCTCCCCATATCCTGCTTGTGCGAGATTGGGTTTCGTTGTTGTTGTTGTTGTTGTTGTTGTTGTTGTTGTTGTTGTTGTAGCTTATGCATGTTATATTGTTATGTTTGTGTATCTATAAATTATACAAGATTCATATTTTAATCGTATTATGAAATATTAGTAGTTGGGCGGTAGCTATATACAAATCCTCAAAGTAACTACGAATTTAGCGTTAGAAACGTATAGGTAATCAAAAGGTTTATCAACATGAACAAAATATTATTAGGATATGAGAAGAAGTTCTTGTGACGTGTACAACAATGTTGCTCCTCAGAAAAGCATAAAAAGCAATGAGATGGTGTGATGGAGATAACGTTTTTGACCAATCAATGGAGGTGACGAAAGTGACGATGGATGTATGTTGGTGGTGATTATTATAATATTATATGTAGGTGAATTAGGGATGTTGTGGTGATGGAGGTGAATATGTGATGCTCGCATAGATAAATATGAATGAATTGGTGAACGAGAGTTCCTTTTTTTAAATAAATTACACCTTTTGCTTAGAATAACCGTGTATTAAATTTTTAGTATATGTGTATTCTAATTTTTTTTAACAGCAAGTTAGAAAAAGAAAATTTAGTTTTTTTATGAATAATGTAAAATAACTTTTTTATTTTTTGACAAATTAGAAAATATATAGTTTTTATTACTTCTTAACATTAAATAGAAAAATGTAAATAAAAAAATTTATTACTTTAAAAATGAAAACTTTGAACACCTATGGCTTGACATGTTTTATAAGGATCTCACATCTACATCCACTGTTAGAAATAAAGGAATGAAAGCCGAATGAGCAGGGCCTGATTTGAGCATGTGCGGTAGGGGCGACCGCACAGGTGCTCCATATATTATAAGTCTCCGATTTTCAAACTTTTGTAAAGTATAAAATTATTTTTGGAAGATTTGATTTTGTTAACAAATGATCTATCTTGTAGCAAATGAGATTTCTATAACACAAAGTAAAAAAAAAAGCTTGAGCTTGCTTTTTTATCGAAAAAGAGGTGTGGTTTAGAGTGGGGAAGATGAAACAAAAAGTTATACAATATTCTTGTATATGTGGGGTTTAGGTTTTTTCATTTTGTCATTTAGTTATTTTGTTTATTAAGATCTTATTTAGCCCTGATGTTTTTATAATGTATCATTTTAACCCTTATTTCTATTTTTAATTTGTGTGCTTCAAAATATGAAAAGTTTAAATAAAAGTCAACATTTAAGTATTTTAATCTAGAAAATCAGAAAATTATTGCTTCATTTTGGAAAAAACACATTGGCTCTATTATATTTTATTGAAAAAAATATTACTATACCGGAAGAAATAATTTGAAACCTCAATCATTTTGTCATGAGAAAACAAAAGTTGTTTATCAATAAATAATATTAGTTGATCGATACTATCGAAAATTCATGGTAGAATCTCACTTTGCAGGAACACTATAATCATTTTCGTGATAAAATGCCTACTTTATAGATATGACACATGACCTCTAAATTTCATGAGACGATCCTGCAAATGAGAACACTCCTATTTATACCATTTCTAAGAACACATTGAGGTTCTACAATATTTTGAAATGGAGTATTCTTAGAACATTCTAATAATCTTTCACACATAGGTGAAACAAACCCGTGTTTTCTAAAAAACTTCTATCACTTTTCATTATTTCTCAACTTCTTCTAAGAACTCCACAGGTGAAACAAATATCTTCTACAAATAGCTTGTGCACGACTTCTTTCGCATTATCGTAAATATTGGCCACAAATTCAAAGTCAAAAGTTCGAATAAGCACCTTATATTGTGATGTCATTGCTCCAACGTCGAGAATTATAGTTTGTGTATCGCGGGTGCAATGGCGCGTGTTCATGAAAACAAAAGTTTCGGGTTACTTGTTGGTATTAATCCTCAGCAAGAAATTGTATCATTTTGCACTTGCTACGATACTTCATTTTTCAAAAAGAAGCGGGCAGATAACTTAAACTTGATTTGGGCCACAGGCACAGGCCCATATACTATTTTTAGAAACTATTAGTCCATTGCCAAATGGACATGTTTTGTAGGAAGAGCCTTCTTGACAAACGTTTGAATTAGCTCATAGAACTAAAGCACCCATTGGAATGTGAATTGGTAGGTTGGATATAGTGATATACTTCTATGGGAACATATTTGTACCAACGCACCGTAGAGGGTATCGGACTGCGATAGCTTATTGTGATTAACGAACGTAGCCGGGTCTCAAAATTTTGAACTGTCAACTTCGATTCGATTTACATGTTTCATAGATCGTACGCGAAACATTGACCACATCTATCAACGGGGCATTATGCTTTTTGCCATCACATATGTAACAAATCAAATGACAAGAAAACATAATGATTTCACAATTGAACCGAATTACGAAAGGGTTTACGTGTGAAATGTAAGTCTGCACAATAATCAAATATCGGCAACAACCAAACATTTAGTCCAAAATCAGCAGCTTTCATTGAATCACATTTATTTCATTCTTCACATTCATTATATTCGACGAGTAACATTTATTCTTTTCATTAATCATTTTGATTTAAATGCACAACACATCGAGTTCACATCAACTGACGAAGACAGAAAAGTAGTCGGTGTAGCTTCCTATGTGGTTATGTAATGTTAGGCCAACTAAAATTACATCGTAAAAAACTAAGCCGGGTTCAGGATGTTCATAGTCGTAACTCGTAGATAAAATATCTTAAACTACATGATGTACCACTATTAATTTTTTGGTATCATGCTAATTGGAAAATGATGTACGTTATCTTGTTCAATAAGAGATAGGAAAACATTATCTCAAATGACGACGTCTTTGCTATTCAATAATTGATGTATCCTTTGTTTATAACTTACTAAACATAGTAACATGTATCATAGCAAAAGGTCATGGTTGCTTCAATTTATTTTTCATACCAATAAATCTTTGGAGTAGTTTGGACTTTGGCATGCGAATTATTGCTAGATAGATAAAGTCATAAAACTTCCACATAATATTCCAAGTGAGCAACTTGATCATGGAAGCATATTTTCTAGGAGTAAACTGAAAAAAAAAAAAGTGTCTTTGAATTTTCTCATTTACACAAATTTGCCACTAAGAGCAAATTATAAACAATATTGCTATTATATTTTAAAATCTCGTGCAATTTTGCCATTGATTTAACGATTTTTAACTTTTTGTCGTTTTCTTCCGTTAACTCTCACACATGCCTAGCACGCGAGACTATATTCGTCATTTCCCGTGCCACCAAAGACGCTACCACTATTCCATTTTTACATTCGGGCAAAAAATATCCCCGAAACAATATTAAACATTTCGCCCATGTCATTAATACACTGACATCTTTTGTTTCGTGGACGTTATATGTATGAAGGTAAACTTTCCATCTTCTTCATAACGACACTATATTAGCTTGAAACGCGCGCGCACACACACGAAACTTTCCATCTTCTTCATAACGACACTATATTAGCTTAAAATGCACGCGCACACACACAGAAACGCGCACGCACACAAATGGTTCGACTTGTTGAATTAATTGATATATATGGATCATTTCACCTTGGTGAGATGATGGTGGACTCGTACCAATTAGAGATTGACGATGACATATGGTAGGCAAGATAGTTGATGAATAACTCTCAACGGATGGCCCAACAGGTCATGCGTAGGGGGAATTGATTCTGGAGCTCCAAAATGGCAATCATTCTAGATGTGTTAGGGCAAATCTCACAAAACTCAAGCGCTCCAAACTGCCGACATGCGCAAGGAAAGGTTGTTGATGAAAATGGTGACCCATATTCACACCAAGGTTATTGACAAGATTAACTTTTCAGCGAGGCAGAAGGAGATGTGAACTGGTTGGTTCATGAAGGGTTGTTGTCTGTCGATAAGGGTTGCCAGTGGCTAGTATTTTGGGTTGTTTAACGTTAAACGAATGTAAATTACTCTGTTTTAATTAATTAACGTGTTATATTTTTAGTTTGAAGATTTAATTGAGGTGTTTTCTCTTTGATTATTAATTGTTAATCTAGCATCATTGTTAATCGGTGTGATGTTTTACTTTGAACTCTAACTAGTTACCCAATAAATAAACAAATAAGTAGTGCATAAGTTACGCATTCCTTGTTTTTAATCATTGGATAAGCACTAATAACAAGACAACAATAAGCATATTATAAGCTTTAAGTTGTTTTTTTTTAAATTATGAGTTCCCTAGGGGTTATCTAATTACAAAGTAGTCGGAAAATTGATATTGATACCCTAATCATATGCACTATCCCAAACACTCCTTGCAACAGCAATCTTCAGTTCACTGGTTTCCCACATATGTTGGTGCTCTAAGACCAAGTACGTAATTCGTGATCTTAAAATATTGATACTCGTATAATTCCTAGGAGCTTTGACACCAAGCACAACAAACTTTTTTATATTTTCTGGCCACATTATCAACAGAAGTAGAACCCCCCCTCCCCCCCCCCCCCCCCCCCCCTCATTTAACTTGTTTTTAGACCTATTTCTATCATTCACAAATCCACCCTCTCTAATGACTATACCAGTAGACCTTCGTATAGCACCAACGTTCAAGTTATAACCCGAATCCTCTTCAACCATGATCCCTTTACCCTTTTTCAAAGCTCTCTTCTTCTTCAACAATGAAGTCTCAGGCTCAGTCTCATTGTTACCCTCATTCATATTTTCTTTCCCTTTCCTAGTACCTGTTTGTTTCCCATTTATGTTCTTCTTTTTGCCCTTTCCATCATTGTTTTTTTCTTTTGTTATGACAGCCGCTCTCTTCGATCTTTTATTTTTACCACCTTAATGGTTGCCATTGTTCCTCTTCCTTTTTTGAAAAGGTTGTTCAGTCGCAAGAGAAGTTGAACTATGACAACGCAACCTAGCATCATCTTCTATCCATCCTAAATAATCCTCATCTGAATCCTCTAAATCTAAATAAAGTTTTTGAAATAATACTGAGCTAGTGTCTGTTTCTTGTGAACAACATACAAATCAATTGAACCATTCCTACAAGCCAGTTCCAACATCGTATGCACATCATTGTCGGTGTAAATCAACTTCAAACCTTCTTCTAGTGATTTGTTAAACAAACAAAAGAACAAAACCTTTTTTCTCATCGCCAAGCCTTTCCAAAATATGAGTGAGGCCAATTGTAAATATTCTAGCCTCATAACTAAACCCACAAAATTGGCTATGATTGTGTATTTTAAAAACGACTTCTTTCTGAAACGCCATTAGAGCTAGTTGATAATCAAATGAATCGAGTTTTGGGTTGGTAGTATGAATTTAAGTTGAACTAGTAGAGTATTGATAGTATTTAGGGTATTTAATGTCGAGATATCAGTGAAAGTTTTAATGTTGATATTGCAAATTTAGTCCTTTAAAGTGTTGGTGGGAAAATACAGTGAAAATAAGGTGGGTATAATGTTTCGGGGAAGTTTTTTGCCCGAATGTAAAGGTGGAATAGTGGTAGCGTCCTTTGTACAATGGGAAATGACGAATATACCCTCACGCGTCAGGCACGTGTGTGAGTTAACGAAAGGAAAAGGCGAAAAGTCAAAAATCGTCAACTCGATGGCAAAATTGCACGATATTTGAAGTATAATGACAATATTGTTTGTTGTCTGCTCTCAGTAACAAATTTGCGAAAACGCGAAAGTTAATGAACGTCTTTTTGCAGTTTACCCACTTTTTAGTCATGTCTTTTGCTCTTCTTTAAAAACAAGTTTTAATTATTGTACACATAAAAATTCGCTTGAAATTGCGTAAAACATAGACTACATGATCTACCAAGACGTATGCATATACGTAAAATAAAAAACACATGCATGTGTAGGCAAACGTATATTAAGGGGGTGTTTGTTTTAGCTTATATAGTGGGCTTATAAGCTTATTAGCTTATATAAGCTTATAAGCCGAAATTAAGTGTTTGGTTAAGCTTATATAAATAGGCTTATAAGCTTATATATGAGGTTTTTGGTAAGCCCAAAATGTGTGGCTTTTAAAGCTTATATAGCAATAATATATAAAAAGACATTTATGCCCACATTTAATAACCATATCATTTAATATTCATATACATTTTTGTCATTTTACCTTATTAAATTTGATAAGCTAAACCAAACACTAAACATGAGCTTATAAGCTTATCATATATAAGCCATCATGGCTTATATAATATAAGCCTAAGCCAAACTTATAAGCTTAACCAAACACCCCCTAATGATGATGTAACAGGATAATTATATTATGTCAACGCGTTGCACAATTGACGCTAATGGCACCACCTTGTTGGTGGTGGTTGCCACGCCGGTTCGGTGTTCTTCTGTTGGCGGTGGTTGTAGTGTCGGTTCAGTGTTCTTCTATTAAGCAAATACATGTTTGTTTCAGATAGTTCACTGATAATTAAAAATTGGGTAAATAGCATAAAGTTTACACATCTTAGGTTAAAATTTAATTTATTTAAAATTTTTTTTTTTTTTTTCAATTTAAAGTATCGATTTTTTTTCTTTTTGTAATGTTGAGACAATTAACAAATTTAATGGTTATATATTAACGATTATTTACTTTATAATTGCATCGTTAATCTTTTATATTAATAATACTTTATAGTAAAACTAAAAGTTCATTTTTTACACTTTTAGACTGTTTTCTACATTTTCGTTTGATTTTTACCGTTTTCGTTCGGTTTTAATTGTTTTCGTCTGTTTTTACAACATTCATCCTTCTTTTACCGTTTCGTTCGTTTTTTACGTTTTCGAACCCTTCTGACCATCCGTGTTTATTTTACGGCTTTTAACTGGTTCAATATGTTTTTTACCGTTTACGAATTTTTTTACCATTTCTGACCGTTTTTGTTTGTTTACGTTTTTTTTCGTAACAAAAATAGGTGATAACGGCCAGAAACTGACGAAAACAGTTAAGAAACTGTCGAAAACGATATCAAACACGCTAAAAATGTCAAAAACGGTAAAACATACGAAAACGACAAAAAATGAACCAAAACGATTAAAAACCGAATGAAAACGATACAAATCAGACGAAAAGGTATAAAACTGTAACAAAACAAATTTTGAGTTTAATATAAAGTATCATTAATATAAACGACTAACGATGCAATAATAAAGTAACGGTAGTTAATATATAACTTTTAAATTTGTTAGTTGTCCAACATTGCAACAAGGAAAAATATAGGTACCTTAAATTGAGAAGAAAAAAGTTAAGTATTTTTAATTGAATTTTGAAATAAGATAAGTATCTTTTTATGTTATTTACTCTTAAAAATATAAATGTATATAAATCTTATAAATTTAATGAAATTGTTAAATTCATAAAATAATTCTTATAATCAACTTGTCCATAAAGTGAAAAGATCACAATTTAAATGATGATGTGATCAACTCGAATATTTAGACGGTTTAATGGAGCCCTTATGTTGGACAAGTGAAGGCAAAGCAACACCTTGTGTTTAAATTCAACTCTTTTGCCCCAACACCATGTTTTAAGTTTGTCCTTTCTATTCACATGATAAATATTTAAGATTTTATCTCCATATCCTTGTCTCTTTTATTTTCCAAGAAACAATATATAACCAAAACAATTATTTGCTACATAATGGTGCTCACTTTTCGGATCAAAGTTCTTAGAGCTTAGGGTGCATTTTACACTAATATTCTGGTGTTATGGAAAAAATGACTCTCACATCAGCAATCCCCTACATAACATCAAAACTCTATAACACCAGAAATCAGACGATATGGTTAACACCAGATTTATGGTGTTATAGAGGTCCCACTATATCTTTTTTAACAAACTATTTTATAAAATTTAAATTTTCATTAAAAAAAACATTACAAATAAATAAAAACAATTACTAGCCGTTATGTTTAAAAAAATAAAAAAATAGAAAATAAAAAAAATTGGCTATAACGCGAGCCAGGGTACAGTCTCGCGCCATAGGCTCGCGTTATACTATCATTTTAGCCTAGTGGGTTCGGCGCCAAAAGCTATGGCACGAGCGAGAGTGTAGTGTTTGGCGCCATCGAACTCACGCCATGGCTATGGCTTGAGCCATGGATACCCGTACCCTGGCCTCTTATGGGTATTATTTTTCTGCCAAAAACATAAGTGTGACATGTTATTTTTAAAGCACTAGGAATCGTGAGCTTATGACTTCAAGCCATGAGCAAAATACACTGATACGTCAAAAAAAATGTGTGGTGCACTAGAATTTCTTTGGCACCACTTTTGTGCCACTTTTGTTGACATCAAAAAATGTGATGTCGTCAGCATTTTTTTTATTTTCCTTTTTAAGATTTATATAAATTTAAGATTAACGGTGTAAATAAAAAAATACTAACTGTATAAAAAATGACAAAAAAAACTAATAAAACCTAATAATGTACTATACTTTTATAATAAAAGAATTAAAATTCGAAAAAAAAAACAAGTCATTTTCTCTCTTACTCTTCTTAACATGTGTACAAAATAAAAAAACGATAAAAAAATTCACCACCACAAAAACAAACACATTCAAACACAAAGCGCACATACAAAAACACATAACCAAAAAACTGGGTTGAGTGTTAGCTGAACCTGTTGGCGCGAACAGAGATGCGATTGGCGCCGGGTTTGTTGGGATGATGGTACAGTGCTGGGTGATGGCACGACCATACCCTAAGCTATTATAATATGTTGGGTTTGAAGCACAGTTGATGTGTTTATTTTCGTTTAGTTTTAGATTGAGATGTGAGATTCATCCACGTTTGTTGTGTTTTAACAAGTTTTTAACAATAAATATATGAAGAAATTTTTTTATCTTAAAAATACCTACTACATATCAAGAATGTGACGATACTGGTGGGGATCAGTTGTAGCTGATTTTGTTTTTTTTTTCTACTACTAGGAGGGGTGCCCGTGCTTCGCCGCGGCGTTTCGGGTTCACTTTTGGGAACATGTGTCTGGTATAAACGTTGGCTGCTGTTACGTCGGTTCACTTGATTATGCTTCTTCTTTTTTCTTTGCAGCTAATTTGCAGGTAAGATAGTACACATTTGGGCCTGCTTGTTTTTCCTTATGGGGTTTTTTTCCTTGGATGCGTTGTTGTTTCGGCAACTTTGTCCATCACATCTTTGCTGGTCGAGTTCCTGCTTTACCAAAATAAATAGCAAAAAACATCTGAGTTAGTTGCAAAAACTCAGTTGACGTGCAGGTTGTTAAGACCCAACATAAAATAACTCTGATAATAAGAACCAACTAACTGAGATGCAAAAACTCAGTTAAGACTAACTGTTAAGACCAAACCGAGTTTTTGCACGTCAACTGGGTTCACTTGAGTTTTGCAAAAACTCAGATGGTTCTCAGCCTGCACGTGAACTGAGTTTTTGCAACTAACTATTAAGACCCAGTATAAACCAAGTAAGCCTCTTTAGAATTTAAATCAATAATGCAAATTACATAAATCTTTATGCATATGACGCGCCAATGAATCATACCAACCTTTAAAGCAATCGTCTCTATTTAAGAACACAAACGATTACACAAACTACCAACCAATAACACAGTCCTGCATTAATCGTATTCGTCATTCCTTATTAACAAAAATCTCCATGCTACATATGCACTAGATTCCCTTCAATAAACATGGGACTCACAACAAACCTTGGTGGCAACTAAAAAAAATACCAAGATGGCGAGATTCTTAATATTTTTCTGAATATATTATCATTTCTGCAATATTCAAGAACGACCCACCAACCGAATAATTGTGTTTATTTAGCATCAACGCTTTTAATAAAGGAAACGATAATATAAAGGCACAAACTTTTCTCGAATAGTGACTAAAAAAGACGCACATACACATTACACATGTTTGAATAATGCTTAAAAGCCAACCAAACTGATATATTCCCACTAAGTACCTATCTTGAGCTAATTAAAAAATAGTAATGCCCACAAAAAAGTATATAAATTAGGCGGAATTTGGAATTTACCTTCCGGACAAGGATGCTGATATCATATTGCGAGTTCCGAAATCCAGATACAGGAGATATGCTTGCTCCCATTGCTATATTACTATTGAATTGAATGAAACCCGAGCACAATAGATTGTAGCAGCCAATAGCTTGATATGCGTCACTCTGTAGTAAACATAAAAAAAATCTCAGTAAAATTGTCAAAAATGGTAAGGTATGGATATGATTTACCGAAACTATATGTAATGGTTACATAAGCATTGTACTGTACTTACCGTCCAATAAGTGAATAGTCTTGTGTTGTATATATCAGTCGTAGAGTGAAGATGATGCACAAATTATAGAAAAATTAAAGGTATATAAAAAGGTGTAAAGGAGCAATAAATATTCAGGCTCAGATTTGTATATGGTGGGTAGGTCATACACGCATCCGAATTTTGCTAGGCTGCAAAGAATTCCGATTGCAGAACAGGCATATATGCAATGTCATCCGGCCAATGCCCGCTTAGTTAGGATCGGATCTTCAATAATCCTTTAATTTTGGCGAGACCCCAATAATCATCACAGCCTAATAGTTTTTTCATAAAAATAAATGGAAAGCGTAATAAGCATATATATAAGCAAACGGCCATAGGAAATCCTCCTTTCTTATTAAATTCTAATAAGCAGCCGTTTATTCGCGTAATAAGCATATATAAGCAAAGGACCATAAGCTGCCAATATAAGCGGAGACAAACATCCCCTATGTAATAAAGTTATCCTGATAAAATCACAACCCAAAGTACATTATGATATCAAGATTTAAGGTTTATGAATGGGTCATACCAATTAGTGGTGTAGAATGGGAATAAAGTGTACGTGACCCGCCATGGCTGCAAGCACAAAGACGTGTTGCGCCACCAAGATACGGGCCGGTTCCACCCACCACGATCCGCGTACCAGGATATGAGAATGAAACTTATTGTTTATTCCATCTCTACTGTTCTTCATAAATAATTGCATCCAACAACATATCGTGCTATATGACCATCAAAAACCAAATACAACAACGAAAAATTATCCCTTATACACGTGCTACATTCACAACCCATTACCCACCATTATTATCTTTCAGGTGGTGATCCACACACATACGTGCGTTACCCATAATTCATTTTATTATTTTTGGCTCAGATAAGGCATATTAATGGAGAAAGGGGACACACCCGCCATGGCTGCAGTCGTAAAAGGCTGTCCTGCCAAGATGCGGGTGGCCTCGATTGCCTCCTTGGCCATTATTGGTCATCATCGCCTGAAAACGTCACATGGTCACAATTTCAGTAGCATACAGCAAAGCATACATCAATCTGAATCAGTTCCACATAGGACTACCAATGGATTCTCTGTGACTGTTGACAACACACACATAAATCTGACCGTCACCAAACCGTCAACGGTCGTGGTGAACAAATGGACAGTTACTAATGTGGCACGTGTATATTGGATAATATAATGTTTGGGGAACGAATATTATAATTAATCACTGTAGCCAAGCTGTTTATAAACTAATAAAAGGCATAACAGAAAACACATACCGAAGGAAAATACGGATATGCCCGCCATGGTTGCAGCTATAAGCCAAGATGCGTGCGATCTTGACTCGCCCTATCGATCATCATAGCCAAAAAGATACATTTATATTATCCCTTTACACGTCCCACATTCATAACGTATTTCTGTTGCTCAATATGCAGTCCACATACATACGTGTGTTACCCACCATTCGTTTATTATTTTTTGGCTCAAATAAAGCATAATAAAGGAGAAAGGGGACACGTCCGCCATGGTTGCAGTCGTAAGAGGCTGCCCCACCAAGATGCGGGTGGTCTCGATTGTCTCCTCGACCATTATTGGTCATCATCGCCTTAATTCGTCGGCTAGTCACAACATCATTCGCATACACCGATCAGTAGCATACACCGATCTGAATCAACTCCATATAGGAGTACCAACAGCATCAGAAACCAAACAATGCGCACCAAACTGTAAAACATAATAACAGAGAGGAATCACGAATTTCTATGAACATTGGTACGATGTGTTATCAGTATTACATATGGGCATTTTCTGAACACGCAAATAAGCTAATCACGAATTTCTATGAACAGGAATCACGAATTTCTTTGCATTTACGGCAATATAATTAACCCATGCTGCCTAGTGTAAAGATACCTCAACACACTACCGAAAGAAAATCCCAACCGTAAATGCAAAGTTTATTCAGCAAGCAAACTAAATCACAACACTGGGTTCAAATCCCGAAATGCATAAATGCATAGAATACCCATACAGCTCATAGATCCCACAATGGAAAGGCAACCTTAAAAGGACACCTGAGAGAAACCAAACGGCTGTAAACGGCAACGAAAGTCACGAACGTGACTACCGTCGCCTGCCAACAACCCCGGCAACGAAAAATTGTGAGCCAGCGTTACTGAACACATTATGTAAAACCCGATTAAAATCCTTACGGTTCCATCAAATACGTCTATAATAAAAGAGGGGAATCACGTTCCCCTCTCACGAACCTAATATTTTATTAACCCATCTCACATAAACACATTTCACATAAACACATCTAACATACTCATCACTGTGCCTTTTTCTTTATCTCGCTCTTTTTCAATAAAGGTAAATCAATTAGAGCAAAAAAAAAAGAATCAGAGCTAAACACATCCGCTTTATAACAAAGAAAAATCAGTCAGAGCAAAAAAAATGAGGGTTTCCATGAAACCAATAAAGGGTTTCCATCAAACCTGATATGAATTCAATATGTCCAAAAGAGCTAAAACAAATCAGGGTTTCCATCAAACCCAAGAGAGGGCCTCCAACAAACCCAAAAACCACGACTTCATGATACGGATCTAATTAGATCGATTAGATCTTGTTAGAGAGAGCAACAAATCACACAAAATTAGGGTTTCCATCAAAACCCAAAGGTTTCTTCGATTACATCGATGTTAGAGAGAGAAAGTTACACAGCGATGGAAACCCTGATTTGTGTTTATGAGTGATGAGTATGTGAGATGTGTTTATGTGTGTGTTTATGTAAGTGTGTTAATAAAATATCGTGTATGAGAGAGGATTACTGTTCCTAGGGGAACATGATTCCCCTCTATTATTATAAGGTATCTAATTTGCTAGATGCTACAGTACAATAATTTCAAACTGTAAAATATAATAAAGTATGTATAACCCGTTAATTTGTTACAATAATTTTTTGCTACTATATGTCACAACAAGGTGCCCATGACATGACACTAACAAAAGAATATAGTTGTTTCCTAACACGTATTTCTATAATTCTATGCTATCATATACAAGACACGAATGTGACATATTGCATGTAAGGAGGCAGGCAACATGGTTGCTAATTGGCCTAAAGAAATATAAGGAATTTAATATTTGTTTATAGCGTTTATTATTGGATGTATAAAAAAGGATATCATTTTAAAAAGTAAAAAACATGGTGGTTGAAGCATATGTCAAGTTTCGCTTTTGGGTACAAAAATCAAGCGACAAATGATGCCAAAATCCAAAGTTGGATATACAAAGTCTAACAAAAGCGCGTATTCTTTTATTGATGTTGCATTTTCAGGATCAAATGTTGAGCAGTATTGAAATATAAGATTCCATGTCTGGACCAAGATTGAATGCCTTGTCGAGAGTTGAGAGTTGAGGGTTAGTTAAGTGCTATAGTTAAGAACATTAATGATGAGAGTAAATTACGAACTTCGTCGTTATAGTTTACATATCGTAATGTTTGTAGGCGTTGAGAGTGTTTGCATCCATAGTGGTTATTCTGAAAGAAAACAAAGTATTGTTGTAGAAATTATAATGAAAGTGCATGTAAAACATGATATAATAAAGAGGTGTTTATAAAAAATTTAGGGGTAAAAGTTTGAAAAAAGGAGGGTTTTGAAACTAAAAAATGGTCATATTTTTTCTCCCGTTACTCAACGTTCCTTAAATACTAGATAAATCATTAACTATGAGTACGCATCAAAATATATCTATTATAACATACATGATTAAACACATAATAAAAATAATTTAAAACCAACCATTGATTAATTGAATAAATCAGTTATGGAGCTTTATCTTAATCTTGAACTTTAACGGTTAAATTACTGTTTTTATCATTTGCTCACACGACACGTCAGACGAACAATCACTACGATGCTAGTAGCTTCGCGTCTCGAACAAACAGGTGTAGATCTTGCAACTAGAAACCGCAGATCCAAAACCCTAATTAGGGATTGCGTAAGGATCGGTTTGTAGAATGTTAGAAGATTGATTACCCAAAAATCACATAAACACTAATTAGGGTTTATGTATAATCGAACCAAAAGGGGAGATAAAACAAAATCTAAATCCTTGATAAGAGTATCAAGGATTTAGTATAAGGCTTAGTTACTTCACAACAAAGTATCGAAAGGCAGTCGATCTTGCAACGATTTAGACTTTAGATTATTTATAGTTTGTAGAGGGAGTTGCACCGAAAATCAGTTTGAGGTACGAGTTATGGGACGAAAAATATTGCGAGGATGTGGGGGTTTATATAGCCTTCACACCTCATTTGTTTTCTTGATCCCTACTCTAAGTTAACCTAATTATAGTAATTACTTATCTCAAATGACGACGTCTTTGTTATTCAATAATTGATGTATACTTTGTTTATAACTTACTAAACATAGTAACATGTATCATAGCAAAAGGTCATGGTTGCTTCAATTTATTTTTCATACCAATAAATCTTTGGAGTAGTTTGGACTTTGGCATGCGAATTATTGCTAGATAGATAAAGTCATAAAACTTCTACATAATATTCCAAGTGAGCAACTTGATCATGGAAGCATATTTTTTGGAGTAAACTGAAGAAAACGCCTCTTAATATACTTTAAAATCTTGTGTAATTTTACCATCGAGTTAACAATTTTTAACTTTTCGGCATTTTCTTTCATTAACTTCCACACATGCCTGGCACGCGAAGGTATATTCGTTATTTCCAGTGCCACCAAGGATACTACCATTATTCCACCTTTACATTCGGGAAAAAAACATCCCGAAACATTTTTAAACCTTTCGCCCACGTCATTATTACACTGACATCTTTTGTTTCGGGGACGTTATTTGCACGAAGGTAAACTTTTCATCTTCTTCATAGCGACACTATATTAGCTTGAAACGCGCGCGCACACACACGAAACTTTCCATCTTCTTCATAACGACACTATATTAGCTTAAAATGCACGCGTACACACACAGAAACGCGCACGCACACAAATGGCTCGACTTGTTGAATTAGTTGATATGTTTGGATCATTTCACCTTGGTGAGATGATGCTAGACTCGTACCAATTAGAGATTGACGATGACATATGGTAGGCAAGATAGTTGATGAATAACTCTCAACGGATGGCCGAACAGGTCATGCGTAGGGGAATTGATTCTGGAGCTCCAAAATGGCAATCATTCTAGATGTGTTAGGGCAAATGTCACAAAACTCAAGCGCTCCAAACTGCCGACATGCGCAAGGAAAGGTTGTTGATGAAAATGGTGACCTATATTCACACCAAGGTTATTGACAAGATTAACTTTTCAGCGTGGCAGAGGGAGATGTGAATCGGTTGGTTCATGAATGGTTGTTGCTGTCGATAGGGGTTGCCAGTGGCTAGTATTTTGGGTTGTTTAATGTTAAACGAATGTAAATTACTCTGTTTTAATTAATTAAAGTGTTATGTTTTTAGTTTGAAGATTTAATTAAGGTGTTTTCTCTTTGATTGTTAATTGTTAATCTAGCATCATTGTTAATCGGTGTGATGTTTTACTTTTAACTCTAACAGTTACCCAATAAATAAACAAATAAGTAGTGCATAAGTTACGCATTCCTTGTTTTTAATCATTGGATAAGCACTAATAACAAGACAGCAATAAGCATATTATAAGCTTTAAGTTGTTTTTTTTTAACATTATGAGTTCCCTAGGGGTTATCTAGTTACAAAGTAGTCAGAATATTGATATTGATACCCTAATCATATGCACTATCCCAAACACTCCTTGCAACAACAATCTTCAGTTCACTGGTTTCCCACATATGTTGGTGCTCTAAGACCAAGTACGTAATTCGTGATCTTAAAATATTGATACTCGTATAATTCCTAGGAGCTTTGACACCAAGCACAACAAACTTTTTTATATGAACTTTATTTCTGGCCACATTATCAACAGAAGTAGACCCCCCCCCCCCCCCCCCCCACACACACACACACACACACATTTAACCTGTTTTTAGACCTATTCCTATCATTCACAAATTCACCCTCTCTAATGACTATACCAGTAGACCTTCGTATAGCACCAACATTCAAGTTATAACCCGAATCCTCTTCAACCATGATTCCTTTATCCTTTTTCAAAGCTCTCTTCTTCTTCAACAATGAAGTCTCAGCCTCAGTCTCACTGTTACCCTCATTCATATTTTCTTTCCCTTTCCTAGTACATGTTTTTTTCCCATTTATGTTCTTCTCTTTGCCCTTTCCATCATTATTTTTTTCTTTTGTTATGACAGCCGCTCTCTTCAATCTTTTCTTTTTACCACCTTAATGGTTGTCATTGTTCCTCTTCCTTTTTTGAAAAGGTTGTTCAGTCGCAAGAGAAGTTGAACTATGACAACGCAATCTAGCATCATCTTCTACCCATCCCAAATAATCCTCATCTGAATCCTCTAAATCTAAATCAAAGTTTTTGAAATAATACTGAGCTAGTCTCTGTTTCTTGTGAACAACATACAAATCAACTGAACCATTCCTACAAGCCAGTTCCAACATCGTATGCACATCATTGTCGGTGTAAATCAACTTCAAATCTTCTTCTAGTGATTTGTTAAACAAACAAAAGAACAAAACCTTTTTTTCACATCGCCAAGCCTTTCCAAGATATGATTGAGGCCAATTGTAAATATTCTAGCCTCATAACTAAACCCACAAATTTGGCTATGATTGTGTATTTTGAAAACGACTTCTTTCTGAAACGCCATTAGAGCTAGTTGATAATCAATTGAATCGAGTTTTGGGTTGGTAGTATGAATTTAAGTTGAACCAGTAGAGTATTGATAGTATTTAGGGTATTTAATGTCGAGATATCAGTGAAAGTTTTAATGTTGATATTGCAAATTTAGTCCTTTAAAGTGTTGGTGGGAAAATACAGTGAAAATAAGGTGGGTATAATGTTTCGGGGAAGTTTTTTGCCCGAATGTAAAGGTGGAATAGTGGTAGCGTCCTTTGTACAATGGGAAATGACGAATATACCCTCACGCGTCAGGCACGTGTGTGAGTTAACGAAAGGAAAAGGCGAAAAATCAAAAATCGTCAACTCGATGGCAAAATTGCACGATATTTGAAGTATAATGACAATATTGTTTGTTGTTTGCTCTCAGTAACAAATTTACGAAAACGCGAAAGTTAATGAACGTTTTTTTTGCAGTTTACCCACCTTTTTGTCATATCTTTTGCTCTTTTTTAAAAACAAGTTTTAATTATTGTACACATAAAAATTCGCTTGAAATTGCGTAAAACATAGACTACATGATCTACCAAGACGTATGCATATACACTACAAGAAAGTTGAGAACAGATGACGGGCGTTTCCCTGGCGACACAATGTCGCCAGGGATAACACCTTTTCCCTGGCGACAACGCTAACGTGGCGGTAAAGTAGGTTTACTTTTTAGTCAAAGTTTGACTAGAGTTTCCCTGGCGACATGTCGCCAGGGATACTCGGTCCAAAACCAGATACCAAGTGAAAGAGCGCGAAATTTTCCCTCCAAGGTTTCCCTGGCGACACGTCGCCAGGGAAAACCTAGTCAAACTTTGACCAACTTATCCCTGGCGACAAGTCGCCAGGGAAAACCCGTCCATCGTATTTAACAAAAATTATGTTTGCTAATTACATGTCAACATTATCCCTGGCGACAAGTCGCCAGGGAAACCCTCGCCATTTGTGATTAGTTTCAAAATTAAACACAAATGTTTAATTACATGCCAAGAATGTGTGGCGGGCTTTTACCCGCCAAAACCCAAATGTTTCCCTGGCGACTTGTCGCCAGGGAAACTCCCTGACATATATGTAATTTGTTTTTGCTTGTTAGTTATTATTTTAACTATCGATCCGATGTTATTTAATTTTTGCGACGTTTATATAATAAAAATGAGACATTTATAAAACAAACATTTATTTATTCATAATATTATACATAGCCCTTGTGGAATCAAATGGAAAACTTAAAAACAGACATTACTAATCAACTTAAAGTTCGTGAAGTAGTGCAGCCGATTACTACTCAACGCTAAGATTTTCCATTTCATTTAAAAGCTCATGAAGTATTGCAGCCGATTGACATGCGTGGTCTTCAGGATGCCTTTCCATTTCTAGTCTTGCCTCTAACATCTTTATCTTTAGATCTTTGATCTTGCAATTTGAGCACTCAGTGGGTGCAGATTGAGAAGGACCTGTAGAAGAACTTGGATGTGAACCTTGAGGTGTTGAAGATCTTATACGGAGTTCGAGATCAAAATCATCCTTCCATTTAAAATATTTACATCCATAATCATTTGTTTTTGGCTGTTACAAAGTAAACAAATAACATGACATGTCATTTAATAATCACACGTATTACATAACTAAAACATTTGATTGTTTACCTTCGAAAAAGGACATGCATAGTAGAGTTTACCAAAGCTATGAGGTTGATGTGACTGTCTCAACACAATATATCCCTTTCTACATGTACACTTATAAGCTTCACGGGGATCCATCTGCTACCAAATCAGGTGGTGGTGGTGGTGAGTTTGGTAGGAGATGATAAGTGTGTGTGTGTGTGATCTGCTGATGATAAGTGTGTGTGAATC
This sequence comes from Glebionis coronaria, assembly GCA_025667525.1. Taxonomy (NCBI): domain Eukaryota; kingdom Viridiplantae; phylum Streptophyta; class Magnoliopsida; order Asterales; family Asteraceae; genus Glebionis; species Glebionis coronaria. The sequence goes on from CM046876.1 coordinate 643,103,798, forward strand.
ATTTTATGGTCAAAAAGTGAGGGAAATAGTTAACATTTTCCCGCCAATGTTTTCCCGCCAACGTTTTCCCGCCAATAGTTAAACGTTGGATGTTCAATGGATGACCCGGTTTGTTATGGTTGTACGTTTGATGTTCAATGGATGATCCGGTTTGTTATGGTTATATTAGATGTTCAATGGACGACTCGACATGTGTTGGTTACACGTTAGATGTTAAATAAATGAGTCGGCATGTATTGGTTAGACGTTAGATGTTCAATGGATGAGTCGGTATGCATTTGTTAAACATTAGATGTTCAATGGATGAGTCGGTATGTTTTGGTTACACGTTAGATGAGCTGGCAACATAGCTATATTGAGCTGGCAAATGACTATACTCGTTGTGTAAGCTATTTTGGTGAGGTTACATCAAATGAAAAGCTTCTTTCTTTTGTTCAAACTTACGCGACTTGTTTGCTGGAACTCTTTTTGTCATCGATTCAAAACGGAAGCTGGTTAAAGATTTATTTGAATGGTTGTTTTGGGTACAAACCACTATTGCCTCTAGCTTGATCTCTAATTAAGTCGGATTTGATAATTCTATGTATAGTTGTATACTATTATTACAACACATATATACAAACACAAATACAGGTTTCCTTTCTTTGCATTTACACGTTAGATGTTCAATGGATGAGTCGGCATGTCTTGGTTACACGTTGGATGTTCAATGGACGACTCGACATGTGTTGGTTACACGTTAGATGTTCAATGGATGACTCGACATGTCTTGGTTACATGTTAGATGTTCAATGGATGAGTCGGCATGTCTTGGTTAGACGTTAGATGTTCAACGGATGAGTCGGTATGCATTTGTTAAACATTAGATGTTCAATGGATGAGTCGGCATGTCTTGGTTACACGTTGGATGTTCAATGGACGACTCGACATGTGTTGGTTACACGTTAGATGTTCAATGGATGACTCGACATGTCTTGGTTACATGTTAGATGTTCAATGGATGAGTCGGCATGTCTTGGTTAGACGTTAGATGTTCAATGGATGAGTCGGTATGCATTTGTTAAACATTAGATGTTCAATGGATGAGTCGGCATGTCTTGGTTACACGTTAGATGTTCAATGGATGAGTCGGCATGTCTTGGTTACACGTTGGATGTTCAATGGACGACTCGACATGTGTTGGTTACACGTTAGATGTTCAATGGATGACTCGACATGTCTTGGTTACATGTTAGATGTTCAATGGATGAGTCGGCATGTCTTGGTTAGACGTTAGATGTTCAATGGATGAGTCGGTATGCATTTGTTAAACATTAGATGTTCAATGGATGAGTCGGCATGTCTTGGTTACACGTTAGATGTTCAATGGATGAGTCGGCATGTCTTGGTTACACGTTGGATGTTCAATGGACGACTCGACATGTGTTGGTTACACGTTAGATGTTCAATGGATGACTCGACATGTCTTGGTTACATGTTAGATGTTCAATGGATGAGTCGGCATGTCTTGGTTAGACGTTAGATGTTCAATGGATGAGTCGGTATGCATTTGTTAAACATTAGATGTTCAATGGATGAGTCGGCATGTCTTGGTTACACGTTAGATGTTCAATGGATGAGTCGGCATGTCTTGGTTACACGTTGGATGTTCAATGGACGACTAGACATGTGTTGGTTACACGTTAGATGTTCAATGGATGACTCGACATGTCTTGGTTACATGTTAGATGTTCAATGGATGAGTCGGTATGCATTTGTTAAACGTTAGATGTTAAATGGTTACCGAATTAGAATAAATCGAGAAACTAAACGGAATAAATCGGAATGAATTTAGAAATTAAACTGACCGGGATGATATAGTTATTTTATAAATAATAATAATTATTTTATAATATGTAATAATAATAATTATTATTTCATAAATAATAATAATAATTATTATTATTTTATTACTTAGACTTATCTTGTGTACTTACCTGTAAAAAAATAATATTATTATAAATAGTTTTCTGTACCTAATCCTTTATTCCTCATAGATCCGTCAACGTCACGTAGACAATGACAAAGACCCAGAGGTTATCCAGACCAGCGAGTTATTCGCTTTGGCTTGTGGACCATCACCGCATCCAATCTCAATAAACTCTTGCATAGTCGACGGTGTGAGGTATGTCGTGCACAGTCGCGATGAACGTCGTACAACTCAAAACAGCGGCATTTGTGCGCCTGGCCCTGAGAACACAATGGCTTATGGTCAGCTTCAACAGATCCTCGTGTTTCGTTATTTGTCGTTCAGTGTTGTGTTGTTCAAAGTTAAGTGGTTCGACACTCGCCCCATGTTACGTAAAAAACGTCTTATCTATAGAAACAACATGACTCAACTCACCGACACAAGAGCTGAGTATTGGAAAGATGAACAATACATTCTCGCAACACAAGTCAAACAAGTCTTCTACATTGAAGATCAGAACAAACCCAACTGGAAGGTCGTTGAACATGTTAATCATAAAAAGTTTTCCAACGGGGGTGTCATAGTGTCAGATGCCGTTCCTGATATTATACATTTCGACAACTCATCTGATCTACCACTTTCCACTGATTTGAATGACTTGGGTGATGTGACCTTGAATATAGATGGCCACGAAACGGAGGTTGATGCACCGCCAAATATCATTGATGTTGATGATGAAGACGATGGTATTACTGATGATGAAGACGTCCCTCATGATTTAAGTGATGAAGAACGTGTGAATGATGATGATGGTGAAGACAGAGTTTATTCTAGTGAAGAAGAAGATTGACCTTTAGTTGTAACTTGCAAAAGACACTTATTTGTTTGAATTAATGAATCTAATTGTTGTGGATTTTTTAAATGTGTATATTTATTTGGATGTGTTGTATTTGAATTTGTGCATGCTTATATTATTTTGTTCATGAATTTGTCTATGTTATGCTAATTGTACTTGTACAGATGTCAGCAGATGTTGCAGGATCACACGGTGGTGACGGTGGTGGTGAGGATGAACCTCCTACGCCAAACATCCGCAGCGGTTGTTTCGCCGCATTTAGAAATAAAGGTAAGAATATTTGGATTATTGTAACACAATAAAAAATTTGGTGCATATATATGTTGCTTGCCTTGAATTTTTATTACTTTGTCACTCACTTGATTTTTGCAGGCAAAGGCAAAAGAAAAGAAAATTTGGGCGGCAGAGCGGCCGGTAGAAAGACTCGAGGCATTAGCCGATGTATCGATTTGTTGGAGGAAGTTGGTCAGCATGGCCCTGTCCCGATAGATTTTGAAGAAAAATCTCACCGGCCTCGCGGCACGCATGCTCAGCATTTATCTAATTACATCGGGGATTGTATCAGGAGGCTCGTGCCACTGTACTACCCAAGTTGGGCTGATGTCCCTGATGAGATCGAAACATTGGTTTGGGCGAACATAGAGGTCAGTTATCATTTTTATGTTCATAACATTATTGTGTTTATTTATTTAATGATGTATATATTTAAATAAATTTGTTTATTTATTTATATCATATAAATAAATAAAAAATTTAAATAAATATACAAATTGTATCTTATTTATTTATATCATATAAATTTTTTTTAAATATATATAAAAAAATTAGAATAAATATAAAAAAATTTAAATAAATATATATTTGATGAGAATAATGTAATAAGCTTTTCGGATAAGCTGTTTTCAAACAGCTTATCCTGATATGCTTATCAGAACAGGCTGTTTGAATACAACTTATCTTGATAAGCTTATCAGAACAAGCTGTGTGAAAACAGCTTGTTCTGATATGCTTATCAGGATAAGCTGTTTTCAAACAGCTTGTCCTGATAAGCTTATCAGGATAAGCTGATTTCAAACAGCTTGTCCTGATAAGCTTATCAGAACAAGTTGTTTTCAAAAAGCTTATTTGTTATAAAAAATTAAATAAATGACTAAGCCATTAAATAAATAAACAAAATAATGTATAAATTATATCTCTAACTCTAACTTTGTTTTTGTTTTATTTGTTGTATATGAATGCAGAATCAGTTTAATTTGACGCCACACAAGAGTGATCCTGGTAGATGGAAGGAAATACGTGGCGGCATCAATCAAATGCTTACAAAGAGTTATAATTCTCGAAAAAATACGCTCAAGACAAAGCATTGGGTCCGAGACATCGATACCGGCAGGGTAGATATCGGCAGAGTCCGCAGCGAGCGTCCAGAGGAAATTACTTCAGAGGACTGGGAGAAACATATCGCACTTTGGAGTAATCCGGATTACGAGAAAAGATGCCAGACGAACTCCCAGAACCGGTCTAAGCAGAAGACGCCGAGTCGGCAGGGATCCCGATCGTTGGCACGCCTTCGAGACCAAGTGGTGAGAAATTCTATAATTAATTTACATACATATATGTCTTTGATTATATGTTTTGGTGTGTTGTGATTTTTTGTTTTGAATTTGCTTCATTCTATATATGCGTGTCTATGTATGTACAGACGCAAGCTGCAATTGAAGCTGATGTGCCACCCCCGACTGTCATTGATCACTTCTTCATTGCGCACACCGACCAGGATGGGAATTTTCCTTGCGATGCGGACCGCGTTATGTATGTAAGTATTTTTTTTTAAATTAATTAATTAATTAATTTTTTTTTGGATATGCCTTGGTTTTTTACTATTCCTTGCCGATAAATAATGTACCAACCGACTAATATATAATATACTAACTGTCGTTTGTTTTTGTCACTTCATTAGGAGGAGATGCTTGCGATGAAGGCTGCAGGAAAACATACGGACGACGAGATCAACCGTATCGTCCGAGGTGGAAAGCAGCGAGGCCACATGCCCGGTGTCGGCCAGATAGTGCCGAGAAGGAGTACTCACTATATTCCTCCTCCTCCTCCCGTCGACCCACGGTTGGAACAAGCGGCTCAAGTGTTTAACTTTATGAGAAGTGACGATAGGTTTGCCGATGCGTTCGGAGCATTTCTATCGGGTGGTGCTAGCGGGAGTGGCACGGGAGGCAGCGGTAGTGGCGCCGGTGGGAGTGGTAATGGTTAGTATGCTTGTCTTGTTTTTCCTACCTTAGCATGCAAGTTTAATAATTGTAAACCCCGAATTGCAAGTTTAATAAGTGTAACTAGGAACTTTGTACTCAAGTTGTGACATGTATTTGTATTGATCGAGAGTTACATGTTATTGTGTTTTGGTACTAGATTCGTGGTAGATTTTTGGTATTTTTATCTTCAGGTTTTGTATTTGTATTCCCAGGTTTTGGTAGATTTTTTCCGGAAAAATTCCGGAAAAAATCTGGAAACAGCCTGCTGTGCAGGCAGCTAAAAAAAAAAAAATGTCAAAGTTTCCCTGGCGACATGTCGCCAGGGAAACTTTGGATAATTTGACTTTCTAAAAAAGTCAGCCATGTTTCCCTGGCGACATGTCGCCAGGGAAACTCGAAAAAACATTGACTTGTCAACGCCAGGCGTTGACTCGTCAACGTTACGTCTAGTTTCCCTGGCGACACATGTCGCCAGGGAAACTATCCCGCACCATGTCGCCAGGGAAACTATCCCGCACCAGCCTTTCTTGGCGTACTTTCCCTGGCGACACATGTTTTAACTTAAGTTCCTTAATCAGCCATATTTTCCCTGGCGACACATGTCGCCAGGGAAACTATCCCGCACCAACTCCGACGTGGCACCAATATTTGAACCAAAGAGTTTGTGGGGCCCACTTGTCGCCAGGGAAATCAGAATTTGTCGCCAGGGAAACTATCCCGCACCAGCCTTTCTTGGCGTACTTTCCCTGGCGACATGTCGCCAGGGATTCGTCTTCCCTGGCGACATGTCGCCAGGGAAACGTCGCGAATTTAGCCAGGGAAGGGTTCGAATTTTGTAGTGATACGTAAAATAAAAAACACATGCATGTGTAGGCAAACGTATATTAATGATGATGTAACAGGATAATTATATTATGTTGCTTCACAGAACAGTGTCAACGAGCTCGTCGCTTTGTCAACCGACGAGCGTTGCACAATTGACGCTAATGGCACCACCATGTTGGTGGTGGTTGCCACGTCGGTTCGGTGTTCTTCTGTTGGCGGTGGTTGCCGTGTCGGTTCAGTGTTCTATTAAGCAAATACATGTTTGTTTAAGATAGTTCGCTGATAATTAAAAATAAGGTAAATAGCACAAAGTTTACACATCTTAGGTCAAAATTTGATTAATTTAAAATATTTAATTTTTTTTTCTTAATTTAAGGTATTGATATCTTTTCTCTTTGCAATGTTGAAACAATTAATAAATTTAAAAGTTATATATTAATGATTATTTACTTTATAATTACAGCGTTAGTCCTTTATATTAATAATAATTTATAATAAACTAAAAATTCAATTTTTTACACTTTTAGACCGTTTCCTATATTTTCGTTTGATTTTTATCGTTTTCGTTCGGCTTTTAATTGTTTCGTCTGTTTTTACAACATTCATCCTTCTTTTACCGTTTCGTCCGTTTTTACGTTTTCGAACCCTTCTGACCGTTCGTGTTTATTTTACGGCATTTAACTGGTTCAGTCTGTTTTTTACCGTTTACGACTTTTTTTACCATTTCTGACCGTTTTTGTTCGTTTACATTTTTTTTTCGTAACAAAAATAGGTGATAACGGCCAGAAACTGACGAAAACAGTTAAGAAACTGTCGAAAATGATATCAAGCACGCTAAATATGTCAAAAACGGTAAAACAGACGAAAACGACAAAAAATGAACCAAAACGATTAAAAGCCGAATGAAAACGATACAAATCAGACGAAAAGGTATAAAACTGTAACAAAACGAATTTTGAGTTTAATATAAAGTATCATTAATATAAAGGACTAACGATGCAATAATAAAGTAACGGTCGTTAATATATAACTTTTAAATTTGTTAATTGTCCAACATTGCAACAAGGAAAAATATAGGTACTTTAAATTGAGAAGAAAAAAGTTAAGTACTTTTAATTAAATTTTGAAATAAGATAAGTATCTTTTTATGTTATTTACTCTTAAAAATATAAATGTATATAAATCTTATAAATTTAATGAAATTGTTAAATTCATAAAATAATTCTTATAATCAACTTGTCCATAAAGTAAAAAGATCACAATATAAATGATGATGTGATCAACTCGAATATTTAGACGGTTTAATGGAGCCCTTATGTTGGACAAGTGAAGGCAAAGCAACACCTTGTGTTTAAATTCAACTCTTTTGCCCCAACACCATGTTTTAAGCTTGTCCTTTCTATTCACATGATAAATATTTAAGATTTTATCTCCATATCCTTGTCTCTTTTATTTTCCAAGAAACAATATACAACCAAAACAATTATTTGCTACATAATAGTGCTCACTTTTCGGATCAAACAAAGTTCTTATGGGTATTATTATTTTCTTCCAAAAACATAAGTGTAGTACAAAATAAATGACAATTACTTACTAAAAAAATTTCTTACTAATCAGATTTATAATTATTCAAATCATTATAAATATTCCTCACTAAAACAAAATAAATATGAAAGTAAGCAAAAAAAACCCACAATTTTTACTTACTCAATAAAAAGTAATTAAAAGTTTTACACTATTGCTTATTCCTTTTGAGTAATAATAAACTTTTAGTGCTCCCTCAATTACTTACTCTTTTTCTTAAGACTAAAAGTTAATAAAAATAACTTTTGATGACTTTTTTTAAATAGAAATTGATAAAAAAAAAAATACTTTTAGCGTTCCCCTTATTACTTACTCTTATCACATTTAACTTAGTACACAAATTTCATAAATTTTGTAGTAATGTCATGTTATTTTTAAAGCACTAGGTATCGTGAGCTTATGAATTCAAGCCGCGAGCAAAACACACTGATACGCCAACCAAAAATATATGGTACAGTAGAATTTCTTTGGCATCACTTTTATGTCACTTTTGTTAACATAAAAAAATGTGATGTCCTCAACATTTTTTTTTATTTTCTTTTTGACATTTATATAAATTTAAGATTAATGGTGTAAATAAAAAATACAAACCGTGTAAAAAATAAAAAAGAACTAATAAGACCTAATAACGTATACTTTTATAAGAAAAGAATTAAAATTAAAGAAAAAACAAGTCATTTTCTCTCTTATTCTTCTTAACATGTATAAAAAAAAAAAAAAGATAAAAAAATTCACCACCACAAAAACAAACACATTCAAACACAAAGCGCACACATAAAAACACATAACCAAAAAACTGGGTTGAGTGTTAGCTGAACCTGTTGGCGCGAACGAGGGGTGCGATTGGCGTCGGGTTTGTTGGGATGATGGTACAGTGCTGGGTGGTGGCACGACCATACCCTAAGCTATTATAATATGTTGGGTTTGAAGCACAGTTGATGTATTTATTTTTATTTAGTTTTAGATTGAGATGTGAGATTCATCTATGTGTTTTAACAAGTTTTTAACAATAAATATATGAAGAAATCTTTTTATCTTAAAAATACATACTTAGAGAGGAAGGTACCACGGCGAGTCCTACCTCGTCGATCCGACGTGTAGGCTCGTCGTGCTTATTCGCCACACCCCCTCCCCTCCCCCTTTCGCCGTATGGATTTCGTTTTTGCGAAATGTTGAGGACGAGTAGTTTTCAAAATTTAACCGTTTGTGGTGTGTTTTATAGCCTTTTTGGTTTTTTTTTTTAAATTCTTAATCTTTATATAAACTCTCCTCCATTTAACAATTTTAACAATCATATTCATTCCCCAAAAATCAAAAAAATACTAGAATGGCTTGTTCAGCTCCACACACTTATGATCAAATCAAAACATTGGTTGCTAACCTAATTAAAGAAGACAACGTTCGGCAGAAAGCGATTATGAATTAAGCCAAAAAATTTGAAAGTGCAGTTGTTGCAAAAGATGATTTGCAAAAAAAATATGAAGAATTCAATGATATTCCAAAAGAGTGGCGTGATTCGATGATCAATTTTTTGAAAAAAGAATCAGACAAAGACTATGCGATACATGATGCTTTGGTTGATGAAGCCGTTAAAATCGAAAGACAAATGGAATCTAAACAAGAATGGATTAGAGAATTTTAATTTCCGTGTTTTAGTTCTAATTTAAATAATGTTATTTAATTACAGTAATGTTATTTTATTTTCTATGTTGTAATTTTAATTTCAGTAATGAATTTTCCAACGGTTATGTTTAAATTTGAATTTTCCAACGGCTTTTAATTGAACATGGGTTCCAACAGCTATATTTTCTCTATAAATACTACTTCTATTTAGTATTTTTTTTTCTCACACAAAACCATACTCTCAAACATGTCTCAAGGAAACACTTCTGCAAATAAGAAACAAAACAAACGAAAAGCTACTCGAAGCAACCCATCGACACCAGAAAAGGTATCAGAGACAATCCCTCCACAACCTTACCCAAACACGATGGGTGAATCATCCGTTCCTACTGTTGATCAACCAGAGAGCCCTGTTGAAGAATACCAGGTACCTGCTGAGTTCCGTCTTACTGAGGAACAAGAACATCAACTGCTTAATGATGAAGAAACATTACGTGAAACATTAGCAGAAGAAGAAATAGAGAAACAAGAGTTGGCGAAGCAAATCAAGTGGGAAAAAACTGTCGAATTCATCAAGAATTCTTGGGGTATTTCATCGGAATCTGATTCGGATCCCTAAACCGATTAAATTCCGTCGAACTGTACTGTATCGTATCAAATCGTTTTTAAATTTATTTCGTATTTGTAATTTTTATTTCTGTATTTGTAATGTTTTTATTTGAATGAAATAAATTTTAGTTTGTGTGAAAATGAAAAAAAAAGTGAAAAAAAATAGTGGTGGGGCCCAAGTGATGAAGGGTTAGGTGTGTTGTGAGTGATGGGGTATTTTTGTTAGTTGTCTTAGTGTGATGTCACCCTGAGTTGACAGTTGACTGAGCAAAATTTTGAGGGGTGCCTTGTTGTGACACCCTTGTCTCTTACATATCAAGAATGTGACGATAGTGGTGGGGATTAACTATAGTTGTTTTTGTTTTTTTTCTACTATTTGCTAAATGCTACAGTACAATAATTTCAAAGTGTAAAATATAATAAAGTATGTATATCCCGTTAATTTGTTACAATAATTTTATTAGTAGTAGTGGACGCCAACTACACACACATACATACACATTTAATTTTCGTGCCAAAACCGAAACCCTAAAACAACAATGGCGGCAGAAAACACTATCCTTGATTCGATTATCTTTAATCCTCTAATCTGAATATCATATAACAATGCTGTTTTCTCGGTTAATCAGTGATTAATCCTGAGTTAACAACGTTTTTATTTGGTTGCAAGTTTTTAGGGTTTCTTTTAATCGATCTTTTTATTTTTCTGGCTGCGTTTGTGTTTGCGTTTGTTCTTTAATTCTAGGTCGGTATCGTGTTGATTTTGATCGTCATTATATATTATTGGTGTGTTTCCACTTGGTTCCTACACGATTATCTTCTGTTTCGTTGTATTGTTATCGCAAAATTAGGGTTTCGGTTCACTGCTTGGTTTTTTTAGGGTTTGTTTTAGTCGTTCTCGCTGGTTAGGGTTTCTGATGGAACCTAATGATTATTCAAAGATGGACGATCGTTCGGCTGGGTAGGGGTTTGATGGTGTTGAACGAGATAGCGCTAGGGTTTCTTTTAACCCTAATATCACTATGCGAAGACCTGTGACGTCAGAAACGCAGTATCTGCTTGGTGAGTTCTTAAGCGTCTCTTCTCCTATGGTTACTAGACTTAAGTTTCTGGATGGAGATATTAATTGTGGTATGGGCATTCAACCTGCAATTGGCGCTAATGTGTTCGATGCGAAGGACCTATTCGATTAACAAGATTTTGGGATTTACTCCAGAGTCTATTCAAGATGTGAGTGAGTTATTTATAGTTAAACTTGGCATGACTATAGATATTGAAAGTTTTGCTAAGGATATTGAAAGTGGGAAATATAAAGTGTGGTCGATGTTGAATTACGCACAACGTACTGGGATTTTTAAGATTGTTCGTGAAAGGATGGATCTCCTTTTAAATCCTTCACATATGGAGAGCAATACTATGCCTATATCTAGTGAAGGAGGTGCTAGTGCAAGTAAGAATGTGCAGTCGATTGAGGATATTGCCGCTGATTTTTCTAATAAAATGGATACGCTTACTTCTATTTGAAGTCATGATACTAGCGCAAATGAAAAGGAACAGTCCGCTTATAATGGTATTTTTCGTCACTTGGTGTCAGAAGATGTTTTTGAAGGTGTAAACGTCTCTATTCCTTGTAAAGTGGTTCAGAAGGTCAGTCATCGTCTTGAACATACGCTATATGGTTACTTTATTGGAAAGAGAATGGCTTTCCTGGTTGTGGATTATTATGTTCGAAACAACTGGGTGAAACATGGGTTGACACAGATCATGATGAATTCTAAGGGTTTTTTCTTTTTCAAATTCAAGTCACTTGCTGGTTTGGAAGCAGTTTTAGAAGAGGGCCCGTGGTTGATTCGTAATTCTCCGATCATTCTCAAAAAATGGTTGATAGATACTAGGTTGGTTAAAGAAGAATTGACTCGTATTCCTGTTTGTGTTAAATTACATGATGTGCATATTCAAGTCTTTGAAGAAGATGGAATTAGTATGATTGTTTCTTTCATTGGTAAACTTGTGATGCTAGATTCCTACACTAGTTCCATGTGTAAAGAGTCATGGGGTCGGAGTAGTTTTGCCAGATGCTTAATTGAGTTTAATGTTGAGGCTGATTTTGTGGATGTTGTTACCATTGGTGTCCCTTCTCTTTCGGGGGAGGGTTTTACAAAGGAAACTATCTGTATTAAATATGAATGGAGACCTCCTAGATGTGCTGAGTGTAAGACTTTTGGTCACTCTCTTAATCAATGCTCTAATAAGGTGGTTGTTTCTCCTATAGTTTCTACTGCTAGTACTGGTCCATCTACTTCTGTTGCTATTCCTGTTGTTGAGAATAATGAGGGTTTCCAAACGGTGACCAAGAGAAAGAGAAATATGTCGAAATCTATCAAGGGTGGTAAGTTTACTGGTCTATCGGTTCAACCGAATATCAAATTTGTTCCTAAAGCTACAGTTAGTGATCAAAAGAAGGGAGTGACTAGTGCGAAGACTGTTTCTTTGCCCAAGTTGAAGTCTATTGATACGTCATCATCAGGTGTAGGGCTATCTACATCTAATCCTTACTCTATTTTGGATCATGATGATGAAGATGACGAGGTTGAAATGGTTTATGATGAAACAACTAACTTATTCTCTAAAACAAATGCAGGTGGAAATTCCTTCATGGCAGCTGTTAGCTAGTTTGGTTCATTTCGTTGTGTACTAGGTGTTTTGTAAGTGTTTATGGCTTTTCATAAGCACTAGATTTAGGTGTTTATCAAGCTTTTTAGCTTGAGGTTTGTAAAACCCGTATTTAAATATTTAAAATATTAAATACGCAGTTTTAATTATATATAACTATATGCATTTATTCAGAAAAATAATTATTACGAACTTATATACGTTAAGTACGCAAAATTAATACGTTCCGGAAAGACTAAAGACACGCGTAAATTGATCACGAAAGTAGGTAAATAATTTAAATCCTTAAAAAAAAAAAAAAAAAAAAAAAAAAAAAAAAAAAGTGGAAAAGGGCTTTTGGCCGGTTTGTGTAAAAAAAGAAAGAATTGGGCTTTGGCCCGTTTGGTTCTAGAGAAATAAAAGAAACGGGGGTTTCCCCTTTACACTTACAGCGAACAAAAAAAACAAACTAGGGTTTCTACCTTGGGTGGCCGCCGGCTGTGAACCAACACCAAGAGGTTTCGGGTTTAATCCCATCTTTGATTCATGTATAATGGTCATTTCTTCATCAATATTACAACGGTAATTGGTCCTTTCCTCTAATTTAACTTTCATATCGTGTTTTGGTGTTGTAAGACCTGTAGCAAACAGAGATCTAATGCAATCATCACAAGGGGGTCGGTTGTTTTGGTAACCACGAAGACCGAGACCAGCAGGTCTCGGTGTGTGGTGTTTTTGGCCAGCCGTGACCACACAAGGGTGTTGGTGCATTGTTTTGCCAACCGCAACCCATAAACAACCCCAAACATGGGTGACGGGCTATAGGGGGGGTTTAGTTTTTATGATACAATGAGTGAGTAACACTAGCAGGGGCGTTTGGGTTGTAAACTGTAGGTACAGACTATAAGGGAGCGTTTGGAACTGCGAACAGTGGGACAAAAACAATAGCAGTGGGAACCACTGCATTAGCAGTGGGAACCACTGCATTAACAGTGGGAATAAAATGCAAGCAGTGGGAATAAAATGCAAGCAGTGGGAATAAAATGCAAGCAGTAGGAACTTAAGACTAACGGTGGGAATTATTTAAGTTTGGTTAAATCATTATATAAATAAGTTTTAAAATAAAGTTAAATATATTGTTATTTTATTATTTAATTAGTAAGACTAAATTGATTTTAACTTTGTCATTTTAACTACTTAAAAGACGGATTTCATTTATGATTTAAATTAATGATTTATTTCAAGAAAACTAAATTGGAAATCTTTCTATTTTAGGAAACTTTCACTTTACAACAGGGTACTATTTATAGTAATATCGGGATTATTAGAACACAGCATAATACACAGTAACCATGAATAAGTATATACTAATCAGTAAACATTTAAAGATCAGTCGGGTTATCAGAAATATACCAGATAAGCAGATTAATCAGATTATACATAAACAGTAGTACAAGAATAAAATAAATTAAACTAAGAACAGATGAAAATTGATAATAGTAAACAGTAATCAGTTAACTTATTTTCGCGTACGTTATTTATGTAGTAACCATGAAGTCGGATAGATCTTTCAGCTTTCAGTCTTATTTCATTACTGGACACGAGGTACGGAATTACCGTCCTTCAGTATGGACTTTTCTTTTCTAAGCATGATTAGGATTCCCCGTCTGCAGCCAAATATTTTCCCTAGTATATGTTTAAGATTATCAGTAATCATGTTAATAACTAAATGAATTGCCTGAGCATTATATACAAGCATGACCAGTTTATGTACTAGTTACGGAGGTACCGTAACCATGACACTAGAGGCACCGGTGTCGTGACTCACATGCATGAGAATGATATCCTGCATCGTCCCAGTCATGTTCAGTTTGGCCGTTTTTATATGTATGTTTAGTGGGGCGTATGGATGCATCCTAGGCTTATCAGTTTACAAGTTATCAGGGTGAATGTGGTGTGTGCTCTACATCCTTCACATTGGAGCTGATCCCTCCACCCAGCACAGTATTTAGAGGTCACCCCTCTACAGTTATTTAGAGGTCACCCCTCTACAGCATGACGAGGTCATCCCTCCAGTTATTCATGCACCGTTGTTACAGCACATGACCTATATAAGCTCTGGCAATTAAAATACAGTAAATGCATGTTTTCAGATTTAACAGATAACAATTCGGCTTTATTATTTTTAAATCAGACTTTACAGATTATACACAGATTTCCGCTGCAACTTTACTTATCAGTCTTACAGCTTCAGTATTCTATCATCTGTTTCATTCAGTAAATTCTTATCATGCTTTATATCCGTTCACTGAGCGTTATGCTCAGTCGTATCTCCCTTTCATGTTCTAACGGCAGGTACACCAGGACGTTTTTAGGATTCTAAGAGCATGTGATTTTGGATGGAAGCTATCCACCCTTCTTACTTTATGCATTTCTTACATTATCCTGCTTATTTGGACATTGTTTAGTCCTTTCATTCAATATTTTACTTTTCATGTTTTGAGCTTATGTTTGGATTGCCGATGTTTGATTCCGGTATTTCCTTTACGGTCAGTTAATGTTTTAGGACATTTACCTTATGCTTTGATGACACGCCATAAATACACGTAACGGTCCACTTATCCAAGTGGGGTGTTACAATTATGGTATCAGAGATATAGGTTCGACCGTGGGTAGTCACCAGGAACTTCCTAAATTTTGGCGTTGTTATCTTTCATATTTCTCATGCATTTATTAGTCAGTTTTCTTCAATTATCAGTCAGTTTTCTTAAAGTTTTTTACTAAGTAAAAGGTTGGTAAAGGACTGTCCATATTTAGTCGCATGTGCTTTTCTACGAATTTTGTTTTGGTGAACCGACCCATAGGCGTTCACCCTTGCCCGTTCAGATTTTTGTATTGGTGAACCGACCCAATGGTGTTCATCCTTACTCTTGACAGATTCATGCTTTCAGTCGAATATTACTTGGTGAACCAGCACATATACGTTCACCAATGTTCAGATCAAATTTCATGTTTTTCAGTTGAATGTTGTTTTGTGAACCGATTCATAGTTGTTCACCTTTGCTCCTATCATGACATTTTATAAAGTTTTAACAAGTACGGATTGGACTACCGCAATCTATATTTAGTCCCAGATTGTAAATTTCTACACATGACAGTTCTTAGAAAATTTGACAAGTATGGATCAAACCAGAATCGCCCATACTTAATCACAGGTTTTGTTCCTTGAATTTTATAGAGTGAACCATAGCCATCCACATCAGTTGATGCTAAACCTCAGTTGATCATACTCTTATAGTCCTTATAATAATCTAGTTCTCACAATCTCAAGCTGATGTCGTTTTCACATTGATTCAGTTTCATGTCTCCCTACGAGGGTTTTATGTTCAGCAGAGTGATAATGTTTTCATACTAAGATACAAAAGGGGTTACAATAAAATCATGTTTTCATAATAATCATGTTTGATCTTCATCAGTCATGTCTTCATGCTGACCACTGTTGGGACTTTGATTATATCATACTTTTCAGCGTTGATACAACCAGCAGTAAGTCGACGCAGGAATTGTCCGCCTATCATGTTACTTATTTCAGATCAGTTTACTACCGCTTAAATCAAATTATTTGCTTGATCATGTCAGACAAGCGACACAGTATCGATCATCCCATAAAATTTCCACTAGTGCCATGTACAATATTCATATGTATCTCATGTACAGTGTCTCAGTTATACTCCATGTACAGTATTTCATGTGTACTCCACGTAAAGTGACTCAGATATGCTCCATGTGCAGTATTCATTTTGTACTTCATGTACAGTAGTCCAGGTGTACACCAGGTACCCTACTCCATGGATATTGCTAATCGATCCTCAGTCATCTCAGGCATTTCCACTTGTCAATATTCTACCAGGTGCTGTTGTTGCTCGTGAGTTGAAGATTTTACCAGATGCTAATGCTGCTAACACTTTGAAGACCTCACAAATGTTGATGTTGCTGATACTTTGGAGATCTCTCAAGATGCTGATGTCGTTCATACTATGAAGACTATGCAGAACAAGGACGAAAACTATAAATTTGAAATTTCTGACAAGAATAAATTTCAACCATCAGACACTACCATTCCATTCCATACTTTTACCTTCTCAGTTAGATGTCACACTTCACCCAGCTAACCGTTTATTCAGAAGAGTAAGAACCGGAACTTAGCCGGCCACTCAGCAGAATAGTTACATGAATCGTGGTCATGATAATGACCGTCATAAATTGACAGACAAAGCAGCAGTGACAACCATCGTGATTATAATTAATCAGTCAGTAACCATCGGAACTCCAGAACGGACGTGACCAGAAATACAGAGGTCAATAGTCTAACCGGTCCGCAAATCCTAGCAGTTACCAAAATTTTTCAGCCTGGTCCAAATTCATCCACTAAAACACATGTCAAGACATCAGTCAAGACATAGGTCTCATGTATCAGTTCGGAAGACACATATCAGGACACCATTCATGGTAAACGTCATACGAAACTTTTCTCGAAATACCAGTTAGAACTCATAACTCCGTATGTTTGCTAAACCAGACCCTTAGAAATTCAGGGTATCCTCCAAGGGAGTATACCCGTTTTGTGCCATGCATAAATTAGACCATTAAAAATTCAGCTACCACCACTAGAGTATTATTCAGATTAAACACGCATTGTGCATTCTGTGAGGTTAAAGACGAATACATTCACTGAAGAGTTGCCATATTTACTTCACGTGTTCCTATGTCAGCTTTATCTTAAATCAGGTGGCTACCTGCCTCTCAGCCAGAAAGGACTCCGCAGTATCACAATATTTTAAAGTCTTCCTTCCAATTAAAGACAAGATCTGTCTTACCAACCCTGAACATATTGATTTTACTCCTGCCAGAAAAATCAGTACAAATTGTTCCAGCTTTACGAGCACGTGAATTATTATCTTTTAGCTGTGAAGACTTCTGGTCACCATTCATGATACGAATTCTGAAATTCCTTAAGTTCATGATCAATAGATTATCCCAAAGTTTCCAAATGTAATTCCGGAAGGTTTTCCAGAAATTCATTCTTGACCACAAGACAGAATTTAACATCGAGTTAGTCTCAAGAACGGAACCTGTTTTCGAAACTCTTTATTGCAAGGCTGCAGCTAAGTTAATAGAGTTGCAACATTTGCTGCAAGAATTACCGGAATGAGGCTTTATTCGCCCTGGCGCACCACCAAGAAGAGCACCGTTTCTATCTATCAGGAAGAAGGCCGATATCATAAGATCATGTATCGGCCACAGAAAAATTTTACAAGATCACCATTCTTAATTTCATTCCATAAATAGCAGGTTTATCTGACCTGCTATGATGTCTTAAACATTTTCTAGAATAAATTTCTGATCATGCTACCATCAGTGGTGAGAGAAAGAACATGACGTTTCCAGACTGCTGTTGCACATATTACAGTCTCTCTAAAAATTTTGATTTTTATACTTCTGAGCTCCCTAATGCTCCAGCTATATTATGAAATTATGTATAAATTTTTTTTTCATGACTCTCAGGCTATATCATCAGTATATTCATTGATCACATTCTGATCTGCCTAATGCTAGAGAAGAACACGAGACTCATCTTCTCACAGTTGTACGGAATCTTCAATAGGAGTTATTTTTGGACACAACTTTCCAGATATAAATCTCACTTGAACAAAGTGGCATTTCTGAGTTACCATATTTCAGTAGAAAGAAATTTCAGACAATCCTGCGCATGTGAAGGCCATCACCTGATGGTCCCGACTGACGCCTGTGAGCGAAGTATAATTTTCTAGAACTCAATTGACTACTATCAACAAAATCCTTCCATGACTATTCAGCCAGATTTCCACCAGAACGTCCCATAATCCCAGGCAGATTTTGATACAAGCAATATCACACATTGATGCAGCTATGTTCATGTCTGGATGTCTGACATACCGCAGGTTCAAGATAGAACGTCGTCATGCTAGAAAGTTATTACCACCAGTAGAAATTCTGGACCGAAAGGAGACAAGACACCATGGAGATTGTTATCAGTTTACTACAGACCCAGAAAAAGTATAATACTATCTAAGTCATTGTCGACCATGTAATCAGCCTACGCGTTTTCTTTCATCCGAAAGGATTACGCAGTAGTGGACCTGCGGAGAATTCTGTAGTAAATTGTATGATTTCAAAGTGTTCCATCAACAATCTCGTCAGATAGAAATTAGCGTTCGCGAAATCGCGCTCACGTTCATGTTCACGATCATGTGTGCGTTCACATTCACGTTCACGTTTATCTTTACTTCCACGGGTTATGTCTCATTCGCAGTATGATGCCATTCCAGTTCATGTTTTATGCTATCTCATGATTTAAGCTCATGTTCGCGTTCATAACATTGTTCACGTTCAGATTCGTGTTTCATCTCACGATACATGTTTCCCAGCTTGTTAACGTGTATGGTCACAGAAAACATAAGAAACCAGACTCAAGTGTAGCATAGCTTTTCCATAACCAGGCAGACGTTTCACATCTCAGACCGTATCGGTTAGCATTCCTTCCTCAGTCAGCATACGTTCATGATATGTTCTAGTATCATGCTCACAATATGTTTCACGTATCACATACATGACATATTTCATGCACAACGCTCCTTTTATGATCATGAACCACATTCACAATTGCTCACGTAGCACGTTCACAATTGTTCACGTAGTTCGTCCCTATATATTCTCAACAGCTTGCTCAGAGATATAAAGGTTATCTTTTCAGGATAATTGTACATATCGTTTCATGTATACTACATGCTGCAGCTCATTTCATTCTATCAGATTCAGAAAATCCATCTTAGGTATGGAACCAGAAACTATTTAGCATCATCAGGACAAGGTCATCAGGGCCAAGATTTTTTTTTTATGTTTAGACCTTTGAAGGAATCGTTTCGAGCGGGAGGCCACTCGAAACGAGGAGTCCATCCGGACCTCTCATTCCTTTTCCTTAAATAAATCCAGTTAAGTCATTTCAGTCATGTCACGTTCCATGTTCTCTTCAGTCATGTCAAGTTACATGATCACATCAGTCATGTCATGTTTATACCTATCAACAGCATTATGTCTTAATTAGAAGACGAATTATCCTTCAAGTTTAATTGTCTTTTCAGTTCACGCGTCCTTCCGATTCTAATAACTTTATCAGTTTATTACCATTAATTCGAGGACGAATTTCTCCTTTTTAGAGGGGAAGAATTGCAAAACCCAGTACAGTCGTATCCTTAATTCGGGGACGAATTATTCTTTTTAGAGGGGAAGAATTGTAAAACCCGTATTTAAATATTTAAAATATTAAATACGCAGTTTTAATTATATATAACTATATGCATTTATTCAGGAAAATAATTATTACGAACGTATATACGTTAAGTACGCAAAATTAATACGTTCCAGAAAGACTAAAGACACGCTTAAATTGATCACGAAAGTAGGTAAATAATTTAGATCCTTAAAAAAAAAAAGTGGAAAAGGGCTTTTGGCCGGTTTGTGTAAAAAAAAGAATTGGGATTTGGCCTGTTTGGTTCTAGAGAAAGAAAAGAAACGGGGGGTTCCCCTTTACACATCCAATGAACAAAAAAAACAAACTAGGGTTTCTACCTTGGGTGGCCGCCGGCTGTGAACCAACACCAAGAGGTTTCGGGTTTAATCCCATCTTCGATTCATGTATAATGGTCATTTCTTCATCAATATTACAACGGTAATTGGTCCTTTCCTCTAATTTAACTTTCATATCGTGTTTTGGTGTTTTAAGACCTGTAGCAAACAAAGATCTAATGCAATCATCACAAGGGGTTCGGTTGTTTTGGTAGCCACGAAGATCGAGACCAGCAGGTCTCGGTGTGTGGTGTTTTTGGCCAGCCGTGACCACACAAGGGTGTTGGTGCATTGTTTTGCCAGCCGCAACCCATAAACAACCCCAAACATGGGTGACAGGCTATATGGGGTTTAGTTTTTATGATACAATGAGTGAGTAACACTAGCAGGGGCGTTTGGGTTGTAAACTGTAGGTATAGACTATAAGGGAGCGTTTGGGACTGCGAACAGTGGGACAAAAACAATAGCAGTGGGAACCACTGCATTAGCAGTGGGAACCACTGCATTAACAGTGGGAATAAAATGCAAGTAGTGGGAATAAAATGCAAGCAGTAGGAACTTAAGACTAACGGTGGGAATTATTTAAGTTTGGTTAAATCATTATATAAATAAGTTTTAAAATAAAGTTAAATATATTGTTATTTTATTATTTAATTAGCAAGACTAAATTGATTTTAACTTTGTCATTTTAACTACATAAAAGACGGATTTCATTTATGATTTAAATTAATGATTTATTTTAAGAAAACTAAATTGGAAATCTTTCTATTTTAGGAAACTTTCTGTTTACAACAGGGTACTATTTATAGTAATATCGGGATTATTAGAACACGGTATAATACACAGTAACCATAAATAAGTATATACTAATCAGCAAACATTTAAAGATCAGTCGGGTTATCAGAAATACACCAGATAAGCAGATTAATCAGATTATACATAAACAGTAGTACAAGAATAAAATAAATTAAACTAAGAACAGATGAAAATCGATAATAGTAAACAGTAATCAGTTAACTTATTTTCGCGTACGTTATTTATGTAGTAACCATGAAGTCGGATAGATCTTTCAGCTTTCAGTCTTATTTCATTACTGGACACGAGGTACGGAATTATCGTCCTTCAGTATGGATTTTCCTTTTCTAAGCATGATTAGGATTCCCCGTCTGCAGCCAAATGTTTTCCCCAGTATATGTTTAAGATTATCAGTAATCATGTTAATAACTAAATGAATTGCCTGAGCATTATATACAAGCATGACCAGTTTATGTACTAGTTACGAAGGTACCGTAACCATGGCACTAGAGGCACCGGTGTCATGACTCACATGCAGGAGAGTGATATCCTGCATCGTCCCACTCATGTTCAGTTTGGCCGTTTTTATATGTATGTTTAGTGGGGCGTATGGATGCATCCTAGGCTTATCAGTTTACAAGTTATCAGGGTGAATGTGGTGTGTGCTCTACATCCTGCACATTGGAGCTGATCCCTCCATCCAGCACAGTATTTAGAGGTCACCCCTCTACAGTTATTTAGAGGTCACCCCTCTACAGTTATTTAGAGGTCACCCCTCTACAGCATGACGAGGTCACCCCTCCAGTTATTCATGCACCGTTGTTACAGCACATGACCTATATAAGCTCTGGCAATTAAAATACAGTAAATGCATGTTTTCAGATTTAACAGATAACAGTTCAGCTTTATTATTTTTAAATCAGACTTTACAGATTATACACAGATTTCCGCTGCAACTTTACTTATCAGTCTTACAGTTTCAGTATTCTATCATCTGTTTCATTCAGTATATTCTTATCATGCTTTATATCCGTTCACTGAGCGTTATGCTCAGCCGTATCTCCCTTTCATGTTCTAACGACAGGTACACCAGGACGTTTTTAGGATTCTAAGAACATGTGCTTTTGGATGGAAGCTATCCACCCTTCTTACTTTATGCATTTCTTACATTATCCTGCTTATTTGAACATTGTTTAGTCCTTTAATTTAATATTTTACTTTTCATGTTTTGGGCTTATGTTTGGATTGCCGATGTTTGATTCCGGTATTTCCTTTACGGTCAGTTAATGTTTTAGGACATTTACCTTATGCTTTGATGACACACCATAAATACACGTAACGGTCCACTTATCCAAGTGGGGTGTTACAAGGTTAATGTGGAACCTTAGCCACATTCCATTTATACTTCACTATTTTTTGGTTAATCTATTTACCGGGAAACCCATTAAAAAAAATTTATTAGTAGTAGTTACTTGAAGGCTTAGTTACTTCATTTACTATTTGCTAGTAGTTGCTAATGTCACAACAAGGTGCCCATGACATGACACTAAAAAACGAATATAGTTGTTTCCTAACACGTATTTCTATAATTCTATGCTATCATATACAAGACACGAATGTGACATATTGCATGTAAGGAGGCAGGCAACATGGTTGCTAATTGGCCTAGAGAAACATAAGGAATTTAATATTTGTTTATGGCGTTTATTATTGGATGTATAAAAAAGGATATCATTTTAAAAAGTAGTAAAAAACATGGTGGTTGAAGCATATGTCAAGTTTCGCTTTTGGGTGCAAAAATCAAGCGACAAATGATGCCAAAATCCAAAGTTGGATATACAAAGTCTAACAAAAGCGCGTATTCTTTTATTGATGTTGCATTTTCAGGATCAAATGTTGAGCAGTATTGAAATATATCTGGACCAAGATTGAATGCCTTGTCAAGAGTTGAGGGTTAGATTATGCAATGTCAAACAAATAAAAGTTCATTAACATATGCAGTGTTTAGTTATGTGCTATAGTAAAGAACATTAATGATGAAAGTAAATTACGAACTTCGTCATTATAGTTTACATATCGTGATGTTCGTGGGCGTTGAGAGTGTTTGCATCCATAGTGATTATTCTGAAAGAAACAAAATATTGTTGTAGAAATTATAATGAAAGTGCATGTAAAACCTGATATAATAAAGAGGTGTTTATCAAAAATTTCAGGGGTAAAAGTTTGAAAAAAGAGGGGTTTGAAACTAAAAAGTGGTTATATTTTTTGGTGCGGCCACATAATTATCAAATGTAAATAAGTATAGACTTGATTTACTCTTTGGGTGTGGCCACACACTTATCTGATTAATTCTGGAAAGGGCCCCGTGGTATCAGTCTGCACTTATCAAGTGGACGAACAAATTATATTTTGACTGCAAGTGTCTGTGGATCGCTCGCTGCTTCACAATATTTCTAATAATAGTCTTTATAACTACCTTATTTAGGATAACGTTTAACTTATAATCAAGAAGTGATCACATGCACAAACTTGTTTTCATTTCAAGTCTAAGGATGACTTAATCACCATTTTTCAAAGTCTTACTCATGACAAGGATCCAAAAGTAATATTCGCAATTTCAGGGTGTCCAATACACATCCATTATGAATAACACATAAGTTTGACGGGAATCGTCCATTATATCCAAAGAATATAACCAACACTCACATTTATCTTAATGTAGACAATATTCTCATATTGCTAATCGACAATGGACATATTTAGAATATTCAAATATCCAAAGATTAAACATACAAATATAGGACAACAATAATTATATGAATAAAAGCAAACATTAAGTATCTTTATTCATCAAAAAATAATAAGTGTCTTACAATCCCAATTATCCAAATACTAAAACATATATGCATGAAAATAATTTAGCAATTGAAGTCCAATATTTCTAACATTCTCAACTTTCCTTTACAAGAAAGTTATATCTCTACTACATATAAAGCATTTACCCCTAAATCTTGAATGTTGAAAACCATGATAATTTAGGAATTGTTGAAATATTAATTACACGTATTATGTAAGGAATGTTGAAAATTTGAAAAAATGCTGGAACTAAGTTGTAATGTTCGAATTTTTAGAGTATTTAGAGGAAGTCAACCTATTTTATTGCTGAAAAGTATATCACAAAAAATCAGGAAGTAATCAGGGATTTTAATCTTGCACAAGAAGCTTTTTCATGTTAAATATTTAACATTCTTCCATTCGATCACTACGTATTTTCTTTTTATTGTCTACTATCATTCTCTTAATAATACTAACATTTCTTGTTTTTTTTTCAAGATGGATGTAACATTTGGAGGAATGCCATGAAAGAATCTGCCTAACCCGGCCATCTTCTTTTGTAGGTATGCAATATTATGTGACCATAATTTTATATGTCTTTTTTTGGTTATGGATGTTGGTGATGGCGAATGAAGATCGTGACAACATCTGATGCTTTTAGGTTGTTTGGACGTTATTGGTTTGGTTAGTGGATTTCCATGGCATGGTGGTTTTGAGTGTGTTTGGTGATTTGTGTTCTTGGTCGTTTGAGATAAGATCTATCTCTGGTAATGTGTTTTTCTTATATTTAATTGTTTTGGGTGTCTTTCGATTTATTGTCGTTTGATGGTTTTAGTGTGTTCGGCAGATTCGAAATTCGTTAGAGATCTACATCCTATTATCATGTTCTTACTTTTTTGTATTGTTTAATATTCCTTGAAAACCTTTTGTATTTTTGGTCAATTACACTACTTTGTCAATCATACAATATTGTTGAAAGTATTTAACTCTTGAAACTATGAAACCTATTCAATTACACGATTAGTCTTAAATGCAAAAGGAAATCAATTTTTATACATCGTTGGACTGAATGTATAAAGAAAGTATTTACTCCATTAACATGTTAATGGCTAGCAACTCTTCTATGTAATGCATATATGATAGTGGCGCAACAAAAGTACCGCCACCACGAAAAAAAAATCAGCACATTCTTCTCACCAACGTTGTTTATCTCAATGTTAGTAGAATAAAACACTCTACAAGTATATGTAAAGACTACTCAAGTACCCACATACTTACTTACAGTACTTAACCAACCTGCATATATTTAAATGGAAATTTAATAAAGATAAGTAGTTTCATTCAAACCTTTAAAAGTATTAGTAGTTTTATTCAAACCCTTGAAAGTATTAGGGCAGAATGAGTTGTAGCGACACCACAATCTCATATTGTGTTCTTTGGTTTTATTCTAGATCCATATTTTTTGTGTAGAGTGGAGGTTTGTTTAGTTTATTTTGTTTATAGTGAGTAGATCGATTGATCTGTTTTTTGTAGTGTCATACAATAACTTTGTGTGCCTTAATTAAATTTAAAGTTAAGATAGAAATTCATATTTTGCAAGAGTTGAATAACAACAAAAGAGATCCATGAACAGCTTGGATATTTTCTATTTTTGATGAACTTCAAAATGCATGTAAATGTAAGAGTGCGAGAGTTATTGTTTCCATTTAGAACGAGAAGTTAGCATCGACAATATTTATCATATCGAAATAAACTTAAAGATATTGTGTCGTAGAAATTAAAGCTTGACACATAGAACACATAGAAGAAAGAGGATTTAGTTATTAACTCGGATTACTTTGTAAAAATGTTTGTAACATGTTTGTAGATATATTGCATCTGTATAGATATGTAGCTATAATATGTTAGATATTATTTGATTATTATTTGCTTGAAAAAGAGTTTACTTTGATTAACTACAAAATTGATTAAGAATGTTTTAAAATTGTTTTGAGATTTGTTATAAATTAAGATCATGGAATAGAACATAGTGATCGAACTCGATTCAAATGTTGCAAAATTATTAACTTTATTATGTTATACAACGGCATATATAATGTGTTTGTCGTAAAGTGTTTAATGTTGACAGTCAAATGTTGTGAATTTTAATACCCGTTTAGTAAACAACAAGCATTTTTCGTTTTCTTTTTCGGAATGCTATTTTTCAACATGTCAATGTATCGAGTGTCAAGGCTTATATGTTCTCACTTCCAATACAGTTCTTTCTCGTGTGTTTTATACTCTTTTCAACATAGCATACTACGTAGTATTTTATAAACCACATTTGGACACAAAAATCAGCAACATACATGTTAATATGTTATGCACGTGCAATTGATTAGAATAACACTTCAAGGGTTAATATTTTTTTTTCAATGGTTAATATTTGAATGAGTAAACAAAATACTTATGGCGTGAATTTAATTTTATAACTGGAAATAACAATGGTATTATTTGAGGGGGTTTTATAGAAGATCGCGAATCTTTGAGGATTACTACTTGTGTTTGTTTGTTGATTGGTGTTTTTGGTTATGGAAGGATTTAAGATGATTGATGTTGGTTCATTAACAGATCACAGGATATAGGAGTTCATATGACGACTGTTATTAGGGTTTCTTCAAACCCTAATTTGGTTTATAACGAATCTGACTCGCTAAGGGTAAGTCCAATGGACTCTCATGTTCATACTCCTGTTTTGGAGTCGCATGGAGTGCATACGTCTTCATGTATGCATGATTAGCCATCTAAGTCTGATTATACAAGTGGTGCTACTTTAACTAAGTCGATCGTTGATGATGGTTTTATGTGGGATAAGAATGTTACTGCTACCAGTTGTTCAAAAGGGTTGGACCAACGTATGGGGGTGACGAAACAGGATACAACAAAATACGAAGGTAAGCCTAGCAATACAAAGTCTAACTTCAGTTTTACTGAATCTGTTAGAACTAATAAAGGCCCGGGAATTGCTTTCAATACGCCACTTAAGGTCGTAACCGAGATACACAGCTACGCGTTTGGTCTATCGTTCCTACCCTCAGGTTTACTACATGTGCAAATGATAATCATCTCATCGAAGAAGAAAAAGAAACGGACTACATCAAGCTGATTGATCACACTTTTTTTACTGTATCTCAACCACAACACGTCAATCAAATGTTTTCATCTTCACTTTATGCTTTTATGAACTTTGGTATTTTTATTAAAAAGCTATTCTGCCACTATGCGCAACATTTGGTTATCAGATATAGGACAATTCTTCAATCTCTTAGCATTATAATCGGAATCCATTAATTAGCACAATATTGTCTATCATTTATTATCTTTCGCTAGGATATTCCGCCGTTATGCGCGGGTACTCATCTAGTAGTCATTTGAGTAAACTTTCTGAATACTTGCTTCAAATTTCACAATTTGTGAAATATTTGAAAATCATAATGAGTGTCTTATCTCACATGCTGATACTATGGCAAGTGTCATATTATGGAGATATCGTCATACCTTGTATATGGTATTTGAAATCAGTGATATACTGACAGTCATCTTTTACAGTGTTTTAAAATGTAAAGTATTCTTATTCCTTAATATGTAATGCAACAATACTCTTTGTTGAGCACATCTAGGTTAGCACACTTATCATAAATGATAAGATCTTACTTTACTAGAATCGACTATCCACTAGCAGCAGGGTACACGTACAACACTATACTTTATAATTCGTAAATATTTGTATTAATCTAAATACTCTCAGTTAGATATTTTTGTTGTCAGCTCATTTTGATCTTGTTCAAAAGTAACAACCAGTCTTATACATAATATAATATATATACATAATGAATCCCTAGTTCAAAACATAAGGTTTCGATCCATGTAATTAACTATGTCAAGTGAAATATATCGCTTAATATTTGCTTTAATAATATATTGCATTTTTTGGACTTAATTACCGCATATATTTATTTCAATAAACATTTATTCCAAAGTCATAAATTTTTATCCCATAAATTCTCAAGTGACGTTTCATCCCAATATAAGGACTGACATCTAGCTTAAATAGAATGATGTCTTCAATATGTTATACAACATATGAATTTAAAGGAAAAAAGCAATGCTCTCACTTAATGTCAAGTGTACTTAAAAATATCTAAATTTAATCAAATTCATATTGTAATTAAATTCTAGATTTGGCTCCTAAATGCATGATTTAATCCATACTGGATTATACTAAATAAAGATTTTATATACTCATAAACCTTTTGATTACACGCCGTCTTTGCTTAAAGTAAGCATAGGAAAAAACTATAAAAATTAGTTGTCATATTTCATATACATGGAAACATATATGACAATCAGTTATTTTTATTTAATCAATCCGTGTAGGGAAGAAAGAATTAATCACATTCCATTGCTTGAGTATTGTAGAAACTAGAAGGAGGGGGTTGAATAGTTTCTTATAATTTACTTGTTAAAATATGGTTTCCAAAAATACTTTTTTAAAAAAAACTTAGGCTTGAGGAAATATGTGAAATCTTCTTATGCACAAATATGAACAATGATAGTGTAGCTAAACTAATACTAACAAAAATATATCCACAAAGAATATAGAATGATAGTGTAGCTAATCTAATATTAACACATGTATATGCAAAAAGAATAAGGAATGTAAAGAGTTAAGGGTAAAAAAAGATCAAACCGAACACCAAGGATTTATAGTGGTTCGGCAACGAAGCTCACTCCTCGTTCCTACTCCACTCCTCGAGTACTCATTACTCGAGAGTTCACTACACAACAAGCTCCTTATGGTAGAGAAAACCGTACACGTTGCTTAACCAATTTCCGACTCTAAGCTAAAAGTCGAGCCCTAATCGTAGCTAGGACCAATCTACACAACTATACTTAGTACATACACAACTTCCAAATAGACACAACTACTTGGATCTTCACAACTATGACACAACTACAAGTATATAAAAATTGATCTTCAATGGATCTTTGGTGGTGGACTCAACACTTCACTAGGATAGTGTTCTTCTCTTTGCACTTGGAGAGGAAGGGTTGGAAGAACAAGATTCACTTCTTAAACAAGTAATAATCAAACAAATGATCAAAGATTTGAGTGATTAAAGAAGGGGTTTGAATCTGGAAATAAATGTGCAAAAGAGGTGAGGTGAAAAGCTGAGAATGGTCCACTATTTAAAGGATAAAGGAGCCAACGGCTATATCTGCCCGCGGTACCTTATCACAGCCCGCGGTACCTTATCGATAAGGTACCGCCTAGGCGCTAAGGTACCGCCGGACTAGACTCCGCTCCTTTTTGTCCTTTAGTGGTGGAGGTCTTATCTGGGTATAAAAATATCTTGAAAGGATATTCTTAACAGAATAAGAATATGCCATTTTCAAATTTCAAATAATTAATTTAATAAAACATTTTCTTAAAAATAAAGTTTAATAAAAACTTGTCACATTTAATAAAAGTGAGTTTTAAGAAAAGATTAAATCACTTGATCACTTGATTAAGGTTAGTACTTGTTTATCCATACCTTAAGTGAAAATGGGTAAAATGTAAAATACTTGAACTCAAGAATTCGTTTTTCGTTGTTTTCGTAAATGCTTGTTTTTACATATTGTCGTAATCAAAACTAAGCGAGACCGAAAAATGCAAGTAACGTTTTTAGTCATTATTGCATTAACAATCTCCCCCTTTTTGATTCCAACAATACATAAACTCAATCACACAAAAAACAAGATTTTCGAAGACGAGTTTATTTATTTCTCCCCCTTTGTCGAAGCAAAAAGGTTGCGTAAGCCGGTGTTGAAGAAACGACTTTGCAAAGACTCCCCCTTGGTGCTTACTCCCCCTAGATTGGGGCACCGGGGAATCGAGATATGGTGACAAGCTACATAGAAGGGTTAGTTGAACAAAAGAAACAACCAACAATATATAGCAATAGGTCACAAAAAAGATTAAAAGAGAAGAAAACACAATGACAAAGATCCAAGATAGGTTACTAAAGAAACATCATACAACGAAGTATGAAAAAAAGAAGAAACAAGCCAAAAGCATAAATCTAATCCTAGTTATTCTAGAATTCTAAGATTTGCTTGAATTTGGTGTCTTGGGGATAAGCAACCAATGCTTATATGAAAGACAAGGTAATAGCGGAGGGTGGTGGTGGTGGCTTGTTGGAGATCTCATAATCAAAATGAAGAGGAGGCTTGATTAAGAGACTCTTAATGTAGCTCAACTCCTCATAGATGTGTGCCATAGCAAGATGTTGATATTGACAACAATGACAATATGTTCCATGGTGCATGACATTATCATGAGAAGGAGGAAGAACACTAAAGGGTGGTGGTGGAAGAAAGGAAGTTCCACAATCAACATTCTTGGTAGGAGAAATGTGATTAAGAGTGTTCTTGGGTGGGTTTGGATTGAAAGCAATTGGAGAAAATGGAGGAGATTCAAGGCTTTCATTTGGAGAATAAGACATTTTGGATGTGAAGAATGCAAAATGCTTATGGTTTAAATTGGGAAGGCTTTGGGTATTTTTTGGGTGGTCAATGGTTTGAAACAAAGATTCTCAAAAAGGTTGGAGCAAATCTGGAGTTTCAGACAAAAACCCGAAAAGGAAGGCCACTGTAGGCGGTTCCTTATCTATGGTGGCGGTACCTTATCAATAAGGTACCGCGGCTCACTTATGGAACCGCCTGCAGAAGCAGGGTTTGGTGTTTGGAGAAAGATTTTTCAACAAATCTTATTTTTCTAGTCTAACTTATCATAGGGATGTGCTTAAAAGCTAAGATAGACAAGGAAAGTATATGCAAACTTACCAAATAGAGATTTGACCAAAATACATTGATAAAAAAATCAATGTAGGAGGTGTGTAAGACAAGACCTTATGACACAATGATCCTCCATGATTCAATCTTGTTCTCGCTATGTTTGAGAGAATCATACATATGAATTATGTAAGCTCTATATTAATAGCGAGAATCTATGAAAAATCGTTTTTAGATTGAATTAACAATGTCAAACGAGTTTCTAAACCGTTTTCGAAAGAGACTTTGAGAGTTTTGAAAAGGAGATGAGAAGATTTTTCAAAAGAATCTTAAAAGACTCAAGGACTCAAGGTGGTAAGAGAAAACACACAAGAAGAAAAGAATTTAAGGAAGATGTTCCATTAATCCTAGACCTAGACGCAAGTAATAAAAAGGTTCCCTCTTAAGTGGCTTAGTGAAGATATCGGCTAAGTTGTCCTCGGAGGGCACCTTTTCGATAGTAATGTTCCCCTTTTGAACATTATCTCTAAGGAAATGGTGTCTAATTTCTACGTGTTTGGTTCGCGAATGTTGCACGGGATTCTTGCTTAGGTCTATAGCTCCTTTATTATCGCACATGATGGAAACATCATCAAGAGAAATCCCGTAATCAACAAGCGCTTGCTTCATCCATAGAGCTTGTTGGCATGCTTTACCGGCACTCTCATACTCGGCTTCCGTGGTGGATATCGCAAGAGCGGTTTGTTTCTTGGAGAACCAAGAAGTTAAACAACAACCCATGAAGGTACAAACTCCACTAGTGCTTTTCCGGTCCACATAGTCTCCCGCATGATCCGAGTCCGCGTAGACAATGGTTTCTACGCCGGTCCCTTTAGGATACCATAATCCTAAATGTATAGTGCCTTTAATGTATCGGAAGATACGCTTAACCGCTTCAAGGTGAGAGGTTTTGGGAGCCTCTTGGAAGCGAGCACAAAGGCAAACACTAAACATGATATCCGGTCGACTTGTCGTTAGGTACAACAAACTACCAATCATACCTCTATATTTGGTGTTGTCTACCGACTCACAATCATCATCTACGGTGAGTTTAGTATCCGAGGCCATAGGGGTCTTCATTGGTCTAGATTCTTCTAATCCAAATTTCTTTAGCATTTCTTTAGCGTACTTAGATTGACTAAAGAAAATACCATCGTCCATTTGTTTAATTTGGAGTCCTAAAAAGAAGTTAAGTTCTCCCATCATACTCATTTCAAACTCATCATGCATGATTTTGGCAAAGTCATCACACAATTCTTGACAAATTGAGCCAAATATAATGTCATCAACATATATTTGTACGATTATGAGGTGAGGACCTTTCTTCTTTGTAAAGAGTGTATTGTCTACCATACCCATGGTATACTCATGTTTAACAAGAAACGCTTTAAGTCTATCATACCAAGCTTTGGGTGCTTGTTTGAGTCCATAAAGTGCTTTCTTAAGCTTGTAAACATGGTCCGGTTTCTCAAAATCAATGAAGCCGGGAGGTTGAGCCACATATACCTCCTCATTGATCAAACCGTTAAGAAATGCACTCTTTACATCCATTTGTTGAAGCTTAATATCTAAGGCACAAGCGTAGGCTAAAAGGATTCTAATTGATTCTAATCTAGCTACCGGTGCATATGTCTCGTCATAATCAATCCCTTCTTGTTGATTATAGCCTTGAGCTACAAGTCTAGCCTTGTTACGAGACACAACACCATTCTCATCTAGCTTATTCCTAAATACCCATTTGGTTCCTATAATGGTAGAACTTCTAGGTGGAGGAACAAGTTCCCAAACATCATTGGCAACGAATTGATTCAATTCTTCTTGCATCGCAATGACCCAACTCTCAGCCGTCAAAGCTTCTTTAACATTCTTAGGTTCAATCAAGGAGACAAAACAAAAGAAGTTGCTTTGGTTTTTGACTTGAGATCTTAGGGTCCTTTGATTTAAGTCACCAATGACATTATTGAGAGTATGATCCCTAGACTCCTTAATGTTTACTTCCTTTTCAATACTAAGGTCTTCAACTCCTATTTTTCCTCTTTGGCTTTAACTACTTCTAATTCATCCAAGTTATCATCAACCAATGGTGGTGTCTTGGTTGAAGGAGGGGTTTCATCAAAGGTTACGTTGAGTGATTCTTCAATAACCCCTGAGGTTCTATTTAGGACTATGTAGGCCTTACTAGTTTGGGAATAACCTAAAAGGATACCTTCGTAAGACTTTGGGTCAAACTTGGTAAGGTAGTCTTTGGTGTTGAGGATAAAGCACTTGCTTCCAAACACCCTAAAGTATTCTAATGAGGGTTTCTTACCTTTAAGAATCTCATAGGGGGTCTTTCCTAGGAAAGGTCGAATAAGAATTCGGTTGAGAATATAAGTCGATGTATCTACGGCATTGCACCAAAACGTTTGAGGCAAATATTGCTCGTTTAACATCGTCCTACTCATCTCTTGGAGAGTCATATTCTTCTTCAACTACCCCATTTGATTGTGGAGTGCGAGGAGCCGAGAAGTTATGGGTAATACCATGAGCTTCACAAAAGGCACCAAATTGCACTTCATTATCAAATTCCCTACCATGATCCGTCCTAATAGAAACAATTGAACATCCTAGTTGATTTTGAATTCTCCGACTAAAGATTTTGAAGTGATCGAAAGCTTCATTCTTAGATGCCAAAAATCTAGTCCAAGTGAATCTAGAATAGTCGTCAACTATAACTAGGGTATAAAGATTACCTCCATAACTCCGTATGGCGGAAGGTCCAAAGAGATCCATATGTAGGAGCTCTAAGCACCGAGAGGTCGAAACCAAATTCTTGGCTTTATGACTTGAGTGAACTTGCTTTCCAACTTTGCAAGCATCACAAAAGTGACTATCAAACTTAATCTTGGGGAGGTGTCTTACCAACTCCTTAGAGATTAAAGATTGAATTAAACGCATATTAGCGTGACCTAATCTCCTATGCCAAAGAGTAGAACTATCATCTATAGTCGCAAGACATATGTTGTCTTTTAACTTCTTATTAACCTTCATGACATAAAACCCATGCTTTCTAACACCTTTTCCAATGACTTTTCCATCTTTTACGATTTCATTGTCATGTTCCGAAAAGATGACCTTACACTTATTATCACAAATTTGACTTATACTTAAAAGGTTAAAACCTAAGTTATCTACGTGCTCAACATTTTCAATGGTCATGGAGTCAAGAGAAACCGTACCTTTGACAATGATATTACCACGTAGACTACTAGCGAATGTGACGTTACCTCCATCATATGCTTTGTAATGCGAGAACAAACTTCGATTACCCGTCATATGTTTAGAACATCCACTATCCTTAATCCACTCATCGGGCTCCAAATCAATTCCCAAGCATATCTAGGTAACAATACACAAGATCAAACATTTGGTCCCCAATATCTCATGGGTCCAAAATTGTTAGTTCCAAACATCCCTTGCATTTGGTTGGGATGTATGAATGAGGTGGGGATTCCCCATGGAAAAAAAAAATGGAGGAGGGTAGTAATTCATGTAACCATTTTGTTGTTCATTACTTCTCCTAGGTGTGTTTGATCTAGGTTTAGAGTTATTATTATTCTTTCTAGGTGTTGGAGTTTTACTTCTAGGTCGTGAGTTGTTTTGATTATCTCTTGTAGGCGTTGTCGTTCTACTTCTAGGCTTAGACTCATTCCGTACTATAGGTGGAGTAGAAGATAGTCTAGATAACCTTCTATTTCCCATGAGAGGTTTACTTAACGGCTTATAGAACTTACTAATAGCATTGTCGTCAAGTATGGGTAATTGAACCTTATTAACAGTAAGATGCTTTGTTTTTTCATTTAACTTAGATTTTTCAGAAAGTTCAGAGTTTTCACAAAAATCAACTTCTGGCCGCGGTACCTTATCTATGGCTGCGGTTCCATAGTGATAAGGAACCGCGCCATACAATGTGGAACCGCGTCCAGAAGGTGTTTTTTGTGAAAACCTGACTTGTTTTGGTTCACTAGTTGAGGCTTCATTTGAGTTAAAACCTAGACCAAGTTTTTCCTTAGAATGAACTTGTTTGTTTAACATATCATCAAGAGCACTAGTACCTTTCATGAACTTTTCCAATTTAATGGAGGTGCTCTTGAGAGCATCATTCTCTAATCTAAGTTTCTCACAACTTAAGCAACCTAAATCAACCTCTTTGTTTTTCTCAAGTTTAGCCAATTTCTCCCTAAGTTCATTGATCTCATTTTCAAGCTTAGTTTTGGTTGATTTTAAGGTTTTATTCTTTTCTATGAATTTAAGACTAAGTTTGTGTAAGCTATCATATTTGCCTTCAAATTCAATATCATCTAAAGTGGAGCTATCATTGCTATAATATTCGGTTTCGGAATGTACCTCTTTAAAAGTGTGAGCCATAAGACATTTCTCCTCTTTTGGGTTGTCATCATCATCTTCACCGCTATAACTCCAAGCGCCACTAACGAATGCTGTGTGGTTCTTATCACGAGCGGGCTTTGGACAATCACCAATGAAGTGATTTGGATCACCACATCTAAACCAACTCCGATCACCTTTTTCGTTCTTGACAAACCGATTCTTTGACAATGGTTTCTTGTCATAGTTTAGTTGCCTAACGTGTTGACCTCGTCTCTTGAAGAACTTCTTGAAATCTCTCACCGCCAATGCATACTCCTCGTCATCACTTTCCGAGGAACTATCATGGTCACTTTGTGCCTTCTTGGCTTTAAGTGCAAGAGATTTCTTTTCACTCTTGGTTTTTACTAATTCCGAGTCCTTCAAAATTATCATCTCATGAACCTTCAAGTTTCCTATGAGTTCATCGAGTGATAAAGTTGAGAGATCTTTCGACTCTTCAATAGCCGTGACTTTTGCTCTACTTTGGATGTAAGGCCCTTAGAAACTTCCTAACATTGTTCTTGCTAGAAAAACCTTCATCAAGTGATTTTAGACTAGTAATAATGGTGTTAAACCTAGCAAATGCACTATCAATAGTTTCATCTTCTAAGATGACAAATTGTTCATATTGTTGGACAAGAAGATCGATTTTACTTTCTTTGACTTGGCTATTACCTTGGTGGGTTACTAAAAGAGTGTTCCAAATATCTTTAGCGGTTTCACACATAAAAATTCTTTCATACTCTTTCTTAGGCAAAGCATTATAAATCACCATTTTAGCCTCATTATTTTTTGAAAGTTTCTTTTTAGTATCATCATTAGCTTTGTCAAAAGTGACTAATTCTTTTGTTTTAGAAACTTCATTAAATTGAAAGGGTAAAAATCACCATTGGTAATAACATGCCAAAGATCTAAATCTTTTGATTTCACATAAGTTTCAAATCTATTTTTCCAATAAATAAAACTATCAGTTTCAAAAAGTGGTGGTCTTTGCATAAATTGCCCTTCTAGGTACTTGTTGGAATCCATAGATCGATTCAAGTTTTAAAATACAATATATATTAAAAATTCTTGAGCAACCCGTTCTGATACCAATTGTAGAAACTAGAAGGGGGGTTGAATAGTTTCTTATAATTTACTTGTTAAAATATGGTTTCCAAAAATCCTTTTTCAAAAAAAACTTAGGCTTGAGGAAATATGTGAAATCTTCTTATGCACAAATATGAACAATGATAGTGTAGCTAAACTAATACTAACAAAAATATATCCACAAAGAATAAAGAATGATAGTGTAGCTAATCTAATATTAACACATGTATATGCAAAAAGAATAAAGAATGTAAAGAGTTAAGGGTAAAGAAAGATCAAACCGAACACCAAGGATTTATAGTGGTTCGGCAACGAAGCTCACTCCTCGTTCCTACTCCACTCCTCGAGTACTCCTTACTCGAGAGTTCACTACACAACAAGCTCCTTATGGTGGAGAAAACCGTACACGTTGCTTAACCAATTTCCGACTCTAAGCTAAAAGTCGAGCCCTAATCGTAGCTAGGACCAATCTACACAACTATACTTAGTACATACACAACTTCCAAATAGACACAACTACTTGGATCTTCACAACTATGACACAACTACAAGTATATAAAAATTGATCTTCAATGGATCTTTGGTGGTGGACTCAACACTTCACTAGGATAGTGTTCTTCTCTTTGCACTTGGAGAGGAAGGGATGGAGGAACAAGATTCACTTCTTAAACAAGTAATAATCAAACAAATGATCAAAGATTTGAGTGATTAAAGAAGGGGTTTGAATCTGGAAATAAATGTGCAAAAGAGGTGAGGTGAAAAGCTGAGAATGGTCCACTATTTAAAGGATAAAGGAGCCAACGACTATATCTGCCCGCGGTACCTTATCACAGCCCGCGGTACCTTATCGATAAGGTACCGCCTAGGCGCTAAGGTACCGTCGGACTAGACTCCGCTCCTTTTTGTCCTTTAGTGTTGGAGGTCTTATCTGGGTATAAAAATATCCTGAAAGGATATTCTTAACAGAATAAGAATGCCATTTTCAAATTTCAAATAATTAATTTAATAAAACATTTTCTTAAAAATAAAGTTTAATAAAAACTTGTCACATTTAATAAAAAGTGAGTTTTAAGAAAAGATTAAATCACTTGATCACTTGATTAAGGTTAGTACTTGTTTATCCATACCTTAAGTGAAAATGGGTAAAATGAAAAATACTTGAACTCAAGACTTCGTTTTCGTTGTTTTCGTAAATGCTTGTTTTTACATATTGTCGTAATCAAAACTAAGCGA
This sequence comes from Glebionis coronaria, assembly GCA_025667525.1. Taxonomy (NCBI): domain Eukaryota; kingdom Viridiplantae; phylum Streptophyta; class Magnoliopsida; order Asterales; family Asteraceae; genus Glebionis; species Glebionis coronaria. Next base: position 643,141,035 of record CM046876.1, read on the forward strand.
GACCGAAAAATGCATTTAGTCATTATTGCATTAACAAGTATGATTAAAAACATCTGACTAAGGCCATTGATTAATATTGTATACAGTTTTGTCCCTGTGAGTCTTTCTTCAAGAGAAACTCATTCCAACCTCACAGATTTATAATTAGGCGATATATCAATCAAATTCAAAAGATTATTTTCCCTTTAAGGGATGCATATTATCATTCATAGTTCTAAGACATTTATCAAATTAAAGATATGATAAATTATCTTAGCAGTTAGTAGATTACAAATATCTCCTAACTTAGATTTCTCAACATTAATATTAAAATATCAATCAAGTGATGAGGCATCTTTGCAGATTTATGAATGAGAGTAACAGTTACTTTGGTTCGACAATTTCATATTTAACCTAAGTATGACATCAACAAGTGGATTTCGAATGTTATGTATTTCGCTCTTGAATATCTTCAAGATTAGTTAATGCCCCCACTTATTTTTGTTAATAGAGATAATTATCTAAATACCAAGTGTTTAAGAAAAAATAAATTGTTCTTAATAGAGCAACTAAAAAACATATTTTAAAATCTTATCTCAAGTTTGTTAATAGTCTTGGAGAGGTCTCGAGTTCGAGTCTCACCAAGAACCTTCAGGGGCCCGAATTAAGAAGCAGGAGTGGGGTTTATTCCCTAAGGAGAAGGTTCGAGGCTTGCATACTGCCCAATTGGATGTCACTGTAAGCTCGAATAACTAACTACTAACTCGCCGTTCAAAAAAAAAGTTTGTTAATAGTATGCTTCATAAGATATTAAAAAATTAAAGAACTTTAATCAAGACATATTTGGATTTCTCCCAAGAACCCTAATTAGGGTTTGTAGCATAAACCCTAATTCTTGTATCACCTTTTAACCAACAACCTTAGGAAAGGTTTGTGTTATGTCAAGCTAGGATGAACACCAAAACTACAATCGTCAAGCTAGGAAGTGTAGGAAAAACGAAATAACCCAAAAGATTTTAGGATTCTATTAGTTTGAGTGGAACAACTGAATATCTATAATGTTTTAGGGGTTTTTATTTGTGGGTTGTCTTGAATACCTTTTATGTTTGAACTATATTGAGTGTATCGATGACACGTGTAATTTTCTAACCTTGATAGATCTGGGAGGTAGAGTAATTAAAGTTATCATGAATCAAACAATGAAGCTAGTTTGTTTCAACTCTTTTGAAATACCATAATAATTTGGTATTATGTGAGTATTAGAATTGTGAGACTACATAAGAATTACATAGATAACTTAATTCTTCTTGGATCAAATACTTGTCAACTAGGTCGTGCCGAATTACCATATTAGTATTATAAATCCAAGTACATGCTATAATGTATATCCCTTGAGTAAACAAGAACCATCTATTTATAAAAAGATAGAGCAGTTCAAGAATTATATGTTCATGTATTTACAAGAAAATATACCATATCAAGTATACATTATAAGTCTTTAAATAATTCAAGGACCTTGTGTTTATGTGTTAACAAGAAGACATAACTATTTTACTACATACTTTATGTTATAAGTCAGTGAGTAATTCAAGGACGTTATAATTATGCGTTAACAAGAAAACATAATTATACTAACTAAAGTAATCATGAACACAACTATTGATCTCAATAGTAATTTTAAGTTAATTTTTATACTTCAGAATTATGATTTAGTGTAACTTAACCATAATTATATTTACTAAACATGTAGTAAAAGTTGAAGTAGCTTTTCAACATATCATGACATTTGAATGTGGTAGGGCAACAAACATCGTATGTGTTCAAGTCTTTGTAGAATTATTAGCTTTCTTACATTCGGGGCAAGTGAAACCAATTATATTTTGTTCGTTGCACAGACTTTGAGATTTATCCCACTTGGGTAAGGTACAACATCATATTATGAAGACAAACAATACAAAATGTGCTTGATTGTGTAAACAATATCATAATGTCATGGATATCACAAGTAGATTTAGAACCATAACTTTTAATAAAGAATTGTGGATTATTATTCTATAAATAATGTTTCACAAAGTGACATTAAAAAGGCAAAGTATTATCTTATAAAATACAATGCAATTTTCCTTTAAGAAATGGTCATTCATAATTGGAAAGTTATAAATTATTTTGAAGCAAGTTTGAAATAATATGGGTGACTAACAAGAAAATAAATCTTGCAGCTCCCATTGAAATTGATTATATTACATGAATATTAATTCAGTAATAAAATGCAATGCTCCCACTGGATTTTTTTAACATTGTCAGTGTTATATCACCAATAGAAAGGAAATGGCAAATTATTGACTTTCTGAATCTTTGTAAAATGCCTACAAGTAGAAATGTACATAGGGATTGAACAAATTATATGAATTCTACTTACGTAGATGAGGGACTAGCCATTCATGATTTCAATTAACTTGAATATTTAGCAGGCAATTCCTCCTTTATCATCTGCATAGCCACAAGGGTATTTAGCACTCTAAGAAATAACAAGAGTCCAAGAAAGATACTTAACGAAGTGCTAGTAAATTCTTTTCTCTTTGCGGTTTAAACTCATACATCAGTACAAGTGCAAGATGTCATTTATTTTGGTAGCTATAGGAAAAAGTAATCTATATACATAAAATATGTTATATTTCAAGGATTTCAGAACTGGATTAGGATATGAAATATTAAAAATGAGTTTAAATATAATTGATAATGATTCAATTATAGTCCTATCTTATGCATGTCAACTAATAAGGGATAGGCATAAGTCTCGCTCTTCTTACCGGGAAAAGAAGCTATGTTTGTCTTCGATAAGAAAACAAACTTTAGTTTACGAATAATGTTGCAATAACACATTTAATCAGAATATAAAAGGTTCAATTTAGAATTTCTGATAATTAAATTCTTAATAGAATTAACTACCCAAATAATTACTAACAATACTAAGATCCTACTTGTCCTCTCACTCATGATTAGGAGGTCTGACCATCTAATAATAAATAGGGCAAGAGGTAAGCGTCGAGCGTTAATTGCATTACAAGTGCAACTCTTAGAATTTGTGTGATGATTCATGAATTTTATTGTTGTAGAGTGTTTGAATGAGATGTCCTCACAACTCTTACGCGTACCAATGAACATCTCACACAACTTGTTTTACAAATAATAAGATCATGAGTATGTTTTATCTCATCTAATGCCTCAGGTTCAAGATCTGACCAAGAACTTGATTTAAGTAGTACCAATGTAAAACATGAAACAATTGACATATAACTGACCTATGACAAAATTCGCCTCGAGTATAGAATTCACCCTAGGTCTGACTAGTTGATAAAAACTAACAACAAGTGCTTGTATATTGGATGACATAGACTTAAAGATTCAAATAGGCACCACATAAGTTTTGAAAATAAATGTCAAAAGTGTGCAAAAAGATGCATGCAATCATCTTTTTAGCACAAGTTAAGAAAACTTTGTGTTAACTTTAGTTTGAGGTGTGTTTACCGTAGGAAAGAATTAAAGAATGATCAAATCTTATATCATACTCTTCATGTGCCCGAGGGCACAAGTACTTGGGATAATAATCAAATAAATGCCGAAACATCTATGTGACACGGGAAAAGATTATAGATCATTCAAACCATAGATGGTTTGACTAAAACACGCAGTGTAGTAGCTAGATCCATCATTAGTGGCACAAAACGGTGTTGTAATTATGTGTTACAAGATAAATAATTTTGCAAATCATGTCGTTGAGAGGGTGATTTATAAGCCATCATTAGTGTATGTAAGCCCAACTCGAGTGACAATATGATTTCGCAAAACAATTAGCTTATAATAAAACCAAATTTCATAGCTCTTATGTCCATATTAATTTTTGTTCAAAAAATGATTTTTAAAAATAAAACATAGGCAATTCGCAAGGAAAGATTTGTGTAATTAATTAGACATGTTTTAAAGCTAGTTCCGATATAAGTTGAGATCCGTTTGTATTATTACTAGAATGAGAGTAACTTTTACTTTGGTTTGATATTTTCATGTTTAACCAAAATGTGACATCACCAAGTGGATTTAAAAGGTTGTGTATTTTTCTCTTGAATATCTTCAAAATTTATTTATGCTCTCACTTACTTTTGTAAGTAGAGATAATTCTCCAAAAGACTAAACATTTAAGCAACAATAAATTGTTCTTAATTAGGAAACTACAAAACCCAATTTAAATTCTAATCTAGCTTGTTAATAACATGATTCATAATATATTAACAAAAAACTTTATTCGAGACATATTTGGAACTCCTCCCAAAAACCCTGATTAGGGTTTGTAGCATAAACCATAATTCTTGTATCACCTTTTAACCAATAACCGTGGGAAAGGTTTGTGTTACGTTAAGGTAGGATAAACACCAAAAACTACAATCGTCAAACTAGGAAGTGTGGGAGAATCGAAAAACACAAAAGGTTTTAGGATTCGATTGGTTTGAGTGGAACAACCAAAAATCCCTAATGGTTTAGGTTTTCAGTTGTGGGTTGTCTTGAATACCTTCAAGGTTTGAACTATATTGAGTGTATTAATGACACACGCAATTTTCTAACCTTGATAGATGATGGAGGTAGAGTAATTAAAGTTATCATGAATCAAACTATATGAATATAATCGAACCAACAATGGAGATAAAACAAAAGCTAAATCATTGATAAGAGTATCAAGGGTTTAGTATAAGACTTTGTTAGTTCACAAGGGAGTACCAAAATGCAGTCGATCTTGAAAAGGTTTACACTTTATATTATTTAGGGTTTGTAGAGGGAATTGCACCAGATTTCGGTTTGGGGTAGGAGTAATGAGACGAAAAATAATGAGGGGATGTGAGGGTTTACATAGCATTCACGCCTCCTTAGTTTTCTTGATCCCTACTCCAAGTTAAGCTAATTATAATAATTACTTAGTTTAATAATTAATCAAAAGCCCATTCTAGAACCTCTGGGAAATTCGGCCGACTCTAGGGCTCCCTATAGTTTCGAGTTTTGACTTTTCACCCCCTTTAATTTAATTACGCGCATAGCTTTATTTAATTAAACACATAACGAATTAAACAACCGTTAATTAATAAAATTAATGAAGTTTATTCAATATTTATATATACAATAAATATTAAATATTTAATAAAATTGTATTCTCCGTATTTGAGTGTGTGTGACTGATAAACTCACTAATTCTCGATGGTTAAACGATCATATATCCCGATGACACTCACACATCATCTTCACCAGACTTTAATGTCTCATTGATTTATGATCAAAAATAATAAAAGTATTAGAAATGATGCAATCATACATTCCAATTGTATTTATTAAACAAAATGTTTATTTGAAATTCTTTAGTGCGACAATAAATTCTTTTCATTAAATTTTTTTTGTTATCACTAGATCCTTTCATGTTTAGTCTTTTATTTGCTTTAAAATATTTTCATTGTTACTCGTCATTTCAAACCGTACGAGGTTTCCAGGGAGATGCTTCTCGTATAAAAATGTAAACTAAATTAATGAATCTAGATCTCAGCATTTAATGAAACTGATGTCGTGGGCTGTAATTAAGAATCTATTAGCTATTCACGCGTGTACATTATACTTTAGTCGAAAAATGATTTTTCATATTCTATTTTTAAAATATTTTAAGAAATAGTACAAATTAGCGTGTAAAAAATGTACAAATAATTAATACAATGTTTTACACATGATTATTTGACATATTCATCATTGTAACTTCAACGCCATTTTTTTTATTAAAAACATTTAATTTTTTTGAGAATTGTATAAAAAACAATTACTACGTATCATCTAAGAGTATATTTCAGTTCATGTTTAGTGTAATTCTTGCTAATAAGTTTAACCAAAAAGAATTGTATAGTACAAAAATTTCCATGTGATTTATAAAACATGAAAATGTGTAGTTTGGACAACCGTAAGAGGGCACGGGTATGGTTGAGTCGTGGAGCCCAAGCTGTGGGCAAAAAGTGGTGTCACATCATTATTTTTTTTCATAACACCAAAACTCCCTATAACACTACAAACACCCTCACTGATTAACACCAACTTTTCTCGTGTTATTGTGACCCTACCACTTTTTTTTCAACAATTTATTTTAAACTAAAAACACATTTCATTAATAATAAAAATACAAATAAAAATTTAAAAAAGAAATACACGGAAAAAAATACAACTTAAAAACAATAACAATAATATAAAAACATCACTGATTAAGGTTTCACAAATGCCCAACGAGATCACGTCGATTGTCATCGTGAACTCTCCTACCCCGAAGTTCCTTGTTTTTCCTTATATGTGTCTCACACCGTTCTACCCAAGTACGTTCGGTATTGGCTTGAGGCGGAGGGTACATATCTGCGTATTCGCTAATGTCGAACTTTTGGTCTTCCAATATCATGTTATGTAGTATGATGCCATAATACATGATTCTTTTAAGCGTGCTGACTTGGTAACTTCGTGTTGGTTGTTGAATAATTCCCCATCGACCTTGTAATACCTCGAACGGTCGTTCAATATCTTTTCTTGCACTTTCTTGAACTCTTTTAAATCTCATTTTCTTTTCGTCCGTTGCAAGTATATACGACTTAACAAACGAAGCCCATTGAGGGTAAATTCCATTTGCTAAATAATATCCTTGCTTGTATGTTTTAATGTTTTACCGTTTAACATTAAGGTCGATATTTGCCCCCGGCACTCCAAAATAAGAATGCCATATCCATAACTGTTGGTCTGCAACAGCCTCGAGCATAAATGTTGGGTATTTCTTATCACGTCTTTTAAATTGACCATGTAAGAATTTAGGACAAATTTTTCATTCCTAATGCATACAATCTATGTTCCCGAGCATACCAGGAGATTATGCTTTCTATTGTGCAAATCATAAATATGCTCTACATCATCAAGAGTAGGTGTTCTAAGATAGTTTTCTACATACAATACGTAAATGCATTTGGCAAAGTTCCATAAGCATTCACGTGAAAAACATTCGGCTACTTGCATGTATTCATCTAGTAAATCAGGTGTTGAACCATACGTCATTTAGCGTATTGCCGATGTGCATTTCATAGTGGCGCTAAAACCTAAACGACCCGTTACATCACGACGTTGTTTAAAGAAATATAATTAGGGGGTAGTGGTTGAACGTTGTAACTAATTATATCATGAAGTATTTTTCTAAAAAGCGTAGAACTCATACGATACTTTCGGCGAAATCGATCCTCCGGATACTTTCGCGGAGTTTCAAGGTCACCAAAGTAATCGGCCATAAGTTTTTTTTCCGCATCTTCTTGTTCACGTGGGATGTACGTTCTAACGTGAGAACCAGAATTAACCCTACTTTCTTGCTCTTCGTCATCTAACATGTCGATGTGTTCCCAATATTCAAGATATTGGGCATAGTCTTCCATATAATCTTGATCATAGCTTTCATAAATAGCGGACAAATCGAGATACCCGGCATTCATATTGAAAAAATAGTGTGTGAATTGTAGAAAAAGGTATGTATATGTTTTTGTGTGAATTATAGTGAAAATAGGTCATAAAATGGGGGGTATTTAACCCATTCAAACGGTAAAAAAGAACCCAAAGAAAAAGAGTCGCTGCCCAACAGTCAGATTTTCAAAAATAAAATAAAACATGATAACGCAAGCCATGACGCGAGCCACGGTATGGTTGGTTGCGCCATAGCCTCGCGCCATAGCCCATATCGTCGGCTAACAATTGTAAGCCGAAACTCTATAACGCAAGGAAGAGTGTGGTTGACAGCGCTATAGCGTCACACCATGATGACCAGCCAAGCCATGACGACCAACCAAACCATGACGCACCGTACCGTGCCCACTAAGCCCTACAACCGTAATTTATATAAGCAATCTTATATATTAATGTATTAATCATATACTGCAAAGACTAATTTAAACTTCTCTATGTTCACCATTATATAAATTTGACATATTACATACATTTATGATTTGCAAGTAACTTTCACTATCAACCAACACAACCTCGTAATAATACTAACTATCGTTTCGTATCATCATGCATCGTGATTCATAGGTTTTTGGCATATCAACGCTATCAAAATAGTGTATGTTAAAGTTATTCGTATAATTCTCGTCATGGTAAAGTCACTATTATGAAAAACATGTAATCTGAAAAAAGTGTTATATTAATTTTGATTATAGATTATCTGTCGTCGCAACGTGTAGATACTATATACAAGTGTAGTCTAGAAACAATGATGGACTTATCTAATACTCCCTCTGACACAAAATAATTATCCGTCGAAAAATCATACAGTAGTTTAAAAAAACATAGTTATATATTACTGACTTTTTCTCATTTAGTTTTTGTAGAATATATAACATTTTTATCATTAACTATATTATTAATCTTTTCAAACAATTCGCAATATTAATTTTAACAAAGAATAATAAGGTATATTCGATTGATTTTCCATATCTATTTTTAATGGCGGATAATAAAATTAGAAGATCATATGTTTGGAACGGACCGAGTAAAAGTTATCAATTTCATCTTGTTAATACTAAAGAAGTTCTATAACACATATTTTAAGCATGAAATTAGAACATAGTTTTGACAACACTATTTGCATTACAAAGTAAACTCTATAAACGTTAGAAGAAATAAAAAAGAACGAAAAGATTAAAAGATACGCAAATTTACATAAGATGAATTATTTTGTTAATAAATACGGAGTAACTGAATACATTATCAAGTTGAAGCAAAAACTTGCCAAAAATAGCTATCTCTAAACCAAAAGCAGATGATTCTGTATATCTATAGTACCTAAAAAGTTAGTACAAGAATGTATCATTAGATGGATCATTCGGACAGGTACTCTGTATACATTTCTATTTCAATAATCAAAGTAATCAAATAAATCCAGAAAAATGGTTAATGGCCAGCTCCTGCATGGGCTAGGGACCGAACGGAGAATCCGGTCCATCGCAACGAGATGACGAGCAATGAGCTTTTCTTTCGTGATTAAAGCATGGCCCTTTTTGCTTGGAGTTGAAGCTGGCACGGTACCCTTCGGAAAAGAGCTCAAGTGTAAACTCATTTCGACTAGTGAAGCCTGCTCTTTGGTGTCGGTTAGGAGTTTTCGGGCGTTTGTGGAAGATGTAAGTAGAACTAGCAGCATGAAGAGTGCTAAGCATAGTTTAGCCATGGAAATGAAGAGAAGAAGAGAGTTTGGATGTGAAGAAATGCATGAAAATAGAGTACTTATATAGTAAGAATATGGAGTAAGAGGTATCCACGAAGTTTGCGGCAACTCAAATGTTTGACTTTGTTTGTCGATTTATGAATTTCAGATGCTTCGTAAGGGTACCCTAAATCGTACCTCACCTTTTCATAGATTCCAAGATTTATTCTCAGTTTTATATGGGTGCCAGGTACGAAACAAGGGTTTGATTTGGTGTTCCAGAGCTATATGAATTTTTTTAATTTAATGTTAATTTTTAAGAAAAACATCGATTTTTTAAATATATAACAAATATAATTAATTCATCAAAACATATTTTTAGTATTAAGGTTTAAAATTTTATGTGCACTGACATATATATAGTCTTGATTCCGTCTTTGATGGATGCTACGAGTATTCCTCATCTATTTGACCACTTTTTACCGATTGTTTTGATAAGTAAATACAGTTTTTATGAATTTTTTTTTCTTAGCTTGGCTTTTATCATTTTTTACTTGTAAACTCTATGTTTTTTAATTTGTTTCTCAATATTTTTCGACAATTTTATTCATTATATTAATAGGCGAAGACAATTTTTAATGATTTTGTGCTTGGTATCTTTTTGTTTTACGACTTCAGATTTATCGAATGTTTTTTTTTTTATGTTTCGTTTTTTCTTATTTTGCAATTTAAGTTGACATGGTACTTGTTATATGACTTGGTGACTCATTTGAAGATTAATAAATATATGCTTATGTGGTTTATGTCAAGAAAAGAACTCTTATTTATTTGATGACATTGTTCAAATGTTTTATTTTTATGAATTTATAATCGTTGTAAGTTTAAAAGTGAATTAAAATATTTGGATATAAATCTTATATTTTTAACTTTGTATAATCATTCTAGTTTTAATAAAATCATCGTAAAAAAAAGCTAGCTAGTTAACAATGTTATACTAATCGTTTGTAACTGTTTTTACTTTTTTTTTATCTTGCTTGCCTAGTTGAAGTTTATTACTAGTAATATTACTTTATTATGTTCGCGATGGTATGCTGTTGAAAAGTAAAAGAAAAGTTAATGGTAGTGCGCGATAATATATTAAAAACCAACGTAAATGACAAGAGCAGCATGTATGACGGCACAAAATACTTGAATCATCAACCTAATCATTTATTGTTGAGTATTGGTCAAGTTAAAAAGTAGTGGACGTACGGTAACAAACAATTTGATGATAAATGTTTTAATAGTCATCTTCGTTTTTGGTCCTTGTGTTTTATTGTTATTTCGATTTCAATCCAATTCTTAGCTAACCATTAGTTTGATCACTTTAAACAACTATTTGAGGGTGTTTTCGTCTTTTCATCTATATTATTGAATAAAGAGTAAATTACATCGTTCGTCCTTGTGGTTTACGTTAACCGATACGTTTCGTCCCTTGTCAAAAACAAAATGCATCATTCGTCCTTAAGTGAGAAACGTTATATATCGTTGGTCCCTATTTTTAACGGCCTTCATTGATTGTGGTTAAATTACTCCACTTGATACTCAGATGAGGGTATAATAATTTTCTTTTTAAACAAACACAAATAAAATACATCTTGCATAAATTCTATCACCACCAATCATCTTCTTTGATATATCATATTTTTCCGCAAACCATCCCAACCCATCATTTTCATTTTCACCCACCGCCATCACACTCCACCTCCGGCCATCTTCACAAAACCCAATAATCATATTCATTTCATTACCTTTTTTACCACAATATAAAAATCTATCAAGTGGATCGATAACCCCAATTAAACAACATATACAAAGCAGACGGAGAAATGATCCAAACATCAAAGCTGCAAAATCACCAATTCTTTAGCAAGTTATTTTCTTTTAACTAATCTATCGAACCCAAGATCACACGTATACTCTCCCTCATCGGATCAAATAAAAGAACCCCTTTTTTATTATTTCCCTAATTTTATCAGTTAGTTAAATTAAGATTTTAATTTTAAGTTTTAATATTTTAAATCTTTAGTAAATTAAAGCTTTTGTATGGGTTTAAATCTATCCTAATAATATATTTGGTTGAATCGATTTAAGAAGAAGCCATTGATTTGCACCTATGTAGACCCTCTTAAAATCAAGATTCGATCAAAAATCTCATGGTGGCAAACTGGCAATAATATATGGTTCAAGGTTGAGCGGTGATGGCGGTGACTTCTTGGTTTTTAATGGATGAAAATATGGTTTAGTAGTGCTGGGTTCTTTGGTTGGTAAATCAGACCACATAATGGATTTCATTATTGTTTGTTTGATGCTATCATCATGTGGAGAATAGAGATGAACACGCTTGTATTGTATGAGGTTGTTGTGAAGTTGATGGTTAAGATGTATAAGATGGTTGTTGTTAGCTTTCTTGATTTTGTATATGAATCAAGTGGGTTAAAAATTAAAAGATTAAAATTCTTCATTTTAAGGTTTTATATTTTGGGTTTTTTTTTCTCAATTCAAGGCTTTTAAGGCCTTTTTATTTTTATTTTTGATCAAGATTATAGGATCTTATATTTGTGTGATAAATGCGGAGGTTGTTTTGGTGGCTATAAGTGGAGAAGATGAAGTTAATAAAAAGACCAAAATATCCTTGCTTGTGTAGACATAACAGCTGTTAACAAGGGTCGTTAAAAGGAGGGACAAATGACACACAACGTTTCTCACTTAAGGACGGATGGTGCATTTTTTTAGTCAAAGGTCGAAACGTGTTGGTCAACGTAAACCATAAGGACGAACGATGTCTGAATCGGTGAGACATATGTGTATATAAACTGTTTGTTTTTTTTAAGATTTTGTTGCCTAAATTATCTAATTAGAGTCTGATACGGTTAGATATTAAATACAATCTGATTAGGTCTGACAACTTTTTAATAAAAGGAAAACAAGTTCATGCACTTTATGCCACTCACTTTGTTCATTTCTCCATTAATATACTTTTATTCTTTGGGTAAATGCTATAAAATAGCCACGTACTTCATTTTGTTCAAATATGGAAAATACTATTTTATGTACTCATTTGTCCATTGAACTTGTTAAAACTATCATGATATTAATAATATGACCGGTTCATTTACCACGTCATATTTAATAATATTAAAAAAAATTAAATTTCCAACGTGGAAACTATTGTAACTTGACCCACCCCTTTTATTACCGTTTGACCCGACCCACCCCTTTTATTACCGTTTGACCCGACCCACCCTTATCACAAAAACCACTTTATATATTACATCTTATCCTTTCTCGATCTAATTCATCTCTCTCATCCCAATTCATATAAACCCTAGAAAATTAAAAATTCATGGTTGCTCATACCGAATGCAAGTGCCATCTCCCTCTTATGCAACTTACTTCGTTGACAAGAGCAAATCCAGCCATGCTTTTTCTTGTTTGTCCTAACAGATACATATGTCACGATCTATCATTGAACTTTGATTTCTTATTCGATTATATCTATATTTTTTTCATAGAGCTAGTGTGAGGAAATGTACCATTTGGTACTGGTTTGATCCTGAGTTGGATAATGAATGGTATAAAAGTCATTTGTTTGTAATTTATAGCCAGCTTAATCCACACCAAATTGAAGATGCTACAAATGAAGTAAGAAGTCAAGAACTCCTTCTGATCTTTCAGGATGACTTTGCTCTTTTGGATGCTGAGTTGAAGGAATCAAAGAAAAAAAGCAAACTTTTGGAAAAAAATGTCCATGATCTGTTTGGCTTTGTTGTTAACTGTTTATTTCTTCAAGTAGTTAACCTTCACTTTGAACTGGATGACTTTGATCTTTTGGGTGTAATGGGTGTAGTTGACTTTTGTTTTGTTTTGGTTGTAATGGGTGTAGTTGACTTGAATGGGTAGCTTTGTTATGTATTGTAATGTTTTCACTTTGAACTGGTATGAATGGAATGTCTTTTGGTTCTATATACACAACTTTACTACCCTTATTCACATGCTTTTTGCACAGCGCACTACACCTAATTAACAGACAATGAAACATAAACAATGCAATTTGCATATAATATACAGTTACATAAGGTTAAACAATGCAAAATAAGAAAATAAAGACAAGTTTTAGCATTGATCAATAACATTGTTTAAGTGAAAGATTCCAAACAAAACAGCAAGTCCCATAAAACCTGCATTCTCCCACATGAGTTTGTCTCTTGACCCATACTTAGACCTACTACTTAAAGATTCCAAATAAAACAGCAAGAACATTGTCTAAGGGAAAATTTCATTACACCACATCATTCTGATTCAGAATCATCAAAAGACTTGACTGGAGTGCTTCCAGTTCCAAACTTGTAAAACTTGAAAGGCTTCTCCAGCTTCTGGTTAGCAATCCTCTCCGATCTTTCTCTGTTCTTATGACTGATCCTAATACCATCCACATGAGATGGGGGCCTTCCTCTTTTCCTCTTCTTTTCAACTGGTTCAGCTTGACTTGTTGTAGTTCTTTTGCCTTTGTTCACTACAGAAGCATTCCCATCCTGATTCTGTGAATCATCAATTGTTGCAGTTCTTGGCTCACATGATGGTGATTCTTCAATTATTACAGCTTCTTCATTCACTACTTTTTCTTCATTCCCAAGTACTTCAGATTGTTGTGTTGGATGAGAGTTAATGTGAGGAATAAGAACCTCATGAATCTGCTGATTAAGTGTCTCTTCATTCCCAAGTACTTTAGAATGTTGTGTTGATTGAGAGTGAATATGAGGAATGAGAACCTCAATAAACTGCTGATCATGTGGCTCTTCATCAACTGAGACTTGAGACCAGTTTGCAGGATTTTAGTAATCATTTCTTTCTTCAAATTCTTGTTCCTCTCTTCTTTTCCTATCCGATTTTTCTTGTGCTGCATCAATTATAGCGTGTTCTATAGCGTGTTCTATAGCCTGTTCTTCCATGCACTCCTTAAAGGCTAATTCATCTAACTCAAGTTGGTATTCCTGACAATGTATCAAATAAGAGTTGTTAACTTATAATTGTTGTCAAATCATAAGATGAAAGTAAATGGTTAAATACACCCACCTTTGCAGCTGATAAGAAATAATTTGATGATGCTATTTTTTCACCAATCCACCTACCTCTTGTAACCCTACCCCCTTTGCTATCCCTACCACCTCTACTACCCCTACCACCATTGTTACCCCTACCACCTCTTCTACCCCTACTACCTCTGAAACCCCTACCCCTAAATCAGTAACACCACTTGAATCACCAACCCCCCCCCCCCTAAGCACCTCTGTCACCCACACCAGATCCACTCCCTCCAATCCCATCACCTCTATCACCCATACTAGTTCCACTCCCTCCAATCTCATCACCTCTATCACCCATACTAGTTCCACTCCCTCCAATCCCATCACCTCTATCACCCATACCAGTGCCACTACCACCACTCCCATCACCTCTACGCCTCATTCCAGTTCCTCTACCACTCCTACCACCTCTGCTAGAAGCATGTACTCCAATAAGAGCATTTCTTTTTCTTCCAGCTGGTTTTTTTTTCAACAGTAGGTTTAGGTTGTTGATCAGCCTTACAAGTCAATTTATTATGTCCTTTTTGCCAATATTTTGTGCATGTCATAGTCCCACCCACCCTACTAACTTGTGATCCATTGTTTTCATTAGGAGATTTGATCCTAGCTTTATGTGGTCTACTAGGCATAGATATAACTAAAGGTGGTAATGGGGGTTGATCTGTTGTCCTACTCCACATGTCTGACCCAGGTACAGGTTTGATGGAATACTGATATGCATTCAACCAAGCATCTTGGCTATACCAATTGCTGACACCTAACTCAATTTCTTCTCCCACCTTATGGTATGCTGCAACAGCATGTACACAAGGGATCCCACTTAATTCCCAAAACCTACATGTACATACCTTGTGAAGGATATTAACACCATAACTTTCATCCTCACACCTTACTTGCAGCTCTTGGAAACCACTTGAAAAAGCAAACCAGTCCCTGAAAAAAACTATTTATTAATACAAACTTTTTTGTAAGTTATTCAACAGAGCTATTTAAAAAAATGTACCTTTGTTGAACCTTGAGTATTTCTAATCTCCTTTTTACACTTGGTGTTACCCTGTCTTGTAAGTTCGTTTCCAAGTTGTTCATTGCCACAAGCCTTTGCATTATGTACAACCTGATTTCTTCTAAAATAGTGATAATTGGTTTGTGTCTACGAACCAAAAAAGCTCTGTTGAAGCTTTCTGAAATTCCATTTTCAAATGCTGCACATCTCCTGTCCAATTCAAAAAATGCTCTTGACCAAGTGTTGGGATTTCTTTCCACCAGGTAAGTGTAAGCAGCAGGATCTAGCAGCCTTATTTTATCCATGATCAATTAAATCGTCTGTGGCACTGTACAAGAGGCTACAGACCAAAAGAGTCTCTGAAATTGAAGTCCACTATACTTCTTCTTGAAATTGGCATACAAGTTTCTTGTACTCTTTCTGTGCTCAGCCTGTGGTAACCAATCATGGACAGCATCAAGTAATCCTTGTTTCAACAAACAAATTTCATTATTCATATATACATTATTATATTAAATTTTGTAAAATGTGACTAAATACATTTACCTTGTGAGAATCTGATATGATAGTTAAGCCATGGCCTTCTTCAGGAGATAGATCTACTTGCAAATGATGTATGAACCAACTCCAATTCTCAAAATTCTCAACTCTTACTACAGCCCATGCAATGGGATACATCTGGTTGTTTGCATCCTTTCCTATGGTTGTTAATAGTTCTCCCTTACAAGTATGTTTAAAAAAACATCCATCTAATCCAATAACCCTCCTACATCCTGCTAACCAACCCTCTTTTACACCTTTAAAACAAATGTACATCCTCTTAAACAAAACATAAGTCCATGTGGTTGATTCTACTACATCAAGTATACATGTGGAACCAGGGTTGAGTCCAATATAGCTTTCTTGTACTGAAACAGTTTCCCATAATGCTCAATAAGCCCACCCTCATGCTCAAATAAAGCCAACTGTTTTGCTCTCCACTGCCATAAGCTGACATCTATCATAAACTTATGCCTTATGAGCTCTTTCATTTTCCTTAAGGGCACAAATGGGTCATCAATAATCTCTTTGGCATACTGCATACCAATCCATCTGTATGAAACAATAGACCCTAAGTCAAAATTCCTACC
This sequence comes from Glebionis coronaria, assembly GCA_025667525.1. Lineage (NCBI taxonomy): Eukaryota > Viridiplantae > Streptophyta > Magnoliopsida > Asterales > Asteraceae > Glebionis > Glebionis coronaria. The sequence continues at coordinate 643,157,508 of CM046876.1, forward strand.
ACATATATGTTCCTTCTTAAGTGACTTAATCTGAAAAGATCCTTCAGTTGTCACCCATGAAGCATGAAGCCTAAATGGACATACTACCTTTTTTCCTTTTGAATAGATCTCTTTGACCACTTACTAGGTGATGCCTTTGATGTGCTTAGGTTAGAAGACTCACCTACCTCTTTGTTCTTAACAGGTATAGGTGTTTTCTTTTTATTAGCATATTTTTTTTCTATTTTTGTTACCCTTGACATTGTCTTTATGCCCAATACCTTGCCTTTGTTACCCATGACCTTGTCTTTATTACCCTTTTTGCCTGCACATCTACCTTCTGCTACATTTCTATCATAATAGACAAGCACAGTCCTCCAATCATTTTTCATAAACCATAGTTGATACCCATGGGCTACAACATAATTTACCAAGGCCAATTTTAATTGATGTGGGTTATCATATCTCATGCCTAAAACAGGTTCCATTTTATCCCAAGGAATGGTAGGATCAAATACACGATAAAGGACCCCCCTTTGAACCTTGTGGACAGAGTCAATTTGGGCCTCATCAGGATCAATCTGTGGTGTTTCATTTAAAGTAAGCTTCCTAACACCAGTTGGTCCCTTATACATAATCCTAGTACTACATAACTTATTTAGAAATGAGTCAGTAGTACTTATATTGTTAATCTCAACTAATTCAGCCTCATCTAAAAAATCTACACCTTCAATTACCTCACAATCATCACTACCATAGTGATCATCATCACTATCATCAACTATATCATCCTTTTTAGCATTATCTTTTTCCCACTCTATCATGTTCATGGTATCATAGTCAAAGTGTTCAGTGTACATATCAATTTCATTGTCATTCTCATAACCAATGGCCAACATATCTATTATATCTTGGTCTGACCTAATTTCTCTTAAACCTAGACTTAATTTCACACCAACCTGACAGTAGTAAACCCTCTTAAAAAACCATGTGGTAATACTAACCTTTTTAGAAGTTCAATGATATTATCATATGACATCTCATCAAAATTGGTATCGTTAACCTCCCTAGTGGCACCCTCAACATATCCAAGAGGGTTTGCATAAAAAATTCCATCATATCGTAGATTCACAGTAAAAATCGGTTTATTTGGTTTCTTCTTCTTTGGTTTACCTGCAAATAGAGTATAACGAACTCAATTACGTTTTTAAAAAAAATTAGGGTTAATCATAAACACAATAAAAATTGGGGATTTTGCTGTGAAATGTTACCTTTTTCATGATTATTGATGTTGGAGTGTTTAATTAAATCAATTTGCAACAATTGAGATAATGGATTGAGATTAGGGTTTTGATAAAGCGAGAGAGAATAATTAGGGGAATGATAAATGAATGAGAAATGTATCGTTTATTTAACTTAAATAAAAAAGGTAATAAAAAATAAGTGGAAAAACTACGTGGCCTGTACCAGCCATAAAAATTAAAAAAAAAATATATTACGTGGAAATGACCGGTATGACGTGTCGGTAACAAGTTAAAAAATATGAGGAAATTAGTGATATCATGATAGTTTTAACCAGTTCAATGGGCAAATGAGTACATAAAATAGTACATTTGCCATATTGGAACAAAATAAAAACTACGTGACTATTTTATAGCATTTAACCTTTTTTCAACCCTTTTGTTGCAATTTACTACTCGTATACTGTCAACACAACAAAATTAGTGCTTTTCAACTTTTTTTTATTAGAAGTACATATAAATGGGTAACGTTTTACTTAAAGAAACTTTGGACATTTATAAATATATATTAACATTAGATTAGGAAATTAACTATAACAAATTTGTTATAGTTAATTTATCAAATTAACTATAACAAATTTGAAAAAACAAACAGTCTTATATATTTCAGATTCAGACTTTTCAACCACTTTTATCATTTAGATACGTTAATCAGATTCAGACTTAATATCTCTGAAAAACAAACGCAACCTAATTAAACATATGCCACCAACATACATATAATCATAATTTCTGAAAAGATAGTCATAATTAAAATTACTTTCTCGAATCATAATCCACAGTTTTTTTATCAAAAATAAAATAACATTCAATAAAATCACACCCTACAGGTCACCACTACCACTAACCGCTAGCTGCCACATCATCTATCAACGATATTGTCATTTAACATCACAACTAACATAACCATGAAGTATTCATCACGATCAACATCACAATCAACACTTATTACCTTTTTTTAGGTAAAGGGAATAAGCTCCGGTTATACTTATTAAACCCAATAATCAATAAGTACTATGAAATGTGACTGACGTACCACATTAACCTCAAGCTAACACTTAAAGATACCAAAACTAGATGACATGCCATTCGACTGTCCTACCAATCATAAGGAATAACACAAGAGTTGTTACCTTTTATTCATTTTAAATGAATATCTATGAATCCTCGAATTTGACTAAAATTTTAAAATTCCAAGTCTTATTTTTTATAACTCAAATCACAAATTCACTTCACAAATAAGTAATAGAATTGGTAAAATCTCCTCCTCAATTTTTATTAATAATCAAATATAAATACATCTTACACAATAAGATAACTAACTTGGGCTAAGCCCGATAGTAAATAATAACAATCTCATGAGATTTGAATCATTCGGCTAATACTCCCCCGCAGTTTGAACGGGAGGTCGTCGAACGTTCAAACTTGAACGAAACTCAAGAAATAAAGCACTCGGAAGACCCTTGGTGAAGATATCCGCATATTAAAACCGAGACAGAACATGTAAAACACGCACGTTCCCAGCAGCCACATAATCACGAACAAAATATATATCGATCTTGATTTGCTTAGTACGCTGATGTTGTACTGGATTAGTAGAAAGGTAAACGGCACTAAAGTTGTCACAATAAACAAGTATAGCAGTATGCAAGGGAGCATGTAATTCCAACAGAAGATTACGAATCTAGGCTGTTTCAGCGACAACATTAGCAAACCTCGATATTCAGCCTCTACACTAGAACGAGATACAATAACCTGGCGTTTAGCAGACTATGATAGTATATTAACCCCAAGAAAAACACAATACCCATAAGTGGATATGCGGGTAACCGGGCAACCTGCCCAATCAGCATCAGTGTATGCAGTGAGCTGAGTGGTAGTAGAAACATGTAGCTGAAGACAATGATCAAGAGTACCACGAACATACTGAAGAATCCTCTTTAAAGCGGAAAGATGAGGCTCACGGGGATCATGCATATAAAGACAAACCTTTTGAACAACATAAGATATATCTGGTCGCGTAAAAGTAAGATTCCGAAGAGAACCTGCCAAGCCACGATACATGGTAGAATCAGAAATCGGGTCACCATTAGGACCTAACTTGGATTCAATATCAACCGGAGTCCTGCAAGGATTGCACTGCTTCATATGAGCTTTATCAAGAATCCCTTCAGCAAATTTGGATTGTGATAAAAATAAACCAGATGCAGTCCGTTGAGCAGAAATACTTAAGAGAGCCAAGACCAGTCATCGCAAACTCACCATGAATAGAGCCAATAATATGTTGTAACAACGATGTAGATGAAACAGTAAGTATAATATCATCCACATATAATAACAGATAAGCAATGTCTGATCCAAAATGATAAATAACTAAGGATGCATCTGTTTTACTCTGCTGAAAACCAATCCGTGTAGCAAAGCTAGCAAAGCGCTGAAACCAAGCTCGAGGAGACTGCTTAAGGCCATTAATGATTTCTTCAAGTGACATACATAATCAGGTCTAGCAGAATCAACAAACCCAGGAGGCTGGTGCATATACACCGTCTCAGATAAATGACCATGAAAAAAGGCATTCTTTACGTCAAGCTGATGAATAGGCCACTGACGAGAAACTGCGAGACTCAAAACTATATAAATGGTAGCCGGTTTAACCACCGGACTAAATGTCTCATCACAATTAATACCCTGTTGTTGACTTCGTCTGTTGGCAACAAGACGAGCCTTATACCTGCTTAATGAGCCATCTGCATGAAACTTATGTTTGAAAAGTTAGCTGGTCGGGGTACAAGAACCCACGTTCCATTAGTAATTATAGCTTTATATTCATCTAACATAGCTTCTTTCCATTTAGGATCCGGAAGAGAATGAACATGAGAACAAGAAAGCGATGAAGTAGTAATATTAAGAAACATTTTTTCATGAGGTTTTGAAATTCAGACTTTGCACGTGTAACCATTGGATGAACGTTATGGACAGGTTCAACTGATGGTTGGTTCGCATAAGGAACAACAACCGGGTTAGAGGTGGGGGTAATTTGTTGTTGGGTTTAATACTAAGGTTTTCACTAAGTATGAAAGTTCGTTGTTCCGATCTTTTCGAATTGATTATTGGTAGAAATTGCGACTCAGCCGTCTTTTGGTGAAAAATAATTTGGGGTGGTTCATTATCTATTTTTAAACTAAAAGTAAATAAGAAAATTTTGTCGTTGAGTAAAATAAAGCTTTAAAAATTAAACTAAAAAGACAAGTTAAAAATAAATGATTGAAAACTTAAAAACAAAATTGGAAAAAAACACTTTGTAAAAAAACAAGAAATTCAAGCCCGTCGAAATCCCCGGTCAGAATCCCGTCGGAATAGAGTGATCGGAATGTGGGAGAAATACCAATCGGAATAAGTGAAATTGAGTCCTATCGGAATATTGGTAGGAATCCCAATCTGAATAGCATAAAAAGGAACATAATCGGAATAATGGGAATTTGGAAGCTATCGGAATAGTCGAAAACAAGTCCAATCGGAATATCTGGCAAAACACCCACGTCGGAATGTCAAAGAAACCCCACAATCGGAATGTTCAAACCCTAATCCGATCAAAGTGATCGGAATGATGGAGCAGCAGTCGGGATGTCTAATCGGAAAGGGGTTTACCCTTTCCGATGGTATATACTCGAAAATAAGCTAAGTTATAGGCTATTTTGAATAAGCTCAAACCAAACTTAATCGAATCAACAACGAAAAGAACTAATAAGCTCAAAATAAGAACTTTTAAACTTTAAATAAGCAAACTTTTTAAATCAAACCATAAAAATATGAAACTTTTTAAGAAAACTTTTAAAAAGTAAATATGCTAAACATACAAATAAGCCAATAAGCACCAAGAACTTAAAGCTTAAACCGTATGAAAGCTTAAGTAGGAATAAAAAGATTAACTTTTTAGTCACGAAAACATCAAGATCAAACACGGATCATCAATATTTCGGATCAAAAGTAACTAAAATAAAGAAAGGTAGAAAGAGATTAAAGATAAAAGAAACTTAACTTGAACTTTTTTGATTATTAAAACTCGAATACAAAAATTAAAGAAAGCTTAACTTGAAAGAAAAGATGAAGTTTTAGTGAGATAAAGTTAAACACTTTCTCTCTCTAAAATGAAAACTAAAACAAAGAAAATAAAACTAGCTAACCTCCCTCCTAATGTGATTAGGAGGGTATTTATAGGGAAAATGGGGAGTGCATGTTTGCTTCTTTCTTCCTTTCTTTTCTTCTCGACTCAATTTAATTCTTTGTCTTTCTCGACGTCGTCTCGGGATTTGTCGATGTTATTTGAACTTGTCTAGTAATTTTCTTCTTCTATTAGACTTGAGTTCTTCGACTTCTTTAAACTTCCGTCTTTAGACTTTTTCTTCGATAAATCTTCAGAATAGGTCTTGGACATCCGTTCCTTCTTGCACTCTTGATCTTTTGACTTCGTCTTTTCTCGTTTTCTTCGATAAAAGCCCGTGAAAGCCCGTGTTTTCTTCCTTTTTCATCTTTTGGTCCTAAAACACAATAAAAACACAAACCACGCATAATTCCGACTTTTACGACATAAAATACACGTTTTGGTCTTGTTATTATTGGAAATAAGTGGTAAAAAGATAAGTGTTTTCACACTTATTAAATCCCCTACACTTGACCATTGCAATGCCCTCATGCAATGCATTAATTTTATAGCATGGTTTACATTTTCCATCATAAATAACCCACCTTGGCCTTTATTAAATACTAAACATTTAAGGAAAATAAAAAGATAGAAACACGTAAAGAAATCAAAGACTTACATTGGGTTTTGGCTGCCATGAACGTTTATCATCCTCAAGTTTCACGTTCCCCATACCAAGCTTAAAAACGAGATCATTGTTATTATAAGTTAGCAGACTAACACGAATTCATGTGGGCCAATTATTCACTTAGACTCCCTTATTCCTAGGTGTATCTCTTATATTTTAATATTGTCTTGAATGATCACAAGGATGCATTGTTTAACTTATTTCTTAGTTGTTTAGGCCGAAAATAAAGTGGGATGATTTAATTAATAGTTAGCTAAAGGACAAAATCTTTTAAAACTGCTTCTCGGGACCTTTTAAAGTTCATATCTTGGCTTAACTTGCTTCACGATTTGAGACCTTTCTCGGACCGATATTTGGTAGCGACTTCATACTTCAAATCTTTAGAGACGTTTTTGAAATTATGGTCTTCTCTTCATAATAGGAATTTCTTCTCTTGAACTTTTTGAGAGATTCTTCATATTTGGACCAAGACTTCTTCATTTTTCTCCAATCTATATTTTGGACTTTGATATACAACGGTCCGCCTCTTTTTAGGACTTGGATCTATTTATCCTCATACCTTGTCAGGGCCTTTTTGGATAGACTTCTCCATGATCGTTTGGGGAGTTTTTGCTTTTCGTCGTGTGTCTCGATCCTTCATATTGATTTTCGATAAATGATTCTTCACATCACTTTTGGATCTTTAGCAACAAAATGTAGCCCTCATGCCTTGTTAGGGCCTTTTTGGACTCGCCAATCTTCGCATCCCGCTTCAATAAGTTATTCCTTGGCTATGAACTCTAATAATATCGAGCAACTTTTAAACGATCTTGTGCTAGAAGCTAAGTAACTTTTCAAATCGTACAACCTTATTTATTGCAAATATATTTATTAGCAAGCGATGGGAGAATAGGCTTATAATCAACTCACATAAATTCCAGAAAGAATACCAAACTTATAATTGACTCTATCATCTCTCGTTCTCCACAATTTAAAATCTCAAGGAATGAGACTCGTGGATGCTTAGCCTATTAAATCAAAGTTTTGGGTTTTCGAGTCATCTATAGGATCTTGCATCTTCTTAGACTCTTTCAAGTTCAGAATTTGCGTTTTAAAGTTCCCTTGATAAACGACTCTCTAGGATCAATTATAGGAACTTGCGAAAAGTTCTTGTTCTTAACCCGTAAGAGTTAAGACTTTCGCGTTTTAAAGTTCCCTATATAAAAGCCTAGCAAAACTTGACTTAAACACGTTAAGGATACTAGCTAGAGTAAACTTAGATAAGTAAACTCGGGTTGAGTCAAAATATTCACGACTTTGAAAAATTTAAAACCACTTTATTAAACTTTATTTAAGCAAGGAAAGTAAATAACGATAACAAAGGAGAATACTACTACTATACTACTAGGCCAAAGTAGATTAAAAATTTTAAAAAATGTCGAAAAATCAATTTTCCGGTTAAAATGAGGACAAATACAAGGAAAAGCCCACTTAACTTCGATAGAAGTCCCCCCTACACTTACTATAAACATTGTCCTCAATGTTTAAGCATGTGGGAGTGAACTCCCCTACACTTAGGATATTGTACACGTTGTTTAAATCTTGCTAAGGAAGAGACAACTAAAGTGATTCCTATTTTAATATTAAAGAATATAAAATAGAGAATCAAAAGAGTTTAGGATAGAACCGAGAAGACGGGTACACAGAATCACGGGTCGTCAAAAGTCATCAAGAATGGATCTTTGAAAGCTCGAATCCCTGTATATGATAAGAAAGAAGACAACAAACACATACGGGGCTCCCCCTACACTTATTATGAAAACGGTAAAGGATAGATCACGGGTTGCCTCCTGAGAAGCGCTTGTTTTTGTTAACCGAGTCACGAGCCTGACTCGACCCAGAACTAGTTCTAGGGAAACGTGGTGAGGGGTGGAATCATCTCATGAGAGATGTCCTTACCAAAGTACAACTTCACTCGCTGGCCATTCACCTTAAAATTGGGCCCATTTGGCTGAGAAAGCTCAATGGTTCCATATGGGAAGACTTTGGCGACGGTGAATGGACCAGACCAGCGGCTCTTCAACTTTCCCGAGAAGATCTTCAACCGATAGTTAAAAAGTAAGACTTGATCACCAATGTGGAACTCTTGGTTCTTAATCCTAGCATCATGGATGATCTTGGTCTTCTCCTTGTAGATCAACGAGTTCTCATAAGCTTCATTCCTCAATTCATTTAGCTTGTTGATTTGAATCTTCCGAAGATCGCCGGCTTTGTTGATGTCGAAGTTAGCCCACTTCAAGGCCCAGTATGCCTTATGTTCCAGCTTGATAGGGAGGTGGCATGCTTTCCCGTACACAAGACGATAAGGTGTGCAACCAATCGGGGTCTTATAAGCAGTACGGAAAGCCCACAAAGCATCATCTAACTTGTCGGCCCACGAGGCACGATGCTCTCCCACACTACGCTCAAGAATTCGCTTCAATCCACGGTTGGATATCTCGGCTTGACCATTGTTTTGGGGATGATAAGCGGTGTAAAGACGGTGATTGACACCGTACTTAGCCATGACTCTTGCAAATTGATCATTGCAGAAGTGAGTCCCGTGGTCATTGATTATAGCACGAGGCACACCGAATCGAGCAAAAAGTTGCTTCAAAAATTTCACAACCACCCTCGCATCGTTCGTAGGGAGAGCTTTAGCTTCAACCCATTTTGATACGTAGTCAACAGCTACGAGGATGTACTTGTTCCCTTTAGATGATGGAAATGGCCCCATAAAGTCGATGCCCCATACATCAAAGATTTCACATTCTTGTATGAAATTTTGAGGCATCTCATCTTTATGTGTGATCTTGCCTTGTCTTTGGCAAGCATCACAATGCTTAACCATTTCGTGAGCGTCACGATAAATGGTGGGCCAGTAAAATCCGGACTCAAAAACTTTCTTCGCGGTGTAATTTGGACCAAAATGACCATCGGTGGGTCCTTTATGGCAAGCGTCAAGGATTTGTCCGCCGGCCCATCAACACAGCGACGAATGACAAGATCCGCACATTGTTTGAAGAGGTAAGGGTCGTCCCAGAAATAATGTTCAATATCTTTAAAGAACTTTTTATTTTGTTGGGATGTTAACCCTTCCTTGAGAATTCCACCCGCTAAGTAGTTTGCAATGTCCGCAAACCACGGGGTGTCATCAAGATTGGAATTTATAGACATTAAGGCCTCAAGGGGAAAAGAGTCATTGATCTCTTGATTCGGATGATCCCCTTGATAAGGATCCTCGAGTCTACTTAGATGTCCCTTCTTGTCACGAATTTCAATGTTAAATTCTTGAAGGAGTAAAACCCAACGAAGAAGTCTTGGTTTAGAATCTTGCTTAGTTAACAAGTATTTCAACGCGGAATGATCGGTGTACACGATTATGGTGGAAAGGACTAGATAGGGGCGGAATTTTTCAAAGGCATACACTACAGCTAAAAGCTCTTTTTCGGTAGTGGTATAATGCAATTGAGCTCCCGTCATTGTCTTGCTAGCGTAATGGATTGGTTGGAAGTGTTTGTTCACTCTTTGGCCCTAAACCGCTCCAATAGCAAAGTCGCTAGCATCACACATCAATTCAAAAGATAGCTCCCAATTAGGGGTAACCAAGACCGGTGTCTTAGTCAGCTTATCCTTAAGAAGATTGAAGGATTCAAGACACTCTTTGCAAAAGATGAAAGGAGTATCTTTTTCCAAGAGGTGGGTCATCGGGCGAGCGATTTTAGAAAAATCTTGAATGAATCGACGATAGAAGCCCGCATGACCAAGAAAACTTCTCACACCCTTCACAGTTGAAGGTGGAGGTAATTTGGCTATGGCATCCACTTTAGCACGGTCCACTTCAAGACCGGCTTTAGAGATTTTATGTCCAAGCACAATGCCTTCTTTTACCATGAAATGGCATTTTTCCCAATTTAGAACAAGGCGAGTGTCTTCACATCGCTTAAGCATGCGTTCCAAATTGGCAAGGCAAGAAGAGAAGGAATCACCATAGACCGAGAAATCATCCATGAAGACTTCCATAGTTTCTTCAACCATGTCATGGAAGATAGCCATCATACACCTTTGGAAAGTCCTAGGAGCATTGCATAAGCCGAAAGGCATTCTTTTGTAAGCAAATGTTCCATAAGGACAAGTGAATGTGGTTTTCTCTTGGTCTTGGGGATCGATGGGTATTTGAAAATAACTCAAGAAACCGTCTAAGAAGCAGTAATAGTCATTACCCGCTAGACGTTCAAGCATTTGGTCCATGAAAGGAAGGGGAAAATGATCCTTTCTCATAGCATCATTAGGTTTGCGATAGTCTATACAAACTCTCCACCCTGTAACGAGACGAGTAGGAATCAACTCGTTGTTTTCATTGGGTACAACGGTGATTCCGCCTTTATTAGGCAAACAATGGACGGGACTAACCCATGGTGAATCCGAGATAGGATAGATCATGCCCACATCAAGAAGTTTGATAACCTCTTTTTTGATAACGTCATGGATCTTGGGATTCACCCTTCTTTGGTTTTGAATAGTGGGTTTAAAGTTGTCCTCCATGAGAATTTTATGCGTGCAAAAGTGAGGATCAATTCCACGAATATCGGAGATCTTCCAAGCAATCGCTTTCTTATGATTCTTCAGCACGACGATAAGTCGGGATTTTTCTTCTTCTTTCAAGTCCTTTGCGATGATGACGGGTTACTTCTTGTTGTCTTCAAGGAAAACGTACTCGAGATGAGACGGTAGGTCCTTAAGCTCTAAATCCGGAGGATTTTCGATGGTAGGCGTAGTTAAATTCGGTTCATCGATAGAGATATCCTTAGGAGATGGTGGAGAAATATGGTCCTCATTGAGAAGTTTCTCAATGGTACGAATGTCTTCATCTAAATTGGAGGGAGAATCGTCATATTGCAAATCCACATCTCCCAATGTTGCTTCAAATTCTTTCAAGATGAAATCACTTTCTCCAAATGGAGTTAGTGATGGAGCAATAGAGGCAACGGTCTCAACAATGGGAAGAGAAGAAAAACCACTTTTACAAGCGTCTTTGAAATGTTCTTCACAAGCCTCATCAAAAACGTCAATGAAATTAACGCTCTCATTTTCAGAAGGCTGCTTAGAAAGTTTACCCCTGGTGAAGACGATTTTATCGTCACCAACTCTCATGATTAATTCGCCTGCAGCTACATCAATGAGAGTGCGACCGGTCCTCAAGAATGGACGTCCGACGATTAATGGAACACGGGGGTCCATCTCGTAGTCAACGACAACAAAATCCACCGGAAAGGTGAATTTGTCGACACCAACGAAGACGTCTTCGGCTATCCCCACTGGATAAGCAACCGTACGGTTAGCTAATTCCAAATTCATTCGTGTGGGGACTAGATCGAGTAGAGACAATTGTTTCCAAACGCTTAGAGGCATTAAGTTGATACTAGCACCTAAATCGGCTAGGGCCATACAATTCTCTACCCCGGGGAAATTGCAAGGAATGAGAAAACGACCGGGATCTCCTAACTTAACTGGAAGTCTTCTCAAAAGAACGGTAGAACAATTCTCATTTAATTGGGTATTGGCGATGTCGAGTAATTTTTCTTTATCACTTAAAAGATCCTTAAACATCTTAGCATATTTAGGCATGTGAGCGAGAGCCTTAGCAAATGAGATGTTGAAATTCAGTTGTTTAAACATTTTGATAAAGTTAGAAACCTGAATATCATCCTTGTTCTTCAACTTCTCTTTCCTCAACCTTGAGGGATAAGGTATATTGGGTTGAGATGAAGGCTTTGGAATGGAATTCTCACTCACATCCTTAGGTGGTGGAGGGGTGGAAGTAGAAGGTGGAGGAACCGGTTTTGGAACCGAAGGTGTGGTATAAACTTGAGGTATCGGTGGGATATAAGGTGCAGACGAAGGCATAACGGGTGGTATATCACAAGCAGAAGGAATCTCGGGTCCTTGGTTAGTTGGTGAAGAAGAAGGTTCAACGATGATCTTACCGCTCCTAGTAGTGATGGCATTAATGTTGGCCCTAGGATTGGTCACGGTGTTAGAAGGGAGAGTACCTTGGGGATTAATGGCTTGAAACATTTGCATAAATTTCTTATCACTCGATTCTTGCATAGCAGTCATGATTTTCTCATGTTCACTCAACTTATCAGTCAACTTTTGAAGAGCCAAGTCCACTGAAGGGGAATTCGTGTTTTGCCCTTGATTTTGAAAACCTTGGTTTGGATATTGTTGTTGATAAGCATTGTTATTATTAAAACCTTGGTTAAAGTTGTTATTTTGAAACCCTTGGTTTTGCCCATTAAAAGCCCCTTGATTTTGACTATTAAAATTCCCTTGATTTGAGTTATAATTCCTTTGATTATTAGAAGAATTCCCTTGGTAGTTACTTCTTTGGCCTTGGTTCTTTGGTGGGTATTGTGTGTTGTTCAATTGAGGTGGTGGTCTATTATGGGATTGAAAACCGGGTGGTGAAAGAAAGTTATTCGAACGATAACTAAGCAAATTGCGGTCACCTTGAGGACGTGCTTGATAGCCTCCCATAGAAAAGTTACCGTTGGCGGCATGCACATTTTCCGGATTGTCATGAGTATAAGGACAATCGGTGTATGAATGAGAATCCCCGCAAATCTCACAAGACGTGGCTACAGCTTTAGCTTGTGGAAATTGGTTAGTGGCTAAAAATTCAATCTTTTTGCTCATTTCGACTATTGCGCGGGACATTTCGGTAATGTCAGGGTTTGAAGAAGTAGAAGAAACATTGACTCACGGGTTTGATCTTGAGGATGCAGATGAATCCCAATTTTTGTGGTGAGTGGTCATGTTCTCAATCAGCTCTCTACACTCCTCAGGTCTTCTCTTCATGAATGTACCACCGGCGGCAGCATTAATCGTATCACGATCATGAAAAGTTAAACCATTGTAGAAGGTATCAATCAAAGTAACGGGGAGCATGTTATGGTTTGGACAACGGTCGATCAAAACATTATAGCGTTCCCAAGCATCGAAAAGCAACTCATCAGGTTCTTGTGTGAATCCACTGATTTGGTTGCAAAGACTAGTGACCATAGATGGTGGAAAGTAGCGCGACAAAAAGCGTTGAGTCATCTCATTCCATGTATGAATTGAGTTTTTGGGAAGACGATCAAACCATTTCTCGGCATGATGGGATAAAGTGTGTGAAAAAAGGTGAAGGCGAAGAAAATCCATGGAAGCACTGGGAATTTTCATGCTTTGGGTGACGGTAATGAACTTTTCAAGATGTTTGTTGGCATCATCATCCGGTAATCCGCTAAACGGGCAAGCGTTTTGAACTTGCTGGATCATGTGATGCTTCAACTAACATTCAGGAGCCGTAATTTGCATCGGCGCAATCGCTCCTCCGCATCCGTTCATGGTTGGTTGACAAAGTTCCTCCATTGTTCGTAAATCAGGTAGGGGAACATTGTTGTTGTTGTTATTGTTATTCAAATTGGGTAGAGGTGGGTTGTTATTGTTGTTATGCACACCAGCCATATCTAAATCTTGGCGAGTCTCGGGCTTAGAATAATTTGAAGATCTAGTACGCATACACCTGCAAAAGAAAAAGATACCAAAGAAACAGAGAATATATATAATCTTTTTGGTGTAAAACTAAAAGAAATGTTTTTTATAATTTTTTATGTTTTTGTATTTTTGAAAATTTTATATTTTTTTTTTAGGATTTTTGAAAATTTTAGTGCTTGAAAATAACGTTCCTAAAAGAACGGATCCCAAAATCAACGCGTCTCTCACTAAAAACCGTTAATCTTAACGAAAAGAGCCGGCATCGGCGCCATTTAATACTAAGGTTTTCACTAAGTATGAAAGTTCGTTGTTCCGATCTTTTCGAATTGATTATTGGTAGAAAGTGCGACTCAGTCGTCTTTTGGTGAAAAATAATTTGGGGTGGTTGATTATCTATTATTAAACTAAAAGTAAATAAGAAAATTTTGTCGTTGAGTAAAATAAAGCTTTAAAAATTAAACTAAAAAGACTAGTTAAAAATAAATGATTGAAAACTTAAAAACAAAATTGGAAAAAACACTTTGTAAAAAAAAACAAGAAATTCAAGCCCGTCGGAATCCCTGGTCGGAATCCCGTCGGAATAGAGTGATCGGAATGTGGGAAAAATACCAATCGGAATAAGTGAAAATGAGTCCTATCTGAATATTGTTAGGAATCCCAATCTGAATAGCATAAAAAGGAACACAATCGGAATAATGGGAATTTGGAAGCTATCGGAATAGTCGAAAACAAGTCCAATTGGAATATCTGGCAAAACACCCACGTCGGAATGTCAAAGAAACCCCACAATCGGAATGTTCAAACCCTAATCCGATCAAAGTGATCGGAATGATGGAACAGCAGTCGGAATGTCTAATCGGAAAGGGGTTTACCCTTTCCGATAGTATATACTCGAAAATAAGCTAAGTTATAGGCTATTTTGAATAAGCTCAAACCAAACTTAATCGAATCAACAACGAAAAGAACTAATAAGCTCAAAATAAGAACTTTTAAACTTTAAATAAGCAAACTTTTTAAATCAAACCATAAAAAGATGAAACTTTTTAAGAAAACTTTTAAAAAGTAAATAAGCTAAACATACAAATAAGCCAATAAGCACCAAGAACTTAAAGCTTAAACCGTATGAAAGCTTAAGTAGGAATAAAAAAATTAACTTTTTAGTCACGAAAACATCAAGATCAAACACGGATCATCAATATTTCGGATCAAAAGTAACTAAAATAAAGAAAGGTAGAAAGAGACTAAAGATAAAAGAAACTTAACTCGAACTTTTTTGATTAATAAAACTCGAATACAAAAATTAAAGAAAGCTTAACTTGAAAGAAAAGATGAAGTTTTAGTGAGAGAAAGTTAAACACTTTCTCTCTCTAAAATGAAAACTAAAACAAAGAAAATAAAACTAGCTAACCTCCCTCCTAATGTGATTAGGAGGGTATTTATAGGGAAAATGGGGAGTGCATGTGTGCTTCTTTCTTCCTTTCTTTTCTTCTCGACTCGATTTAATTCTTTGTCTTTCTCGACGTCGTCTCGGGATTTGTCGATGTAATTTGAACTTGTATAGTAATTTTCTTCTTCTATTAGACTTGAGTTCTTCGACTTCATTAAACTTCCGTCTTTAGACTTTTTCTTCGATAAATATTCAGAATAGGTCTTGGACATCCGTTCCTTTTTGCACTCTTGATCTTTTGACTTCGTCTTTTCTCGTTTTCTTCGATAAAAGCCCGTAAAAGCCCATAAAAGCCCGTGTTTTCTCCCTTTTTCATCTTTTGGTCCTAAAACATAATAAAAACACAAACCACGCATAATTCCGACTTTTACGACATAAAATACACGTTTTGGTCTTGTTATTATTGGAAATAAGTGGTAAAAGGATAAGTGTTTTCACACTTATTAGGGTTCTGGCTGAAACACGTGGTTGTGGGGTAGTTTGGGCTGCAGGGAAACCAGTGGGTGGTGGACTAACATTGGCTTGGTGAGCTGGTGGCGTATGAGGGGGTGATGGGGTTAGAGTACTTGGTTGGGTCAGTTAGTTAGAAGTTGTGTGATTGGGCATGATATGTGAAGGTGGAAGTAATGGCGGAAGTAAGAAGTCATACGAAGGTTTAGTAGAAGACGTGATAGTCCCAAATGGGAAAACGTCTTCATCAACCCGTACATGTCTCGAAATAATTATCTTATTCGAGGATAAGTCGAGACATCGATAACTGCGGTGATTGGCAAGGTAACCCAGAAATATGCATCGTGTAGAACGGGGTTCGAGTTTGTGTGCAACATCAACATGAGGATAACAAAGGCATCCAAAAACACGCTGATGTTCATATGTGGGTGTTTGGTTGTATAGTTTGGTGAATGGTATTTAGTTATTGATGGCTGTAGAAGGCAATATGTTTAAAAGGTGAGCGGACGTATTAAGAGTTTCCACCCAATAAGAGGGAGGCATGTGGGCTTGAAAAACCAATGTACGGATTTGATTATTTGTGATGCGAAGCATACGTTCGGATTTTCCATTCTGCTGGGAAGTACGAGGGCAAAAAAAATGAAATTGTATGCCATGTTGGCGAAAAAGGTCATGGAAAGGAGTATTGTCATATTCACCCCCATGGTCACACTACAAAGCCTTAATATCTACATTAAACTATTTGTTGACTTAAGCACGAAAAAAAACAAAAGTAGCAAACAAATCGGATGTTTTATTCAAATGGTAGACCCACACAAAGTGTGAAAAATGATCTAAGAAACTAGCATAGTATTTAATTCCACTTTCACTCAGAACTGGGGATGTCCATATATCCAAGTGAAGAATGTCAAAGACAAACTCAACAGAAGATTCAGAAGTATAAAGCGGAAGCTTAACATGTTTACCTAATTGACACGCATGATACAAACCAGACAACTTTGATTTTTGACACGAAATTAAATTACCTGACTCTAAGCGACGAAGCACATCGTCCCCGGGATGACCGAGGAGTCTGTGCCATGTAGTAGAACTAAATGAAAGCAAAACAACTGGAGTTTAAAGACGAGTTTGGTGAGAAACTGGGTACAAGTCGTCCGTACTATCACAACGAAGAAGAATCCTTCGGGTTTGGTAATCTTTCACATAAAAACCATAAGTATCAAATTCAACGGAGACATAATTGTCACTTGTAAATTTACGAACATAAATTAAATTCTTAATTATGTGAGGTGTGACAAAATTATGATTTAAATAAAGAGCCTTATAAGATGTATGCAATACGCTATGTCTGGTATGAGTGACAGGAATAGAGTTACCATTGTCACAAATACAAATGGATAAATGCTCAAATTACTAAAGGAAGTGAGTATACCTATACTGTCCGCCACGTGAGAAGATGATCCAGTGTCCATGTTCCAAGAAGAGTCTTGAGATGTTGATGTTCGTTTGCAAGTCTTAATTTTTATTCAAGATATTACCACACAAATTACTAGAAACATAAACACGGGCAAGTATACCCTTTCATGTATAGCATAGCTTAATGGTAAAGTCCAGTTCGTTCCACGAGATTGTTGTTATCACAATATTAAAACAATTACCTCTAGAGTGTCACAAGTTCTAAAGATATACTTAACAATTGGTATTAAAGGGTGCGTTTGGCTAAGGTTATAACCATATGATAGATAGGTAGCAAGGATGAAATATAAGCACATAAACATTGTAAGACAACATACCGATTATTAGTCGTGCACGTAACATCTAATTGTATGACAAGAACCCGGCTAAAGACTTTGTCATACCAACAGCATTAAGATTAGTTTATGCTTGATTTCGATAACTAAGGTAGTACATGAGATTATGCAAGAGTTGGTATATGTTTTAATCCACTAATCATTACAAAAGTGATTAACAAGATTCGTTTATTAGATGACATGAAACTCATCCATTTACATGAGTAGTAGTCGATGATCATGGATGAATCCAACATATAACAATGGTCTTACATAGTAACACATAATACATGAGTATCCAAACCACACTTATATTCAAGAACCCAAGGAAAAAGTGCGCCGCACAAAACTAATTATGCGCCGCACTTTGCCCCAGCAAATCTAATATTCACATCTAATCATAAGGCTATTAAACCTTAACCAAGTGCACATCACACTACTCCATAATAACAGTAAATAAGATCATTTCAAACATATGTAAATCAAAGTAAAAGATTGACATAATTGAAATAAGAATAATACCACAAGACTATTTCAATAATTGCTTCTAAAGGATTTATAAGTCTTTGAACTTATTACAAATGGCTAGAAATATTTCTGAGTTTCTTGTTCCAGCACCAATACCATAAACCAACTAAGGTTTACTAACTCTAGTGACTATGATCAAGGATTTGGAGAAATCCTTGATTATTGTTTCTCCTAAACAATGGAGTAAGTGAGGAATTTGAGATATGTTATGCTTGGCCAAGGGTCCTATTTATACTTGAAAATTCGTAGGTTAGAAACCTGGAAGTATATCAAAGGTTCCCCATTATAGCCATGCATAATTGCACTTAATTGTGTATCTGCAGTGAAATGTGCGCCGCACTTATTCATTTGTGTGTCGCACTTCATCAGGTATAAATGTGCGCCGCACTTGCGAGTTTGTCTCCGCCGCACTTCTTGTTATTCTCCACATTCGGGGTACTTTGAAAGTACGCCGCACTTTACTAAATGTGCGCCGCACTTCTGCTCCTTTTCAGCATAATTTCTTCTTTAGCCTCTTTATTCTTTATTTCTTCATTCTTTTCCTTTATGGTTTCTTTCTTGGCTACAATACAAACAATACCTTTTATTAGTATCAATTTAACACATAATTTATTTATTTACATAGCAAACAAGGACAAATGCATCATTACAAACATGTATAAATGAGGCGTTATCACAATCCCCCATACTTAACTTCTTGCTTGTCCTAAAGTAAGGAAAAATATACTTTTGATAAGTGTCGAAAGAATAGATAAAGCTAACAATCGAAAAACAAAGATAACGCCATACAACACCTCACGGAGAAGATATTTTTATTTCACACACTCTCCTTATTATGGGTAGATTATCGCTCAATAGCACGGTCATGAAAAGTAAATTACCATAGGCTTGTGCAAGAAACTAAACTAAACCAAATTTTGGCGTAAGCATCAAGTAGAATATCAAAAAAGGTCTTTTTCAAAGAACCTTTATTACCACTACATGTTTTAAAGAATAATACATCATCTTTTTCATGTTGTTGATTTTGCGAATAACTTGAAACTTTTTAGGCTTCCTTTTGCCCTTTTTTTCAATATCTTTTCCGAGTCAAAATAGCTTTCCCCCATACTTATGATATACTATCATTTCGCAATATGGTTTCCAACAATATAATTATCTTAAAACATCAGCAAAACTTTCAATTTTTTCTCTTTTATTTATTCTGCCTCTTTATCATTTAAAATACCTTTTATCATACAAGTATGATCCCACTATGATCTCGTAAAGATTACCGAGCACAAGTTCTAGAATTAAACTAATCATCGGCACACGCAATTTTAAAATGTAAGAATGCTTACGGAAAAGAACCTCACAATTATGAATAAAGTTTTGTGTAAATAACGTTATCAATTCCGAGTCAAAATAGCTTTACAATTATAAGATTATCAATCCTTCGACAAAAACTTTTTTTATATATATTATTAAAACTGTACAAAAATTTTAAAAATCGTCCAGAAAGTGCGGCGCACTATCTGAAATGTGCGGCGTACTTCTGGGTAAAGAAATTTCAGAAAACTAATTTTTCAAAAACAAACTTTTATTCGATCTTATTTTCACTTAATCACCCCCCCCCCCCCAATACTTATTATGAGCATTGTCCCTAATGCAAAACATAAGGAAAAAGTAAAAATTAGAGGGAAAATAAGAATAATACTTCCTTTTTATTCCAAGTCGTGAGTGAAGCCGAGATCTTCAATCTTCTCCTAAGCTTGCCTTGACTCGCTTATTTTCTGTAAATTAACACAAATAATATATACAAACATATTTCACATACCATATAAAATAAAAATCTCACACACAAAGTATTAAGTTGACCTAAATGCCAACAAAGGCATATTACAAAGCCCAAAGAAAATGTTTTCAAATTGTTTCAAATGTGACTAACACAAAAGTCACACACATACAAGGCTTCACATATCCTCTTCAGTTTCATCATTCCTTGGAGCTTGAGATGGGTAAAAGTGTGATGGATAGGGTGGTGGTTGTTGGGTGTAGTAGAATGACTCGTGGTGATATCCGGGTGGTCCATAAGGTCCACTCATCGGAACATGATATTGTTCCGCCATCCTCTCAAAAACTGGAGTGTATCGATCCATACTATAGCATTGGCGCTCCATCATAAACCCAATTTGGTCTTGCCTAACCTCCATCCTTCCCATTCTATCACAAACATCTTGGAGTGATGCACGAGGAGCTCTCGCCATACCTACACGAGGTGCTCTAACAGGCGAGTCTTCTCTCATCAACCTGCCATCCGCTCCAATTAAATCTCTCAAGGTAATTCGGTCAATGGTATCACAAACAATCGGTGGACTAAGACTACTCACAACTTGATCACTTAAAAGCCCTATTCTTCGAGCTAACCTAGTCACAAATTGTCCACACACAATCATACTACCCGCTTGACTACCAGGACCTTTCCTTTTCATCCATTTTGCTATCACCCAAGCCATATTAGCGTACTGATCACAGTTCTTGTTCCTAAACATGCTCAATAACCACAAATCATTCTTTTGTATTTTATCATAGCCCATGATTCTTTGGCAAACAGCATAAGCAATCATCTTTTGAAGCACTCTCAAAAGTGGACTTGAAATTCTAGTGGTCGGGCTCCTAGATAAGCTCAATGAATCCTCATCCGGTCAAACTGATGCCCAAAATTTATTAGCATTAAACTCTCCATGATCGCGTTCTCCTCCTTGGAAATAAACCTCAAATCCTTCCGCTTTTCGCTCCTCTCTATTATACAACTCCAAGTACTTAGAAAATTCTTTCCAAGTCAAAGAATGTCCCTTTAAACAAATTCTAAAAGTCAAAATCTTCTTAGTCAACAACTCATCTCCTTCGGCATCTTCATCAAAATTAAAAGTAGAGAAAAAATCGAGAACAAGCTCCGCATAGATTTTCTCCCTACAAGTAAAAGCACGAATCCAAGCATCGGATTCAAACAAGACTTCATTACCTCCAGCCTCTATCACTACTATCCTTAGCATCTCCCTTATTTGAGCTTCACAACCAAGCTCGTTCAAAACTCCAAAATCCATAATGTTAGGTGCAAAATTTTGTTTTGGCATTAAAAGACTGAGAGCATTGTTGTAGATGGTTTTGGTATCATTCGTACATCCAGCCCAGTTCAAAAATTGGTGATTCGGTATCCCCATGAGTGCGGCACTTGCCGATTCGGTAGGCCTTCGCTTCTTTCCTCGGCTAGACGAGCCGGTTTCGTAATTTCTAGAACCTGGATTTTGCAAAATTTTCATCACATACAAACATGTATAAACATTAGATAAGCGTTAGGGGTTAACGGTATCCTATGATCATGTTCTGATCATTCTGTTTGTTTTCCAGACGCAAAATGTGGCGCACAATTTGGAATGTGCGGCGTACTTCCTAGGAAAATTTCATTAAAAGTGCGGCGCAAAATTTGCAAAGTGCGGCGAACATTCTGGGTTTTTCAGCAAATGTCCGGGTAACACTAGTAGCTAACCAAATCCGCAAACTAATTGGTCACAAACTAATAACAATGGCTAGAATCGAACACTAACCCATTCCCAATTCATTCTAATCCACGACATTGCCTCATTTCAAAGGTTTTTCAAAATCCCTCTTTTTTTCAATTTTATCTTACTATCATCTAAATCATTTCTTAATCTTATCCTACATTACTAATTCCTAATTGAATTGTACTGTGTTTTCCCTTTACTAAGAACCCTAATTGAAAATTAATCAAAAATCAAAAACTAATTAATTGAAACAAACATGAATTAAATATAAAAACTTACCCTATACATGATCTCGAATGTGAAATTAGAGCAAAGACTCGAAAACATTTTTGGTGATGATTAAAAATCGTCAGGTGGTTTTTGTGTGTTTTTTTTAGTTTCTAATGAGAAAAAGGGGTATATACAAAAAATCCGCCCAGAAGTGCGGCGCACTTTCTGAAATGTGTGGCGCACATTCTGTGCATCCAGACATGGGTTACTGTATTTTTATTTTTAAAGTATACAAAACACAAAATTTTAAAAGAAAAGCTCCAATTTCATTCGATAGAAAATAAAAAACTTAGGGATAACATTCCCTACTTCTAAGACCATCCTAAAATTCTAGGATTCTTAGATATCATTTCATTTTATTTGATTATTATCTACATACAAAAGGATAAAAATGCATAAAAGTAACTAGGAGCCAATGATGCACTCCTCTCTTCTTCCTTTCCTCTTAGTTGTAGCAGAAATTCAGAGGTGACATGATATCACTCTCCGTGTAACGTCCCGAGACCTCTCTATTGGTGTCCTTTGTCTTATACACTTTTTCGTACCTTTTTCCACATGGATCAACAATGACTATGGCAACATGTCATTCACTATCTCCATCTTTAGCAATATTTTCAAATTCTCGCTTGTTACCCACTTGCCAATCTTTGTATTTCAATGATACGGGAAGTACTCCAAGCATCCCCACAATTTTCTTGTACACACAAATATCAAAGAAAGGGTTATGGTAGCTCCTTTCACTTAGTGGAGCATCAAATAGTTCTTCCGGTTCCGTCCATGGTTGCAAATGTGGACCAAAAATTGGCATATCATTTTCATCTCTTTTTGTGGTGTAGTACTTATCATCTTCATCATCACTATCATCATGTTCTTTTCCTTTTAGCACATTATATGTTTGATGGACAAACCCAATAAATCTAGTCATGATAGCTTTTCCAACATCTACCTTTGCACCAACGGTGTGCAAAAACTTTCTTCCAACCACTAGTTGAATGTCTCGATCAATAGGAATATCGAGAAGCATAAAATCGGCTAGTATTGTGGTTGTCCCTATTTGACATAAAACTCCAAGCAAACGCCCAAATCCCTCCGCGTAGGAGTGATCAAGCATTTTTATTCGATCAAACCTTGGTTTGACTCTTCCAACATCTAACATTTTGAAGATTCCAAGTGGCATGATATTAACATTCGAACCGGTGTCTACCAAAGCATTGTATGTAGTTTTACCTTCCAACCTTATAGGTAGGACAAAATAACCCGGATCTTCTTTTTCTTTCATTACTTTGTTTTCACGGAGCATTTGGATTGCCACATCCTCATATTCCGAGGTTAATCCATCTTCAATCTTCAACTTATCAAGTAAGACCCCATCGACAATTATTTTATACTTATCACTATATTTTAATGTTTCAATGATTGGTCGATTCATGTTTAACAACATTACTCTTTCTTCAACGTCCTCCCTTAATTCTTCCATGGTTAGTTCTTCTCTAGTTAAGGGTTTATTAATGGTGAGAGAAGGTCTTTCACCATTATAGTTCAATTTGTAAGCATGAGCGGGCTGTTTTCCTTTGTTTCTTTTGCCTTTCCCCATATTACAAACAAACCTAGGAGTATCAACTCCCTCGTTTTCAGTAGGTGATAATTCATCAAAGTCGAGATTATCAAGTATCTCGTCAATTTCTTCTAAGTCCAAGCTCTCATGCACTTTTGGCCATAAGGTGAGTATGCCACAAGTGATGTCAATTTGTGCATTGGCTTGCTTTAGGAAAGATCTCCCAAATATTGCACACGGTTCACAGTCATCTTCTCCCGGATTGACGAAGAAGTCGACGAAAAACAATTCGTCCTTGATCATAACAATGAGCTTCTTATCTATTTCTTTGTCCCTATTACGATACGTTTTGTAGGTTAAGCCAAGCTCCAATACAAGTTCATTGCTAACAAAACTCTTCTCCATTTACAAGTCAACTTGCCCATCAGAGGCAAATTTACCTTCCACATGACAAGGCATTGAATACTTTTCTCTAGGTGTCAAGTCTTCCAAACGATAGAAAGTTTGGACCTTTTGAATCCCACTATCGGCTGTGTCCCAATACTCAGATCCTGTCCATTCTCCATCCGATCCAATCTTATCATTTAGGCTAATATGCTCATCTTCTCCCAAGCATATACTTCCCAAGCTAGTGTTTGGATCCATCTTAAAACAACAACACATCAAAGAGAAACATTAGTATGTTAGTTCCATAAAATCCAATTGACATTTCATATCCTGTAGTCTTAAGGCAATTCATTAGTTTTGATGAAAATCTCTTTTTAATTGTGTTATAAGCAAATTCTGCGTACTGTTTTTCCAGTTGTGCGGCGCACTTTTGAGATGTGCGGCACACTTTTGCCCGATACAGAAAAGCCGGCGCACTTTCTGAAATGCGCGGCGCACTTTCTGCAAGAAATTTTTTGTTCATAATTGTATGATCTATATACCAATCAAACAGTGTTATAAGGCTTTTTTCATAATACTTCCTTAACAAGTAGTCAAAATAAGAAATATTGACCAAATTTTGTAAGATGTTCTCAAGTATTTTGCAAGAAATATCTATTTTTTCACTTCTGCTTGTTTTCTCATTTTATTGTATTTCAAGGTTGTTAAAAATTCCAAAAAAATTACCACAAATCATGATAAATATCAAATAAGACATAACAAAGCAAATTATTCTACCAAAAAGTAAATTAAAGAGAAAATAAAATTTTGAAAGAAAATATTTTTGATTTTTCTTGAAATGCAATATTAACAAACACATAAGCTCAAAAAGCATAAGCACACATAAAGCAAATCTCATGCTTTCAGTAGTAAGTGTTGAGAGTAAAAGGTTTTGGTGGTGTTTTGGGATTGTTTCTACCAACATTTTGCAAATTCGTATCAAATGTGCGGCGCACTTTCTCAAATGTGCGACGCACTTTCTAACTTTTTTGTTAAAAACTTTTTCAGATTGCCAGAAATCTCTACGGAGATTTATAACTTTTGTTTTACCAAGTATTTCAGAATGTTTCAAAATAAATAACTAATCAATACCCGAAAGTGGCGCCAAAAACTTGATATTCGTTTGCAAGTCTTAATTTTTATTCAAGATATTACCACACAAATGACTAGAAACATAAACACGGGCAAGTATACCCTTTCATGTATAGCATAGCTTAATGGTAAAGTCCAGTTCGTTCCACGGGATTGTTGTTATCACAATATTAAAAAAATTATCTCTAGAGTGTCACAAGTTCTAAAGATATACTTAACAATTGGTATTAAAGGGTGCGTTTGGCTAAGGTTTTAACCATATGATAGATAGGTAGCAAGGATGAAATATAAGCACATAAACAATGTAAGACAACATATCGATTATTAGTCGTGCATGCAACATCTAATTGATATGACAAGAATCTGGCTAAAGACTTTGTCATACCAACAACATTAAGATTAGTTTATGCTTGATTTCGATAACTAAGGTAGTACATGAGATTATGCAAAAGTTGGTATATGTTTTAATCCACTAATCGTTACAAAAGTGATAAACAAGATGCATTTATTAGATGACACGAAACTCATCCATTCACATGAGTATTAGTCGATGATCATGGATGAATCCAACATATAACAATGGTCTTACATAGTAACACATAATACATGAGTATCCAAACCACACTTATATTCAAGAATCCAGGGAAAAAGTGCGTCGCACAAAACTAATTGTGCGCCGCACTTTGCCCCAGCAAAGCTAATATTCACATCTAATCATAAGGCTATTAAACCTTAACCAAGTGCACATCACACTACTCCATAATAACAGTAAATAAGATCATTTCAAACATATGTAAATCAAAGTAAAAGATTGACATAATTGAAATAATAATAATACCACAAGATTATTTCAATAATTGCTTCTAAAGGATTTATAAGTCTTTGAACTTATTACAAATGGCTAGCAATATTTCTGAGTTTCTTGTTCCAGCACCAATACCATAAACCAACTATGGTTTACTAACTCTAGTGACTATGATCAAGGATTTGGAGAAATCCTAGATTATTGTTTCTCCTAAACAATGGAGTAAGTGAGGAATTTGAGATATATTATGCCTGGCCAAGGGTCCTATTTATACTTGAAAATTCGTAGGTTAGAAACCCTGGAAGTATATAAAAGATTCCCCATTATAGCCATGCATAATTGCACTTAATTGTGTAACTACAGTGAAATGTGCGTCGCACTTATTCATTTGTGCGCCGCACTTCATCAGGTGTAAATGTGCGCCGCACTTGCGAGTTTGTGCGTCGCACTTCTTGTTATTCTCCACATTCGGGGTACTTTGAAAGTACGCCGCACTTTACTAAATGTGCGTCGCACTTCTGCTCCTTTTCAGCATAATTTCTTCTTTAGCCCCTTTATTCTTTATTTCTTCTTTCTTTTCCTTTATGGTTTCTTTCTTGGATACAATACAAACAATAGCTTTTATTAGTGTCAATTCAACACATAATTTATTTTTTACATAGCAAACAAGTATAAATGCATCATTACAAACATGTATAAATGAGGCGTTATCAGATGCTTGTGGCAGCATGTTGGTTTGAGACGGAAAAACATTTGGTGCACTATACGCATAATCCCCTGATAAATAATATGAACTTCCATGTTGAGCAGTGGTGGGAACATGGGCTTGTGGTAGATAGGCCAAATGTTAGGCTGGTAACTGGGTTTGGGGTGTTGGCAACTGAACATGTAAGTTAAGGACCGGATAAAACTGCTCCTTAGAAAGATAATTACAAACTCCACCAAGCATCATGTTAGCATGCGATTGTTAACAACAACAATGTAAATAGGGTTTTTCTATCTTGTGCCCTAGGGCACATGATAAGAAGTTACAAAGTACATAAAAAGTATACAAGGTCCCACAGAAAAGTACACAGGGATCCGTAAAATGTGGATCCCTGTGTACTTTTCTGTAGGACCCTGTGTACTTTTTACCTTCTTATCATGTGCCCCTAGGGCACAAGATAGAAAAATCCATGTAAATAGTAGCCAATAAATAGTAAAATTAAAACAGTAGCAAATTAAATAACAACAAATAATAAAGCAGTGATTTAATACATCGAATGAACAAATAATTCAATAAGATATCGAATTAAATGCATGACAAAAAGAAGCGACCCTTTTTGTTGTTATGTTTAGCAGCCAATTAAATGCATTGAAACAATATTGCAATGAATTAATGCAATAAATCCATTAATACTGAAATTTTATGGACTTAAAATCGATAGACCTGTGATAGGATCGAACTCGAGATCACGAGATTGCACACATTACGTAAAGGGTTAATTTATTTATTAAATATATTTATTATATTTATTAAATCAAACCAAAGCTTAAATTAACGATCGTTAAATAATTAAAAGTTAAGTATTAAACGACCGTTATAGAATCTAATAGAAGCTAAAACAAGGAGTCAGAAAAGTTCCGGAAACCCCCTTGTGGGCTTGTTAACCGCCGGCCAAAGAGAGACAAGAAGAAGGGAAAAAGATTTTGTTTCCTAAAATTTGTTTAACCTTGAAGGAAATGTTTTTCCAAGGGCTATATAAACAAACCTAAGGCTTTCATAATTTTTACTCCATCCCTCTTTTCTCTTGCTCTTAACCGCCGGCCAAACACACCCTTTTTAGGGTTCTTCTTTGTTCTTCGATTAAGCTATTATAGATCTAGTCCTAGCCCCTCTTTAGGGTTGTTGGGTAGATCCTCCATAGGCTTGTAAGCTTGGTTTGTTTGTGCTAGACTCACGATTAACTCGCCGTATTACGTGTGTACAAGATCGTGATATAGTCTTGCTTTAGACTATATCCTGGTGGTGTTCGTGATCAACCCTAGTTACCGATTGTTCCATTGTCTTGTGGATCTTGCTAGGATAAAGGTATGTAACTCTAATCTTAATTAATTATAATTGTTTTAATTTGCTTCCGTTGTATGTGCTTTGATCCATATTAGGGTTTTTAATAATTGTTATGAACTATATAAACCTTTAGTGGCATCGAGAGCCGTTTTAACATGATTATAATTATCAAGATCCAAAGTTTTTTTAACTATTATTGATTTGTGTTAAAAAATACATGTTGTATTTTAGGTTTTATAAAAATTAGGGTTTTTGTTTTTTATTGTTTTTTAGAATCGGATTTGCCGAATTTTTTTATAAAAAAAAATTTCCCCTAAAAATACATGGTAATTAGCTTTAGATGATTGCATGAATTAATTGTTATGTCATGTGTGGTTACGATCCGTAGTTTTTTAATTGTTAAGAGAATGTGGGAGATCCGTAATAAACATGCATGTTTTTACGGATCATATAATTTTGAATGCTATTTTCTTTATTTGATTCAAAGTTTTAAAATTAGGGAAGACTTTTTATGTTTATAAAAACCCTAGATTTGATGATCTTTGAATAAATTGTTTGCATGTGGCTATTTGATTTAGTTTTTTTTATACTACTTGTTTTCATGCGTTTTTTATATTGTATGTTGTAAACAAGGGTAATTTTTTATTTTTTTAAGAAAAATAATATTGACTAAATCTTATCAAAATTAATGAATTATTTTGAGATCTAAATTACATATGATTTGAGTTGATTAGAATTGCAGTAACAACTTAACGGCCTACTCAATTTTGGCAAACTATAAATTGGGTATAACGCACCGCTGGTCAAGTACCCGGTTAAGGAAGGAGGTGTTATGCTTCAGCGCTGACCAAATTCTCGGCTCGCCTGTGCGTCAAAATTGGAATTACCTACGGTTATTATTTGTATAATTCTTTAAGGTTGATTTAACTGCATTAATTCACATCCGAAACACAATGAATAAGGTTATTGCTTTGTGTTTTAGCTGAGTTCTAGGAAAAGTACGGTGTGAATTTAGTTGTGTGTAAAATATTTAATTGGTTTAACCAATACCTCAACTTGCAAATATATGATGAAATTTTAGTCTCACCAAAAAGTTTACTAAACGTTTTATAAAACTTATGTTATGGAGATGTATGCATGCTTCTCCATACATGATTTTGACACCAAAATCTATACCCTAAAAATTTAAGTCATATGCCATCTAATTGACGAACACTTGAAGTTACAATTGTCGTCATATGAGATTTTGGACGATGTTGTAATGGAGAGAAAAACTTCATGATTGAATAAAATTGCAATGAAGGTTTTACGTTCTTTAGATTAGTCGACTTAATTAAGTTACTCAGTAAGAACTGGAAACTTAAGGCATAAAGTAGGGATGAAACATGTTTACAATGCAAATGATTTTGGCAATGTAAATCCCTAACGTATCTAGAAATTGCAAATTTGTTTGTCAATTATTGTTCGACAAGTTACTGTGTTGAATACATTTGTCACTAGCAGATCAACTGATGTGATGAATCTATGTCAATATGGATTCTAGTTTTCAAGGAAAATACTATGCTTTTATTATTGGGGTAATTTTATTTTCTTGAATTGTATTATCAAAAATACTAATGTTTGAACTTATTTCTATAGAAATGGCTCAACCTGAAAAAAATCTGACAATAAGCTCGGCGTTCAAAGCTTTCTTTGAACGGCCTGAACTTACTGGCCCTAACTTCAATGACTGGTATCGCTCACTAAGAATTGTTCTGAGAGCAGCCGGTACTATTGATATCTTGACTACTCCTTTTCTAGAGGATCTTGCTGAAGGAGCATCTGATGCAGAAAGGCTTCAACACGCTGCTAACGTTAAGAAGCACCATGAGGTGGCTGCTGTAATGTTAGGGAGAATGGCTTCATCACTTCAAAGGAAGTATGAGCTATTCTCACCTCAATGAATGCTTGATGAACTCAAGGCTGTGTATGAAACGTCGCAAGCTGTAGAGATCTATGATTTGGTTGATGCTCTACATAGCTGCAAGCAAGCTCCTGGAAAGTCCGTAAGTGCCAATTATATGGAAATGAGGGGTTATATGGAACAACTCATCACACTAGGACAACCCTATGAATATAATATGGCTATCAACTTGATCAATAGGTCCCTTAATAAGGATTTCAATGATTTCGTCCGTAACTATAATATGCATTGTACAGGGAAGACGGTTAATGATCTGCACGTAATGCTCATTGACTTTGAAAAGGGGTTGAAAGATAAGGCATCCACTGCTACTCCTCAAGTACTTTATGTGCAAAAGGGTAGAGTGACTAAACCAAAACCGCAAGTGAATAAGAAGCAGAAAGGCAAAGGCAAGGTTGATAAGAGCAAACAAGTTGCGAATCCATCAAAACCAAAGCAGAACTTTGTCAAGAAGAGTCAATCTCAGAAAGATGAGACTTGTCACCACTGAAAAATGACTGGACACTGGAAGAGGAATTGCTCTCTCTACCTCCATGAGTTGCAAGAACATAAGAAGAATCCTGAGCTAGCTGCTGTAGCATCTTCAGGTAACTAATTTATGATAGAGTTATTTAATCTTACATACAAATCAAACTCCTGGGTATATGATACGGGATGTGGTATTAACATTTGTAATACCCTACAGGGATTTGGGTTGAAGAGGAAGCTTACTTATGGGGAACAATTTCTGCAAGTGGGCAATGGCGCACAAACAGCGGTTGAAGCTATAGGAATATTTAAACTAGTTTTACCTTCGGGTTTAGTACTGTTTTTAAATAATTGTCATTATGCACCAAAAATTGTTAGGGGTGTTACTTCCTTTTCTTGTATGTTGGATCTTGGATTTAATCACACGATT
The DNA here is from genome assembly GCA_025667525.1 of Glebionis coronaria. NCBI lineage: Eukaryota > Viridiplantae > Streptophyta > Magnoliopsida > Asterales > Asteraceae > Glebionis > Glebionis coronaria. The sequence continues at coordinate 643,187,993 of CM046876.1, forward strand.
GATAATAATAGAATTTCTGTTTTCAAAGATGGTTTATTCTATTTTGATACAATTTCTATGAATGGTAGTTTTGAAATTAACATGCATGATAATAATTCCAAGAGGAAAAATAATTCTGTTTTTAGCATGAATAAGAAGAGAAAGTTAGACAAGAACTCTTCTTATCTTTGGTATTATAGGCTTGCCCATATTGGGAAGACTCGCATACAAAAGCTTCAACGTGATGGTCTTTTGGAAAATATCAATGATGAATCATTTGATAAATGTGAAGTCTTGTATCTCTGGAAAGATGACCAAGACCTTTTAATAGCAATATTGAAAGGGCTACTGAACTACTTGGTTTGATACATACTGATGTGTGTGGACCACTTAGACATGTGTCAAGGAAAGGTGTTAGCTACTTCCTAACGTTTACGGATGATTATATCCGTTATGGTTATGTTTATTTACTTAAGCATAAACATGAGGTATTTGAAACATTCAAAAGGTTTAAAGCAGAAGTAGAGTTACAACTAGGAAAGAAGATTAAAGCTCTTCGTTCTGATCGAGGTGGTGAATATTTATGTCAAGAGTTTAAAGATTATTTAAGTGAGAACGGAATTGTTCAGAAACTTACTTCTCCATATACTCCACAACAAAATGGTGTATCTGAAAGGAGAAATCGTACATTATTAGATATGGTGCGATCTATGTTTAATCTTACAACTTTACCATTATCCTTTTGAGATAATGCTCTTGAATCTGTTGTTCGTATTCTGAATATGGTTCCCACAAAGAAGGTTGATAAGACACCATATGAACTATGGTATAGCAAGAAGCCATATTTGTCTTATTTGAAAATTTGGGGTTGTGAGGCGTATGTAAAACGTGACTCTGGAGATAAACTCCAATAGCGCTTAGTAAAATGTATCTTTGTAGGTTAGCCTAAGGAAACTATGGGTTACTACTTTATTATCCGGCTGAGAACAAAGTAGTTGTGGCTCGGTATGGATACTTCCTTGAAAATGATCTTGTAAATCAAGAAATCAGTGGGAGAAATTATGATCTTGAAGAAATTCAAGAATATGCATTGCCTTCTAAAAATACTGCAATGGAAGCTATTTGGATTAGGAAGTTTATTGGAGATCTTGGAGTGATGCCTTCAATTAAAGAACCTATTGATATATATTGCGACAATTCTGCTGCAATAATATTCGTCAATGACCCTAGAGTTATGAAAGGCGCCAGACACTTTAAAGTAGATATCACTACGTTCGAGAACAAGTGGAAGCTCGAGAAAAAAAATTAATAAAAGTTCACACAGATGATAACGTAGCTGATCCTTTTACTAAGGCTTTATCTAGGCCAAAGGTAGTTAAGCATGCCAAGGTAATTGGGCTGCAACTAGCTAGCGAATTCATGCAATAAATCTGTTGATTAGTATTTGGATAAAGGATGTAAGACATTATTGAATTGATGAAATAAAGATTGGATTTCGTTTATTTTTATGTTATTTGATTTTGTATCCTATTTTACATGTTTTAATCCATGAGTATTATGATGTTTCTAAATGTCCGTTGTCGATTAATAATATGGGAGTATTATTAAACTAAGACAATTCAAAATAGTGACAGAGTATACTTGAAAGTATTGGTCAATTTTGGATGATATTTGATGGATCAAATATTGGACTTATCCCAACTATATGATTTTACTTCATGGATCTTTGTCATTAAGTAAAACATAAATAGTTATCCTTAGACCTGAGATACCAGAAAACTGCATTGAATGTAGTGCATTTCTGTAAGGTAACCTAACGCTAAACGTAACTGGTAGCTATAAGGGTTATTTTCAGAAGTGTTGCAAAGTTCATGTGTTTTGCTTAAAGTCAAAATGAGATTTGTTTCCTTCAAATTATTTTGAAGTATAAATACAGTTGGGCCCCTCGGGGGAGTAGTAAGATGTTTGTGTGGCCACAACCAAATGTGTTTTGGTAATCTTGCTATATCCGTAAACGAGAAACAGAATAGTTGATGAAGGAATGACTAAGATCCATATCCTTATTAACGATGTATTTGAAATGAAAGGATAATAATAAATGATTATATGTCATTAAAAGGTTTTGTCCAGGAGACCTTACTCAAGTTGTACTAGTGATATTGTTAGTGTAACTAGACGCTAATCAATGTGATCACGATATTCGAATTTTGTCCAAGTGGGAGCTGAAAGTTTATGGACTTAAAATCGATATTCGTGTGATAGGATCGAACTCGAGATCACGGGATTGCACACATTACGTAAAGGGTTAATTTATTTATTAAATATATTTATTATATTTATTAAATCAAACCAAAGCTTAAACTAACGATCGTTAAATAATTAAAAGTTAAGTATTAAACGACCGTTATAGAATCTAATAAAAGCTAAAAGAAGGAGTCGGAAAAGTTCCGGAAACCCCCTTGTGGGCTTGTTAACCGCCGGCCAAAGAGAGACAAGAAGAAGGGAAAAAGATTTTGTTTCCTAAAATTTGTTTAACCTTGAAGGAAAAGTTTTTCCAAGGGCTATATAAACAAACCTAAGGCTTTCATAATTTTTACTCCATCCCTCTTTTCTCTTGCTCTTAACCGCCGGTCAAACACCCTTTTTAGGGTTCTTCTTTGTTCTTCGATTAAGCTATTATAGATCTAGTCCTAGCCCCTCTTTAGGGTTGTTGGGTAGATCCTCCATAGGCTTGGAAGCTTGGTTTGTTCGTGCTAGACTCACGATTAACTCGCCGTATTACGTGTGTACAAGATCGTGATATAGTCTTGCTTTAGACTATATCCTGGTGGTGTTCTTGATCAACCCTAGTTGCCGATTGTTCCGTTTTCTTGTGGATCTTGCTAGGATAAAGGTATGTAACCCTAATCTTGATTAATTATAATTGTGTTAATTATGATCTTGTTAATTTGCTTCCGCTGTATGTGCTTTGATCCATATTAGGGTTTTTAATAATTGTTATGAACTATAGAAACCTTCAAATACATAATGAGAAGGAACGGTTTTTTTTCTGTTTTTGTGTGCGTATGTTTTGTTTAGGGTTTTGGCGGTGGGTGTTTAGGCTCTGATTACGAATTGGTAAAATTTCCTTCTCAATTATTATTAATGATCAAATATAATTACATCACAAAGTCTTGCACAATAAGATAACTAGCGTAGGCTAAGCCCGATAGTAAATAATAGCAATCTCATGAGCTATGAATCATTCGGCTAATAATAAGTGGTTCAGGATCTACCACCACACACCTTTCAACTAATTCCTCCAATTTAAAAAAAGTAAAAAATTGAATTTTTTTAAAACTAAAAATCATAAATTGTAGGGCTCAGGATTCGTGGTGGAAATGTCGGTATGGGGTTTGTTGCGGGTATAATCATGAATGTTGGAGTTAGAAAAAGATGTACGTTTTTTGCGTTTAGTTATGTATTTTTCGTTAATTGTTAAAATTTTTAGATGATGATTGTGATGTTGATAGTTTGTTTTGATTTCTCGAGAAAAATGTTAAAGATGATGATTTGTTTGAGTTAGTTAAAATCATATTATGAATTGGGGTTTTCTTGATAAAAATTGATGATATGTTTGATTGTTTAGGAAGAATTGGATTTGCTTTTTTAGAAACTTTATTATATATGTTGATCGGACTGGTTGATGTATGTGAGGATGTGACAGGTTCATCGTTATCGAAGCAAACTTCGACGTAAATTAGGATGATTGATTTTTTTAACTTGGGGGTGCAATGATTGAGGTTGTATAATATAAACGTGTCAAGTATATGAGGCTAAGTCTAATTCTGATATTTTTAAGAACTTTTAAAGGATGTAGTGACCTTATTAAAGCAAAGAGTAAAATGCACATTTCATACCTGTGGTATGTCCAGATTGCACATATATTAACTGGTCTTCTGAAATTGCAGGCGGCCTCCCTGGTCTTTCAATAAGTGTTCACTTAGGTACTTTGACCGTAACGATGGTTATCCTTTGACCGTTATGTTTTGTTGACTCAGGGCCTTATTCGTCTTTTTCCTTCTTTTTTTACCCATCACCCCTTCCAACATCACCACTACCACCCGCACAATCACCACCTCCGCTGCCACCATCACCCCACCACCTTCGTCGCCACCATCACCCCACCAACATCGCCTAGAAAGTGAATCTATGAAACTAATCGAGAAGGTAGAGTTATTTCAGATTGGACCCTTGATCCCGCAAGAGTATAAAGACTCGTCTGACAATTACATTCAATGGTTAAACACACAACCAAAGTCGTCGGTTGTGTATTTTTCGTTTGGGACAAGAGCAACTTTATCGATGGAACAAATCTAGAAAATAGCAAGCGCATTGCTAACAATCCGTAGGCCTTTTTGTGGATTATAAGAGATAGTGATCAAGCAAAAAGCTTAAACAAGATCGAAGAATTGCAAAACAAGGAATGATAGGGAATTGGTGTAGTCAGGGAATGGTGTTGAAGCATCAAGCAATTGGCTGTTTTGTAATGCATGGTAGGTGGAATTCGACAATGGAGGCTTTGGTCGCAGGTGTTCCTATGATTTTTTTCCTCAGTGGTCAGATCAGAGGACGAACGGAAAGATGGTCAGAGATGTTTGGAAAGTAGGGGTCAGGGTGAAGAGGAGGGATAGGGACGGAGTAGTGGAGGGGAAAGAATTTAAGAGGTGTATTGAAATGGTGATCGGAGATGATGAGATGACAAGGAACACAGAGAAATGGAGAAATTTGGCGAGAGATGCTCTCGACAATGGCGGATCTGGTGGGGTAATTTAATAGAGGTAATTTCTTACTTAGGCGATGTTGGTGGGGTGATGGTGGCGACGAAGGTGGTGGGGTGATGGTGGCAGCGGAGGTGGTGATTGTGTAGGTGGTAGTGGTGATGTTGGAAGGGGTGATGGGTAAAAAAAGAAGGAAAAAGACGAATAAGGCCATGAGTCCACAAAACATAACGGTCAAAGGATAACCATCGTTATGGTCAAAGTACTTAAGTGAATACTTATTGAATGACCAGGGAGGCCGCCTGCAGTTTTAGAAGACCAGTTATTATATATGCAATCTGGACATACCACATGTATGAAATGTGCATTTCACTCTAAAGCAAATCAAGAAATTCTCAGTGACTCAAGATATTGAGGAAAGTATTGTTGTTCGTAATCGGTTTTGCTATAGTTAAAGATGTGAGAAACCAAACTAAGTTCTTGTAAAATATCATGGTTTTGTAATGAAAATGTAATAGTAATAGTTATACTAATAGTAATAGTAAAGTAATAATAACCAATTAAGCATCAAGGGTTACTTTGGGAAGGTATTGTTGGAGAGTTCTTACGTTCGAGTTTCAGTAACGATTTTTAGATGTTCGAATTAAATAAAAACAGAAGTGAGATTTATTCCCTAAAAGTATGTTCCAGGGTTGCATACTAATAAAAGAAAATAGTAAACTAATAATAAAAATAACAATATTATTGTGATACTAAAATAAAGAAAAATAAAATGATGTATTTTAGTCATATCTATTATCAAGACAAGAGTATCTTTAGACTGTTCACTTTCCTACACCGTAAAAGTTGACATTCGACGGAAATTGGACTAAATTACCCAAAACAGGATTCGAGAGTTTTTCAAAGATTTGACTAAAAGCAGAATACCTGCATATCGTAAGGACTAAAAGTGTAGTTAACTCATATTTTCACAACTAACATCGGAGCAATTAACAATAAAAAAAACTTAAAAACATATACTGTACTTAAGTTTAGTTAAAGTGTACCCGATGATTAATGATCCTTTATAATCAAGTACCATCACGTGACATGATCATGGTACCTTGGTTTAACATAAGACATACTTACATAATTGGATCGACATATATTATATCGTAAACGAAAATATTGATATTTTGGCCATGAATATATTACATTGAGCTCAATTACTAAACACGTACTCGTGCATAGTCGCAGATAGTTTAGATATTTTAAATAATTTGATGATCGAATCAATAACTTGATAATTCGACTGAGTTGATTCGGTAGTCGAACTCATGACCCGGTCATTCGGACTGGGATGAGTGAATGAGCGAACCCGTAAAACGGTTACTTGATCGAATTGACTCACTGATCAAACCTGTAACACGGTGACTTAACCGGGTTGACTCGGTGATTAAACACGTCACCCGATGGTCAACTCATGATGTATTAACTAAAACACTTGTTTCCTATTTAAGTATTATATTTATATATATAAATGTTAAATTTTTAAATTCTGAAAGTTTCAAAATGAACTCTTTATATATTATATTAGTATATAAGTATAGATTAGCATAGATAATACATGCAATAACATGAAACACATGATCTTTTTAGCGTGAATAGCAAAAAAGTTACATTAACTTGAAGCAAAAAAAATACCAAAAAATGGCTATATCACTAAACTAAAATGCAAAAACCTTTGATAAATTATATTTATATATATAGTAACCCTATCAATATCATCTAAAACCCTACAAGACTGTATCTTCTTTCTGTACATTTATGTTCTATAGTACTTATAACAAAAACAAAAGAACAAGTTGCTATAAATAATGAAAAAATGAATATGGTTTATCTTTCAAATTGTCTAATGACCAACTCCAGGGCTTGGGACCGAGCGAAGTATCCGATCAATGGCGATAAGGTGACGAGTTATAAGCGTTTCGTCCGTGATCGAAGCATGGCCCTTTTTGCTTGGAGTTGAAGAAGGCACGGTGCCCTTTGGTAGAGAAGCTAGATATAAGCTCATACTATCAACTTTAGGGTTTGAATCTGGTTTTTCGACTAGTTTTCGCGCATCGGTGAACGATGCGAATGTAACGATGAGTAGCATGAAGAGAACAAGACATGTTCGAGCCATTTTTTGGGAGAGAATGAAGGAAGAGTTTTTTGAAATGATATGATAAAAGTGTTTGAAAATGAAGCATGGAGATGTTGAATACTTATACTAAAAATATGGACTCACCGAATGTTGACTTTGTCTATTATTGATTTTCTGTGATGTTTACACGCCTACACGGCTTCAGATTTTGAAGATTTTCTTATAAATCAAACGTACCATAATTTTCTCTTTTTCTGAATAAAGTTTACTATCTAGGGATTGGCTTGGACAACAAGACATATATAACACGTATGCCACTAAGTATTTGTGCACAATGTGTTTTAGGAGATATGCTCGTGTTATAAGAAAAAGAGTTTAATAGAAATTCAGCAATAAAATTTGGGTTTTGCTAACAAACACCCTATGGGTGTTTTTTAAACTTCCATAAATAAAAACAATTTCAAATATGAACTAATTATTACCATAAATGCATGATTTTAACACTTGTAATTAAGGTAAGTAAGTTTTAATATGGTATATATTAATATTAACTATGTTAAATATGATACATTAGAAGTTCACTAATTGTAAGATTTTTAATTATAGAATGTTTAAAAAACACCCATAGAGTGGTGGTTAGCAAAACCCATAAAATTTTACTATTTGATAAAAAAAAAAGTACTAGTAAAATTTTACTATTTGATATTTGTCGCAATCATAACAACACAAATCTTAAAACATTGAAAGTTGCATGGAAAATTAATACTTTTCCTACTTTATCCCGTTTTGTAGTAAAGTTGCTTTTGTCTTTGACTTTTAATAGTCAAAAACACTATTCCTTGTCAAGCAAACCCGTTACTATACATAGTCGTAGACTCGTACACTATTACATACTCCATTCGTTTCTAATTAAATGTTCATTTTTAACTTTCAAAGTCATTTTTTTAGTAAATTTTGACCTTAAATTATTTTATTTGTATTATATAATACATAGTGAAAGCTAATGAAAATATATTTAAAACTCATTTCATTTATATAATTTGTATCAAGTATTATATGACACAAACACGATAATTTAAGGTTAAAGTTGAAAACGATTAACTTCAAAAGTTAACAGTGAACATATATTTAAAGACGGAGAAAGTACTAATTTTTCACATAAATTGTAGCGATAAAATATATATTGACTTATGCTATTTGACCTTAAAATACATGCTTTATACATCAATAATACTGCAATTGTGGACGGATGCATGAAACTTGAATATGGGGGGCAAAAAATACCTTTTCACAACTAGTCGTGTATTCGCGCAATGTGACAGCGAGTATCCAACGAATAGTTTTTATTACGAACAATTGTTTTTCAGATATTAAATTATTTTGAAGTTTTATATGGTACCAAACAAATGTAGCTATTACAAAATTTATATTACAAAATTTGAATTAAATGGGGTATTACAAGTATCTATATCAAATGACTCGACCAGGTCGATTTAAAAACCGGGTTTCCAAACATTGCCATTTACAAGTTTTGAAAATGCGAAATCGAGAGTCAATGTGAGTAGTGAAAACATGAGGATTATTCAAGGCACCATGTATAACAAGGATTAAACAGTAGATTAAATAGTTTTATCTATTTCAAAATAAGTATTGGAAAATGAAGGATATACTATCATACTTTTCAATAATAATAGAGCTTACTCACATTAAATAATCCTATCAAAATCCAGATTCATTATAAATCGAACATAAAGTTTATCAAATGATCATTGAAAAATGGCACCAAGTATATCATCTAATCTTAAAGTGCCTTAAAAACATCTTTACAAATTTTCAAACTACCCACACAAGAAACTACTAAACATAACAAAAATCTATAAATATGAGATGTATATTTAAAAATATACCGTCATATTCGAGATGGATCTTGACATGTCCTAACAAATCTACACTTAAAAAAACACACGGAAGCCACTAACATGCCCAAAACCACCAAACTCACCGAAAAACACTAAAAACCGTAACCAGCCAAACAAATCAGACCATTAATAAATAGTGAAACGTATGGGGTCGCGGTAATAGATTTTATGGTGGTGGCGGTGGTGGGTTATGCTGAAACTTAGTGAGAGATATAGAGGCTTTAGGCTTGTGATGCCAAAAGTGTATTTTTTTTAGAGAGAAAAAGGATATAGTATAATATTTTTTTGGTTTTGTGTGATTTATATATGTTTTTAGATTTTGTCGGGTGTTACAAGAACTAATGTAGAAATGGGCCGTTACGAATTTAAATGGGTCGTTACAAGATGTGCATTAATATTGTAGGGCTGTTACTTCTAATTAAAAACGGGTTAAAAAAACATACATAAAGTTTGACTAAATTGAAGATTTTTAATGTGTTAGAAAAAACGTATGCAGATTAAATTTTGAGTATAGATTTCTTATTAAAGAAATGTTTCGGCTGAAAAGTTTAAAAGTTCTAAATATAGAAAAAGTCTTAAATCTTTTATAAAGTAATATAGATAGTAAGGCGAAAAGAGAGCAATTTAAAAAAAATTCAAAATTGAAGAAAAAGTACACTGTAACCTTGTCATTTTTGTCTAGCCATGGAAGGCGTTGTCACCCCAAACTCATAACATGAGTCCGCCCCTAATTGTATAGATGCTCCCTTCGAATTTCATCGAATATTTTTTTTTAAATTAACCAATACAGATCGTTAGATAAATAAATAGATACTCCATCCGTCCCTAAATAAATGTCCACTGTTGACTTTCGAAGTCAACCGTTTTCAACTTTGACCTTAAATTATCATGTATGTGTTATATAATATTTGATACAAATCATACGAATGGACTGAGTTTTAAATATATTTTCATTAGTATAACTTTCACAAAGTATTATATAACACAAACAAAATAATTTACGATCAAAGTTTACAAAAAATGACTCCGAAAGTCAAACGTGGACATTTAATTAGGGACGGAGTTTACCTTAGTACTCACGCAATACAACAATAGATATCGGATAATGATTTTTGACGTGACAAATGTTACTAGTGGCGGAGCTAGTTTGATGTTTTCAGGAGGGCCGAAGTGTAAATAATAAAATTTGAGAGTAAATTCATCTTTTATCTTTAGAATATAAGGTTTATAAAGGAAAATGTTTATTAATCTAGAGGTATTTTATGTAAAGATGTAAATTTTTAGGAAGGCCATAACCTTCTCTTGTCTCTATGATCCTCGTCCTCCGCCCTTTAATGTTATTACTCGTTAAATTTGTATTCAAATTTCAAAATCGTAAAAAAATTAAATCAAAATAAAAAAAAACTCTCAAATAAATGATAAATTAAAATTAATTATAACTACATCGAAATGAATATTAAAAAAATAATAAAATTTTAAAAAATATAGTGAAATTTAATTAAAAAATAATAATTAGAGAAAAGATATTTCAAATATTTTAATTTTCAAACTTTTTAAAAATAAAAATATCTCAAATATTTCATAAGATAATAAAAAAGATAATGTGTATATTATAGTTAAAAAAAAGTAAAATTTACACTAATTAATTTGAATTACTAGGTGTATTTGGTGTTTTACATAAAAGTTGTATGTTTTTTATCCTTTTGGCTGGGAGCAGTTGGATAGTGAGTGACATTGGGCCGGTTCATTTGTTCCCTGTTTCTGGGCAAATTCTTGGGTGTGAACCTTTGACCCACCTACCTACCTGGACCCATATCATTTCATCACTCGGGCGGCTAACCCTTGACCAATCTTCACGTTTTTGCTATGATCATCATGTGCCAAAGATCTATAATCACTTACTTTTCTCTCCCTAATTACTAGGAGAACCTTTTACCAATTTTTTTTATATTATACTTCGTCCATCCTATATTAATAGTCCATATTACTATTTTTGAACGTCCTATATTAATAGTCCAGTCCAAAAATAGATAAGAAATTTAGATTAAGTTTGTAACATTATCCTCGTTTTAAAGTTTTATTACAAATAATAAAGAAGTTGTAAATTAATTGATTAATGGTATAATTGTTATTTTGTAAAAAGTAAGACAGAAAAACCTAAAAAAGTAATGTTTTTATTAAAATACGTGTTTTTAATCGATAGACTATTGTTATAGGATAGAGGAAGTAACCAACAAAATCAGTCTACTAATTTTTGTTAAGATATTACAAGTGATGCACCAACTACTTTTAATATCCTAATCAAGACTGTCTAGATCGCAGTCTTATATCGATTATTTTTGTCTTTATAAAATCGAAATTATAAAATTTGTAAAATTACTTACATGTTTAAAAGTCTTATTTTTTATAATACTTGTATTTAGAGTGATTTTGTAACAAATTTATAAAAAAAATTGCTATGAAAATTAAAATAATATAAAAACTAATATTATTCTTATAAAATATTTATAACAATAGATAAGATTACGTTTGTTTTATTGTTTCGCCTTAACATTTTCGTTTATTAATAGTTTATTAGAAAAATGAGATAGATTCGTTTTTTTTATGAGATCGTAAAATTAGAAAATATTAAGAGTTAAATCGCGATATTAACATCTATAATTCTAACATATTTTCGAGTTACTATTAGCTAAACCCCATGTTTGACTATTTTTACGTTGCTTTCTTGCACATCCTCAAACTTCAATAGCTTATCACCCCATTGGTTAGTATGCATTTAAGTTGTGGTGTGTGTATTATGAATAATGATATAATTGAGTTTCTTTTGATCAAACTATAGTAGTATATGTGTACTAGTATAGTTTTCCAAATGAGTAATTTATTGACAACAACAACTTATTCAAAGTCGGAGGAACAAACTATCTTTAATTATTATTAGACGTGGAAATTGGTCATAGAAAAGTTGTTGAAAAGTTGAACATGATGGAAACTTAAGCTCGTGAAATTGTCGATAAGAATGGATTGATGACCACTTACACACTGTATATAAAAGTCATTGGATTAAATTGGTCAATACTTAGATATCGAGTAGGTAAACCTAACCAGAATGTAGTTCAAATAAATATAAATTCATAAAAGTCAAATACAATAACATTGTACGCATGATTTTACTCACATGCCGTCTCTGAAGCTATACGCATCGGTAAGAAAAGTGAATCGGTCGACCGATTGTGTCACTCGGTCGACCCATTACGGGAACCGAGTTAGTCGGTTGCCTAAGCATAAGTCAATCAACTAAAGGACTTAGGGGTTGCATGTCTGTATGTTATAATTAAATTAAAAGGTGTTTTTGTATAGTGTGTTTTTTATAATGTAAGTTGTTTTAATATGAAAACAATTCGCATGTAAATTGTTGAAAAAAGAAAACTGTTATTACAGAAAAATAAGAGTCAAAGATAATCGCCAATGCAATCAGTCTAATACGGAGTAACATAATACTGAGGCTCGACCTCTCCAAATTGAACAGTGGTTATAAAAAATGTTTAATAATGTATTTATACTTATAATTATAACGCGTGAAATATCTTAGAGCACAAGGAGTCCTTGAGCCATGACACAAAAAATGCTGCCACGTCAGCATTTTTCTCACGGCACCAGTTTTCACTGTTAACCCTGAGCCGTAGGAAAACTGGTGGCGTGAGAATTTTTTTATTTTTTTTATAAAATAAATAATAATAAACATTTTATAACTAAATTAAAATTCATTAAAATAAAATTCATTAAAATTAAAAAATGGTTACATGAACTTAAACATTACATAAAATTAAACATGACATAAAAAACACAAACTAATCTTCGTCATCTCATTTAGATCTATTTTTAATTTTTTTTTTTGGAGAAATGAGAGTTAGAAATATATATGAAACTGTGTGAAGTTTGGTAATATAAGGGGTATTTATAAGTTTTTTAAAAGGGCAAAAATGGAATTTAGGGTTTTTTTTTTAAAAAATCCGCTCCCACTAACGACTATATGACCGTTATTTTAAATATATAAAAAAAAATCTCCACCGCGAGAGCTGGTGGGAATGACGCAGGAGCCATGGTGCAGCATCAAAAGTCCTGCGCGGTAGGTTTTTGTTACGTGATCGCCATAGCGCCTATCCATCAGCCCAAACCCCCTGCTCTTATAAATGTTTAATAGTCATAAATCATAAATGTTATATCATGTAATGTTAGAAAACGAGCATTAAAAAAAATAAACTACTTAATACTTGTCAAACAAGAATTAAAAATCATACAACATTTAACAGTATTCATCGAGTAATCACCACCAATTGATTTGGTATCTAAGTAGTTTGGAATATCTTTTACAAAAGGGTTTTTATATAATAAGGTAACTAACATTGAATCCTTGGAATCGTACTATTTTCTAATGGTCGTCGTTAAGATTTTGATCTTAATTTTAAAATCTTATGATTTAGCGATACTGCAAAGAAAAATGATTCAGATTTACATAGGATGATTGCATTTTTAAGATCTTATAAAATCCCGATCTTGATCATAAAATTTTAGGATTTAGTACGATCCGATCTTACTTTTTTTAACCGCAAATTAAAATGTTACAAACTTAAGAAAAAGATGAAAGTTTGATTTGAATAAATATGATTAGTTGATGTGATATATGCTGAAAACATAGTTTACATTGATCTCAACTCAAGAGTGTTAAGAAAATGTCACAAATGTCACTATAGTAAGTAGGAGTGAGCATGGTGCGGTGCGGTGTGGATTCTGGCAAAAACCACACCACATCCGCAATTGCGGTTTTTAAAAATCTTGCATAAGCACCGCGCGGGTTTTGCGGTTTCGGATTTGCGATTTTTATGCGGTTTTTGTGGGTTTTGCAGATGTTAACCGCACCGCACCGCACCACCACTTATAATTTATATAAGTAATGTGGGTTTTTGTGGTTTTTGGCTCATAAAGTTAGTATTTTTTATTATAACAATGCATATATTTAGTGTGAACATACAAGTTACTTAGAATATTAATGATAATATGCACTAGAACCCATATAACACACGTTAAATTATTAATATGATGTTTTTCGGTTTACATAACTAATGTGCGATGCGGTGCGGATTTTGTGATGCGGTTTTACGGGCAAAACCGCAACCGCACCGCATTTTGCAGTTTTGCTTTTTATTAAAACCGAACCATCGTTTTTTCGCGGTGCGGTTTTTGTGGTGCGGTTTTAACAGTTTTGCGGTTTGCGGTGCGGTTTCTGCTCACCCCTATAGTAAGATCTCACTGTCTCGATCCGATATTACAATTTTAATTTTTCAAAGATAAAAACAATCCAGAGTAGAATCTCATCTTGAAAACATTGGCTTTTAGAAGTGTTTTTAACAAAAGGCAATAGGCTTTTTATATAGTAGGATTTATGAGTTATGACAACTAATATTGAATTCTTGAAATATAAAAAGTCAAATATTGTTGGTCGTAAAATAAGCACGTAATATAGGTTAAATAACATTATAACAATGATTTCTTATTGCTAATAGTGACCCCGTCAACAATCTAAATTTGTACTATCCTGTCTTGTTTGATAAATTCTTTGATCCGTTAAATTCTTTGTTTAAAAGAATGAACAATTCAATCAATTTGCCTATTTTCTTTTGCCCCTTGAGCTATACTAGTTAGTCGTTAAAGCGCGAGGTTTGATCTCCACACCATCCAATATACTAAGGCTTAAGGTTAAGACTTAACGTGGAACGATGAGTAAAAAACGTGATAAACCAAGATTTGTGGAAGTTTTTTTTCGATAAAAATTATTTTTTCTTATACAAATGAAAAAGAAAAGAATACATTTAAATATAATTTTTTTTTAACTTTATTGCTTTTGTATAATACTTTTTTTGAACTAAAAATATTTATAATATGACATAAATATATAAATTTGTATATATATTTTTATATTTTGTAGCGTTTTAATCTTCTCTAAAAACGCTATTAATCGCCATAAAAACGTAAAAGTTGACTATACCGCCGCTTCACGCTTCATCCTATTTATAACATTGATTTCTACCAAATAATCAATTTAATTTAGATAAATTAATGGTCTTCTACTCTTTTGACCAGACTTGAACCTTTAGCATTTTATTGGGCCCAAGTACGATTAGGCTTGGCTAGCCCAATTTCACTAATCATATCACGTATTTCATGGAGGCAAGACCATGCAAAATTGGTGGTTATTCAAACGGAAGTGATCGAGACATTTTTAAAAATGATTGGGATATTTAAATGTATAAGCTGTTAATTCAATATGTGTTTACAGTTCAACAATTTAATGCATGTTTTAGAGTGTCCTAATAAAAATAGTGTGCAAATCATCTCCCTTATTTAAATGATTCACCAATGCTCAGTCACAAATTTTAAACGAAATGATAGCCAAATTCAACACGTATATATTAGTAGATGTTCAAGCTTGGTTTGAGGTTAACATAATATGTCACATATTTTAGATAAGTGGAAATTATCAAATAAAACTTGAAGACTAAACAAGTCAAATCTTTTTCTTTTTTAATACTCTGAAAATATTGCAGATAAACTTACGTGGCTAATAAGGGATTAAATTTCTCCTTAGAGCACAGGGTAAGGGTATTTTTACCCTTGCGCCGTGCGAAAACGCGACACCACGGCGCCAGGAACCACATCCCATGTGGCGTTTTCGTGTCTCGCGCCGAGGGGACGGCGCGCGTTTTCGTGCATATTTAATTATTTATTTTTTTTTTTTTGAAAAAAGTTTATAGCCGTTGGAATTGAATTTTTGACCGTTTGAGGTCCGTTTGTTTTATAATTTTTTTTATAAAGTAATGGGGCCCACATAAACCCCACGGCTCAAGCCAACCAAGGAGCCCCATTTTTGGTGTTGTGGGATCATTTACCCACCACACACCATACCCCTTGAAAAACTTAGTGTTTTCCCACGGCTCAGCACGACGGCTCAGCACCATACCCTGTGCTCTTATGATTGGAACCCAATATCTTTAAGCATTTTTATCTTAAAAGGCTAACTTTTTACCGGTGGGTCAAGTCATTGATTAGCATGCATTGAAGTTGTGAAGTTAAGTATATTTTTGGTCTTTATGGTTTAACGAATATAACGATTTTGGTCTTAACATTTGAAAAGTATCGGAATCTCGTCCTATTTCATTTGACCCGTAACACTTTTGGTCTCAAACGTTAGTTGATTAACATTTGTCCGTTAAGTGTGAGGGTATATATGTCTTTTACTAATTTATTAAAAAAAACTTATTTTTTCATATATGGTACAAGATAAACGCCGGCACCCCAAATATGTTTCTGTTAGATGGGTTTGTATTTCGTTTTGTGTTTCTCATCTTCATCTAAGGCTGCTGGGAGTGGCATATAAGTCACTCATCGCCACCTCAGCGCCACTTCAGCTTTTTAAGAAACTCACCCAAACTCACCTAAACTCCCCACATGAGATAATGATACTCACCCAAACTCACTATACATCACCCCTACTTTTTTATTAAACATTTTTTATTCATACATTTTATTAAAAAACGGGTACATAAAAAATAAAAACACAGTACGAAATTAAAAGACGATACATAGGAAATTTAACAACAACATTTAAAAAAACAAAATAAATAAAATAAAAATACATAATACGATTAGTCAGTTCCCGGATCCGTATCCGGAAACTGACCAGGTAACTCCCAACGCATTGTTTCTTCTTCATCTTCTTCCGCCATAATTTGTGCCTCCAGCTCCCTTCGTTCCCTTTCTTCTTCTTCCAGAGTTTCTCTCAACACTTTTTGATCTAGGTATAGTTGATACACCTCATTGTCAGTCATTCTGCCATCTGAGTCGTTTGGAATTGGAAAGGTTAGATCGGGAGACACATTTCGGCGTCGATGTTGTTGTGACGAAGAACCAATATGAGTTGTTTGAGATCGGGATGAAGAACCGATATGAGTTTGAGATGAAGAACCCAAGTTATTCAGCCATTTAGTATTTTTCTGAATTCGAACCTCCAATTTTGCCGACTTTCTAAACAAAGATCCACAGATTTTGAAATCAGTATCAATTTGATTATTTAGATATGTGTCGATTAAATGACGTTTATGTGGGGAAAGATCACGACATTTCTCAAATGCCGTGCGCAGTGTCGTATTAGCTTCGTACGCGGCATCGAAATCTTCGGCTAACCACTTAAGCGCATCCTGGCGACGTTGTTGTTGATTTATTTGTTTTTAAAGCAGAGCCTTAATCTCGTCAATAGTGTGTGGAAAAGAGCATGCTATTTTTGATTTAGAAATTGGGTTTGAAAATATAAAAAGTTGTGTGTGAAAATAATAAAACTGTGTGTGAAAATTTTGTGTGATAAAATTTATTATTTTAAAAAGAAAAGAAGGATTAAAAAAAATATATATATATAGAAAAGGGTCCCACAATAACAGAACTCACCCAAGTGAGTCTCACCCTG
Source organism: Glebionis coronaria (assembly GCA_025667525.1). Lineage (NCBI taxonomy): Eukaryota > Viridiplantae > Streptophyta > Magnoliopsida > Asterales > Asteraceae > Glebionis > Glebionis coronaria. The sequence continues at coordinate 643,205,291 of CM046876.1, forward strand.
ATTTTTTTTGGACAAACTCGCGCGCGAGTAAAGGTGGGGGAATGGGTGTTGCGCGCGATTTTTGGTAAATCGCTCGTGGGTTTAACCCCACTCCCACCAGCCTAACAACATATTCATCTTTATCCCATTTTCATTTTCCATAAATACACACCAATCAAAATAAAACACAATCTCATTTTCTTCTTCCACAAGGCTGGCCACCACTAACCCGTCATATGACCATCGCCACCTATTGCCAGCCAAACACCATTCAAACTCAAAAGTCCCTAATTTTACATTGAATAGCAAAAGCCTTACATCCAATAATTTTACTGGTTAAATGTTATTCCACTAACGTTTGGGACCAAAAATGTTACAAATCGAGTTAAATAAGACGAAATCTGTTACTTTTCAAGTGATAGGACCAAAACCATTATACTCATCAAACTATGAGGACCAAAAATATACTTAACTCTATGAATAATGATTTTACTGGGCCAAGTTTCTCCACTTTGCTAGTACTCGGTTAAAGTATGTACTAGTAAAGTTTTCCAAGTGAGTAATTTAATGACAACTTATTCAAAGTCAGAGAGGAACAAACTATCGTATTAGAACAGGAAATTGGTCACTAAAAAGTTGTTGAAAAGTTGAACATGATGGAAACTTAAACTCGTGAAATTGTTGATAAAAATGGGATTTGATGAACACTTACACACTCAGGGGCGTACTCACATGGGAGTCGGGTGTAGCACGGGATACACCCGATTTTAGGTCACGAAGGGTAAATTTAATATAAATTAGGTTTTTCTCTATAAGTGCAACACCCATTTTTAGATAATATTAGGCAAATTTAGTATTAATAATAATAATAATAAATTGTGCAACACCTTATAATAAATCCTGGGTCTGCCTCTCTACACAGTATATAAAAGTCATTGGATCAAATTGGTCAATACTTAGATATCGAGTAGGTAAACCTAACCAGAATGTGTTCTTCAAAATTCAAATAATATAATTTGATACATGTCAAATTCAACAACATTGTACTTGGCAAAATTAACACTAACAATGAGTAGCACGAAACAATGAGTAGCACAAGTTAGCACTCGTGCGCAGAAGTAATAAAAATGTTTAAGGCTGCCCGCAACGGATAGTCGGTTGACCGCGTTGCAACAACCGAGTCGATTTGATCGATCGACCATACTCGATACCAGACACGACCCTTTTCAAAAATAAGATATGTTTTATTTCTTTATTTTCACTGTTTGATATTGATTTTTTTTTTTATCAAAATTAAAATCATATACTATTATTGGTTGTGAGAAAGTCACCATCACGTCATATCTTATTTTTTTTCTTAATCTTTTAAATCCGTAAATAAAAAAGTAAATGTAAATAATTTTTATTCAAAAATTAAACATTTTTTTCCACACATAAAACATTAAAATATTAGAGTTCAAATACAATACAAAAGAAAATACACTGTTAGATATAGAAAATACAAATACGTAATACGATTAGCCCGTTCTCGGATTCGAATACGATAGCTGCTCATAAAGAAACTATGACTGGATTGTGCTTGTTTAGCTTATTCGGCCCTAACTTTTTTTCTCCCACTCCCTTTGTGCCCAAGCTTCTTCTTCTATTTTTCCCTCAATACATGTTTATCTTGGTATAGTTGATGCAGCTCAATGTAAGTAAGTAAGTCATTTGAGTTGTTTACAATTGGATATGGTGGATTGGAAGAAACATATCGGCGTTAGCTTTTAGAAACGTGTCGATTAAAACACGTTTCTTTGGGGAAATATTGAAGGTTTATATAGTTCATAACAATTATTTAAAACCCTAATATGGATCAAAGCACACACAGCGGAAGCAAATTAACAAGATCATAATTAACACAATTATAATTAACCAAGATTAGGGTTACATACCTTTATCCTAGCAAGATCCACAAGACAACGGAACAATCGGCAACTAGGGTTAATCACGAACACCACCAGGCTATAGTCTAAAGCAAGACTATATCACGATCTTGTACACACGTAATACGGCGAGTTAATCGTGAGTCTAGCACGAACAAACCAAGCTTCCACGCTTATGGAGTATCTACCCAACAACCCTAGAGAGGGGCTAGGACTAGATCTATTAAATAGAAAAGTTAAAAACCAAAACCCTAATTTAGGGGTGTTTTGGCCGGCGGTTTAAGAGCAATAGAAGGAGGGATGGAGTAAAAATTATGAAAGCATTGGGTTTGTTTATGTAGCCCTTGAAAAAACTTTTCCTCCAAGTTTAAACAAATTTAGATAACAAAATCTTTTTCCCTTCTCTTCTTGTCTCTCTTTGGCAGGCGGTTTACAAGCCCACAATGAGGCTTCCGGAACTTTTCCGACTCCTTCTTTTAGCTTCTATTTAATTTCCATAACGGTCGTTTAATATTTAACTTTTAATTATTAACGATCGTTAGTTAAAGCTTTGGTTTGATTTAATAAATATATTTAATAAATAAATTAACCCTTTACGTAATGTGTGCAATCCCGTGATCTCGAGTTCGATCCTATCACACGACTATCGATTTTAAGTCCATAAACTTCAGCTCCCACTTGGACAAAATTCGAATATCGTGATCACATTGATTAGCGTTTAGTTACACTAACAATGTCACTAGTACAACTCGAGTAAGGTCTCCTGGACAAAACCTTTTAATGATTTTATCATTGTTATTATCCTTCCATTTCAAATACAACGTTAATAGGATATGGATCTCAGTCATTCCTTCATTAACTATTCTGTTTCTCATTTACGGATATAACAAGATTACCAAAACACATTTGGGTGTGGCCACACAAACATCTTACTATTCCCCCAAGGGGCCCAGCTATATTTATACTTCAAAATAATTTGAAGGAAACAAATCCCATTTTGACTACAAGCAAAACACATGAACTTTGCAACACTTCTGTAAATAACCCTTATAACTACCAGTTACGTTTAGCGTTAGGTTACGTTATAGAAACGCACTACATTCAATGCAGTTTTCTGGTATCTCAGGTCTAAGGATAACTATTTATGATTTACTTAATGACAATGATCCATAAAGTAAAATCATATAGTTGGGATAAGTCCAATATTTGATCCATCAAATATCATCCAATATTGACCAATATACTTTCAAGTATACTCTGTCACTATTTTGAATTGTCTTAGTTTAATAATACTCCCGTATTATTAATTGACAATGGACATTTAAAAACATCATAATGTTCATGGATTAAAACATGTAAAATATGATACAAAATCAAATAACAGAAAAATAAACGAAATCCAATCTTTATTTCATCAATTCAATAATGTCTTACATCTTGTAGAAACTAGAAGGGGGGGGGGGGGGGGGGTGAATATTTCCTCTTCGATTGGTGACCAAATTAAAATTTCTTTCAATTTGGTTTGTATCAAAACTATCTTTTACTTAAAGCTAAGTTGCATAATGATTAGGTTCAATTGAAATGCACTAGCAAGAATAATAAGCAAGTATAATGATAATGAAATAAGTAAAGAGCAAGGAAGGAGACAACCTAGTGGGAAGACACCAAGATTTATAGTGGTTCGACAACGAGGCTCTATCCTCGTTTCTACTCCACTCCTCGAGTACACCTACTCGAGATTTCCACTATATCCACAAGCTCCCTTCTCGGCGGAGAAAACCTTACATCGTTGCTTACATTATTTTCTGACACTAAGCTAAATGTTGAGACCTAATCTTTAGCTAGGACCAATCTACACGACGTTGCCTACTTCACAATTTAACGACACAAGGCTAGATGTCGAGTTCTAATCTTAAGGTAGAACCAATCTTCACGACGTTGCCTACTTCACCATTTTACGACACAAGGCTAGATGTCGAGTTCTAATCGAAAGGTAGAACCAATCTTCACGACTCTTCACTTTGAAGCTAAGTGAGAACTTCACACAACACAACTACTAATCACTTTAAAGTTTAGTGAGAACTCACAAGACACAACCACATCACTTTATAGTTTAGTGAGAACTCCTAATCAAATCTATTATAACTCAACTAGACTTATCCAAGTACACACATGTAGCTTGGATTTACACAACACAAATCCAAGCAAACACATATGCAATGGATGTACACAACAAATCTAAGTATTCACAAATAACTTGGATGAACACAACTAGTCCAAGTATTCATAAATACATTGGATTGACCTAAAACACAAAGGTATCATGATGAATATGACTAGCTCATAAATTCATCTTTATCACTACACTAGTGAGTGAGTGATCTTCTCATTGGACATGGTAAAGGAGTGGATCAAGAGGATAATCATATGTAAACATCCTTAACAAATTAAGTGATAATTTACTAATGATTATGCTATAGAAAAAATAGAAAAAGGGCTGAGAAAATCGTCCAAGAGGCTTGCTGGAAAATGAGATTTGACCCACTATTTAAAGGAGACAAAGTTACAACGGATCTATAACGGCTATTGTGCGCGGTACCTTATCTCACCCCGCGGTACCATATCGCTAAGGTACCGCGTAGGTACTTAAGGTACCGCCACTAGACTCTGCTCCGTTTTTTGTCTTTTAGTGGGGTGGGAATATCTGAGGTATTTGAACCCTTCAAAGGATATTCTAACAACATTTGGAATATGCCATTTTCAAATTTTCATTTTCCATTTTAATAAAACATTTTCTAAAAAAGAAAGTTTATTAAAAAATTCTTTTGTCTTATTTGCAAAAGTGAGTTTTAAGGATAATCATTTTGATGATCACTAAGTATGATTAAGAAAGGTTAGTGATATGATTATTACCTTGATGATAGTGTTAGTTAAATAATTCATTTTGTGTTTCTACACTAAATGTGTTGTATGGTTTGTTGTGATCAAAACTAAGAAAGATTAGTTAACACTAATAATGTTTTTAGGCATTACTTGCATTAACAATCTCCCCCTTTTTGATTACGACAAACGATAAACTCATTTACGTATAAACACAAACTATGGAATTATTAACTAGTTTATCACTATCATTTCTCCCCCTTTGTCGTAGCAAAAAGGTTAGCATAAGTCTTTGAAGTGCATCGACCTTTGCTAGTAGCTCCCCCTTGGTGGTTGCTCCCCCTTGCTCGGGGCACCAAGTTTGTGAGCTAAGGTGACATGCTACATAAAGGTTAGTAGAAAGGAAAGAAACACCAATGTATATATGATCACTACCTACTAAGTAACTTGAGAGGGAGAAAGAGAAGAAATCTCAATTTAGAAGCAAGTATTTTGCTAAGTATGTCCAAAGAGGTAATTGACAAAATCAAACTTTAATAAAATGAAGATGATAAGCTTGTCAGTGGGTTAAAGCTTTAGAATTGATGGAATCACCCATAAGCAATTGTAAAAATTTAACCAAGATCAACTCAAAAATAGAACTAATTAGATAGCACACAAATAACACAAAAGTTACAAAAAAATAATACAACAAAGAAGATAGTCATACACATAGTATAAGTATCTAAAAGCAATAAATATGGAAAATAAACCACTAAGCATAAGCTAATCTAATAGTGATATTTTCCAAGATTGCTAAAAATAAAATAAAACTAAAAAGACGACGATGCATCATTCGAAGTTTTGTCCACCGGAACGAAAACTTGAATAGGAGGTAGAGTGAGGAGGAATTCAAGAAAATTTAACTTCTCATACACATGAGCAAGTTCAATTTGTTGAAATCGGCAACAATCACACGAGGATCCATGATGCAACACAAAATCGTTTGATGGGGGTATGGCATCAAACTTAGGGTTTTTGGGTGGTTTGGACGAAGATGGTTCATTCTTCTTAACCCAAACGGGTTAAACCGAGATTTTCGGTTTCTTTGAAAGCTTGGATGAGGAAGCTTTGGGTGAGTGGGGTTGTGACAAAGAAATGTCAAGGTTAGGAAGGTAGGAGTTAGGCATTGTGAGAGTGTGAGAATGATATCTCAAGGTTATGTGAGAATGAATTCTCAAGGTTGGGAAGGTGTGAGAATGAAGTCTCAAGGTTGGGGTATAAGTAAAATGTAATCATGGTAAGAATTTGAATACAAAATGTGTATTGTCAAGGAATGTTTAGTCAATTTGAGCAAACAAGGAATCTTGACTGGGAATAGGGTTTAAAGGTTTTGACCAAAAATTCGTCAAAAGTCACTTTCTGGCCGCGGTACCTTAAATGAGCCGGCGGTTCCGTATCACTAAGGAACCGCGGGTCCTTAAGGAACCGCGTCCAGTGGACTTTAAACAATGTTTTTCCTGGGTTTTGGAAAAAACTAAGACTTTTTCAAAAAGTTGCAAATCTTGGAATTTTACCTCTATTAGAACCAAAATATGCTAGGGTTGCATAAAGCAACACATTCACAAAGAATGTCTTGACAAAGGATGACAAAATAATTTAGATATCATTTTGAACCAATTTTAGTCAAGTTTAGGGGTTGTGATAGATTTAGGTTCAATTTTAATTTCAAATTAAAGTTGATTAGTGTGCACAAAAGGATAGAATCACACAAAGCTAAATTCATAAGTCAACAACATAAAACATTTGTTAGTGAAACAAGTACAAAGATAAATAAAACTAACTAATACATAGATAGCTTATCATAAAATCTAGATAAGTAGTTTTCTTAGGCTTGGTTTTGTTGAAAACTCTTATTAAGACAACTCCATCATTCATCTCCTAAGAGGAGGCATGGAGAACAAAGTAAGCAAGAAATCTTGCAAACCCCTATGTAGTCCATACATATCCATCCTTAGATTTTGGATGAGGAAGTGGTTGTAGAGACAACATGGACATCTAGGACCATGAGTTTGTTGAAACCCAAAGTAAGGATCACCCAAGAGGAGGGAAAGTGGGACACCCAAAATTGGGATGTTTGAGTTGGGTGGAGGTGGAGGAGGCAAGTTCTCCAAGGGTGATGTGGGTGAAAGTGGTGGTATATTCCTCAAAGGGGAAATGGGTGAGTGTGGAGGTAAATCCTCTAAGGTTGGTGAAATGGGTGAGTTGTGAGGGGTAAATGGTGAAGTCACCAAAATGTCATCAAAGTCATTCCCAAAAGGAATGCTTTAGATTGGTTGAGGTTGTGTGGTCACTTCCAAGGGTGCACTTGGAGTGAAGGGTGAAGAAAGCTCATTAATTCTAGAATTCAATGAAGAGGAGGTAGAACCAATGGAGTGGTTAGTACCATAGGTGGAGGAGGTCTTGCATGGTGCAAGAGGTGGGGAAGGTGATGAAGAAATGAGGATAGGAGCATTCTCATTCTTAGGTGTGTGGAAAGGTGAAGAGTTAGGCTTAGCTACCTTAACCCTTATTTTGAGTGTTTTTCTTGGGGTGGAGGTCTTGGAAGTGTTTGAGGTTTTGGTACACACCATGGTTGATTAGGGTGGTTTAAGGTTTAGGGAAGTATGTTTGATGTGTGAAGAACATGGCAAACAAGGTGGGTTTAAATGGGTGAGGGGATGATCCAAACTAGTAATGGGTTAAAAACATTTTAGGTGAATAATGAATTTAGATACCATAGTTTAGGAAATGTGCAGTTTATTACTGAAAATCATGCAAGGTTTACACAAAATTAAGAAAACAGTGTAAAGCAAAGATGCTGTCGTGCACAGTGACCGCCGGTTCCTTATCTGGGACCGACGGTACCTTATCGACAAGGAACCGCGGGTCGATATGGAACCGCGACCAGAAGGTTTTCAAAAATTTCCCATCCCAGATTTTTCCCAAAAGTTTCACAAGCCAAAGTTAACTACAGATCATAATCTAATAAGCTAACTATCAAAAGGCATGCACAAAGCTATGTAAAACACAAACATGATGGCATAATAAACATTAAGGATCAAAATAAATGGTAATCCAAGCATGCAACACAAGTTAATAAACAACTAAACCAAAGTGTTAATAACCAAATGTTAAACCATCAAATCCAAACTTTGACACAACTTCAAAGTCTTCACCTCCTTTTCTTTCCTAAACCCTTGATCATCTTTCCCAAATACTTGAACCCTTTTCTTGAATCCACTCGGTGTTCATGTAATTCTCCCCGGGTTCTAAGATTCTCACGATAAAGATGCTCCATATTGAGATCTTCAGGAACATCACTAGAAGGGTGAGGAGGAGGAGCTAAGTCTTCAAAATCATCCTCGAATTGATTTGAGGATGGATGGGAGTTGCTCGAAGAGTCAAAATGAGAACTAGGACCGATGCCATCACCATCACTTGGTGGCATATCGGTGTCCTCCTCATCCGGCTCTTGATGGTCGGATTTTCTCGAACCACGATCACTTCTTGGCTTTCGTTGATACGCCTCTTGAATAGGCAACATAACCCGTTGAACCGGGTGAAAGCGAGAAAGATCGAGTTGAGGAAAATCTTGACCAACCCTTCTAAAGAGGCGAGTAAGAAGCATAGCATAAGGGAGGTTTGTTTTGGGTTTGGAAAGAGCATAATTTATACGTCGAGCGATGTAATATGCAAGATTGTACTTGGTGGAAGTAAACAGGCAAAACAACATATGCCCCATGCAAGCCGGGATATGATCCCGGTTTCACCAAGACAAAACACATTTTCCCTAAGGATGTTTGCCCATTGGAGCATATAATCCTTAAGGTCGCTTGAGAGCACTTCATACATATTCACATTTCGCACATTTGTATGAAGGCTTCTCACAACGTTTCCACTACGCTCTTTCGTGATGATTTCAAGGATGAAATTTAGATCAACTTCGGTGGTGTCATTTGGAGGTTTGTCGTTTGACTCCAAGAGAGCATCTAGTCTCCACTTATCCGTGAAACGACAAGTGCCTTCAAATGGCACACCAAGAATATCACCAAAGTCATCGAGGGAATATTGAATGATTTGACCATTCAACAAGAAACGGATAAAGATTTGGTCGTTGATTTCAAGCATGGAGTAAGTACTAAAGAACTCAAGAAGGAACAAGGGATAAATTACCTCGTCTATGTAAAGCAAACAATCAAACCCAATTAGCTCGAACATAGAGTTGATATAATTATCTCCCGCTATTCTTGAGTCTACAATCCTACCCTCATGGAAACAACGAGAGGAAAGGGATGGAAAAGCGTTTTGGAGTTGAGGGGAAACAAAGGTTTGAGAGATGTCGGGCATATAATCTCTAGTGAATTGATGATCTTTTTGATATTGAGAAGGCATGATTAAGTACCTAAATACAAACACAAGACAATATTTCTCCAATCACTCATATGAAAATAAAAAAGGAAAACGAAAAATGAAAATGTGTTATATCAATTTCTTGACCAACATAGGATTGAATCCATATCATTTTCATGTTCACAATGTGTCTATTCTATCATTGACCAAGAACACATGATCTATGTTATATCAACAATGGATTAGAACATTGGTTTTTCAAAACAAGGTTTTTAGGTAAGCATTAACAATGTCATTACCTACTTGTTCATGGGTTCATCTCAAATCCATAATTCAACCAAAATCATTTAGCCTAAATTCGGATTTGTTCTACAAGTGGGTTTTAGTGAAATCTTAATGAATATCAACCTAAGGAATCATAGTAAGATTACCATGTCAACCCACATTCCTATTAAGGTTTTAATTCAATTTCAATTTTAAAAATCCCCAATTATGAAAGGATGAACCCTAGAACAAAGTAGATGAAATTGAAAGAAAATACTTACAATTAATTGATGTTAGATGAAGGATGAGTGAAACCCACAACTTGGAATCAATTAATTTGAGTGATTGAAGGTTTTGGAAGCTTCAACAATGGTGGAAAAGGTAAAACCCGTCGGCTGTGTGTTTTTGGGAGAGAGAGAGTTTGGTTTGAAAAAGAATAAAAATCTCAAACTGGCGCTCTGACAAAAGTTACTGCCCGCGGTACCTTATCGATAAGGAACCGCGGGTTTGAGCCACGGAGATAAGGAACCGCCTGCAGAGGCAGGTTTCTATCTCTGAAAAACGCCAAATTTTGAAAATCTAGTTTTTTTAAAAAATACTTGAAATTAAGTCATGAGCCTTTTAGAATATCATTGGATCATCATAACACTAAACAATATGCCTTAACGAAGGATTACGAGTTAAATCAAGATCGAAAAGAACCGAAACGGACAAACGACTACTCGTAGCAAAACGACTAAATGGAGAGAAATCAAGGGAAGTGAATCAAGACTAGGATCAATGCTCAAGGGAATAATGACAATCTTCAAATAGTGGTAACGAGGAGCTTGTGTCATATGTAGTGGTTTAATACGTGCCTTTCCGGTGAAACGTTAAACGGCTTTGGTAATGAATAAGCACAAAGCAATTATTCAAGTATAGACTAAGATCACTTTCAATAATAGTCTTAGTCTAAACCAAAATATGAGCAAGGTATTAATTCACTTTCTCTCCCACAAAGGGCCTACTAACCGTATGGGTGCAAACCATAGAAATCATGCTTGATACTTTAAGCTTCTACTAACTCACTCTACATCACCATAGTGAGTCAAGTATCCAAGCAATGAAGGTTTGAGAGGATAAAGAAAAGAAGCACAAACCACAAATAAATGTCAAGGCAAGGATGCCGAGAACAAGCACATAGTCAAGCAATGATCAAAAGAATGATCAAAGGGCGTGTGGAAGAACGAAAGCGTACCTTGGCCACAAAGAGCAATCCATGAAGGAATAAGTGCTATGCCCAATCAATGACTATGATGAGTACAATCATCTTGGTATCATCATTCAAAGATGTTAAAGATCAATGAAAATGATTCTTTTACAAGTGCAAGTAACTCAATCCACAACCAATTAAGTGATTGATCTTCATGAGTACCTACACAAAGCAAGATGCAAACTAGTAGATACATTTCAAGAGTATATCTAAAATGCATAAAGGCTACTAATCTTAAGTGGGATGCAATGTTATCAATTAAAAGACCTATTTTTCAAAGAAAACATAGTTTTGACCAAAGAGAAACTTCAGTACAACTAGACCTTCTAATTTGAGGAGACAATGGATCGATCCAAGTTTTAAAATACAATATACTTCAAAGATCTTGAGTGACCATCGCTCTGATACCAATTGTACAAACTAGAAGGGGGGGGGGGGGGGTGGGGTTGAATAGTTTCTCTTCGATTGGTGACCAAATTAAAATTTCTTTCAATTTGGTTTGTATCAAAACTATCTTTTACTTAAAGCTAAGTTGCATAATGATTAGGTTCAATTGAAATGCACTAGCAAGAATAATAAGCAAGTATAATGATAATGAAATAAGTAAAGAGCAAGGAAGGAGACAACCTAGTGGGAAGACACCAAGATTTATAGTGGTTCGACAACGAGGCTCTATCCTCGTTTCTACTCCACTCCTCGAGTACACCTACTCGAGATTTCCACTATATCCACAAGCTCCCTTCTCGGCGGAGAAAACCTTACATCGTTGCTTACATTATTTTCTGACACTAAGCTAAATGTCGAGACCTAATCTTTAGCTAGGACCAATCTACACGACGTTGCCTACTTCACAATTTAACGACACAAGGCTAGATGTCGAGTTCTAATCTTAAGGTAGAACCAATCTTCACGACGTTGCCTACTTCACCATTTTACGACACAAGGCTAGATGTCGAGTTCTAATCGAAAGGTAGAACCAATCTTCACGACTCTTCACTTTGAAGCTAAGTGAGAATTTCACACAACACAACTACTAATCACTTTAAAGATTAGTGAGAACTCACAAGACACAACCACATCACTTTATAATTTAGTGAGAACTCCTAATCAAATCTATTATAACTCAACTAGACTTATCCAAGTACACATATGTAGCTTGGATTTACAGAACACAAATCCAAGCAAACACATATGCAATGGATGTACACAACAAATCCAAGTATTCACAAATAACTTGGATGAACACAACTAGTCCAAGTATTCATAAATACATTGGATTGACCTAAAACACAAAGGTATCATGATGAATATGACTAGCTCATAAATTCATCTTTATCGCTACACTAGTGAGTGAGTGATCTTCTCATTGGACATGGTAAAGGAGGGGATCAAGAGGATAATCATATGTAAACATCCTTAACAAATTAAGTGATCATTTACTAATGATTATGCTATAGAAAAAAATAGAAAAAGGGCTGAGAAAATCGTCCAAGAGGCTTGTTGGAAAATGAGATTTGACCCACTATTTAAAGGAGACAAAGTTACAACGGATCTATAACGGCTACTGTGCGCGGTACCTTATCTCACCCCGCGGTACCATATCGCTAAGGTACCGCGTAGGTACTTAAGGTACCGCCACTAGACTCCGCTCTGTTTTTTGTCTTTTAGTGGGGTGGGAATATCTGAGGTATTTGAACCCTTCAAAGGATATTCTAACAGCATTTGGAATATGCCATTTTCAAATTTTCATTTTCCATTTTAATAAAACATTTTCTAAAAAAGAAAGTTTATTAAAAAAGTCTTTTGTCTTATTAGCAAAAGTGAGTTTTAAGGATAATCATTTTGATGATCACTAAGTATGATTAAGAAAGGTTAGTGATATGATTATTACCTTGATGATAGTGTTAGTTAAATAATTCATTTTGTGTTTCTACACTAAATGTGTTGTATGGTTTGTTGTGATCAAAACTAAGAAAGATTAGTTAACACTAATAATGTTTTTAGGCATTACTTGCATTAACACATCCTTTATCCACTAATCAATAGATTTATTGCATGAATTCGCTAGCTAGTTGCAGCCCAATAGCCTTGGCATGCTTAACTACCTTTGGCCTAGATAAAGTCTTAGTAAAAGGATCAACTACGTTATCATCTGTATGAACTTTTATTAATTTTATTTCTCGATCTTCCACTTGTTCTCGAACGTAGTGATATCTACGTTTAAAGTGTCTGGCGCCTTTCATAACTCCAGGGTCATTGGCGAATATAATTGCAGCAGAATTGTCGCAATATATATCAATAGGTTCTTTAATTGAAGGCATCACTCCAAGATCTCCAATAAACTTCCTAATCTAAACAACTTCCATTGCAGCTTCTGAAGCGGCCATGTACTCGGATTGAGTCGCATGCATAGAAATGGTTTTCTGCTTACTGCTCTTCCAGTCAACTGCTCCTCCATTGATGACAAACACGTAACCCGTCTGAGACTTCGTATCGTCTTTATCACATTGCCAGGACGCATCACAGAACCCTGTTACATTCAATTCTGCGTCTGGTTTACCCCCGAATACCAAAAACATATCTTTCGTACTCCTCAAATACTTTAAAATATGCTTAACGGAAATCTAGTGAAACTTTCCTGGATTTTGTTGGTATCTACTGACCAAGTTCTGAGCAAACGCCACATCAGGCCTTGTGCATCTTACAGCATACATGATAGATCTTACAGCCGAAGCATAAGGCATCTTTCGCATGTAAGCCACCTCTTCGGGTTTTGATGCATCTTTCTCATGACTTAATTCATGCTTAACCTCCATCGGTTGAAAACCTTTCTTAGAGTTATGCATGTTATACTTCTTCAATATCTTATCTATATAAGCATCTTGACTAAGACCAATTAACCGTCTACTTCTATCTCGATAGATTTTAATTCCCAGAATATATGCAGCATCTCCCAAATCCTTTATAGAAAAATATTTACCAAGATAATCCTTAACTTCCTTAAGTCTTGAAATGTTACTTCCCATGATTAATATGTCGTCGACATATAAAATTAGGAACACTACATTACTCCCACTAGCTTTGCGATATACACATGGCTCATCACGATTTTGAATAAATCCGAACTTTTTGATTTCTTCATCAAATCGCTTATTCCATTGACGTGATGCTTGCTTCAAACCATAAATAGATCTTTGAAGTTTCCACACGCGCTTTGGATACTTAGGATCAACATACCCTTCCGGTTGTTGCATATAGATGTCTTTATCTAAGCGACCGTTCAAGAAGGCAGTTTTAACATCCATTTGCCATATCTCATAGTCATAGTATGTTGCTATAGCTATGAGAATCCTAATTGCTCGTAAGTATGCTACAGGAGAAAATGTCTCCTTTTTTAGGCGCGTCTACAAGAATCCAAACATCGTTAATTTCCATGGATTTCATTTCCTCATTCATCGCAACTATCCATTTTGACTTTTCTGGATCAGACATTGCGGATCGATAGTTAGCAGGTTCACCAAGATCCCCTACTTCCTCCTCATCATCCTCTATGTAAAGACATAGTTCGTCTGGCGCACGTATGGTTATTTTAGACCTACGTGGAGGAATTAATTCCGGTGGAACTCCCAGACTTTCTGGTTTTACATGAATTTCTTCGCTAGTATTTTCAGAAGGCAATGTATCTTCTTGAATTTCTTCAAGATCATAATGTCTCCCACTGAATTCTTGATGTACAAGATCGCTTTCAAGGAAGTCTCCATACCGAGCCACAACTACTTTGTTCTCAGCCGGATAATAAAAGTAGTAACCCATAGTTTCCTTAGGGTAACCTACAAAGATACATTTTACTGAGCGTTGTTGGAGTTTATCTCCAGAGTCACGTTTCAAATACGCCTCATAACCCCAAATTTTCAAATAAGACAAATATGGCTTCTTGCCATGCCATAGTTCATATGGTGTCTTATCAACCTTCTTTATGGGAACCATATTCAGAATACGAACAACAGATTCAAGAGCATAATCCCAAAAGGATAATGGTAAAGTTGTAAGATTAAACATAGATCGCACCATATCTAATAATGTACGATTTCTCCTTTTAGATACACCATTTTGTTGTGGAGTATATGGAGAAGTAAGTTTCTGAACAATTCCATTCTCACTTAAATAATCTTTAAACTCTTGACTTAAATATTCACCACCTCGATCAGAACGAAGAACTTTAATCTTCTTTCCTAGTTGTAACTCTACTTCCGCTTTAAACATTTTGAATGTTTCAAACATCTCATGTTTATGCTTAAGTAAATAAACATAACCATAACGGCTATAATCATCCGTAAACGTTAGGAAGTAGCTAGCACCTTTCCTTGACAATTGTCTAAGTGGTCCACACACATCAGTGTGTATTAAACCAAGTAGTTCAGTAGCCCTTTCAGTATTGCTATTAAAAGGTTTCTTGGTCATCTTTCCAGAGATACAAGACTCACATTTATCAAATGATTCATCATTGATATTTTCCAAGAGACCATCACGTTGAAGCTTTTGTATGCGAGTCTTCCCAATATGGGCAAGTCTACAATGTCAAAGATAAGAAGAGTTCTTGTCTAACTTTCTCTTCTTATTCATGCTAAAAACATAATTATTTTTCCTCTGGGAATTATTATCATGCATGTTAATTTCAAAAACACCATTCACAGAAATTGCATCAAAATAGAACAAAACAAATTTGAAAACAGAAATTCTATTATTATCAATCGTGTGATTAAATCCAAGATCCAACATACAAGAAAAGAAAATAACACCCCTAACAATTGTAGGCGCATAATGACAATTATTTAAAAGCGGTAATAAACCCAAAGGTAAAACTAGTTTAAATATTCCTATAGCTTCAACCGCTGTTTGTGCACCATTGCCTACTTGCAGAAATTGTTCCCCATAGGTAAGCTTCCTCTTCAACTCAAATCCCTGCAGGGTATTACATATGTTAATACCACATCTCGTATCATATACCCAGTAGTTTGATTTGTATGTAAGATTAAATAACTCTATCATAAATAAGTTACCTGGAGATGCTGAAGCAGCTAGCTCAACCTTTTTCTTATGTTCTTGCAACTCATGGAGGTAGAGAGACCAATTCCTCTTCCAGTGTCCAGTCATTTTGCAGTGGTGAAAAGTCTCATCTTTCTGAGATTGACTCTTCTTGACAAAGTTCTGCTTTGGTTTTGATGGATTCGCAACTTGTTTGCTCTTATCAACCTTGCCTTTGCCTTTCTGCTTTTTGTTCACTTGCGGTTTTGGTTTATTTACTCTACCCTTTTGCACATAAAGTACTTGAGGAGTAGTAGTGGATGCCTTATCTTTTAACCCCCTTTCAAAGTCAATGAGCATTGCATGCAGATCATTAACCGTCTTCCCCGTGCAATGCATATTATAGTTACGAACGAAATCATTGAAGTCCTTATTAAGGGACCTATTGATCAAGTTGATAGCCATATTATGATCATAGAGTTGTCCTAGTGCGATGAGTTGTTCCATATAACCCCTCATCTCCATATAATGGGCACTTACGGACTTTCCACGAGCTTGCTTGCAACTATGTAGAGCATCAACCAAATCATAGATCTCTACAGCTTGCGACGTTTCATACACAGCCTTGAGTTCATCAAGCATTCGCTGAGGTGAAAATAGCTCATACTTCCTTTGAAGTGATGAAGCCATTCTCCCTAACATTACAACAGCCACCTCATGGTGCTTCTTAACGTTAGCAGTGTGATGAAGCCTTTCCGTATCAGATGCTCCTTCAGCAAGATCCTCCGGAAAAGGAGTAGTTAAGATATCAATAGTACTGGCTGCTCTCAAAACAATTTTTAGTGAGCGATACCAGTCATTGAAGTTAGGACCAGTAAGTTCAGTCCGTTCAAAGAAAGCTTTGAACGCCGAGCTTATTGTCAGATTGTTTTCGGGTTGAGCCATTTCTACAGAAATAAGTTCAAACATTAGTATTTTTGATAATACAATTCAAGAAAATAAAATTACCCCGGTAATAAAACCATAGTATTTTCCTTGAAACTAGAATCCATATTGACATAGACTTATCACATCAGTTGATCTACTAGTGATAAATGTATTCAACACAGTAACTAATCGAACAATAATTGACAAACAAATTTTCAATTTCTAGATCTGTTAGGGATTTACATTGCCAAAATCATTTGCATTGTAAACATGTTTCATCCCTACTTTACGCCTTAAGTTTCCAGTTCTTACTGAGTAACTTAATTAAGTCGACTAATCTAAAGAACGTAAAACCTTCATGGGCAATCTTATTCAGTCATGAAGTTTTCTCTCCATTACAACATCGTCCAAAATCTCATATGACGACAATTGTAACTTCAAGTGTTCGTTAATTAGATGGCATATGACTTAAAAAATTTTAGGTATAGATTTTTGATGTCAAAATCATGTATGGAGAAGCATGCATACATCTCCATAACACAAGTTTAATAAAAACGTTTAGTAAACTTTTTGGTGAGACTAAAGTTTCATCATATATTTGCAAGTTGAGGTATTGGTTAAACCAATTAAAGATTTTACACACAACTAAATTCACACCGTACTTTTTCTAGAACTTAGCTAAAGCACAAAGCAATAACCTTATTCATTGTGTTTCAGATGTGAATTAATGCAGTTAAATCAACCTTAAAGAATTATACAAATAACAACCGTAGGTAATTCAAATTTTGACGCACAGGCAAGCCGGGAATTTGGTCAGCGCTGAAGCATAACACCTCCTTCCTTAACCGGGTACATGACCAGCGGTGCGTTATACCCACTTTATAGTTTGTCAAAATTGAGTAGGCCGTTAAGTTTTTATTGCAATTCTAATCAACGCAAATCATATGTAATTTAGATCTCAAAACAATTCATTAATTTTGATTGGGGTTTAGTCAATATTATTTTTCTTAAAAAAAAATTACCCTTGTTTACAACATACAATATAAAAAACGCATGAAAACAAGTAGTACAAAAAAAAACTAAATCAAATAGCCACATGCAAACAATTTATTCAAAGAACATCAAATCTAGGGCTTTTATAGACATAAAAAGTCTTCCCTAATTTTAAAACTTTGAATCAAATAAAGCAAATAGCATACAAAATTATATGATCCGTAAAAAACATGCACGTTCATTAAAAATCTCCCACATTCTCTTAACAATTAAAAATTACGGATTGTAACCACACATGACATAACAATTAATTCATGCAAAACATCTAAAGCTAATTACCATGTATTTTTAGGGTTTACAAAAAAAAAATTAGTAAAAAAATTCGCCGTAGCCGATTTTTAAAAAATAATAAAAACAAAACCCTAATTTTTTATAAAACCTAAAAAAACAACATGTAATTTTTAACACAAATCATTATTAGTTAAAAAATTTTAGTTCTTGATAATTATAATCATGTTAAAACGGCTCTCGATACCACTGAAGGTTTATATAGTTCATAACAATTATTTAAAACCCTAATATGGATCAAAGCACACACAGCGAAAGAAAATTAACAAGATCATAATTAACACAATTATAATTAACCAAGATTAGGGTTACATACCTTTATCCTAGCAAGATCCATAAGACAACGGAACAATCGGCAACTAGGGTTAATCACGAACACCACCAGGATATAGTCTAAAGCAAGACTATATCACGATCTTGTACACACGTAATACGGCGAGTTAATCGTGAGTCTAGCACGAACAAACCAAACTTCCACGCTTATGGAGTATCTACCCAACAACCTTAGAGAGAGGATAAGACTAGATCTATTAAATAGAAAAGTTGAAAACCAAAACCCTAATTTAGGGGTGTTTTGGCCGGTGGTTTAAGAGAAAGAGAAGGAGGGATGGAGTAAAAATTATGAAAGCCTTGGGTTTGTTTATATAACCCTTGGAAAAACTTTTCCTCCAAGTTTAAACAAATTTAGGAAACAAAATCTGTTTCCCTTCTCTTCTTGTCTCTCTTTGGCCGACGGTTTACAAGCCCACAAGGAGGTTTCCGGAACTTTTCCGACTCCTTCTTTTAGCTTCTATTTAATTTCCATAACGGTCGTTTAATATTTAACTTTTAATTATTAACGATCGTTATTTAAAGCTTTGGTTTGATTTAATAAATATAATAAATATATTTAATAAATAAATTAACCCTTTACGTAATGTGTGCAATCCCGTGATCTCGAGTTCGATCCTATCACACGACTATCGATTTTAAGTCCATAAACTTTCAAATATCACGGTAGTTCTCATATGCTGTGCGCAGATTCGTATTATCATAACTTGCATTATCGAATTCAAAAGCTAACGTTGTGAGCTTAAGCCGTTGACGTTTTTCTTCATCGATTTGTTTTTTAACCATAGCTTTGATCTCATCAACGGTGTGTAAAAAAGGGCATGTCATTTGATTTTTAAAGTTGTGTGTGAAAATACTAAAAAATAAAAAGTATTAATAAATAGTTGTGTGTAAAAATATTATGTGTGAAAATATAAATCATAATAGATCGCTCTTGCATGCAACCTAATAACCTAGTTATACCTGTAATCATATCTTGTAAATATTTTGTAAATGTTCAATGCTAATAAATGATATTATATGTGGTGTTAGAAAACAAGTAGTTCAAAAAAGAATTGAGTTGCTACTTGTCAAACAAAATTTAAAAATCATAATATTGAACAGTATTGATGCTCACCCCTTTTAAACTGTTTCTCAAAATCACAATGATTATAAATCTGATTGATGGGTGGAACATGATTGGATTTAAATAAATATTAGAAAAAATTTTGTATTTGATCCCTATCGTTTACACAGAACATCAAGTATGGTCCCTATCTCAAACTAAGTCCACGGATCGTCCCTATCGTTTACATTTACGATCATAAATCGTCCCTATTTTAGATGGAGGTTAGTTTTCGTCGTTAAGTTCAATGAAGAGAGGGGTATTTTAGACTTTTCTATATTATAGATTAATAAATCATATTTTTTCTTTTTAATGTTTTTCTTTTCTTTCTTATATCTATCTATCTATCTATCTATCCCTCTCACACACACATAAATCAAAACCCAAATCTCATCTTGAAGAGGAACGATTATTCCTTTCTTTTAACATTTAACAGAGAAAAAGCATACATTCCTGACTTTTGCAATCTCCTTATCAAACACCTCTCTTGTCCACTCTTCTCTCACCATCGCCTTCACCCACTTTGGAAGATCCAACCCACTAGTAGCTCGAATAGAATCACTCCAAATCTGAACACGTCACCCTGTTACTCTCAGGGGCTGTATAGCCATTGGTTCTAAGAGACACACGCTCTTGGAATTAAACAAATTTGAGTACCGATATTCACTTATTAAAGCTTCCTCCTTTTCATTTAACAAGCCAGTAACCTTTCCATGAACAAAATAGCCATTTCCCTGAAAACAATAACTCAGTAACTATTTTAGCCATTTCCCTGAAAACAAAATAGCCAAGTTCAAAATGTACTTTTATCATTCGTGGATCTAGAAAGATAGGAACCTAAAAAAAATGAAAATATTATTAAACATACTTTTCATAGTGAAGTGAATCTATAATAGCTTAGAAATGATGAACACCTGGCGAGTCATCTGACCCAATCGTGATCTCGTCCTACGTGAACGAATTAATATGTCACCTTGATGGAACGAACTACCACCACTCATCCCATTCACCCATTCACCACAATTTGTCTTTGATGGAGCAGATCTGGGTTTTGATTTGAGAGAGAGGGGGAGATCTGGGTTTTGATTTAAGAAAGAGAGATATCGGGTTTGGATTTGAGAGACAGAGAGATAAGAAAAAAAAGAAAAACATTAAAAAGAAATAATATAATTTATTAATGTATAATATGGAAAATTCCAAAATACCCCTCTTTTTATTAAACTTAACGGAGAAAACTAACCTCCATCAAGATAGGGATGATTTATGATCGTAAATGTAATCGATATGGACGATCTGTGAACTTAATTTGAGATAGGGACCATATTCGATTTCTGTGTAAACGATAAGGACCAAAAATGAATTTTTTTCTAAATATTATAATATTTTAATTTATTATTACTATATTATTTATTAATTATGTTTGGTCTACATAAAATAAGTAAAAAAAGAGCGATTTTTTTTAATTTGAGATGTGATGAGAGGACATATTAAAATAATACTCCCTCCGTCCCAAAATTATTGTCCCCCGACAAAAAACACACAGTTTAAGAAAAGTACCATCTTTTTAGCTTTCTCACTCTTACTTTTTACAGAAAGACAGTTTTACCCTTAACCAATTAATTTAAAACCTTTTAAAAGTTTGTAATTATGATTTCAATTAAGGGTAATCTAGTAATCTCGGTCTAAAATTCCTACCTATTTTTAGAAGTTTTATAAGTGGACAATTAATTTGGGACAACCCGAAAAGGAAAGAGGGACTATAATTTTGGGACGGAGGGAGTAATAATTTATTATAAAAAATCATGGTTTTAAATAGCGTAAGGCGTGACGTGTCGGCATGTCCAAACTACACGCTTTAGCGGTTAAGCCGAAGTTATAGCGTTTTTAAAGCGTGACTTATGACGACGCAACATATAAAATTATTTATATGTTTTATCATATTTCAATATTATATTTATATTTAATTCACAGTAAGTGTTGTACATAATAAATAAAGTTAAGAAACCCTCTTTATATGTAATAATAATCATTTTATAGAGTTGGATTCAAAAAATTATCGCACCTCATGTCGTAGCATGCTTTGACCTATTGCGTAATGTGGACACCGCGCTTCAAACTTTAGCACGCCTTAAAACGAGTCATAGCGATCTATAACCTTGTAAAAAACACACTTTCGCATTTCTTTCATTCTATGAGTAGTAATTCACTTTTTCATTTCTAATAATAGGTCCTACTACAAATCAAACATTATCATCACAAAATAATTCTATTACTTGATTCCATTACCATAAAACAAACGAGGCCTAAGTGATTTGGTATATGTTTGGTGAAACTAACAATAGCAGTTAGCATTAGAATTAACAGTATCAATTAACATTAGCAGTTAACAGTAATAGTTAGTAGTAAACATTTAACCGTAGCAATTAGTAGTAATAGTAAAGTTATATAAATATTTGGTAGATTGGCAATAGTTGTAATTTGAATGTTTTAAACAGAGGTAAAAAAGCATACATATGTATAAAACTTTCCTAAATTTCAATGTGTGTACCTAAGTTATTTATTAAATTTTAAGTTCTTTTATTATTTATGCTCATTTAGATATGCTCATTGAAATAGTATATGAGAATATAAAAATTTTATACTAAATGTTAACTTTTTAATCATTTATACTAAATGTTTCTTGGTTTTTTCTAATTTGTGCCATGATGGTATATGATTAGAGTCATTAATTGAAAATAAATTATCATCATTAAATGTAACTTAATATTAGACAAAAGTTATTTTGCATTCTTGTTTTTGGTGGAAACCACGGGAAAAATCCTAACCCTTCATTTATTTTTTATCAAATGATGAAGATTAACCTAAGATTTAAAAAAAACATGGAGGGACTATTTTTGCCAAAATGTACAAAAGTTGAAAAACTAGGCAGAGGTACCAAAGTTGTAAATACGACGGAGTAATAAATTTCCACTATTTTCACTAGCAAAAATCAATGAAATATCACTGTTGATAAAACAATGAAATATCATTGGAATATTACGCAGTAACTATGTTAATGAAATATCACTAGTGATGTTTCATTGATTTATCTCTAGTGATATTTTATTGTTTTTATCAGTAACGAAATATCACTTGTGATAACCGATTTTTGTCATATTCACAATTTAGTCCTTTTGTCGTTTTTTTGCAAATTTTGAACATTTTGGCAAAAATAGTCTCTCCGTGTTTTTTTAAAATCTTAGGTAATGGATGGCTAGGATTTGTCCCTTATATTCCACAAAAAACAAGTTTCTTAAATAACCGGACTCCTTAATATTAACTATTACTTAATTTGTTTTTATTTGCCATGTTTAATATTTTTAAATAGAAAAAATTTCAAGAATCGTCCCTATCGTTAACACAAAATATCAACTTTCATCCCTATCTCAAAATAACTCCATGAATCGTCCCTATCGTTTACAACTACGATCAAAATTCGTCCCTATCTTGGATGAGAGTTAGTTTTAGCTGTTAACTTTTGAGAATAGAGGGGTATTTTGGTCTACCACCCACTTTTCACATTAAAATCTCATTATTTTTTTTTCTTTTAATTATTTTTCTTTTTCTTATCTCTCTCTCTCTCTCTCTCTCCCTCTCTCACATCTCCAAACCACCACCACCACAGCTACAAACCACCACCATGATCTGCTCAATCCTAATCCCATCATAATAAAAAAACCCAGATCCATATACGAAAAATGGTGGATTCATCATTTCCCAGCCGAATTGATCTGCTTTTGCATTGCCTGTAGAAAACCCTCAACCTAAACGAACCAAATCAACATAAAAGCAATAATCTTTTTAGTCAATCGTCGATAAAGCTCATACCATTTCAATAAAAACCAAACCTCTTCTCACCTGAAACTTTTCAATCAACGGTATAACACCAGCAAGCTCAGCTAGAATACTACTCGATAACGTCACAGGTGTCCTAAAAAACATCATTAAACAAACAATTTTACATTCGACCCAAAAAAAATCATTACTTTCTTCAAAAATTGAAGCAAAAGCGATAAGCAAAAACTTACGGAGGGGCGAAATTGGACCCCCGTCACTGTCATAATCATCAGCATTAGTAATAGAGGAATAATGCGAAGGCGTTTTGTAGCCATTACTCGAACTAAACGAAGATCTATTTGTTCTCAAACCTTGCGGCATATCATACGACATTCTTATAAAAAAAGCTACTAATTCCACCTAATCTTTTAAATTTTTTAAACTTTCATAAACCTGAAAAAAAAACATAAAACTTAAATTAAAACCAAAAAAAAATCTTTAATAGCACATAAAATAAAGTTTGACTAGACAAAGGTCAAACCCTAGAATAGAAAGATCTAGCAAATGCAGAAAACATAAATAATGGGCAGCAAAGAAGCTAATAAAGGATAGATCTTTAACATTACTAATTATGGGGGTGTTTGATTAAGCTTATGAATTTGGCTTAGGCTTATATTATATAAGCCATGATGGCTTATATATGATAAGCTTATAAGCTCATGTTTAGTGTTTGGTTTAGCTTATCAAATTTAATAAGGTAAAATGACAAAAAAGTATATGAATATTAAATGATATGGTTATTAAATGTGGGCATAAATGTCTTTTTATATATTATTGCTATATAAGCTTTAAAAGCCACACATTTTGGGCTTACCAAAAACCTCATATATAAGCTTATAAGCCTATTTATATAAGCTTAACCAAACACTTAATTTCGGCTTATAAGTTTATATAAGCTAATAAGCTTAAAAGCCCACTATATAAGCTAAAACAAACACCCCCTATGTACCATGTAAGAATAAATGAAGTATCTTTACTTAAGGATTTATGTTTTTATAAAAACATAGTACTTCGAGGAGATTTTTATAAAACTGGTAATGTGGGGTGTGTAAAGATAGAGGAATGTGTATTATTACAAGTGAGTATGAAGAAAGGTATAATGATTTAATGATTATGAAATCGTAAAGGGGAAGAAGAAGATCTATTGTTTGTTTGTTGCCGGCAGTGATGAAGAGAGAGAGAGAGAGAGAGAGAGAGAGAGAGAGAGAGAGAGAGAGAGAGATCTAAGGGAAATGATGATAACCCACATGGATTCAAGATTTTTAGTGATTCAGAAGAATCATGAATTCACCACTTTTCGTATATGGATCTGGGTTTTTTTTATTATGATAGGATTGAGATTGAGCAGATCATGGTGGTGGTTTGGAGCTGTGGTGGTGGTGGTTTGGAGATGTGAGAGAGGGAGAGAGAGATAAGTAAAAGAAAAATAATTAAAATAAAAAAGAAATAATGAGATTTTAATGTAAAAAGTAGGTGGTAATGAAAGGACCGAATACCCCTCTATTCTCAAAAGTTAACAGCTAAAACTAACCCTCATCCAAGATATTGATCGTAGTTGTAAACGATAGGGACGATTCATGAAGTTATTTTAAGATAGAGATGAAAGTTGATATTTTGTGTAAACGATAGGGTCGATTCTTGAAATATTTTCTTTTAAACATGAAAATTAACATAATTTAAGAAACTATCATGTTGAGTAAATGCATATAAACATATGTTTTTATGTATTTAGTCTTTATTAGCCTAAGTCGTGTCTAGGGGATAGTTATCGGGTTTCCTAAATAACCTATAGCAATAAAGGTCGGTTGGTGGTGTCGCAGCCCAAACCGACCCGTAGGAATATGTAACAGTCGGTTCCCCCTCATCTCTATAAAAGGAGGTGAGGGGACGATATTCACAACGCATTCTTTATCAATAAACTAATCGGGGAGATTAGGGATTCGTACCTTGTGTGTTCTTTTTCTGTCGATGGCTTCTTTGATCGAAGTTATCCGCATCTAGTTAACCAGGTTGTAGTGGTTAATACTACAAGTGGTATCAGAGCTCGGGTTTTGAGGATCTCTCTGGTTACTAGGATCGATCGAGAAGGATTGGTGTTCAAGTCGTGGACATCAAGGAGCAACAACTACAATCGAAGTTTAGTGTTTGTTGATTTGGTTTGAAGATTGACAACAGTGGCGATTGTTTTTTTGTTGGCTGGTAGATCGTGACAAAGAAGAAAGAGGAAGAAGAAGCATATCTTTGTTTCCTAAAGTCAACACCACAAACTAAATTACGAGGGTTTCATATATTTAGTTTGGGCCAATATTCTTGTTTTGGGCCAAGGAATCATTTTGGGCTAGAAATTTATATACGTGTAAAAGTATTAAGTGTTGATTGTTTTTTATAAAAACAAAATTAATACTTTGAAGTGTTTACACAAGGGGACTTCGTAATTCGTGATTGTGAGGGTTAATATATCACAAGATTTAGCGAATAATCGAAGGGACTTTGTTAATTTGTGATTGTGAGTGTTTATCACAAGGTTTAGCAAATTAATAAAGGGGATAAAGAAGCATTCAAGACTTGTCGAGGTTGCAAGATTTCTTAGGTTATTAGAGATCGGTTTTGCAAAATTAAAAGTACAACAAGGGTTACTTCAAAAGACGCCAGGTACTTTCTTGATTCAAGGATTGTCGATTTATTGGATAGGTTAATTTCCAAGGTTCAGTCGATATTTGAGTAAGGAAGGGTTTTTCTTTTGAAGGGTTACTTGGTTTGATCGATTACTAAAATTTTTATCTTCGGGTTATATCGATAAAGCAAGGGTGTTTTACAAAATGGGATACTTTACTAGATCGTGTTTTGTGTAAGTAAATTCAGAAAAGGGTTAAACGGTTAGCAAAGTGTTAAAATAAGATGACGCTGAGAAAATTTGATATCGAGAAATTCGATGAAAAGAATGACTTTGGGTTATGGCAGGTAAGGATGAAGGTTTTGCTGGAACATCTGGAATTAGATGCAGCATTGGAAGAATTACCCGCCACCACTATATTGGCTTACGATAATGTCGTTCAGAAAAAGGCTTGCAGCGCATTGATCTCGTGTTTGGATGATCGGGTCCTACGGGAGAACACCAAGGAGAGGACTGCAGCGGGGATTTGGAAAAAGTTAGAGACTTTATACATGACAAAGTCTTTAGCTAATCGTTTATACTTGAAGAAAAAGTTATATACTTTTCAAATGCATCAAGGTAGGAGTCAGTCTGAACATATTGATGAGTTTCACAAGCTCGTAGGTGACTTAGCGGCTATAGATACTGATATATCGGATGAGGATCAGGCATTATTATTACTCACATCTTTACCATCGTCTTACGATAATTTCGTGGAGACTTTTCTATATGGTCGGGATATTTTGAAGCTAGAAGACGTGGTCGCGACACTTAATTCTAAGGAACTTCAGAAGATGACGGAAGCAAAGGGTGATGGTGGTGAAGGGTTGTATTTGAGGGAGAGATCTGGTCAGAGAGATATGGAGCAGGGTGCAAATAGTTTGTGGTCAAGGTCACAAGGAAGGAGCGACAAACTCAGGTGTTATATATGTCAGTCTGAGGATCATTTGAAGAGGGATTGTCCCAGGTATAATCACAAGAAATCTCAAGGTTTTGTCAGGAATGAAGACCAGGTATCCGGTTCTGGAGCTGATGGGTATGGCGATGCTGATGTTATGATGGCTATGAGTGTTGATGAACTTTTGGAATGGATCATGGATTCAGGAGGCTCACACCCTATGACATACATGAGAGATTACTTGGTTGATTATAAGGAGTATGACGGTGGTAATGTACTGCTAGGTGATGGCAAGGAATGCCGTGTACGGGGGACAGGAAAGGTTCGAGTATGAATAAAGGATGGGTCAAATTTCGTGTTGTACAACGTCGGGTATGTTCCAGAATTAAGACGAAACTTGATATCGCTGGGCACTCTTGAAAAAGAGGGTTTTACCATGAAGATGTAGTCGGGAAAGATCAAGGTTATAAAGGGTTCAATAGTGGTACTATCAGGAACAAGAAGGGCTAATTGCGTATATACCCTGAACGGTCAGGCTGTGACCAGGAAGACAACGAAGGGTAGGAATCAGTTACGAAAATTTCAGACTGGGTGGAAGGTCAAGACGGGTAATGTTCTTGATTCTTGTAATCAGACGTCTACACAACATTGTATGAAGAGTGGGGTCGCCAAACATTTGGATGTTGCAGGGCTACAGCAGCAGAATGGGTTGGTTGAGGAGACGAACGTGACACTCTTGGATAAGGTACGTTGTTTTCTGATTCAGTCTGGTCTGTCTAAGGTTTTTTGGATAGAGGATACAACCATGTCTACATATCTAGATAATAGGTCACCATCATCAGCGATTGGATTTAAGAAGACTATAGATATGTTGGGTTCTTTTGGTTGGCTTGCTAGTATTGAGCAAGGGATGCTTGAACCGGTTAAGGTCAAGTGCATATTCCTGGGATACCATAAAGGTATGAATGTTTATCAACTTTGGAGGTTAGATGACGTTACTTCAAAGGGAGTGCTTTACAGGAATATGGGTTTCAATGAAAGTGGGCAATACAAGAAAACTTTCATTGGTTCTGGTGTATGTACAAGTTCAGTGCAGGTGTTGCAAGGAGTTGAGTTTGAGGTGGAATATCGGGAGGATCAAGCACTTAAGGTGGAACCTCAGGAGAATGTTGGTCATGTAGTTGTTCCAAAGAAAGTACAAACTCAAGATTTGATATACTATCATCAAGCATGTGATAGGGAGCAACACTTAGCACGGGAACTATTCAAGTATAGAGAAGACAGTAATGAGGCTGCTTTTGTAGTTGCTACAATGGAGAAGATTTATGCACATGAGTCATTGACTTTTAATGATACAGTTGCTTGTGAGGTTCTTTCCAAGTGGATGGTTGGATTGAAAGAAGAAATGGATACTCGGTTAGATGTGTATGTGCTCAGCAACGGTTGCCGGAAAAGCAGTGACGACAGATACGGTTATTACTGGGAGTATACACCAGGTTTGTTCATACATCTATTTCTCTATATAGATTGTATGGTATTGTAGAATTGTGATAATCTTGTGAATCAATAAGGTGGGTTGATGTTTCTAGAGAGAGAAAGTAGTGAGAGAAAGTGAGAGAAAATGTGTTATATTAAATATGAAAGTGAAACAACCAACCCCCTTTCCATGGTGGAAAGGGGTAATTATATCCAAGCCACTAATGGACTTGGGCCGACCCATGACAAGCCCATGGGCCGGTTTTACTTAACAAAGTAAACAAATATTTAACTACGAGCTATACAACATTCAATAATATCGTGGAGTGACCGATACTTCTAATATACGTTAAAAACGTATTTCTAACAATCTCCCCCTAAGGGAGGTCACTCCACGTTACACAGTTCTAAACCTAGCATACTATACTAAGTCTTCGTTCTTCAGCTCGTAGTATTTTCTTCTTTTCTTTTTGTTGTGAATATGTTGATTTGATCTTTTAGGCTTTGGCTTGAGAGCATTGTTCTTTTGACCAATCACGTGCGATCTTTGCCTTCTTGTGAATCTTGCCTCCTCGTGACTCCATGTTCCACACACTTATGTTTTTTGTTGAATTCTTGAAAGCTTCAGAGTTTGGTACAACGGAAGACTTCATTTTATACTTTCTTGAATTTTTCTGAACTTTGATGCAGAAAAACATAAGCATGTGGGAACGACTTTAGCTGGTACACCGCAATGCCACCGTCTTCGCAGCAACATAATAAGACACGAATGAAATGGCTTAGAACATTTCATTCTAAATCGGTAGCGTTTTACCTCCGGTCGGTGAAGACCGTTGGACGATATTAGATATCGTACCTGTGACGGATAGTTTCAATTAAGTAACTTCCTGACAAGATTTCGCGGGTAAACCCGTTCTCTTTATTCGATGATCACTAAGCTTGACTGCGAACATAAAGAGTGAATCAATTGGAAATTATCCTTGTGATTGAAGCCGTCAATTCATGAAACCTGGAACAAGTGAATTTCAATTAAGATTTTCACCATCGTTGCTTTCCAGTTATCACGAGCTTGATTCATAAAGAATCTTGCACGTCACCTACCAAGTGCTGTTTGATGTTAACACTAGAAGTATTTCCACTCGTCACTGTGAACACTAAAGAGTGTCACTCTGAGTGTTCTAGCAAGATCATACGATAATGCGTAGAGGCCTGGAACGAGTTTAATTTCAATTAAGAATTAAACTACTGTTTCTTTCCAGTTTTCAAAGATTGGTTCTTAAAGAACCGCACGTGTCACCTACCATGAGCTTGTTTGATGTTGGGTCAAGCAGGATTTCCATCTTCATTGTAATACTTGCGTATCACTCGGATGTTCTGGCAATATTACAAGAATACTACGTAGGACTCATAAAGATCTCTTACTTTTCACAGTGTGTGAGAAAGCAATGAATAAATGGAAAGTGTCCTAATGAGACTTTTGATGATCTCGTGGCTCTAGACTCGATAGTGCGTTTTGATTTAGTGAGCGATGGCTGGAGAGGAGTGCCACCTATTCAATATCAGTCTATTCGGAGTGAATAAACCAATAGATAACGTGTTGATCTCCGTGTGATTAAAACAAATACCTTTTGAGAGATATTTAAGTTAGCTGGGAAGGGTTGTGCATTGCATCGCTGGGTCCATGATGTCTTTCTTCAATATCGAGAATCATTAACAAATGATCTCAATAGCATATGTATTGACCCGGTTTCTGCCTAAAGTTGTAAGGAGGGCTTCTTTCTTTACACCCTTTAGCTTTACATTTCTTTTTCATTCTTCAACCCCTTCAGTACTTACCAATACATCATCACTAGCACCTTTTTGTGATTGTTCCAGTGCTAGCATCAGTAATTAGTCGGTACTCTGCTACGTTCACAATCAACTCCAACTTTCCTAGGACTTCTAATTCTATCTAGGGAATGGTCCTTGGGAAGATTCCATCGGTTCTGATGAATCATTGGACTAATACTTATACCTACCACCCTTTTGTCACCACATTCGTCGTGAATTAAGTGTGTTGTGGGTAAGTATTGTCACCATGAAAAATCCTTGAAAATCACTTAAGGCACTTGTGATATTATAATCAAAGTTTTTGTGCCTTAAGTATTTTGTTCATAAAAAACGCTCCCCCTTAACACATGCATTACACATATTAAGTTGGATTATCTTTAAGTCCTTTTCATCATTAGCCAAATATCATTAAGTCTCCTTATTCCCATTTTCTCCCCTTATCCAAAATGTTAACCATTAATATTTGGAATATTGAATGGATTAACCGGTCTTTGGGTAAAAAATGAAATCAATGTATGGCCATAGAACATATTAAAGCTCCCCCTCAAATTAATGAGGGTTAGTTGTAGTGCTTGAGTATGATATATTTTGAAAGATTTAGAATCTCGTGAGAAATTCTTGAAAAAATTATCATACATTCACACTACATCAAGCCACAAAAGCACAATATTCACAGTATTAACATTTTCATATATTCACAATTAACTTACAGTATGGAGTTGACCTTAGTGAAGACGACCCATATTAAATGGATCGTTGCAAAAGTCTGAAGTTCCCTCCATACGGTCTGCCACCCACGAACCTTTCTAAGCTCCTCATCAACCTACGTTCCCTGAGCTTTTCATCAATCTTCTTGATCACATATGTAGCCATTTTATGATACGCCGGATGCCAATCCTCAATCACTTCTGGTAATTTCCTGCCAAAATTGAGATGCTCCAATTTGGCTTTGACGTGTAAGAGAGTCCAATCACTATACTTATGAAGCTCAGCTACCCTCGTAAACTTCATGATCCCACGACTGTTCAAGTAGAAAATCCCGCACATCGGAAGGGTTGTGCCGGTATAGGGACATCTTTCAACATGTTGAGGTAATACTTGATTAAGTGGAGGAGTCATGTTAAGCTTGCGTTGATAACTTTCAACTCCCAGTTGTAGGTCTTCTACACGTTTCTTGATGACAACGCTTCGTGTAAACATACGAAGTGCTGTGTTCAGAGCAATGATTTCTTCACGAGTGAGATGTGTAAGCTGATCACGGGTCATGAAAAGCAACATATCTTCTATATCTTCAAGGCGAATGATTGAAAAATCTCCTTGCTGTATCGTGTATTCTCGATCATCTTCTCTTTTCAGTCGGATTTGCGTCACATGATGATATTCATTCTTGGGTTCAATCCTCATTCCTAATATACTTGTGATTCGAAGATTAGATCTGACGATACTACCTGAGTTGGCTAAGCAGCAACCTCTGTATGCCCTCCGGACTCGCTCGTCCCAATGTGATGCTCCTGTAGCAGCATACATGTCATAGTTGCGGTTTACCTTTGGAACCCAGAGGCGATTGACCTTTTCTTCGATCCAAGGTATTAATCCCCAAGAAGCAGCTTTCAACAAAGTCAAGGAGGTTGCGTACTTGGATGATCCTTTGAGAAGATAGTCAAGATCATTTGTGACAAAGAAGTCAAGTGCAATTTGATTGTCTTGAGTAGCATCAATTGGAAGAGGAGGTCTTTCTGGCGCATGAAGGCCTGGCCTTTGAATTGTATTGAGAGCTTTCAGGATTTCATCAGCATAATACTCATACTCCATTCGGCTTAATCTTGATTTAGCGCGAATTCTCTTATCTTTAAGCGCTCTCTTCACCAAGGACGGAGTGACCGAAGATCCATACTCATGAGCCAAAAATGCACACAGATATATTGGATTGCGAATACGTAGATACAGAACATTTGCATCAGCATCTGTGATTGGATCATATGCAGCAGCTGCCGTGATCCATGGTTGTTCTGGTGCGGTCTCATCGATCTGCAATGTATCAGCCCAATCCAGTGTGCTTGACTCAGGAACTGTAGTAACTAGTTCATTAGATGGAGCAGTAGATACTTCAACGGGTGCCGTTCTGATTCAGGTTGCTCAGCGGTTTCATGAATGATTTCTGCAGTTGTGGTAGCAACAAAAGAACTAACAGGATTAACAGTAACAGGTATAGAGCTAGAAACAGATGTACCGGGAATTGAAGATGCAGTTGTAGCATTCACATCATGGTGCCACTTGGTGCGTCCTGTCTCCGTAGATGTGGTCTTCTCCTTGTGAGCAACATCTTTCTGAGATTTGCCACCAGTCTTGGACGGTTTCTTCTTGCTGACAGCATTGTCACCCACATCATCATCATCAAACTGATCAGACTCGTCAGACTTGTCCTTGTTACCGCTATCCCTGTTCTCATCATCATCCTCATCGTCGTCCCTGTTGCTATCCTCATTACTCTCCTCATTACCACCATCACCATCATTATCATCATCATCATCATCACCATCACTACCTTTGTCTTCATCTTCTTCACCATCACTCTCTTCTTGCTCACTATCCTCCTCATCAGATGCCTCTTCATCTCCTTTCTTATACAAAATATGGTAAGGAACCACGCTTCCAAATGTCTTAAACAGCCTGTCATCCTCCTTTATTGTTGCATTAAGTGCCTTGTGAAGTGTCCGCTGAATTTTGGATTTGTCGAAAGATCCAACTTCAACCATGCGGGCGTGGAGAATCTTCTTCAGTTCAAAGTCCGTTAAGTCATATGCAATTTTATAGGCTGATTTGGAAGGGTTTGACGATTTAACCATCAACTTATCAGCCGCAATTTTCTTCACCTCTTTTCGCAGCTTTGGCATAATAGACTTAACAGATTCCTTTACCATATCATTAAGTGAAGCTTCTAGTGTTTCTTTCTCCTCTTTATACTTATTCTTTAATGGCCGGAGTTTGTCGATCATTGCTGCACTTTTATCAGCTTCAACCTGTTTGACATGAGCAAGTTCTTCTGCATGAGATTTCCGTGTAGACTCCATCTCTGCATTGAACTTAGCTATCATCTCCTCTTGAGCTTTCTTGGATGACTCTTCACTTTGCACTCGTTGGAGTAGCTCTTCTCAAAGTTGAGCCATCTCTTTTCTTTGAGTTTCCATGTGTTTATCCAACATTTCTGCCATGAAGAGTGCAGGAAATGTAGATGGCACAGGGCTAATCGGGGGCGGTTGAATAGGCACGGTTGTGATGACAGTACTGAGGACGGAAGTTGTTGGTGGTGAAGGGGATAGTAGTTGAGCAGTCAACGGTTGTGTTGTCAGAGGCTGGATTGGTGGAGGTTGAGTAGATAAAGGCTTTGGAGTCACAGTGATTGTCGTAGCAACGGACTCCTTTTCGATTCTTGGTGTTTTGGCAATGGATGTCTCCATCGGAGCTGAGTACCTGTCTGGTGTTCCAAACTCAAAAATGTCATGCGGCTCCTTGACTTCCGCTTCTTCTTCTATCTGTACACCCGAACCACTACCTCCTGTGTTTTTCCTGCTTCTTTCAACAACCTTTTTCAATTGTTTTTTCTCAGCTTTGTGAATTTACTCGGGAGTAACATCGTCATCAGTATCTTCATCTTGAATGACAAACTTCTCAGCTTTGCGCTTATCCTTTTTAGCTACAGTCTTTTCTTCTTGGTTTTAGGCTCACGTAAGTCAACATCTTGCTTACGTTTGCCTTTGCTTTTGACTGTAGTTGACGAAACTTCTCCCGCCTGAACTTTTTCTTGCTGTTTTCTGATTTCTATTAGCATTTGCTTGTAATCATCGGAAGCTAGAATTTTGTCTGTCAGGAGATGACTAGGAACAAGACCAGGATTAACAGTACCAGAGGGTCCTTCATGCCTTAGGTCCACAAGGTCATCAGCCTCTTCAGTGTGGTGACGGCTTTCTGCACGCTTATCAATAGAAGCATCATTCTTCATAAAATAATGAATAATAAGCTTGATAAACCGAGGGTAAGGAAAAACATTAGCCTTCTGCTTCGTGTTTTGGAAGAGTTGAAAGTTAAACTCTTCCCACAACAAGGATGCATAATCTGTATTTAAGCCTTTGTACATTCCATAGAAGATGTTCATAATTGGACCACGCACATCATCATGCCCAGTTGTTTTAGGTGTAAGACATCTACTGAGGATACCAAAGATAGCTCTCCAAGGTTGAACCACTTTGGCTGTGGTAAAATCGGACACTATTCATAGGTCAGGACATCCAAGAGCACGGAACATCTCCATGAGTTCGTCTTTGGTAGGGTTCCTTGAAAATGACATACCCTTGGGTGTACCCCGAATTCCAAATATCTTGCGGAAGTCTGAAACGGTGAGTGTCTGTTGCTTGTTGTCGAGGAAGAAGGTGATCTTGTTTGACGTCCTTTCCTTGGTAGCCCAGAATTCGTACATGTAATCGAATGGCACCGA
This sequence comes from Glebionis coronaria, assembly GCA_025667525.1. Lineage (NCBI taxonomy): Eukaryota > Viridiplantae > Streptophyta > Magnoliopsida > Asterales > Asteraceae > Glebionis > Glebionis coronaria. Next base: position 643,239,915 of record CM046876.1, read on the forward strand.
AGCACTACTCCTTAAAGCATTATTGAAGTGAGATTGGTCAAGAATGGCTGAGGCGACTTTGAATCCATGGTGAGTGGAATGAGAAACTTCCTTCAATCGGTAATTGTTCGGTATGAGCTTAAGTTCTTTTGACTCGGCAATTGCGGCTGCTCTAGCATCTTGGAGTTCTTGCACGGTTGGATTTGTCATGGTTTCTGCTTAAGATAATACATAACAGGTTGATACACAAATATATATATATATACCATTATGATTTTATTTCTAAGCATTATACATAAGACATAATTCCTTAAGCATATATAACACACATACATTTAACAAGAAACAAGTCATCAAGTAAAAACCCTTCATTCGGAATGCTCTCATCCGGAATGTCTTTCATCCGGAATGTCTTTAATCCGAAATGTCTTTCATCCGGAATGTCTTTCATCCGGAATGTTCTTCATCCGGAATGTTCCTCATCCGGAATGTTCTTCATCAGGAATGTTCTTCATCCGGAATGTTCTTCATCCGTAATGTTCTTCATCCGGAATGTTCTTCTCCGGAATGTTCTTCATCCGGAATGTTCTTCATCCGGAACATTCGTTCATCCGGAACATTCGTTCATCCGGAACATTCGTTCATCCGGAACATTCGTTCATCCGGAACATTCGTTCATTCGAAACATTCGTTCATTCGGAACATTCGTTCATTCGGAACATTCGTTCATTCGGAACATTCGTTTATTCGGAACATTCGTTCATTCGGAACATTCGTTCATTCGGAACATTCGTTCATTCGGAACATTCGTTCATTCGGAACAATTCAAAAATTTGTTCATTCGGAACATTTTTGTTCATCCGGAATAATTCAAAAACTTGTTCATTCGGAACAATTTTGTTCATCCGGAATACTTCAAAAACTTGTTCATTCGGAACATTTTTGTTCATCCGGAATATTTCAAAAACTTGTTCATTCGGAACATTTTTTGTTCATCCGGAATATTTCAAAAACTTGTTCATTCGGAACATTTTTGTTCATCCGGAATAATTCAAAAACTTGTTCATTCGGAATGTTTTGACAAAGCTTTTCATTCGGAATATTCTTAGAAAAATCCATCTATCCGAAATAACCTAAACCTGTTCTTGAATGAATTAATCTAAGCAAATATGAGTGTTTTAAAGCATTCTAAGGCCACAACCATCTTTCTAATGCTATTCCGAGTAAAACCCAACTAAAACCCTAATCAATTAAACCCTAAATTAAGCAGAAACCCTAACTTTAATTAATTGAATTAGAAGAATTAATTAGAGAGATTAAAGACGAATTAGATTAACTAGATATTGAGATTGATGATGTATGTACCTTGTAAAATGAATGAGATGGATTAATTAAGCAAAAACGAAGGATTGTGAGAGCTTGTGTGCGTGTTTTCATGTGTGTTAATGGCGGATGATGAGGAAAACAGAAAAAAGAAAGAAGATAAGAAATAAAAGATATGGGGGGGGGGGTGTGTTTGACTTTGGTCAACCTTTCTTAAAAGTTTCAAAGATTGTCACTTTTAATCCCTTAACTTTTCGTTTTTGTTTTCTTTTCCTTTTCTTTTCGTTTCTAGTCACTAACCATCGTTAAACTCCCTAACCATCATTAGATTTAACCACCTTAACCTATCTTAGCGATCACACAACTTAACTATTCACGACAAATCACGAACGAATACAAGACGAATACCAAAGCAATTCCAGTCATTAACCATTTAGCCAAGTAATTTTCCTCGAAAACTTTTGAAGATCGTTTTGATGACGAAGATAATTTAATATTTTATCCCCTTAAACGATGACCCGTTTTCTATTTAAAGAGCTGTTGTCATTATTTAACGAGTCAAATATTGAAGAAAGAATTTTCCAATTAATGTCTTAGAAAAATTGATTCGTGGTGGCAATAAGATTTCTCTTTGTTAGAAAAATTAATGCACTGAGACGTACAATAACTCGTGTTAGAACAAGTTATAAAGCAAACTTGATCCCTTTGTATGATTTGGCTTGTAAATCATACCCGAGAAAATTAATTCCCGTTGTGAGCCAACGTTTTCCAAGGAAATACGTGACTTGAATGCGAAAAGCGGGTTGCAGTCTGAAATAACTACAAGCCATAATGGGCATGTTTTAAAAATGTACAACTTTTATACGGACTCTATTTATGGCGCCGTGTCAATATTGATCGACATTTCTAAGGCCGTGAATATTACCGTACTAAAAGACATGCCCGATTTAAAAAGACGAAAATATTTTTGGGTTTTCTTGGTTTTATATTTTTTATGGTTTTTGTAGGTTTTATATTTTTTATGGTTTTTGTAGGTTTTATATTTTTGTATTTTTCTTTTTGTGATTTATATATATACGATAATATACATGATCACGATCAAAGGATATGCATGAATAGTTTACCACCACTATTCTGCTGATTCTTCTGCCAACTCTTTGAGAGTCGTTGGAGAGAAGGATTTCATTCCAAGCTTATCGATCAAAAACTCGATTCGTCCTCGATCTAAGGCTTTTGTGAACATATCTGCCAGCTGATACTCAGTGGTGACAAAATACAGCTCGATCACTCCATTTTCCACTTGCTCTTTAATGAAATGGTAGCGAATGTCAATATGCTTTGCCCGGGAGTGTTGAACGTAGTTGCAACAAAGGGAAATGGCGCTCTTGTTGTCACAATACATCGGGATTTTGTTGAATCCAAGACCGTAGTCAGTTAGTTGTGATCTCATCCAAAGGACTTGAGCACAACAACCGGACATGGCAATGTATTCAGCCTCCGTGCTTGAAATTGCAGCGCTTTTCTGCCTTTTTGAAGACCAACTAATTAATCTATCTCCAAGGAGTTGCACAGACCCAGAAGTGCTACGCCTAGTGTCTTGACACCCAACATGATCGGCATCTGCATATGATATGAAAGCAGTAGAGGAATCTTTCGGATACCATAGACCACGATGAAGTGTTCCTTTGAGATACCGAAAGATCCTTTTAACAGCATGTAGGTGCTTTTCGGTAGGCCGAGCCTAATACCGGGCACACATGCATACGGCAAATTGCAGATCAGGCCTGCTAGCAGTCAGATAGAGAAGGGTGCCGATCATCCCACGGTAGAGTTTCGGATCGACAGCAATCCCATTCCTATCTTCATCTAACTTGGATTTCTCCTCCATTGGAGTATCCACGGGGTCACAATTGTCAAAGTTATATTTCTTTAATGATTCTAGAGCATATTTGGATTGATTAATAAAGATGTCTCTGGGATTCTGAGAAATTTGTAATCCTAAGAAAAATGAAAATTTTCCCATCATTGACATCTGAAAGCGTGTGGACATTATTTTCTCAAAGCGGTTTGACAATTCTATATTAGAGGTAGCAAATATTATATCATCAACATAAATTTGTACCAGTATCATGTCGTTATCTTCCTTGAGAGTGAATAGAGTGGCGTCCACCTTGCCTTTGGAGAAGCCTTCCGAAATGAGATATGTTGAAAGGAGATCATACCACGCGCGTGGAGCTTGTTTCAACCCATAGAGAGCCTTCTTAAGCTTGTACACATGATTAGGAAACTCCGTGATAACGAACCCATTCAGCTGCCTAACATAGACTTCTTCCCTTAGTTCACCATTCAAAAATGCCGTCTTCACATCCATTTGATAGACGATCATGTTCATATGAGCAGCATACGTAAGGAAAAGTCTAATAGCCTCCAATCGTGCAACCGGAGTAAAAGATTCTTCAAAGTCGATACCCAAGGCTTGTTTGTATCCTCTAGCAACCAATCTATCCTTATTCTTCAAAACTCTACCCATCTCATCGAGTTTAACCTTATAAACCCACAACAAAGTAAGGATGTTAACCTTGTCAGGGAGAGGAACTAATTCCCATACTTCAAGTCTTTGGAATTCATTTAGTTCCTCTTGCATGGCTTCAATCCAAGATGATTGAGTCATAGCATGTTGCCAGTTTTTAGGTTCAACTTCGGAGAGAAATGCATCAAAATAGCAATAGAGTGCACTCTCTTGTAATTGATGGCGTGTCGATACTGGTCGATCGAGACTTCCAATAATATTCCTAATTGGGTGATCTTTTGTCCATTTGGTGCTGTGATTTTCAATCCGTGGTGGTGTGGAGTGAACGATTGTAGGAGATTCTTCTGAGGTAGACGCGGCTGAAGGATTTTCAGGTATCAGTATACCAAAGAATGGAAGCTCTTGTTGGTGAGAATATTCCAAATCGTGATCAACAGAATCCTCTTCAACATCATTAGGCACAAGTAAGGGTGAAGATTTAGGTGTAGTTTGAGAATTACTTGGTGACGGTGCATCCGGTTCAATGTTAACTGAAGATGCATTTGATGAAGCTTCATTAGCTTGAGCAACAACTTCAGGGATTGGAGCTATCACTACAGGTGCTGGAACTTCATCACTTGGGGGATCAAAGAATTCATCAAACAAAGGTTGAAATAGTTCATCCCACTCGGGCCTTGTAGGTGGTATAAATGATGTAGAAGTAGGATTATTGGGAACTAATCCGGAACTAATAGCACCGGTTCCCATCTCGTGAAGCGCGGGTTCAGAGCAACGTTGCTCAGAAGCCATCGCTGTCAGCTCATCAAAATCTGCGTCCATAGTTTCTACTATCTTACCAAGACGACGGTTGTAAATTTGGTATGCTTTCTTTGAGGGTGAGTAACCAATGAAAATACCTATATCGGCTTTCGGTTGAAGTTTGCCCAAATTCTCACTATTAATTTTTGGATAACAAAGAGCACCAAACACATGAAAGAATGAAACATCGGGTTTACGATCATGTAGAAGCTCGTAAGGTGTTTTTCCATGGCGTTTCCAAATGATAGAGCGGTTTTGGGTGTAACATGCAGTAGATACAGCTTCTGCCCATAAGAATAATGGAGCGTTCGCATAAATCAGCATAGTCCTAGCAGCTTCCATAAGCGTACGATTCCGTCTTTCAACGACACCGTTTTGTTGTGGAGTACGTGCAGCGGATGTTTCATGTGAGATACCAACTTCTTCATAGTAATCACGAAGAGTCTGGTTGACGAACTCTGTTCCATTATCAGTACGAATACGGCGGACAGTAGTATTTAAACGTACCTGAATGAATTTCAGGAAAGTGATGATAGCCTTCGGTGCTTCATCCTTTGTACGTAGAAATCTAACCCATGTAAACCTGGAGAGATCATCCACAATAACAAGGATGAATTTCTTACCACTCACACTTTCGGTTCGCATTGGCCCACACAGATCCATATGCAAAAGATGAAGTTTTTCTTGATTGGTGTCTTCAGCTTTGGGCTTGTATGATTTCTTAGTGCTTTTCCCCCTTGAACACGCGGAACATAAATGGTCCTTGTGAAATTTTAGCTTTGGAAGACCACGAACTAATTCGTTTTTAGCCAAATGATTAATAGCATCAAAGTTGAGATGAGATAATCTGCGATGCCATAACCACGACTTGGTCTTAGATGCTTTGGAGAGAAGACATACTGGAGAGGCGACCATCTTGTCTTGTAGGGACAAAGTATAAAGATTTGCACCACGAGGCCCCTTCAACAAGTCTTTTCCTTCCAAGTTGCGGATGAAACAAGTGTGTTGTCGAAAAGCAACCTCTAGGTTGGAATCACAGAACTGTCCTACTGAAAATAAATTATGACCAAAACCTTCTACATAGTATACCCTTAAAATTGTGACATTTCCAATCTGATATTCACCATACCCCATTATCTTTGCAATATGATCATTACCGAATTTAACTGTTCCAAGAAACTTGCTGACGAAATTTCTGAGCATCGAGCGATCTCCGGTCATATGCTTTGAGCAACCGGAGTCCAAATACCAGAGGATGATTTGGACCACCTGAAAATATCACCAGACGAGGACAATGTATAGGTTTCGGAATCTGAATGTTCCTTGTTATTAGCAGGTACAGATTTAATGATCTTAGATTTGCTAACTTTAGGTTTCTTAGATTTCCTAGCCTTCTTCCTAGTTGTTGGTGTAGATTCAAGTTGGCTTAAATCCTGAGGTATTTCTTCACTGATAGGCACTATAGTGGGGGCTGACCTAATTAAAGGGCGCGGTTTCCATACTTTAGTACTAGTGTGCCTAATTAAAGGACGCTGAGACCTAACCTCAATGGATGCATTCCTAGTTAAAGGGCACATTTTTCCATCTAATGTAAAGGTCCTACCAGTGGGACGCCATTGCCATCCAACTTGGGTATGAGTTCTCCCAGTTGGCTTCCATTCAAGATCATTCCTAATGGCATTCATTTCATTCACATGATCAATAAGACACAAATCATGACGTTGAGAAAAACATGCATTCATTACAATTCCAACATTTCAAATTAGAATTCACAAATGGTTTAGGCTTCTGCATAGGCGCAGAGCTTTTAGTCTTAGCAACATGATTCTTTTTATTTAAATCTGAAATAACATCCCTAGGGTGAGCTTCTACTTTCTTCTTGATGGAACTACTAGTGGAGGGCTTGATCCTATCTTTCTTGACTTGTGATCCTTTAGCCTTAGTAGACTCTTTTACTCCTGTAGAAGGCAAAGTGGGAACATTAGCAACAGATTTAAAGGTGCCTTAGTTGATGGTGTTAATGACGGTTTTGCTCCTGGGGTCTTATTGAATGGAGTTACAGCAATGGGTCGATTAGTGAGTTGTGCAGAACCCGGTTTTCCTATGTATTGCAAATATGCTAAGCAATATTGAACTCGCTGAATATATGTATGAGCTGAATAATAGTAACTGCTTGAGGGATCTAACGCATACAAATCATATAAAATATCCCTAACAAAGTCCACGTGCTTAATTGCATTCATCATATAAACATCGTAAGTATCCGGATTTTGCTTATGGCGCGGGTTCTTATAGATCACTACTGAATTGGTTGATGGAGCACTAGAGGACGGTGCAGAGTTGGTAGCTAAGTTATTAACAACTTCTTGTCGGGTGAGAAGAAGTGTCTCCTTTAACTCGGCCAAGACCATGTTTTTGTCAATGAGCTGGATATTTAAGTCAGAGATTTCCTCACACTTTTGGTTCAATTGTTCAACATAAGATTGTTGTTGTGCCGCATTAAAAGCGAAGCGTTCTTCTATTGAACCATAAAGAGTGGATAGTCCCTGTCTTGCACGATCCATCTCCCCTAGAATAGACGAAAGTCTAGTTTCTAAGTACTGGTTTTTAGACTCTGCAGCCTCTAGTTCCAAATTTAGTGTTTCGTTCGATGATAAATCTCTCTTTAATCTCATAATCTCTTCCTCTAATGCCTTAACTATCTCAATCATCTTGTCACTCGTCTCAACACTGTTTTCACGACCATTTGTTACCAAAAGGTCCTCATTTTGAGTTTGCTGTTTTAATTCTAAAGATATACAATGTTGTTCAAGTTGATTAAAACGTTTTGTAAGTAAATTGTAAGAATCTTGAAGCTTTAAAAATTCATCGTTAGACTCGTGACAAGAGTGATTATCTACGTCATTTACATTATCTGCAACATTTATAGAGAGATCATGCACATATCACATATATTCACAGCATCACATTTATTCATAGCGGATGTAAGCTCATTCGAATAATTAACATTCATAGTAGTAAGCACATCACACGAAATTACTTGGGACAAGAATCGGTCATATTCGGATAAAATCTTTTCCTTTTCAATTAATTGTAGTTCGTAAGCGGTGTCCATTTCATAAAACACTTTTTGAACTTCTTTAATTTCAAAATTGAGATTTTCCGAAAGAGATGCAAAACTTCCTTTTAGATTTTCGACAAAAGGGTTATCTCATTCTTAAACACCTCGTTCATGTGTTTGAAAGCCCATTCTCTGGCGTTTAGACCATTTGAAGTCGTACATTCCCGGATGACCTTGTCAAAACTAGCAAAGTATTGATTAATCTCTTGCAAGTTTATCCATACAGTGCTAATAGGTGGAAGATCCTTTGGAATTTCCTTAGGTTCTTCCATTTTGACAAGTGTAGGAAGTGTACTAGGGTTTTCTTCATTTAACATGTAGGTTGGTGTTGTGATGAGATCTTTATCAATATGGAAGCGAATTCTAAAGTCCGTTTTTGCAAACTCATGATTCATTTTAAAATAATCACACTGAGGATATTTTGCAAAGTTGTATGACTGACTCTCATCAACTAGAGCCTTATTCTCGCGATCCTCGAAAATAACAATCAGATCTAAGACCAATCCTAATTTGGTTGCATCATAAAGTCTTGGATTATGGATAAAAGCTTGTCTTGCATACCGTGGGTTAGGGAGAAGGTCTTTTTGACGCGATAAGTTAAACTCTCTAAACGATGAGTCAAATAAGTGCACTAGTTGAGAGGCAGCGTATTGTCTTAAAAGCAAATAATCTAAACTCTTAATCCTATTAGCAGCATTAATTTCCATTTCATTCTTTTTAGACTCGAGTAATTCAAAATCCGTTTGAAGTTTGTGAAAATTAGTGACCACTAACTCTTTTTCTTTAAGTTCGTTGGAAAGATTTGCTCTTAAGGTTTGAATTTCTTGCAAATGACCCATTTGTTTGTTTCGAAAATGATCATATTCGGGATTTGTTAGAACATTGGACGAAGGAACTAATTCCAAAGTTTGAACTTTTTCGTTGCACAAGGCAAGCTCAGCAGACAGATTCTTATTCGTAGCTAGGGTTTCTAAGAGTGCAGTATTCATTTGGCTAAGTAACTTTGCAGGAACCATGACCAAATCTTGTTGAGCAGGAATATGCGTATGCGAAATGACTCCCGGTTATGATTCACTCAAAGTCTGGGGACTTGCATTGATATTACTATCATTGATTGTCTCCTCATTTGAAAGACTCACCACCGAAGACTCATTCAGATCAGCACCCTCTTGCCCAACTTGATGTGGTTGAATACTAGTATCAGTGAGTACCTCAGATATTTGATCTGACCCAAAGCTAGAGATAGTTGCCATAAGAGCTGCCTGAGCAGATTGAAGATCATCACAGTGTGAATCGTAATCATCCAGATCATCTGCTTGGTATGTTGCATTCTGTGTAGTGAGAAATTCTTGTTCTGCAATCCCTGGATCAGCAAGAAATGCTAGCTCCTCTTCATCAAGTTCCTGTCCTTGTGCCTGAGCGTTCACCAAATAATTCTTCTCTGCAAACCATTGACCATCCCTTATCCTCTTGGGTTTTGTGCAATCCCTAGACATGTGACCTTCTTCCTTACAGTTGTAGCATGTTATCATTCTCAACTTACCTGTGGAATTAGCCCGTGGAGCAGTAACCATTGGAGGAGTGTTGACCATTGGAGCAGGATTGACCATGCTTGCATTGGTGGTTGATGTAGTGGATCTCCCCTGATAAGGTTGAATAGGTTGAACCATTACTCTTCCATTCTCAATGGTAGCTTGTTGTCGAGAATTGGATGAGTTCCTCAGCTGATTGTTAGTAGGAGCTGGTCCTCTAAATCCTCGTTTGCTCAATGTCCTTGTAAGGTAAGCAGACATGGTAGCTAACACTTCAGCTGGGTCAGTTCCTTGTTTAAATTCAGGAATGGGAACCTCATCATTATCACAATACATTGCTTGGTCTTGTTGAGCGACATAAGCACTAGAAGGATTACTTGTATGGTTAGAATAGCTTGATGGATATGCTGCATTTTCTTGATATGGAGAGTATGATGACTGAGCATAGGGTGCAATGCTTGCTGGTGAATATGGGTGAGGTTGTGGAGCATATTGTGATGCTTGTGGTTCTCTCTGAGACAAAGGTGCATTAAACCGATATTGTTGCTGATGTGAGGTGGGTGGTTGAGGTAGAATCGAATATTGGGGGAAGCTTGGAGTCATGTACGAAGATGGATGATAAGCTTGGTGTCCGATGATATAAGGAGTGTTGTTACATGACAAGCTTGGTTGATTTGCCATCAAAGCTAAAGGTTCAGGGTACATACCTCAAGGCATACGGTGCATGATCACGTGTTTCTCATGCTGCTGGAGAAAAGCATAGAGTTGATCCAAATTGCACTTATGCAAATCCCTAGTTAACTTAACATCAGTAATATACTCACCCCATTCAGCTTGAGGTAAAGTATTCAAAAACTTGGTGTTAACCTAGAATGGAGCAATCACGAGATTGTACACATTCAAATCATTCATGAGAGTAGTGAATCTGAAGTAGTAGTCGTGAAGCGTTTCCCCTGGACTGTACGTGAACCTATCAAACAGATCATACAACTGACATTCGCGTTCCTGTTTAGTAAGAGACGTACATTGTAGCAAAACCTATAGACGTTCCCACAACTCCTTTGCAACCGTATATTGACTTACCATTCGATAGATGTCATGTGGAAGAGCTTGGAGAATGGTTTGAAGAGCCTTTTCGTCTGCATCGGCAATAAGTTGTTGAGCTGGCGTAAGTTCTTCAAACTCCAGTGGTCGAGTCACATTGTTAACAACGATGGTACCATAATCAAGTGGACCATTTAGAATTGATTTGACCATAAGCCACCCATATGTCGGTTTTCCCTTAATGTATGACATCATACGACCTTGCCATGCTTCAAAGACTTCTTTAATGAGCATTGGAGGGCGATTATCCGTTCCCGTTATGACGGAAATATCCGTAAGTGATGTCATTTGAGGCATTAATGAACTCGGATTCATTTTGATCACTTTAAAGAATCAAAGATTATCGGTTGATCGAGCAGTGAAGTAAGTTTGTGAGTTGTGTTGTGTTGTGTAAGAAACCAAGATTAAATCCTCTAAAAATCGTCGAAAAAACTCGTAAAATATCCCTTGGTTCGGAATAATATCCCTTGACTCGGAATATTTAAGTCGATTCGGAATAAAACTACTTTTATGTGAAAAAGACCTTGGTTCGGAATAAATTCCTTGATTCAGAAAAAATCTCTTGATTCGGAATAAGCTTGGTTCGGAATGTTGTTGATCCGGAATGTTGTTGATCCGGAATGTTGTTGATCCGGAATGTTGTTGATTCGGAATGCTGTTGATTCGGAATGTTGTTGATCCGGAATAACTAGCTTCGTTCGGAATATTTCTTTATTCGGAATAACCTGTTTCGTTCGGAATATCACTTTATCCGGAATACTTGTTTATCCGGAATAACACTTTATCCGGAATAATTTGTTTATCCGGAATAACTTGTTTATCCGAAATATTTTGTTGATTCGAAATAAGCTTGTTGATTCGGAATAAACTGGAAACTTACTTCGTGTACAGTCGACTATGAATAATAAGAACAAACCCAGATTTTTACCAAATTACACGAAAAGTTTTGCGATTTCTACCAAAACAAGTAAAACCCAATACTTATCTACTAATCCCAACAAAAAAATCACCAAAAACTTTAAGATTCAAGATAGATTTTCCTAAAAATACTAATACAATCAAAAACTAAAAAGCAACACAAATCATTACCTTAAATCATCCCATGGCTCTTGATACCAATTGTAGAATTGTGATAATCTTGTGAATCAATAAGGTGGGTTGATGTTTCTAGAGAGAGAAAGTAGTGAGAGAACGTGAGAGAAAATGTGTTATATTAAATATGAAAGTGAAACAACCAACCCCCTTTCCATGGTGGAAAGAGGTATTTATATCCAAGCCACTAATGGACTTGGGCCGACCCATGACAAGCCCATGGGCCGGTTTTACTTAACAAAGTAAACAAATATTTAACTACGAGCTATACAACATTCAATAATATCGTGGAGTGACCGATACTTCTAATATACGTTAAAAACGTATTTCTAACAGGTATTTTCTTGCGGATGCAAGGCTGAGATCTCGGTTACTAAGGGTTTGCTGGTAAAAGCAAATGGAAATATACTTGGTATTAAGATCATCAGGAATTAGAGTGGTAATACTCTGTGGGTGTCACAGTCCCGGTTTTACAACAAAAAGTTTGTACAAACTTTGTTGAAGGGACACTCTACGCTGTCGTTGGAGAGTAGTCTATAAAGGGGACTGTGATGTGGAAAAGAATAGTAAGTGGTCATATATATGCGGTTGGAAGCCAGGAGTATCAGGTGGTCTGCACGAGACCGGACATAGCATCGGCCGATGCGGGTATGTTGGATAGGTTTGATCGTGGATTACAGACTTACGTACAGGTTTTTGTGGATTTTGACTACACCATGGGTAGATCGATCACTGTCATGGGTAGATCAATCACAGAGTACGGGTTGCTGATACATGGATGTGCGAGGAGCTGGGAAGCTAAGTTGCAGCACATGGAGGATGTGTGGACAACTAAAGCGGATTATATGACACTTACGAATGTTGTAAAAGGAGCTCTTTGGCTAAGGGGATTCTTGGAAGAGTTAGGCGTGAATCTTAACACTGTTGTAGTTAATTGTGATAATCAGGGCGCGATTCATTTATCGCGAAATCATGTTTTTCATGGTAGGACTAAGCACATCAATGTGCATTATCACTTTATCAGAAGAGTCTTGGATGCAAAGACGGTTGATGTTCTAAAGGTGGGTGCTGAACACAATGCTGCGGATGCCTTGATGAAGGTGATACCTAAACACAAGATACAACGCTGCTTGGAGCTGCTGAGTGTTAGGATAGGCTAATATAAGCCTAAGGTGGAAATTGTTATGTATTTAGTCTTTGTTAGTGAAGGTCTACGAAATTAATGGCCTATTCTACATGATGGATTTGATGGATTAAGATGGTTGATTGATTGATAAATAAAAAAGAAGATGAAGGAAGGAGATGAGGGATTAGAGAGAGAAAGGAGAGAAGGGAGAGAAGTAGAGAGAGAAAGTGAAAATGGAATTATGATTAAGTGTTAAATGATAATCAACAACCCCTCCTAACATGCTAGGAGGGGATATATATAACCCACCCTACATGTGGGCTATATGGACGATATTTACAACGCATTCTTTATCAATAAACTAATCGGGAAGATTAGGAATTCGTACCTTGTGTGTTCTTTTCTGTCGATGACTTCTTTAATCGAAATTATCCGCATCTAGTTAACCAGGTTGTAATGGTTAATACTACATATGTCGTGCCACATCTTAAATAATCTCATGTTTCTTCTATTTGTTAAAACGATCTTATCAAAATTTAGAATATCTTTTACAAAAGCTTTTTTATATAATAAGGCAACAAACATCGAATTCTTTAAATACAAAGTCAAATTTTATTAGTAGTAAAATAGCCATGTGACTTACGTTAACATGTACTGATGATTTTTAATTAACTAATAATGACCCGTCAACAAATTTGATCTAGTTTTTAAAAATGTAATTATTGTGACTAATTTGAGAAAATATTTCATCAACGAGTTTTTTTTTTTTAACTCTTGAACAATTCAACTTATATATCTACTTTTTCTATCCTAATTTATTACTCTACTATTAACTTTTAAAAAAAAATTATTCAACTTTAGTTTTAAATTAATATTTTTGTTTTATATAATTATTTATACGAAATATGCATATTGATTGAGTTTCAAAGGCGGTGAACACCCTGTGCAAGCGGGGCCAGTTGCACAGGGCCCCTAAATCTATGGGGCCTCCAGTTCATACATTATCTTCCTTAAGAGCAAACGGTGTCACGGCGAGAGCACCTCGCCGGTCTGAGGTGACACCCTCGCCGGTGCTCGCCGTGACACCTACCCCCTTCGCCGCTCCCTGTTCGCCAGATTTCAACGAAGCTGAAAAGGTGAGTTTGTGGGCCCCACCTGCAAAAGAGCCGTTGGTAAACGGTATAAAAAAATTTATTTTATTTTTAACTTTTTTTTATAAATACTCTTCTTTTTATCTTAAAACACACACACACACAACAAACACTTTCAATCAAAACTTTTCACAAAAACTTTCAATCAAACTTTCAAAAAAATGAGTAACTCGTCTGATTATTCCAATCCGTCCGATCTCGAAGATATGGAAGAATACGAAATGGTGATGAAGATTAACGAAGATAAAGAAGATGAAGTTCAACAGCATCGTAGATACATTTGACGTGAACGTGAAGTCGCCGAACAACGTTTAATGGAGGATTATTTTAGTCCAAATCTGAAATATACTGAGGAATCGTTCAGAAAACGATATCGCATGAGACGGGAACTATTTTTGGAAATAGTTGAAGGTATTGAAACTTATTGTGCAACAAATAATCCTTACCCAAGCATTTTCACCTTTTTACTATTCGATATGATGCTACGGGTATGAAAAGTATGAGTGTCATCTTGAAATGCATCGCCAATTGGCAAACGCCACAGTGGCGGATGGGGTAGATGAGTACTTGCAAATGGGGGAACATTGTGCGCGCGATTGTCTCGACTTTTTTGTATGTGTGTTATAGATTTGTATCAGCTCGAGTTTTTAAGAAAGCCTAACCCAACTGACGTTCAAAGGTTGTATAGCGCACATAATACGATTCATGGGTTTCCGGGGATGCTAGGTAGCCTTGATTGTATGCATTGGGAATGGGTGAATTGTCCCAAAGGGTGGCACGGGCAATTTGGGAGAGGTGATAAAAAACACACAACCATCATTCTAGAAGCTGTTGCATCATACGATTTATGGATTTGGCATGCATTTTTTGGGGTTGCAGGTGCGAATAATGATATTACCGTGCTGCATCATTCACCATTGTTCGACGACCTTTTGGCTGACAACGAACCAGTGGCACCGTATACTGTAAACGGGCAGCAATTCGAAAGAGGGTACTACCTTACAGATGGTATTTACCCTCAATGGTCATGTTTTGTTAAGTCATTCAGCCAAGCACGCGATGACAAAATCGCTCTATTTAAACGGCGTCAGGAAAGTGCCCGGAAAGATATTGAAAGCGCATTTGGTGTCCTACAAGGATGATGGCGTATAATTGCTCAACCGACGCGTGCTTGGACTGTGAACAAGCTACGCAGAATCATGTACACGTGCATCATTTTGCATAACATGATTTTGAAGAATCAAAGGTTTGCGATATCCGAAGCAGCTGAAATGTACATCCCTCCTGGGAACCATTTGTTACGGTCATGGGTCGAGCGATGTGGAATCCGTCGTAGGAAACAAAGAGAACTTCGAGATAGAGAAGTACATTCAAGCCTTCAACGGAACCTCATTGAGCATCTCTGGGCACAAGAGAAACTATGTATAATCGATCGTATTTTTATTGTGCTTTTTTCATATTGTTTTTTTTCCGTATTTTTTTTAAGTATTTGTATTTTTATTTGAAGTATTTGTGATTTTTATTTTTATGAAATGAATTTTTATTTTGTGTGAAAAATGAAAAAAGAAATAAAATTGTGAGTGGTGGGACCCAAGAGAAGATGAGAGAGACTAGTTGTGAGTGAGGGGGTGTTTAGTTGGTTTTTTGTTTTGGTTAGTTGGTGTGATGTGACGCTGAGGTGTCACAAGTGAAGAGGGTAAACCTCTTCGTGACACCTTTTACTCTAACTTACAAGTTTTCGCAGATGATTTTGTTAAATATATTATAGTATATATAACTGAGGCTCATATTACCAAATTAAATGAAGATGTCAAAAGTCGCCCAATAAAACAAAAAAGAAGTCAAAACTTAGTTCACTACACAAAAAGAGAAGCCGAACAAAATCTGTTGCAGGCCTTTTTTTTATCAAACACAATGGTGTTTCGGCGGAGCTAGCTTGATGTTCTTAGGAGGGCCGAAGTGTACATAATAAAGTTTAGGAGGGCCAAGTCATAATTTATTTTTAGAATATAAGGTTTTTAAAAGAAAATGTTTATTAATCTAAGGGTATTTAGTGTAAAGATGCAAATGTCTAGGAGGGCCATGACCCCCCCCCACCCTCCCCCCTTTTTCTTTATGATCCTCCGCCATACTGTTTCCGCATGTAATTTAAGTCGTGGAAACCATATAACAATGTTGCGTGATCACATAAATAGCTGTGTTCGTGTTTTATGGGGCCTCCTTTTTCGGTGCCGCACAGGGCCTCTGAAATCAATGGGACGGCCCTGTTGAGTTTTAAATGTATTTTTATTTGGTTTAATTCCCATCAAGTATTAAATAATATAAAAATAATAATTTAAGCTCAAAGTTTCCTAAAAAAAATTTTAAAAATTAATAATAGACTAATAAATTAGAACGGAGAGAGTATTTTCTTATATATTAAGCCCTCATAAAAGCTAGCGAGTATCTATCTTTCTTGTTGTATGGAAATAAGATTTAGACCGTAAAACAAAATAAATCCATTGCTAAACGAGAAGCAAAACACTATATTTTTCTTTATTTGAAGAGTTTGGAACAAATTTAACAAAAGGCAATAAGCATTTTATATATTACGAGTACGATTTATGACAACTAAAACTGAACTCTTAAAATATTAAAAGTCAAATATTGTTGGTGGTAAAATAGGCACGTAACTTACGTTAATAACTCGATCTTTTGCCAGATAATGAGGACACAGTCTCAACAAAAATAATCGATTTAATTATGATAACTGTCTTCTGACCAGACTTGAATCCTTAGCAGTTTATTGGGCTCAATTTGGGGCCCATGTAGGCTTGGTTGGCTCTTATTTTACGTTTTGATCTTATAGTGGAGCTGGCCCAATTTCACTAATCATTTCACGTATGTCATGGAGGTAAGACTATGCAAAATTGGTTATCTTCGGTCCCGACCCGACAAAACAAAATAATATACCGTAATACGAGTGTTGATAAATGTACCTAATAAGAAGGCTTATAAATGAATCTAAGCTTACGCGTCGTTTTATATCTGGTTAAATGCAGGGAGCTCAGTATTGCATATTTTTTTCCTCTCATCTTAGTTTTCATTCAACCACTTATCTCAATTATGTGATTAGGCTTCTTTTTTAATATACGAATTAAGTCTTTCAATCATTTTTCTAATAATATTTGACTAGAAAATCTATATAGTCGATAATCTTTTTTGTATGTTCTATATGTTAGCCCGTATTATATAGTATTATTATGTAACAGGCTCAAGCCCGACTCTAGAACATTCTTAGAGAGCTTTATATTGTAATATGTTAGAAGGGGAAACACAATACGATTGATATGATTGATATTATCCTACATGGTATCAGAGCAAAACAGATCCTAAACTATCGTTCCATCACCGATCCCAAAAAAACAAACCCTAACACTAAACAGTTATTCTGCCTTTTGTTTTATGTTTGTGTTTGTTCAAAGGTAACAAACCATCAATCTTAATTCTTGTTCTAGGTAACAAGACGTAATTATTACTTGTTCTAGGAAATAAGTTTTTTTTTTCCAACACTAGCTTATATTCGTGTTTCAATTCCCACCAATAGTTCTTTTCCCCAACAGCAGTTTATATTCCCACCAAACCTTCAATCTCAAAATCACAATGACCGATGCCGCTGTATTACTTTCAGAAAAGCTATCGTTGGTTAATCATCATCACCTTCTCACACGGGTTCCCGTCAAACTCGACCTTGCCGAATGGAACTATGGGTCCTGGTCATTCTTTTTTGAACAGCTTTGTTCGAGCTATGATGTTACTAAGTTCATCCAAGTGGATACCAATGTTGCTGCTGCAAGTGCCGTCGTTGCTCTTACACCGGATGAGCTTAAAGTCGATAAAATCATCCTCTCTTGGATCTTTACGACTCTTTCGGATGCTTTACAAAAGAGGTTAGTTAATACACGTCCGCAAACGGCTAAGGAAGCTTGGAGTCTTATTAGTACTATTATGAAAAATAACAAACGGTCACACGCATCCGCTTTGAAGGCCGAATTAAGATCCGTTAAACTTGGAACACAAAGCATGGGGCCTATTTTCAATACATTGAGTCTCTTGTCAATTACTAATCTTAGTGATGTTTTTAATACTTGTATCTATTCTTCTGTCTCGGTTTGTGCTGGTGATTCTATTCCCGTCATCAATTCGGGCCATAGCATTTTGCCAACTCCATTTAAGTCTCTTCACCTCAAGAATGTCCTTATCACTCCTAATATTGTCAAAAATTTAATTTCTGTACGTTAATTTATTCGGGATAATAACTATACTGTTAAGTTTGATGCGTTTGGTTTTTCCGTTAAGGATTTCATGACTCGACGGGTCCTGCTCCGATGTGACAGCACTAGGGACCTTTACCAGGTTACGGTTACTTCTCCAATTCCTAAAGCTTTCCTTGTTAGTCAACATACGTGGCACCAACGTCTTGGACATCTAGGAAGTGACGTGCTTCGTCGTCTTGCTTCTCGTAATTTCATTTCATGTAATAAAGAGAAACCTCCCGTTCTTTGTCATGCTCGTCTGCTTGGCAAACACGTGAGGCTTCCGTTTGCTAGTTCAAATAATGTCATTAATTCTTGTTTTGACATTATTCACTAGTATGTGTGGACTTCACCCATTCCGAGTCTTTCAGGTTACAAATATTATGTCTTGTTTTTGGATCATTTTTCTCAGTTTGTTTGGGTATATCCGTTGCTAGATAAATCTGATGTGTTGTCAAAATTTATCTTGTTTCGTAAATATGTTCATACTCAATTTAAGTGTGGAATTCGGTCATTTCAGTGTGATCATGGAGGTGAATTCGATAACCGTGCATTCCATAAATGTTTTGCATAAAATGGCATTCAGTTTCAATTTTCATGTGCCAAAACTTCCCAACAAAATGGCAAGTCTGAACGTATAATTCGCACCATCAACAACCAAATCGAACACTACTTTTTCAAGCAAATCTTCCACCAACCTTTTGGGTTGAAGCCCTTAATATGGCTGTTCACTTACTAAATATCTTGCCTTCGACCGCTATTTCCAATGGCATACCCTACACTCGTGAGTTTGGTACCAACCCAAACTATAGCCTCTTACGTACCTTTGGATGTTTATGTTACCCCGACATGTATCCTGACCATGAACTTGAACCCCGTGCAACACCCTCTATTTTTTTGGGGCATGCATCTAACCATCGTGGGTATCGATGTCTTGAGTTACACACCAATAAAATCATCATCTCTCGTCATGTTACTTTTGACGAAACTGTATTTCCTTATGGCTCCACCACCCCAAATACCGCTCCAACATATTATTTCCTTGATGACTTGCCAGATACCCCTATGCATCATATCCCTACACCTACTGTTACTCCCAATAACCCACCAAACATCGAATCACATATATCACCTACCGCTCCTGCCAATATTTTACCTCAAAACTCTGTACCCGTTTCTCCTTCGACCCAACATGGTGCTTCGACCCATTCTTCCAAAAATCAACAGGCTACACCACAAAACTTGGACAACGATGACACGTCTCAAATCCATATTCCTGAACCACTACCCAACCCGAACCCCGCCTCGGTTCATCCCATGGTCACACGTTTTCAACTCGGGAGTAATCGTCCTAATCCTAAGTATACTTGTCATGTGTCCACTATCTCCCCTTTACATAAGTCATATAATGTTGCGTTTAATGATCTAAATTCGCGATGAATATAATGCGCTTATTAAGAATAACACTTGGGTTTTAGTACCGCGACCTGTGGACGCCAATATAGTCCGTTACATGGGACTTTTTCGCCATAAATATATAGCCGATGGCACGCTTAGTCGCTACAAATCTCGACTCGTGGCGAATGGTAGCGCGCAAATAGAGGGGGTTTGTAAAATCCGTATTTTAAAAGGTTACATATATTAAATACCCAGTCTCGACGTTATTATAAACTATATATAATTATTCAGGAAAATAATTATTAAGTTCAGAAAATATTGCGAATGTATTATTTTAGCATACGGAAAAGATATTTACGTTTCAGGAAACTAAAATACGATCGAGATTTAATCACGAACACGTACGTTCAAAAAAACAACAACAAAAAGTGTGTGTATGTTGTTGGGCCGCAGGTTTTAAAACAAAAGAAGAAAAGAAAATGGGCTTGTAGCCCGACCCTTTTGAAGAAAGAAAAGAAGCGGGGTAAAACCCCTGGTGACAATCGGACAAGAAAAAGGGGGATTAGGGTTTGATGGTGTGTAGTAGACGCCGGGTTTTAAAAAAAACTTCGGGTCGGTTTACTTCTTGATTAGTGATCGTGTTCTACTCCATAACAATTCCATTACGGTGTTCACCCTCATCCCTATTTTCTCTTAATAATCACGTCCCTTTTTTTATTGTTTAATCTTGTCATACGGGCTGAAATCATTGGTAACCAAGAAAAATATTATAATAGGCATGTCGAGTTTGAGGGGCTGCACAAAAACCGAGAGTTTATGACTCTCGATGGGCGTCTGGTTTTTCAGCCGTGGTGACCAGCCCGAACCCAAACCAGCAGCTAACGTTTAGTTTTACTACAGGGGTTTTTGGGGTTAATTTTCAGTGAGTAATAATAGTAAGGGTGTGTTTTCTTCAGGTTGGCCGTGGCCATACGGGTGGCGTGGTGTTGTTGGTCAGCCCTGTCGTGAGCAGCAACCCCAACCTGGGCTGTTTATCAAGCATCAAGGGTCGGGTTTGTCTGTTGGTTCCTGAAACCTAGACCATACGGGTCTCGGCAGTCCCTTCTCTGCCCATCCGTGACCCACACAGGGGCGGTATGGGCTTTCGCAGCCAAACAAACCCATCGGGGGTTAAAATTTATTTAAGGGGGTGTTTGGATTAACAAAACAGTGAAAACAGTGGGAACTTATAAATAGCAGCGGGAACTTATAGATAGCAGTGAGAACTGTATACAAACAGTGGGAATACAACAAAAGCAGTGGAATATAATACAAGTAGTGGGAAACTTAAGAATATTAGTGGGAATTATTTAAGCTTTTGTTAGTCATTTTATAAATAAGTTTTAAAAATAAATTTAAATATATTTGTTATTTTAATTATTTAATTAGTAAGACTAAATTGATTTTAACTTTGTCCTTTTAACTAATTAAAAGTCGGATTTAACTTATGATTTAATTAATGATTTATTTCAAGGAAACTTTTTTGGAAACCTATCTAATTTAGGAAACTTTCTATTCTCAGCAGGTTACTATTTATAGTAAAATGCATGTCATATAGTAATCAGAAATTTCAGTAATACACTTATCAGTAATAATATAGAACATTCAGATTATACAGTATTATAATACAAGGACAATTTTGAATCAAACTAAGAACATATAAGAGTCAGTAATTGTAAACAGTAATCAGACAACTTACTTTCGCATCCATTATTTATGAAGTATCCGTGAAGTCAAAGTAGATCCTTCAGCTTTCGTTCTTATTTCATTACTGGACACGAGGTACGGATTTCTCGTCCTTTCAGTAAGGACTTCCTTTCTATGCATGATTAGGATTCCCCGTCTGCAGCCAAATGTTTTCCCCAGTATATGTTATAAATTATCTGAAATTATTTTAATAACTAAGATATTGCCCGAGCCTTATATACAAGCATGACCAGTTAGTAGTAATAGTTACGGAGGTACCGTAACCGTGACACTTGAGGCACCGGTGTCATGACTCACCTGCGGGAGAGTGATATCCCGCAACGTTCCACTCAGTTCAGCTTGGCCATTTTATTAGTATTATTAGTGGGGCGTATGGATGCATCCTAGGCTTATCAGTTTACAGTTATCAGGTGAATGTGGTGTGTGCTCTACATCCTTCATATTGGAGCTGATCCCTCCACCCAGCACATTATTTAGAGGTCACCCCTCTACAGAATGACGAGGTCACCCCTCCAGTTATTCATGCAACAGTTGTTTCAGCACATGACCTATATAAGCTCTTGGCAATTAAAATACAGTAAATGCATGTTTTTAGATTTAACAAATAACATTTTAGCTTTATTATTTATAAATCAGATTTTTCAGATCATACACAGTTTTCTGCTGGAACCTTACTTATCAGTCTTACAGCTTCAGCCTTTCATCATTTGCTTCATTTCAGTGTTTCTTATCATGCTTTGTATCCGTTCACTGAGCGTTATGCTCAGCCGTAGTTCCTTTCATGTTCTAACGGCAGGTACACCAGGACGCTCTTAGGATTCTGAGAGCATGTGCACTAGATGGAAGCTATCCAGATTTCTTACTTTATGCACTTCTTACATTATTCTGCTTATTTAGACATTGTTTAGTCCTTTCTTTCAGTATTTTACTTTTCATGTTTTGAGCTTATGTTGGATTACTGATGTTTGATTCTGGTATTTCCGTTATGGTCAGTTAATGTTTTAGGACATTTACCTTATGCTTTGATGACACTCCATAAATACACGTAACTGTCCACTTATCCAAGTGGGGTGTTACAATTATGGTATCAGAGATATAGGTTCGACCTGTATGCTCTAAAACATGACATATGACTAGTGGGTAGTCACCAGGAACTTCCCAGATTTTGGCGTTTGGTATCTTTCATGCTTTTCGTGCAATTATTAGTCAGATTTCTTCATTTATCAGTCAGTTTTCTTAAATTCTTTTGACTAAGTAAAAGGTTGGTACAGGACTGGCCATATTTAGTCGCATGTGCTTTTCATTCGAATTTTGTTTTAGTGAACCGACCCATATGCGTTCACCCTTGCCCGTTCAGATTTTGTATTGGTAAACCGAACTATAGGTGTTTACTCTTACTCATGTCAGATTCATGTTTTCAGTCAAATATTACCTGGTGAATCAGCCATATGCGTTCACCATTTATCAGGTCAAATTTCATGCTTTTCAGTCGAAGGTTATTTTGTGAATCGATCCATAGTTGATCACCTTTGTCATGTCATGACATTTTATAAGTTTTGATTGGTATGGGTTAGACTACAGCCAACCATATTTAGTCCCAGATTGTAAATTTCTAT
This sequence comes from Glebionis coronaria, assembly GCA_025667525.1. Classification (NCBI taxonomy): domain Eukaryota; kingdom Viridiplantae; phylum Streptophyta; class Magnoliopsida; order Asterales; family Asteraceae; genus Glebionis; species Glebionis coronaria. The sequence goes on from CM046876.1 coordinate 643,262,726, forward strand.
ACATGACAGTTCTCATGAAATTTTGACAAGTATGGATCGAACCAGAATCGCCTATACTTAGTCGCATGTTTTCTTCTTTGAATTCTGTGGATTTAACCATAGCCATCCACACCACTTGATGTTAAACCTCAGTTGAGTTCCTTCTATGTTCTTTGTATCAGTCAAGTTTTATACTCTCACGTGAATGTCGTTTTCATGCTGACAAAGTTTCATGCCTCCTTGTGAGGATTTCGTTTTCAGCAAAGTGATGATGTTTCATGCTAAAATACAGAAGGGTTACAGTGAAAATCTTGTTTTCATAATAAATCATGTTTGGTTTTCATTAGTCATGTCTTCATGCTGACCATTGTTGAAATTCTGTTAATCATATTCTTGAACCTCTATACAATCAGCATTAAGTCTACGCAGAAAATATCAACCTATCATGTTAACCGTTTCAGTTCAGTTTGCTAACCAGTAAATCATTTATCTTCCGTTGACCATGTCAGACAGTTGACACCAGTATCGATCATATCAGCAAACCTTCAGCGATTTACATGAATAGTATTCATCGTGTACTTCACGTATAGTATTTCAGGTGTACTCCATGTACCTTACTCCATGTGTGTTGTTAATCGATCCTTAACCGCCTCAGGCAATTCCACTTGTCGATACCCTACCAAATGCCGATGGTACTCGAGTGTTGAAGATTTTATCAGACACCGTTGCTACTAATATTTTGGAACCATCACGAATGTTGATGTTGTTAATACTTTGGGAGATTACCCAAGATGTTGATGCTGTTTATACTATGAAGACTCTTCAAAAGCAAGGACAAGAACTATAAATTTGAAACTCCTGACAAGACTATATTTCAACCATCAGACGCTACCATTCCATTCCATGCTTTTACTTCCTCAGTTAGATGTCACACTTCACACAGCTATTTCCAGTCAGAAGAGTGGGGACCGGTACCCAGCCGGCCTCTCAGCAGAAATAGTTACATGAATCACGGTCATGATAATGACCGTCAAGAAACTGATAGACAAGGCGGTAATGACAACCACCGTGCTTATATTAATCAGTCAGCAGCCATCGGAACTCCGGAACGGACGTGACCAGAAATACAGAGGTCAGCAGTTTAACCGGTCCGCCAATCCTAGCAGTTACCAAAATTTTTAGCCTTGTTCAGATTCATCTACTAAAACACATGTCAAGACATCAGTCAAGACACGGGTCTCTAGTATCATTTCGGAAGACACATGTCAGGATGCCAGTCATGATACTTGTCATACGAATATCTTCTTGAGGCACGAGTCAAGACTCATAATTGCAGTATGCCTTCTAAACCAGATCCTCAATAATTCAGGGAACCCTCCAAAGGGGTATACCGTTTTGTTATGCCACACATAAATCAGACCCTTACAAATTCAGTTACCGCCACCGGGTATTATTCAGGTTAGACACGTAATATTCATTCTGTGAGGTTACAGACGAACACATTCAGTGAAAGTCGGCATGTCACTCCACGTATTCCTATGTCAGCTTTATTGAAATCAGGTATTTACCTACCTCCCAGCCGAAAGGACTCCACAGTATCACCCATATTTATTAAAGTTTTCTTTTCAGTTAACAACGAGATCCGTCTTACTAAATCCCAAAATATAATCATTATGTTTTCTGCCCGAAAAATCAGTACAAATTGTTTCTACCTTACAAGCGTGTGACTTATCAGTCCATAGCTACGAAGACTTTCTAGCCACCAGTTATAATCCACTTCTGAAGTTCTTAAAATTTATGATCAACATATTTTTTTTTCTTCAGCATTTCCAGAACTAATTGAGAAGGTGTTCCAGAATTCCTTCCTAACCACGAGACAGAATTTAACATCAAGCTTGTCTCAAGAACCGAACCTGTTTTCAAAACTCTTTATTCCAGGGCTTCAGCTAAGTTAAAAGAGTTGCAACAATTGCTGCAAGAGTTACCGGAACGAGGCTTTATTCGCCCTAGCGCACCACCAGGAGGTGTACCGTTTCTGTCTATCAGAAAGAAGGCCGGTAATATGAGATCATGTATCGATCACCGAAAATTTACAAGATCACCATACATAAAACGATACTCATTCCACGAATAGGAGGTTACCTGACCTGCTACGATCTCTTAAATATTTTCCAAAAACAATTCGCGACCATACCACCAGCAGTGGTGAGAGAAGAATACAATGTTTCCAGATTGCTGTTGAACACGTTATAGTCTCTCTAAAATTTTGACTTATACGTCTGAGCTCCCTAATGCCCCAGCTATAGTATGAAACTTATGAATAAAATATTTCATGTATTTCCAGACAAAATCGCCAGTATACTCATTGATCACATTCTGATCTGCTAAATTCTAGAGAAGAACACGAGAATCATCTGTTGTCCCAAATAATATGATGATAGATTAAGAAATAAGATGGAAAAGATATGAGTTTTAGAGAGAGAAAGTAGTGAGAGAAAGTAGAGAGAAAGAGAGGATTAACTTGTAGAATATTAGATTAAGAAATATTAGAGTACAAATGATCATCCCATCCTTCTAACATGCTAGGAGGGTAGTATATATATAGTCCACCCACATGCGGGCTTTAATGGACTATATTGGGCCGGGCTTGACGTTAGGACTTTAAATAGTTTAAATCCAAGCCCGTAAACCACGACTAATAAACTACTTATTACAACGTTCTAATTAATGTTACAATAGAAACCTATGACCGAACATTCTTGTTTGACTCAATATTTTGAGGCTAACAATCTCCCCCAATGTGAGGTCATTCCTCTTCGATATTTGGAGTCCAATTTCGTCATATATGAGTCTTGAACGTGTAACAGTAGTTTTGTTCCTTCATGTTGTGATCTTTGAGCCTTTGTCATTGTCTTTCGACTTAGTCTTTTATCTTGAGATCTTCAAATCATTCTTGACTTGTCTTTGCCATCTTGCGATCTTGTGTCTTTATCCACATGCTCACACTATTGATTGTTGAATAAGTCTTTGGGCATGAATATGTGGTTTTTGAATCTTTGACTTTGCTGAGTACACCGTGACGCCACCTTCTCGAGACAAAACATGGACACGGACTGAATGGCTTTGACATTCGTCCTAAATCGGTAGCGTTTTACCTCCGGTAGGTGAAGACCGTTATACGGTAGTAAATACCGTACATGTGATTAGGTAGATTCAATTAAGAATCTCCTTGACAGGGTTTCGCGGCCGTACTAGCCGTTCTATTTACTCGATCGTCTCAAAGCAAGACTGCGAACATAAAGAGTGAATCAATTGGATAGGTATCCGCTTGATTAAAGTCGTCAATTCAAATTCCTGGAACAAGTTTGATTCATTAAGAATCTTACCATTGTTGCTTTCCAGTTGACACAAGTTTGATTCATAAGAATCTCACAAGTCACCTACCGTAGCGCTGTTTGATGTTGACTCTAGAAGGATTTTCATTCATCACTGTGAATATTAATGAATATCACTCTGAATGTTCTGGAAAGACCATAAAGATATTGCGTAGAAACCTGAAACGAGTTTGAATTAATTCAGAATCAAACCACTGTTGCTTTTCAGTTTTACATATGTTCAATTCAAAAAGAATCTTGCATATGACCTACCGCAGTGCTGTTTGATGTTAACACTGGAAGGATTTCCACTCATCATTGTAAATACTATGTAGTATCACTCTGAGTGTTCTAGCAATATCACAAGGATATAACGTAGGACTCTCTTGATCTTCATCCGTGTGTCCTAACGAGATTTGATTGATCTCTTGGCTCTAGACTCGATTTGTGTATTTTTAGTAGTCGGAGGCTGGAGCAGATGCCACCTATTCAATATCAACTATCTCGGAGTGAGAAAGTCAATAGAAGTCGTGTTGATCTCCGTGACAATAAAACAAACTTCTTTTGAGTGAAGCCTGCGTAGATAGGAAAGGGTTGTGCTTCACATCACTGGGTCCATGATGAGTTTGTCTTCATGATGAGTTGACCCGGTTTCTGCCTAAGTTGTATGGAGGGCTTGTTTCTTTAGACCCTTTATCCTTACATTTCTTTTTCATTCTTCAACCCTTTCAATGCTTACCAAGACATCATTAATAGCACCTTGTTGTGATTGTTCCAGTGATATCATCAGTACTTAGTCGGCATTCAGCTGCGTTCACATTCTACTCCATCTTTCCTAAGGACTTCTAATAATCTATTGGATTGTCCCTGGGAAGATCCCTCCGGTTCTGGTTGGATCATAGGACTTAAACCTAACCACCCTTTTGACACCAATAACGTCGTGAATTAAAGATGTTGTGGGTATTTGATCGTAACCATGAGTGCTTGAGTCTTTAGATCACATTTAATCACATTTTCTCCCCTATCTCTAATATATAAAATCGTTTGATATTAGAGATACCAAATTTGATTAAAATATATTTTGAAAAATAGTCTTGAAAGTCTTCGGGAGAAAGATGTGTCAAACTTAGCATTATTTTTTTGGAACGCTCCCCCTCAAAAATTGATCTAATGTAATTGTCATTATGAGGATATGATCCACATTAAACTTTTGAGGATAGGAGTTGTTGAACACACAATTTTTGAAAGATTTTGAATATCATTGAGAAATTCTTGAAAAAATTTTGTTCAACGCTTTTTGAAAAATCAATTCTTTTTGTCGAAAAGGTTTTTCTAAAGCATAAACTTGAGTTCATAGACTTTGAATGTCTTGACGAATCCACTCAAGTGTAAGAAGATTTAACTTCTTTTGCTAAGGGTAAGGGCACAAAAAGCGTACACTCCCCCGTGAAAATAGTTCCGGGTTGCAATCTGAAAGTGATTACAAGCCATTGTGTTGAGCTTAAAACGTTGAATGTTTTGTGACAAGCTCAACCCAAGATAGATTGCTTGTTGGAAATATTGTCCAAAATAGACAATTTCCTTTTGAAAAGATAGAAATGACATGTTTTGAAAAATATTTACAACTTTCATTCGAGCTTTATGTACACACCCGTGTCGTTATTGAGCGACATTTCTAGGTACGTCCATATTATCGACACTGAAAGACATGTCGAGAAGAATATTTTTGGATTTATCAAAGATTTTCTAATTTTGTATTTTTCTTTTTCATTAATATATACAAGTAGATGTTTGATAGATGAATCAAGCAGGCTTCTTTGCCAGAACCTCCAGTTCTGCTGGTGTCAAACATCTCATACCAATTTGCCTAACTAGATACGCAAACCTCTCTTTCGAAAGAGCTTTTGTAAACAAGTTAGCTAATTGGTAATCAGTTCCAACAAAGTATAATTCAACAATACCCTTTTTAACTTGTTCCTTAATGAAGTGATATCTGACATCAATGTGCTTCGTGCGGGAATGCTGTACCGGATTGCAGGAGATGGCTATGGCTGACTTTGAGTCACATTACATAGGTACTTAATCAAAGTGGAAGCCATAATCCGTGAGTTGTGTTCTCATCCAAAGAAATTGAGCACAACACGCAGATAGATACACATACTCTGCTTCGGCTGATGAAAGTGACGTGCAATCCTTCTTCTTGGAAGACCATCCCACAAGCTTATCTTGACCTAGAAATTGTGCACCACCAGAAGTACTTTTACGTGTATCAAGACACCCTGCATGATCAGAATCTGAATAGGCCGTTAGAAAGAAACCGGTTTTCCTTGGATACCAGAGTCCCATGTGAATGGTATTCTTAAGGTACCGAAAGATTCGTTTAACCTCCTTGAGGTGCTTTTCAGTGGGTCGTGCTTGATATCGTGCACAATAGCATGTAGCATGATGTATATCAGGTCTTCTTGCTGTCAAGTACATGAGGGACCCGATCATGGAACGATATCTCGTTTGATCTATGGGTAATCCCTCCAGATCAGCATCTAGGGATGTGGTTGATAATGGTGTCCCAACGGGGTCACATGATGTCATACCATGCTTTGTGATTATCTCTTGACAATACTTAGCTTGGTTAATGAAGATACCACTTGGGGATTGGTGAACTTGAATTCCTAGAAAGAATTTTAGTTCGCCCATCATAGACATTTCAAATCTGCTGTGCATTACTTTTTCAAACCATTTTGTAAGTTTTGGGTTTGTAGACCCGAAAATAATGTCATCAACATAAATTTGCACAAGCAAAATGTCACCCCCATATTTATAAGTGAACAAAGTTAAACCAATAGAACCTTTTGAGAAACCTTTGGAGACCAGAAATTTCGAGAGCTCGTCGTACCACGCCCTTGGAGCTTGCTTGAGTCCATAAAGTGCTTTGTGGAGACGATACACCTTGTCAGGATAATGAGGATTGACGAATCCTTCCGGCTGCGTGACATAGACTTCTTGCTTCAAAGGACCGTTAAGAAACGCCGTCTTTACGTCCATTTGATAGACAATGAATCCCTTATGTGCAGCATAAGCAAAAAAAATCCTGACCGCTTCCATTCGAGCTACTGGTGCAAATGATTCTTCAAAATCAATACCCTCTTTCTGTCCATACCCTTTAGCCACTAGCCTAGATTTATTCTTGATGATCGTGTTCTCTTCATCCATCTTGTTTTTCCAGATCCATCGAAGATTTAATGGCGTTACATCGTATGGTCTGTCAACAAGTTCCCAGACTTTAAGTCTTTCAAATTGTTGAAGTTCATCCGTCATCGATTCAATCCAAGCATGATCAGCTAATGCTTCTTTGATGTTTTTCGGTTCAGCAGAACTCACTGTGAGTGCGAACATACAAACATCGGCATCGGTGTTAAGCTATCGTCTTGTACGAACGGGTTGTGAAGGGTTTCCAATGACATGAACCAAAGGATGATCTCGGGTCCAATGATGTGTTGAAGGATGTCGTTGATAGAATATATGCATATTTTACGGATCAACATGGCGAGTAGAAGACTCTCCAGTTTCGTGTACCGGTGTACCGAATGGGTTGATAAATTCGTCTGCGTCAGATAATGCATTGTCTGCTTGATTTGTGTTCTCTGGAGCAATGACAGTAGTTGTGGATATTGTAGGATTGATTGTTGAAGTGATATTCTGAGGAGGTAAATCTACAGCAACCCGTGTTGAAGTAGATGAAGTTGTATCCATTTGTTGACGATGATCGATATCATCATTCGTATCATGAGTGACAGCGGAAGACTTCGATACAACTTGTTTCTCCCCCGTATAATATTCATCATACATGGGTCCATATAACATTTCCAACTCTTCAATTGTCGTGTCGACTGTCATATCAGCTCTAGGAATATGTTCTTGAACCAGCGTTGAACTTGACGGTTCATTGCTGTGGTCTTGAGTTCCGAGTTCCGTGCGGTTGTGAACGGAAGTCGTTTGTCGTTGTGGATCTGGACTTAAACTGTTTTGTTCAAGTGCCATTTATTGTAATTCATCAAATCGGATGTGAATAGTCTCGACTATCAATTTTGTTCTCTTGTTGTACACTCTATATCCCTTAGACTGAGTTGCATATCCCACAAGAATACATGCATCACCTTTTTCTTTCATCTTATCCAAATTTTCACCATCTCGAATAATGTAACAGGTACATCCAAAGACATGAAGGTGTTTAAGTGAAGGTTTTCGATCATGAATTATGTGATATGGTGTCTTTTTCGTGTCTTGGGATAATTAAGGAGCGGTTTTGTGTGTAGCATGCGGTTGACACGGCTTCGGCCCAAAAGTACAGTGGAAGTTTTGAAGCGGATAATAATGTTCAAGCAGCCTCAACTAAAGTACGGTTTCGTCTTTCAATAACTCCGTTTTGTTCGGGTGTTCGAGCAATAGATGTTTCATGTTTAATCCCTTCGGCTTCAAAATACTTTCTCAGATTTGAATTCAAAAATTCTGTACCTCTGTCAGTACGAACCACTTTAACTTGAGCTTGAAGACCATGTTGTATCATATTAAGGAAGCTGATGAGAACGTCGGGTGTTTCATCCTTGGACCTCAAGAAGTGAGTCCATGTGTACCTTTAGTAATCATCGACAATTACCATAATATATTTCTTTCCATTGATACTCTGAACACGCATGGGACCACACAGATCCATATGAAGAAGATCTAACCGTCCTTTTGAGCTTGGTGTAGTCTTTGTTTTGAAGCTACTTCTTTTAGCTTTACAAAGTTCACAAGAAGAACAAAGATGGTCTTTGATGAATTTTAAACTTGGAAGGCCTCTCACAATATCTTTCTTGGAAAGCAAGTTGATGGTATCAAATTTGAGATGAGAAAGACATTGATGCCATAACCATGCCCGAGTCGTTGAAGCTTTAGCCATGAAGCAAATTGGAGTTGATGAAGTTGTGTCTTGAAGTGAAATTGTGTAAAGATCAGTACCCCGTGTACCGGTAAGTAAGTCATTCCCATCATAATCACGAACAAAACATGTCTTCTTTCTGAAAGCAAATTCCAAATCCGCATCACAGAATTGACCAACCGAGAAAATATTGTGATTGACCCCTTCGACGTAGTATACCCTTTTTATCGTGATATTCCCCTGAACCAAATCTCCATATCCTAGGATCGATGCAAATTGATCATTTCCGAATCGGACCGTACCCAGGAACTTCTCCACGAAGTTAATTAGAACTTGAGATTCCCGGTCATGTGCTTCGTGCATCTGGAGTCCAGTATGAAGAGAATTATTTGTATCACCTGCAGAAGAGTTAGAACACGATGGAGCAATTGCTAAATTGGATACCACAGTAGTTGTGATAGTAGAATCATTAGTGTCCTTATCAACATTTAAAGGCAAACTAACACTCGTTTTCATATTTTCTGTCCTAGCTTTCGGCATCCATTTACATCCGGGAGGACATTGATTAGCAAAACACCATTTCTAAGACTTGCTAGCAGACTCATATAATTCCTTAATTTTGCTTCCAGGATTCTTAGTAGTGGATTCTGATGCATTACTTTTCTTAGTGGGGGTAGCACCAGAATGATTCACTTTGCGTTTGGGTTTACTAGCTCTAATAGGCATCGCAACTTGCTTCTTAGTTCTAGTATATACGCCTTTGACTTTATTCATAACACACATAGAATGATTAGCATTAGCACACTTGCCACATTTGACACAAACAAATTTCACATTCATAGCATTTAAATCATTCACATCATTCATATCGTCATTACATGCGATTACAGACTTTTTATTCTTAAAAACATTCAAATTCCTAGGGTGTGCTTCTACTTCCTTCATCTTCCCTTGATTCTTGTGTTTCCAGACCTTATCATTCACTTGAGTGCTCTTAAGCTGAGGCGGGCTAACACTAGTAGTGGAGACTATTCCTGTAGTAGAAGACACACGAATATGAGTGTTTCTAGAAGTCTGAGGCGATTGAATAACTTTGTTTGTGGGCTTAGTGGTCATTCTATACATCCTTGGTTTAATCACATTAGTGTGCTTAACGCTTGGTGCTATGGCATTCCTTATGGGTTGATTTTGGGGTAACCTTTTCTTTCCATCTATCTTGGGGGAAAACACAGGTTTTGCAAACGAGGAATTTGATAAAGCAGATGGTTTTCCCAAGATAGAGGATCTATTCACTTTAGAAGCATTGGGTTGTCGAACAACAGGTTTCTTAATGCTAGGTTCCACGATTTTCCCACCCATTTTAGCAACGAGTTTCTACAACTCTGCTATCGCTCTGTCCCTGTCTTGTAACTGAGCTTTCAACCCTTTAATTTCCAAATTCTGTTCATTATTTCTCGAAACATTTGGGAAAGTTGTTCTTGCAATTTATTATCATGTGGAAAACTACCAACGTCTTTTTGCAAAGCAAGTTCAAGTGAATAGCAATGTTTTTGAAGGAAATCAATTTTGTGTTGAGGTAACTCAAAAGCCTTTTTGTCAACATTTTCTTTACGTTTCAAAAGCTCAATTTCAAGACGTTCACATTCTTTGCTTTTATCAAGATATTGGCATGCAACTTCAGAATATTCATCAATATCAGCATAAGATGTAAAATAAGCACACATAACATCTTTAGAAACGCATTCTTGCAAGAGTAAATCATATTCATCTGAAAAATCAGACTTCTCCATTTGAAGATCTTCAATGTGTTTCTCAAGAGATTCAACATATTTTAAATCATCATACATTTCAGTCCGAATGAACTCCTCAAGTTGAAGAACAGTTTCTTTAATCAACGCCGTGTTAGGAATTAATAGTTCTTTCACAAGCAAGGTAATATCTTGAGGAATCGGACGTGTCCACTCAACATTTTCACGTTTTGCCCAGTCTCTTTCAACAATAGATTTAACATTATTTATGTGGTGTTTAAGAATACCTAATGTTTTCCTACTTTTGCTTTTAGATTCATCTAGGGGGAGGTAGTTTATGTATTTGTAAACATTAGATTTCTTAGGGGCAAATGCTTTCTTCCATTGAATTCTCTTTTGTTTGCATTCTAGAAACACTTCCTCACGAGTTTTCTGAGTTTGTTTGTTGAAAATACCATAAAGACTATTCTCATAAGCATAATTATATGGTTTCACAAACTCCTTATTGACAAGAGGTTGACTATCAGCATCCCAAAGGGCAGTCTCTTCACTATCGACACTTACAGGCATGCAATCAAGATCAGTTCTTTTAGTCTCATCAAGATAAAGATGCGGGTTCGCAGCTTGAGCTTTTGCAAGGTACTCAGGACTTGCAAAGCTAGCTTGACCCTTAAACATCGACGGAGGTGCTAGCATTCTTACGGATTGAATAGAATCATGCGTTTTATAAACAACGTTCTTCAAAAATTCGACTTGTGCTTCTAGTTTCGTTACTTATTCGGTTTCCTTATCATATCTACTTTTGAAGTCTTGTTTTAACGCATCTACCTCTTGTTTCTTATCCTCAAGAATTTTAGCAGAATCTGTAGTGGTCATAGAGAGCTTTTGTTCAAGTTCATTAACTTTGGTATTGGCAAGGTACATTTTTGACGTTCATCCATTAAGAAAACATTATATTGACGCTTCTCTTTGGCTAGTAACTCAAGAGTTGTATTACATTTGTTTTCAAAATCGTCCTTTTGACTTTTTAACGTACTACCCTTGTACCCCTCAAGCTCTTTAGTTTTTTGAAGGAGCTCATCCCTATAGCTTTTAGTCATCTCAGTAGATTTGATAAGAGCAGCTTTACATTCTTCAAAACTTTGAGTGAGCGTAGCGTTTGCCTTCTTTAATTTCTTTTGACTCTTTTTATTTTCAGTGACATCTTTTTGTAAAGTAGCAATTAAATTAGCAAGCGCAATACGTTCCTCTTCATCATATTCATTTGCATGTTGATCATCCACAGACTCATTATTGCACATGTCTGATGAATCGGGTGTGGTATTGCTATCAACCGTTTCCATCATACATGTGTCATTAATGGCATTGGTAGATCACTATGCTCATGAGTATCACCAAACACATTATATTCATCAGTATTGTGTACCTTATCAATTGGCTCAGTGTCAAAGATAGGACCACTGTCATCTTCAGTGACTTTGAGAACTTCTTCAACCTTTGCCATGTACGAGTAATGTGTATCGAGCTCTTGATCAGAATCTTCATCATCAGTATCATCAAGCATTGCTCCTTCCTCAGCTGACAATTTAACCCCTGCTTCCATTTTCTTGCATAGCAGCATCTTTTCCTTGTGATAGCTGGAGTCTCTAACCCTTTTCGGCTTCCTGCATTCCTTTTCCATATGCCCATAACCTTGGCAATTAAAACATTGAATCCCACTCTGCTGAACCACTTGACTTCCAACCGTTTTCCTATTCCCAGTAGCAGCAGTAATCCTCTGAGTATCATATTTGGCAGTTTGTCGATCATATCTTGCAGAACCCTCAACATGTGTTGGATTATGTCGATCATACCTAGAAGGAATTTCACCACGTCGACGTGTGTCATACCTTGGAGGACTCTCAACATATCGGTTCTTGGTGTTAGATGATGTGCGAAGATTGTTGTTGGTGGGTTTGTAGATTTTCTTGTAAGTCTTCATTATGAAAGCAATTTGTTGTTTCATCTCTCGGTTCTTTTGAGCTTGGTCTTCATCACTATCTTCTTCAGATGATGACTCAGATGGTGGTGATGGTGCTCTTGGCACTTTACCTCGAGATCTTGTTGATAATGAAGACTTAGATGATGTGGAAGATCGTGGTGAAGATGATGTAGTGGAATATGACTTAGGAGCACGAGAGTTATGACCTTGAACATGTTGAGTTGTAGTCACTAAATCAAGTGGATTACCGTCTTGGCAACACGTTCAGCTCGAATCTCATTGGCTTCATTCTGAAATTGCTTTAAGATGTCAAAGAGTCGATGATATGAGACCTTGTCTAACTTTTCTTGTTGTTTCACCAAAGTGACGAACCGTGTCCACTCGGGTTGAAGTTGTTGAAGAAATTGGACATTGACTTGCATGGTGGAGACTTGCAAATTATTTCTCGTCATGTCATTCATCATCTTATAAAACCTGGAGTAGTAAGAGTCAATTGATTCCCCATCCCTTGAAGTAAACTTGCCAAAATTCCAAAACAAGTTTGTTTTGACATCTTGTTTGTTGAGTGATTCTCCTTGTTGCAAGCGTTCAATAGCAGTCCACATTTCATGTGCTATAGGGCATGCATCAACCGTGGAATAAATGTCATCTCCAATCCCACTTAGAACCATATAGATGGCTTCCTTCTCCGCATCATGCCAAGCACAATTTTCAGGTGTGAGATCGGCTCTTGTTTCATCACGTTCACTTGCAGGTATCGGATCAGTAGTATCTGTGGCTGCTTTTGGAGGAATTGAGATTTTCTTGAATACATATGGTCCATGAGTAATACATTTCCTCAAGGCATCACCATTGGGTCTTGTATCAAGATATCGTATGAAACGTGATTGCCATTGAGCATACCTACCAGACACCAACATTGGTGGTCTCTCTTTATTCCCCGCCACCATGATATTGTTGTTTGTGACACGATATTCTTGAGTAGAATCCATCTCAAAGTTGATGTGAAGTGAATAGGATCTTAAGTAGATGAAATTGTGAAAAGATTGTGGTTGAAACTTGAAGAAATTGTGAAGAAAATTTATCCGGAAAAACAATCACTTATCCGGAATAATACCAAGCACTTATCCGGAATATTATCTTTCACTTATCCGGAATATTTCTATGAAACCTTATCCGGAAAAATTCAAAGAGTAGTTTATCCGGAATGTTTCAACTTGCTCTTATCCGGAATGTTTTGAAATGAGTTATCCGGAATCACAAAAATGATGCTTATCCGGAATTTTTTGTAGTGCTTCTTATCCGGAATAATTTGTCTCTCTCTTATCCGGAATAAATGTTCTTCGACTTATCCGGAATAATACAAAAACGAACTTATCCGGAAAAACTGTTTATCCGGAATGTTTATCCTTCTTTATCCGGAATAAATCTCCTTTGGCTTATCTAGAATAAACCTTTATCCGGAATAATTGCTATTCTCCTTATCCGGAATAAGTTTTCCGTGGCTTATCCGGAATACTTTATGGTTCGCTTATCCGGAATCCACAACAACACGTGCTTATCCGGAATCTTCCCGAGTTGCTTATCCGGAATAAATCAAGTCACCCGTATCCGCAAAACCTGCCAAGATGCTTGTCCGAAATAGAATCCGAGAGATTATCCGGAATACTCAGGTGAAGCTTATCCGGAATATAATGCCAAACCTCTTATCCGGAATAACGTGCTACCTTCTTATCCGGAATACCCTGCAAGACTAGCTTATCCGGAATCTTCCTGACTTGCTTATCCAGAATCCTGAAAGACGTGCTTATCCGGAAAGAACTATTGCTTTTTATCCGGAATATACAGAAACACCTTATCCGGAATAGCAATGTTTTGAGACTTACCCTGAAAACGTTAAAACCACTCTTATCCGAAATCAATAAACCCTGATACTCCGGATAACGAGATAATCTTGCTTATCCGGAATATTCACACACAATTCACAATCCGGAATGTTAAAGCCCTTATATTCCGAATATCTCAACCCAAACCGAAACTTGTCCAAAACGTGATTTTGTGTAACCGATTTCAAGAATCAAACCAAAAACTCCTATAATCCGGAGGATTAAAGTGTATTTCGAATCAAAAAAATGATAAACACAACAAAAAACCTTTTGAGACGAAATGATTCAAAGTAGAAAATCACACGAATCAAAGTATGAAAAACCACAAACTAAACACGAATCTACCCCATGGCGATTGATACCAATTGTTGTCCCAAATAATATGATGATAGATTAAGAAATAAGATGGAAAAGATATGAGTTTTAGAGAGAGAAAGTAGTGAGAGAAAGTAGAAAGAAGGAGAGGATTAACTTGTAGAATATTAGATTAAAAAAGATTAGAGTATAAATGATCATCCCACCCTCCTAACATGCTAGAAGGGTAGTATATATATAGTCCACCCACATGCGGGCTTTAATGGACTATATTGGGCCGGGCTTGACGTTTGGACTTTAAATAGTTTAAATCCAAGCCCGTAAACCACGACTAATAAACTACTTATTACAACGTTCTAATTAATGTTACAATAGAAACTCATGACCGAACATTCTTGTTTGACTCAATATTTTGAGGCTAACATCATCTTCTCACAGTTTTACAGAATCTTCGATAGGAGAAAATTTTATAAGCAGCTTCTCAGATATGAATTCCAATTGAACAAAGTGGCGTTTCTGAGCCATCCTAATTCAGTAGAAGAAATTTCAGACATTCCTACAAAGATGAAGGCCATCACCAGATGGTCAAGATCGACGCCCATGACTAAAGTAAAAAGTTTTCTAGAACTCAGTTGACTGATACCGCGGAAATTGCGGACAGTTCCCACGATTAGCCTCTCATGGCTAAGCTTACGCATAAAGGTGAGGACCTACACTAAAATTTTGTATCACATAAGATCCTACGCTAGGAGAGATCTATTTTACCCAGACTCAAAATTCTTTCATGACTATTCACCCAGATTCCACCAGAATGTACCATAATCCCAGGAAGAGTTTTGATAGAAGCAGTATAACACAATTGATGCAGCTATGTTCATATCTGGATGCCTGACATACCCCAGGTTCAAGATAGGACATTGACATGCTAATGAGTTATTACAACCATTAGAAATTTCTGAACAGAAATGAGATAAGATTCCATGGCGGTTATTGTCAGTTACCACAGACTCAGACGAAGCATGATGCTATCTAAGTTGTTGTTAATCAGTTAACCCAGCTACACGTCTTCTTTTATCCGAACTGATTACGTTGTAACAAATCTGCAGGAAATTCAGCAATAGATCGTATGATTCTAAGGTATTTCATTAACAATCTTGTCAGATAGAAATTAGCATTCGCGAACCGCGCTCACGTTCATGTTCTCGATCACGTATACGTTCACGTTCATGTTCACGTTTATTTCCACTTTCACGTTTACGTCTCATTCGCAGTAAGATACTGTTTCAGTTCATGTTTTGTGCTATCTCAGGATTTAAGCTCCCGTTAGCGTTCATAACATTGTTCACGTTCAGGTTCGTGTTCCATCTCGCGATACGCGTTTCATAGATTATTACCAAATACGGTTACAAAAAGCTTGACAAACCAGACTCAAGAATTAGCACAACTTTTCCCTATCCAGGCAGACGTTTTACGTCTCAGTCTGTACCGTTGGGCATTCCTTTCTCAGTCAGCATACGTCCATGATATGTCTAGTATCACATTCACAGTATGTTTCACGTATCACGTTCACAATATATTCCATGCCCAGTGTTCCTCATATAATCGTGAACCACGTTCATAATTGCTCACGTAGCACGTTCACAATTGTTCATGTAGTCCGTCCCTATATGTTTTCAGCATTTTGCTAAGAGATATATATGTTATCGTTTCAGGATATTTGTATGTACCGTTTCATGTATCATACATGCTATAGCTTATTCAGTCTATCAGATTCAGAAAATCCATCTTAAATATAGAACTAGAAACTATTCAGCATCGTCAGGACAGGGTCATCAGGACCAAGATTTCCATTATGTTTAGACCCTTGAAGGAATCGTTCGAGCGGGAAGCTAGTCGAAACGGAGGATTCCATCCGGACCTCTCATCACTTTTCCTTCAATAAACCCACTAAAGTTCTTTCAGCCAGGTTATGTTCCATGTCCTCTTCAAATATGTCACGTTAAGTGTTTACTTTAGTCACGTCATGTGTATACCTTTCAGCAGCAGCAGTATGTCTTAATTAGAAGACGAAATATCCGTCCAGCTCATATGTCTTTTCAGCTTTCATGTTCTTTCAGCCTATATACCCTTTTAGCTGTTACCAGCCTCACCAGCTTAATTACCTTTAATTCGAGGACGAATTTCTCCTTTTTAGAGGGGAAGAATTGTAAAATCCAATATAGTCGTATTCTTAATTCGGGGACGAATTATTCTTTTTAGAGGGGAAGAATTGTAAAACCCGTATTTTAAAAGGTTACGTATATTAAATACGCAGTCTCGACGTTATTATAAACTATATATATTTATTCAGGAAAGTAATTATTAAGTTCAGAAAATATTGCGAATGTATTATTTTAGCATACGTAAAAGATATTTACCTTTCAGGAAACTAAAATACGATTTCGAGATTTAATCACGAACACGTACGTTCAAAAAAACAACAACAAAAAGTGTGTGTATGTTGTTGGGCCGCAGGTTTTAAAACAAAAGAAGAAAAGAAAATGGGCTTGTAGCCCGACCCTTTTGAAGAAAGAAAAGAAACAGGGTAAAACCCCTGGGTGACAATCAGACAAAAAAAGAGGGATTAGGGTTTGATGGTGTGTAGTAGCCACAGGGTTTTAAAAAAAAACTTCGGGTTGGTTTACTTCTTGATTAGTGATCGTGTTTTACTCCATAACAATTCCATTACGGTATTCACCCTCATCACTATTTTCTCTTAATAATCGCGTCCTTTTTTTTATTGTTTAATCTTGTCATACGGGTTGAAATCATTGGTAACCAAGAAAAAAATTATAATAGGCGTGTCGGGTTTGAGGGGCTGCACAAAAACCGAGAGTCTATGACTCTCGGTGGGCGTCTGGTTTTTCAGCCGTGGTGACCAGCCCGAACCCAAATCAGCAGCGGATGTTTAGTTTTACAACAGGGTGTTTGGGGTTAACTTTCAGTGAGTAATAATAGTAAGGGTGTGTTTTCTTCAGGCTGGCCATGGCCATAGTGGCGGCGTGGTGCTGTTGGTTGGCCCTGCCGTGAGCAACAACCCCAACCTGGGCTGGTTATCAAGCATTAAGGGTCGGGTTTGTCGGTTGGTTCCTGAAACCGAGACCATATGGGTCTCGGCAGTCCCTTCTCTGCACATCCGTGACCCACACAGGGGCGGCATGGGCTGTGTTCAGCCATTGCAGCGAAACAAACCCTTCGGGGGTTAAAATTTATTTAAGGGGGTGTTTGGATTAACAAAATAGTGAAAACAGTGGGAACTTATAAATAGTAGCGGGAACTGTTGAATCCAGATCTTGAGGCTCAAACAGTAAAAACCGTTTTATCTAGGATGATAATTGTACATGTGATGAACACAACGGAATTGCACAATTAACATGAATAAAGATGTTTAACAAAGATGAAAGATTCCCAAAGGGTTTGTATTATTGATGATTAACACAAACCACTCTAGGCATGTATACATTGAATCCCATGCCTAGAGATCAAAGACTCTGTAGGTTACATTTGAGTAGTATGAATGAATTAATTAAACCTACGGTCTGGTGGTTCCTTTTATAACATACGGAAACCAGATTTACATGGAAACTAAATAAGATAATAATGACTAAATCAAAACAGAAATATTCATTCCTATCCTATATTTGACCAAATCTTTCCTTCTTATCATATATGGCAGGGGGAACTCCAATAGTGGGAACTCCAGCAGGGGAATCTTCAAGCAGTGGGATGTTTCACTAGCAGGGGGAACTTTCTTGTACTTTGTCCACCAGCTTGAAGTTTCTCCTAAAGCCATATTTGGTCCTTCTTGTTTCCATGGTGTTTTGACTCATCAACTTTTGACCCAACAATCTTCCCCTAGTTGATGATGTTAAACACTTCCACTTAAGCATACAACATCAAAGTTCAACAGGCTGTACATTCTCTGTAGATAACTTCCCCTTTTTGACATGATCAAATAGGGGTCTTGTATGTAAACAACCTTGATTTTCAACTACTACTAACCAATCTCATACATCAAACCCAAGTATTCTACTTTTCAAAATACCCTCCATGAAGCACATAGGTGAAGATCCTAATAAAAAATGATTTTGACCAGTAGAAACTCACACTAGCTGTAATAATACCAATAAAGTAGTAGCATAAACCTTCACCTCAATGTTGTATGTGAATGACTAGCACTTCAGCAATTTAACTTCCCCTTAAATTGTGCTAATAATTTATGAATCTTCAATTCTGTAGGCTTTGAAAGTAATAATCATAAGCGAAGAAAATTCAGTATCACCTATTTGATGTAGTAGTAGAAAAACCCGAATCTGTGTATTATACCATGTAATATCCACATAACAGCGAACGTATACATCTCAAAATGTATAGGGAGTGGGTCCAGGCTCTTGACAAAAACCAACATCATAGCAAATATGAGCATAGAGCAACCTAAGAAAAATCTCACACCTTTGCGTATTTTTGTCAATGCATCATTACGGAATAAAGCATGAATAAAACACATACTCAACCAATTCTACTTCATCTTCAAATAGCTAATAGTCAATTACCTTCATGACTATGTAAACAATCAATATGAAAGCCTTTTATACCTTTAAGACCAGTTGCTGTGAATACTTCAAAATCAAAACCTTGCTGTCCCAAAACTCATATCTGACAGCAGGGGGAACTTTCAAAAACAGTAGGAATCTATTAATGAAAGCAGGGGGAACTATTGAAGGCAGGGGGATCGTAGCAGGGGCTTCTTTTAATGAAAGCAGGGGGAATATTTTTCAAAAGCAGGGGAACTTTTAATGCCACTGTTTTTGTTATTAACTGTGCCAAACCCATATAAAATGGGAATGAATTTATAACAGTAAAATAACAAAACCAGATGAAATAAATATTACCTGCTGTTAAAAAAATGCTTCACTGTTTGGTGCAAACACCTCCACCGCATCTGCTATATCCTACTTGTACCTATATCTACATACCCTTGAGGCATCTAACCAATTGATCCATCACGTCACAATCACCTGTGGGACCGCATAATTTAATTGATTATATTGCGTCTGACCTTTTGACCTACACCTTCACATGTCATAGTGATTCACTTCCCTCTTTGCGTAAACCTATTTATCAAACAATATCCCAACTTGCTGTCAAGCAATTATTCTTTTTCTCTACAGTCAATGGCCCACACCGAATATTAGCCTCGTCCAAGTTACCAATTTAATATGTTAAATCACAATCAAATGGATATGTTGTAGCCATGTCACGTGATAAGCTTATCAAATCAAAACATGGACCATAGCTTTAGACAACAACCACGTGATTTACTTACCTTTAATAAACAATCGAAAACCCCTTTTTAATACTTAACCACATCGAAGAATAAATGCTTCTGTCTCGTTGCTGTTGGACATACACTATTACTTTAACAAATCATTTTCTGAACTGATTCGTAATCGTGTACACCAATCATAGTATTGGATGTCGATAGCAGCATTAAACAATTAATTAAGGTTATTCATTAAACCCTAAATTCGAAACTCATTACAGTCATCTTCACAGCAACACAAAAACGAACACGAAAAACATCTTGATCTCCTAGATATCGAGCCACCCGCTCTGATACCACTTGTTGAATCCCAGATCTTGAGGCTCAAACAGTTAAACTGTTTTATCTAGGATGATAATTGTACATGTGATGAACACAGCAGAATTGCACAATTAACATGAATAAAGATGTTTAACAAAGATGAAAGATTCCCAAAGGGTTTGTATTATTGATGATTAACACAAACCACTCTAGGCATGTATACAATGAATCCTATGCCTAGAGATCAAAGACTATATAGGTTACATTTGAGTAGTATGAATTAATTAATTAAACCTACGGTCTGGTGGTTCCTTTTATAACATAAGGAAACCAGATTTACATGGAAACTAAATAAGATAATAATGACTAAATCAAAACAGAAATATTCATTCCTATCCTATATTTGACCAAATCTTTCCTTCTTATCATATATGGCAGGGGGAAATCCAGCAGTGGGAACTCCAGCAGGGAAATCTTCAAGCAGTGGGATGTTTCACTAGCAGGGGGAACTTTCTTGTACTTTGTCCACCAGCTTGAAGTTTCTCCTAAAGCCATATTGGGTCCTTCTTGTTTCCATGGTGTTTTGACTCATCAACTTTTGACCCAACAGGAACTTATAGACAACAGCGAGAATTGTATACAAACAGTGGGAATACAACAAAAGCAGTGGAATATAATACAAGCAGTGGGAAACTTAAGAATAATAGTGGGAATTATTTAAGCTTTGGTTAATCATTTTATAAATAAGTTTTAAAAATAAAGTTAAATATATTTGTTATTTTAATTATTTAATTAGTAAGACTAAATTGATTTTAACTTTGTCCTTTTAACTAGTTAAAAGTCGGATATAACTTATGATTTAATTAATGATTTATTTCAAGGAAACTTTTTTGGAAACCTATCTAATTTATGAAACTCTATTCTCAGCAGGTTACTATTTATAGTAAAATGCATGTCATATAGTAATCAGAAATTTCAGTAATACACTTATCAGTAATAATATAGAACATTCAGATTTATCAGATTATACAGTATTATAATACAAGGACAATTTTGAATCAAACTAAGAACATATAAGAGTCAGTAATTGTAAACAGTAATCAGACAACTTATTTTCGCGTCCATTATTTATGTAGTATCCATGAAGTCGAAGTAGATCCTTCAGCTTTTATTCTTATTTCATTACTGGACACGAGGTACGGATTTCCCGTCCTTTCAGTAAGGAATTCCTTTCTATGCATGATTAGGATTCCCCGTCTGTAGCCAAATGTTTTCCCAAGTATATGTTATAAATTATCTGAAATTATTTTAATAACTAAGATATTGCCCGAGCCTTATATACAAGCATGACTAGTTAGTAGTACTAGTTACGGAGGTACCGTAACCGTGACACTTGAGGCACCGGTGTCATGACTCACCTGCGGGAGAGTGATATCCCGCAATGTTCCACTCAGTTCAGCTTGGCCATTTTATTAGTATTATTAGTGGGGCGTATGGATGCATCCTAGGCTTATCAGTTTACAGTTATCAGGTGAATGTGGTGTGTGCTCTACATCCTTCACATTGGAGCTGATCCCTCCACCCAGCACATTATTTAGAGGTCACCCCTCTACAGCATGACGAGGTCACCCCTCCAGTTATTCATGCAACAGTTGTTTCAGCACATGACCTATGTAAGATCTTGGCAATTAAAATATAATAAATGCATGTTTTTAGATTTAACGAATAACAGTTTAGCTTTATTATTTATAAATCAGACTTTTCAGATTATACACAGTTTTCCGCTGCAACCTTACTTATCAGTCTAGCTTCAGCCTTTCATCATTTGCTTCATTTCAGTGTTTCTTATCATGCTTTGTATCCGTTTACTGAGCGTTATGCTCAGTCGTAGTTCCTTTCATGTTCTAACGGCAGGTACACCAGGACGCTCTTAGGATTCTGAGAGCATGTGCACTAGATTGAAGCTATCCAGATTTCTTACTTTATGCACTTCTTACATTATTCTGCTTATTTGGACATTGTTTAGTCCTTTCTTTCAGTATTTTACTTTGCATGTTTTGAGCTTATGTTGGATTACTGATGTTTGATTTTGGTATTTCCGTTATGGTCAGTTAATGTTTTAGGACATAACCTTATGCTTTGATGACACGCCATAAATACACGTTACGGTCCACTTATCCAAGTGGGGTGTTACAGGGTTGATGTTGATGAGACTTTTAGTCCTGTTGTAAAACCAGGTACGATACGGACTGTTCTTAGTTTGGCAACTTCTAGGCATTGGCCGATTCATCAACTTGATGTTAAGAATGCCTTTTTACATGGTGACTTATCTAAGACCGTTTATATGCATCAGCCTCCTGGGTTTCGTGACTTTGAGCATCCTGATTATGTATGTTTATTACAGCGCTCACTTTATGGTCTTAAGCAGGCACCTCGAGCTTGATTTCACCGTTTTGCATCTTATTTCACCCGTGTTGGGTTTCATCATAGTCGATGTGATACCTCTTTATTTATTTACAGACATAGGATAGATACTGCTTATTTATTAATGTATGTTGATGATATTGTTCTCACCGCTTCTTCTGAGACTTTGTTACAGCGTATTATTGCTTCTTTACATCAGGAGTTTGCTATGACAGATTTGGGTGCTCTTAATTATTTTTTTGGGTATCTCTGTTACAAGGGATTCTTCCGGGATGTTCTTATCTCAGAAGAAATATGCTATTGAGATTCTTGAGAGGGAACACATGGTCAATTGTAATCCTAGTCGGACTCCGGTTGATACCGAGTCTAAGCTAGGTGATGATGGTGATCCGGTCTCTGATCCGACTTTATATCGGAGTCTTGCAGGTTCTCTTCAGTACCTTACTTTTACTCGCCTGGATATTTCTTATGCAGTTCAGCAGATTTGTCTTTATATGCGTGATCCTCTAAAACCTCATTTATCGGCTCTTAAAAGGATCTTGAGGTATGTTAAGGGTACTTTGGACTATGGGCTTCAGTTGTTTGCATCTTCTACTACATCTTTGGTTGCTTATTCGGACGCGGATTGAGCTGGTTGTCCTACTACTAGGAGATCAACCTCAGGTTACTGTGTTTTTCTTGGCAACAACCTACTATCTTGGTCCTCTAAGCGCCAGCCAACGCTTCCTCGTTCTAGTGCAGAGGCAGAGTATCGTGGGGTTACCAGTGGTGTTGCTGAGACTTGTTGGTTACGGAATTTGCTTCGTGAGTTACATACACCTTTATCTTCCGCTACGCTTGTTTACAGTGATAACGTTAGTGCTGTTTATCTATCTTGTAATCCGATTCAACATCAACGTACGAAGCATATTGAGATTGACATTCATTTTGTTCGAGATTTGGTTGCTGCTGGTCAAGTTCGAGTTCTTCATGTTCCTTCACGTTATCAGTATGCCTACATTTTCACTAAAGGATTGCCTTCTACATTATTTGAAGACTTTCGATCCAGTTTGAGTGTTCGTTCTACTCTCGCTCCAACCGGGGGGGGGGGGGGGGGGGGGGGAGTGTTAGCCCGTATTGTATAGTATTATTATGTAACGGGCTGAAACCCGACTCTAGAACATTCTTAAAGAGTTTTATATTGTAATATGTCAGAAGGAGAAACACAATACGATTTATACGATTGATGTTATCCTACACTATAAGAAATTAATATTGCTTAGTACAAGACATGGTTAGGAAATCTTGAAAGAGGGATATTAGTGGACATGGGACATAGACTCGTATGAATATATATGATAATGTCTATGGAAAAAGGTTCAGCCAGAAAGACAAATGCATATGGGCCTAAAGATATTTTATACATGTTATTATATACTTGCATCTTCAGGGATACTTGATTTTTTTTTTCTGCTAACCATGATTTTTGACGCATTAACTGATTAATTTATGAGGTTTGAATTTATCGTCATATATACTCCAACTAAGTAAAGCAAACTCTTTTCAAAAAGTTGATGTGACTACTATAAGAGACTTGATTATTTTGTGACGAATGTATTGTTATTAGTGAATAAAATGATTTTCATATGAACATTGAGATATATGGATATGAAGTCATTGTTAATATTTAATATTACATGTATATTAGTAGTTCTTTAGTCCTTATTTGTATTACATTGTCGTGTACCTTTTCACTCCAACTATAGAGCTAAAAATTATTAAAAAAGATGCGAAATTCTTATCTTAAATTGTATATTTTGTCATTTGATAAAGAAACAAAACATATTTCTATGATCACTTTTTCTTATTGCACTTTCTTTCCTTTTCTCTTGAACTTTAACAAAAATCATGTAAGGATAAAATAGTGGGGATGTAAAGTGGTCCAACCCACCAACCTCACTCGACGCCAAGATTAGATTTTATATTTTATTATTGGCTATTTTTTTTGTTTTTTTACATTAATTCTATTATCACATTTTACAAACGAAAGAAAAATGAACACAACAAGTTATTTCTTTTTTAATATACATATATTTTATACAAATTTATTTAGTAAAATGTTGTTTGTTTTCTTTAAAAAAAGTCTTAACAATCTCTTAATAGACAAAAGCTTTTACTTTTAAATGTTAAGCGTATTTGTTTTTCATTTCTCGTTCAGAGATAAAAAGAAGTCAAAACATCTTAATGGACCAAACATGGAAGTAAGATCTTAATGTCTTTGGATGTGTTAATAAACTATTCAGACGTTTTCTTAAAAAACAGTTTTAATTTCATTGAGATTCAGACATTTCCGCCTAAGATTCAGATTCAGATATGCGAATCAGATTCAGATCCAGAGCTTCTTAATAAACAAACAACACCTAAGTGTTATTAATTATTGAAAAGGCAACCCACATAAAAAGGCATCTATTTTAGATTCAAAATCAATTAAACGTATTCATCTTTTTTTCCTCAATTTAAGGCATCGGTTGTTGCAATGTTGGACAATTAACAAGTTTAAATGTTATTTAATAACGACCATTTACCTATTATTACATCGTTAGTCTTTAACTAATTAAAAGTTCGTTTTGTAAATACAAATATCGTATCAAAATGATATTTATGTTTTAATCACTCTTAACGTTTTGTTAATGACAAAACATCAAACATATTTTTATGTTTGTATCACAATCAACATATAAGTCTTTTAATCCATGAACTTATATTCTAAACTTTTATAAAAAGTTTTATACACTTTATATTCTTTTAAGTGTAAAAATAAAATGGACATAATGTACATCCCTCTCTCTCTATCAGACATCTGAAAGTCAACCATGGGTAAAATCAATGATTATGTGTGATATTGGACAAACATTTATGAGGCAACAAAATTCAGACCCGGCAGACCCCTGGGTAAAGGGGCCGACGAGTTTCGTGGGTGTCTGGCACTTTGCCTATAAATATCATGCTTTGTCCAAACTTAAGACTCAACCCTCTCCTAACCTTTCTCTCTAATCTCTCTGCATATATCTAACTCTCTAACCTCATTCCTGTCTTATCTCTTGTGATTTAGATCTTTGTACATTTGAAGATCGATTACGAGAATTCTATACTTTAAGCTTTGATCCTTCAAGGCTTCACTTTGTGTAAATGTGTTAAGTGTCACCCACACAATCACCATTGTTGTATCCATTCTTCTACCTACTTGTGTAATAGTGTGGTTGGTGTTGTAAACTACAAGTATATATGTGTAAAGAGGGTTGTTGTATCCTTGCAAAGAACACGCCATCTTAGCCTAGGTGTCGGTAAAGACTGTAAGCTTAAGTGTGAAGGTTTCTCCAATGGTGTAAAGGAGATTCGTTTACTAGTGAAGTACAACTCTCGAGTGGATACTCGATGAGTGGAAGTAGGGGCAAGATAAGTAAGATCTTGCTAGGCCAAACCAGTATAAATCATTGTATATTGTGGTTTGTTTCATTCTTACTTCACTAATAATAATCACTTATATTCTACACGTTTTTTACACTTTTCTTTCGTTTTCGACATTTTTGCCTAATTTTACTTTTCATCTATATTTTTTATCGTTTTCGTCGATTTCTTACAACTTTCGTCAGTTTTTTTGCCGTTTTCCCCCGTTTCTAACCGTTTCGACCATCTATTATCGTTTTCGACCGCTTTTGATCTATGTCCATTTTTTAAACTTGTTTCAACCCTTTTCGTCCGTTTTTTTCTTCTTTCAACCCTTTTGTGTAAAACGGTAGAAAATTGTGAAAAAATGTCCGAAAATTGTGAAAAACGGTCGAAAATTGTAAAAAAATGGATTTAAGTTTATTATAAATGTCGTTAATATAAAGAACTAACGATGCAATAATAAAGTAAACGGTCGTTAATATATACTAGTAACTTTTAATTTTTTTAATTGTCTAACATTGCAACAATAAAAAAGATCAATAACTTAAATTGAGAAAAAAAAGTGAAAACTTCTAATTAAATTTAAACCTAATGTACATTTTTATGCAATTTGTTCTCATTAGAATTACTTGGTTTAGTTATTAAAATTATTAGGTTTAATTATTACAATTGTTAGGATTTTTTGTAATGGGGTGTGATATCTTTCTGGCTTTTCCACATGGATTGAATTAATACAAACATGTGAAATATAATTAAAAGAAATCATACTATACTAATTATATACTACTAGTAGTAATAAACTAACTTATCTGCATTATACAGCAAGATATACATTTTCCCCCTAAAAAGCCAATATACATATCTAATTAAAAATCCACTGATGCAATCCAGACTTCATCATTTTGGTGAGCACAAAAGTGCCTGCAAGATACAAACACATTCATATGATCAATTCAAAAAATGGTTACAAATCGCGCTACATCTTTCAGGTTAAGACTTTAATCTTTCTAAAAATAGGAATAATACATTATCAGAAAACCTGCATGCAATGCATCATACATTAAGACAATACGTGTATCGTTTTCTTTGTCGCGCCACGGATTCCAACCTTTGCATCATTTCATCTGGTGTCAAAATAATTTCACCTGGTGAGCTAAGAAACGCAGTTCGGCGAATAGGTGGTGACCAAAGCCCGCTTTGGGAGTAGTCGAACCCGAATTCTGATATGTCTGCGAATTTATCAAGAAGTCTTTCGGATACAGATCTTGGAACCAACTGAACTTTGAATGAAGATGGTGCATCGGACATGTTGTTAGTAAGGATTAAAGGAGACAAGAAGATGGAAAAATGAGTGAGGATAAAGAAGTGTATGGTTGTATGCAATGATATATAAGATTTAAGACGTGGGTAGCATGATTGAAAGGCTTATATATATACAGATAGGTCCATTGGGTGCATGTGTTTGTGTATGCCATGTCAGTATGAATTAGCTATAGTGCATGATAGTTCAGGTCGGGCTCGGATTGATCGATGGTCCAACTTTTCTCATATTATTCGCGAAAAATCTCGTGTCATAACCAAAAATAACTTGGTTGAATTCATATTAGGTTTGTGTCGTGTTCTCTCACAATTAAAAAGAAAACTGTGTCTCTCTCAACAGGGACGAAATATGATCGGGTGCACAAATTTTTTAAACTGTAACAGATGCAAAAAATAATTTAATAGGTCTTGATGATTCTTATATGAACAGGGACGAATTTTTTCTAAACAGGGACGAATGCTTTGTGTAAACAATATGATGAAATGATTGAGCTGCCTAATTGTGTGTGTTATTTTTAATAGGTCTTGATGATTCTTATATGAGTATTAGGAGTTCTATCTTGTCTAGGGAAAATTTCCCTGATGTGAAGGGAGCTTATACCATCATTTATTGTAAGGAGTCTCATAGAGTGGTATCTGGTAGTGGTTCCGGTTCCTTCCACACAGCCTAGACCTTTGCTTTCTTGTCTAATGGGCCCACTAGAAACAATTTTTAGAGGAGTCAAAACCCTAATGCTAATGTGTTGAGACCTATTACTAACACTTTCAAACCTACCAATAGCACCACTAGATTTAGACCTAATAACCCTAATGTTGTTAGACCTAATGTTACCTCTAATGTTGAGTTGGTTTGTGGGAATTGTGGTGATGTGTGGAAAACGTGTCGGTGTATTTAATGTAATACGTTATAGAGTAAATAGTAGAAAATTACCTTTAGGAAAAAGTAATAATCTAAAATTAGCTAAAGACGGATTAATTAACACGAGAGTGATCCCGGTTCGTTGTACACGAAGAAATTGTGAATTTGAGACTTTCGTTTTGATTTGGACAATTAATGTGAATTGGTTTGGCTTTTTATCTAAAATTCTACATTTTTTATAAAAGTGCATGAACCGTTAAATTAAATCTAAAGACGAATTTTATATCTATATATATATATATATATATATATATATATATATATATATATATATATATTATTATTAATTTTTTTATACTAATTATTTAAACTAATAATTTTTTTACCAAATTTAAATTAACAATTATTTTTAAAAGTAATTAATTTTTTTTTAAAAACGTTACAATTAAAAAATTATGAATGAAAAAAAAAAAACGTTTTTTAACTAAAAGGCAGTACAAAGTAGATCGTATAACAATTCCTTAAAGTATTATTTAAACAAAAAGAGCCATCAGCTCAGTTGGTAAAGCACGTTGTGTTATGAAGGTCTCGAGACCTGCTGTGAACAAATTTTTGATATTAATTTTTTACTTAATGTACTTATATACGAAATCCAAACAGTAGCTAAAACAGTAATTACAAACAACAACGCACATGGCAGTCACTCAGAATCAATTATCAATTAAAAAGTAACAAAGATACAACATACAAATGCAACAGATACAGTTACCAAATTCAGCAAACAACAAAAATCAGTGGAAACAAATATCTACCCAAATGTCACCAAAGATCAAACAGAATAACATATCCAAATCCCAGATCTCAATTATTTAAACAGATCCTAAAGACAGCTAAATTTACTGTAAAACCCGCATGCTTTTACCATGAATAGTGCCCTTAAGATCGTACGTACATGATTAGAACTTTCCTTTTATAGCACGTTATGTTTCACGTATAAGAATTTTAAGTATTACGTACGTGTTAGGACACGATAAGTATTTATTACGTATGAACACACGATAATTATTCCAATAATAATTATAATCACGAACATGCGATCATGGAATCATGAACGTAATTTAATCACGAGCTAATATTCTTTACGTATATATATATATTTATTACGAACACGAATAAATATATTAAGTCACGATCAATAATTAATTAGAACACGTAAAACACGAACACGATAAAACACGAGAACACACTATAATATTTAGACACGAGAAAAGTACGGGTTACCCCATGTGGGGCCCCTACCCGTGACATACACAAGAAATCATGAGCTTAGCCCATGCAAATTTAACTAATTAGAAAAAAAGGGGTAAAACATGTTCATTATTTACAAATATAGAAAATAACTAAACCCCTAAAAGTTTTCTTCCTTCTTCCTTGTCCTCTTTGGCCGCCGGATATACAACACCACAAGGGTGTTTCGGTTGATTTTGATCTTGGATATTTTGCAAGGATTCGCGTGTGTTCATCCTCATTTGTTTCACGTAATCGGTATAACCTTTTTAACCTTTTCTTTTATGTTTTGATTTAATGAATCACATAAAATCATGATGTTTTTAAAAACTAATTAAAAACAATTATTAAAACATGTTAATGATCATGGGGTAAATCAAATCAATGGTTTAGGGGTGTTTGTGGTCTAGTTGACGCCTAACCGAGCCCCATAGGGGTCTCGGCTTGGCTTATGTAACACCACCGAGACCATATGGTCTCGGTATGGTGATGGTGGTCCCACGGCAACAGCAAAACCAAGGGGAAACCCGACGTGGTTCGGGTTATGGTGTTAGTTACGGGTCCGGTTCATGGTTTTTAGTCACGGGTCCGGTTCTCGAATCATTTTTTTTAAGGTTATGATTTTTATGTTTTAGACCTAAATTAAATTAATAAAAATATGACATGATTAATTTAATGTTCATGACTTAGGTTATAAATTTAATTATTAGTTCATGAATTTTAACCTAAGTATTTATATTTAATCAGACTTTATAATTAATTAATTATTTAAAACCAATACTATAATTAATTAATTAACATGACTTAGGTTATATTATTAATAGTTAATAATACATGTTTTAACCTAAGTATTTTACCTTTATTTAATTAAAATCATGATATGCTTAATTAAATACTTTTAACCTATAGTTTATTTAATTTACATGTAATAATTAATAAACTATACTTTATAACTACATGACTTAAAATAATATTCAGAAAACACTTAAGCTTATATAATTAGCTTATTTAACCAGCTTATATCTATTTATGGAAACTTTCTATTTTTAGAAACTTATTTAAATAAGGCAGCTAATCTATTTATGAAAACTTTCTATTTTTAGAAACTTATCTATTTTAAGCAATAATTCTATTTTTGGAAACTTTCTATTTTTGGAAACTTTCTATTTCTGGAAACTTTCTAATTTTGGAAACTTTCTATTTTTGGAAACTTTCTATTTTTGGGAACTTTCTATTTTAGGAAACCTGCTATTTTGAGAAAGTTACTTATTATTACACAACAAGTATAATAATACATTAAATACAAGTAATACTTAATTAGAATAGACAGAATACAAGATAAACACGGTATAAAGCTTAAAACAGTAAAACATGACATGAACGTATAAAACAAGCTAAGACATGATATAAAACTAGTTACGTATTTAGTAATCAGATATTTATACACGTATGTATTTATGTAGCATTAGTGATACCGAAGTAGGACTCTCTTCCGTTCGTCTTCTTCGTTCACTAGACATAAGGTACGGATTCCCGTCCTTTCAGTATGGATATTCTTTCCTTATTAGGATTCCCCGCATGCAGCCAACTGTTTTCCCATAGTATAAGTTTATATATTTGATTGCTTATGTTTAATTTAGAATACCTGAAGCCATATACATGCATGACCAGTTTCACCTAGTTATGGAGGTACCATAACCATAACACTAGAGGTACTGGTGTTATGACTTCCCCACGGTGGAGTGATTGCTCGTGGCGTCCCTTCAGCTTTTGGCCATATTATTATATTTATCATGTGGGGCGTATGGGTGCATCCTAGTTACATGTTTTTCAGTAGATTACTCAGGGTGAATGTGGTGTGTGCATTGCATCCTTCACAAGGAGCTGATCCCTCCTACCCAAAAACCAGTATATTAATTAGAGGCAGCCCCTCTAATTTGCATGATAAGGTCACCCCTCCAAGTATTCATGCACGTTGATTTTCATGACCTATATTGGCTAATGGTAAAATATGTTAAACAGTGTTTTTACAAGATAAACATAAGGCTTTTCAAACTATAAAACCAGTTTTATTAAGACTTAACCGGGTTATCCAGGACTTAGTTTCTTCCGCTGTTATATGCTTATATGCTTATATTATTCATGCTTTATTGTACATCCGTGCACTGAGCATATTGCTCAGCCGTTTTCCTTTTCATGTTCCCAAAACGACAGGTACTCAGGGACGCTCGTAGACTTTAAGCGTACGTGCATATGGACTGGAAGCTTTCTAGCCTTTATATACTTTATGCATTATCTATACTTTGATACTCTTTCCATGGACATTGTTTAGTCCTTTCATTTACAGTACTTATGTTTGTGTGTGATGAGCTTTACTTTTGGACTACCGATGTTTGATTACGATATTTCCTTTTTTTGGTCATGTAATGTTTTAGACTTTTATCCTTGTATGCTTTGATGACACGCCATAATTACGCGTGACATTTCATTTATCAAAATGGGGTGTTACAATTATGGTATCAGAGCCAAGGCTTCGACCTGTAGGCTCTCAAATCACGACCTGTGATTAGTGGGTAGTCACTATGGTCTTCCTAGAACTGACTGTAAAACCCTCATGCTTTTACCATTAACAGTACCCTTTAGATCGTACGTACAAGATTAAAACTTTCCTTTTATAGCATGTTTACGTTCACGTATAGGAAAATTAAGAATTACGTACGTGTTATAACACGATAAGTATTTACTACGTATTAACACACAATAATTATTTCAATAATTATTATAATCACGAACAGATAATTATGCACTTACATAATTATTAATACGACGAAGGTCGTTACGTACAAGTAATATTAATAACATGAATAATTAATAATTACGTAACACGTAAACGCGAATGCTTAAAACGATTATTATTACTACGTATATTAAATTACACGACGAATAATTACATACGTAATGATTACGTTTAACACGTATAATGACAACTAAGAAATTCACGACATTAAAACACGTTTACGCATAACGTTTCGTGGCGCGAAATAATAAAAGGAAGAAAGTACAATGTTAATTGGGGCTGTTTTAGACAAACTAGAAAAGTAATAGGACTTGGGCTCAAGGCCCAAGTGTGATGTGCCGTGTATATCAAAAGAGACGGGGGAGTTATACATTTTTTTGACAAAACACAATAAAACCCTAAAATCCATAACAAGCCGCCAGTTTTGTCTCCTCCTTTTCTTTCTTCTCTCCCGCGACCTACACAAAGAAACAAGGAAACCATGGCTTCATGATCCAGGAATAACAAGGAGTGCGTGTGGTTGAATATCCTAAACCCTAACACGAAAAAGAAACAAGTGTAAGTAACCTAATCTCGTTTTATTTTTCTTTTTTCTTAGAGTAATTAATCACGAATCCGTTTTTATGCAATCAAAAACATGTTAATTAAAAGCTTAAACAAGGCGGGTAAATGGGTTTACTGGTTGGGTTTTGGATTTGTACGTTAACCGAGAGTCCTAGACTCTCGGTGGGTGTTTTCTCCTTCAGCCGCAACCCCTGCAGTCAGCAGGGGTGCGCTTGGCTTAACAGTGGGAACGCCGGCCTAGCAGGAGGAACCTCTGGTTGCGGCCAGTGGTGTAGTTATGCCTGGTAGTGGGAATCGAGACCACCAGGTCTTGGTGGGAACTGATAACAAGTAGGGGGAACCAGGACAGGGGGTGTTTGGCTACGGGTTTAACAGGGGTGTTTGGCAATCTGTTTTAGAAATTTAGGGGCTGTTTGGTTCGGCCTAATTATAAACATATAACGAGTTTCACGGGATTTACACGGGAACGGTTTTCGACGCGTTTTAATAAAATAATACATGGTTACGGGATATTATTTTACAAGTTGTTAGCTTTAACATGTATGTTAATTTACAAGGTAAATTAAATTATTAAAACACGACTTATTACAAGATTATTTGTTACAATATTAATTAAATTAATTTAATAAGCTAGATAATTAATTTAATTAGAACATGGACTTAGGTTTATTATTATAAATTAATAATACATGAGTTAACCTAAGTATTTTTATTTTATTTAGTTTAGACTATATTAATTAATTAATTAATTATTAAACCATGACTTATAATTAATTAATTATCATGTCTTAGGTTAATTATTTTACTATTAATACATAGTTAAACCTAAGTATTTTTAATCATGAAAATTTGACTAAGTAATTAATTAATTATTAAGAACCATGACCTATAATTAATTAATTATCATGACTTAGGTTATATTAATATAATTAGTAATACATGTTTAACCTAAGTATTTTATACGCTTTAATTTATTTAAAACATGATATATTTTAATTAAATACTTTTAACCTATAGTTTATTTAAATTACATGAAATAATTAATAAACTATACATTATAACCTCATAACTTAGAATATTAATCAGAAAACACTTTAACTTATATTATTAGCTTAATAATCCAGCTTATTTCTATTTATGGAAACTTTCTATTTTTAGAAACTTATCTATTTTAAGCAGTAATTCTATTTTGGAAACTTTCTATTTTTGGTAACTTTCTATTTTTGGAAACTTTCTATTTTAGGAAACTTGCTATTTTTAGAAAGTTACTTATTATTACACAGCGAGTATAATAATACAAGAAATACAAGTAATACTTAAACAGAATATACAGAATACACGATAAATACAGTATAACGTTAAAATCAGTAAAACATGACATGAACTTATAAAATAAGCTAAGACATAACATTAAACCAGTTACGTACTCAGTGATCAGATACTTATACACGTATGTATTTATGTAGCGTTAGCGATACCGAAGTAGGACTCTCTTCCGTTCGTCTTCTTCGTTCACTGGACATAAGGTACGGATTCCCGTCCTTTCAGTATGGACATTCTTTCCTTATTAGGATTCCCCGTATGCAGCCAACTGTTTTCCCAGTATATGTTTATATGTTTGACTTTCTTATGTTTAATTTAGAATACCTATAGCCATATACATGCATGACCAGTTTCACCTAGTTATGGAGGTACCATAACCATAACATTAGAGGCACTGATGTTATGACTTCACCACGGCGGAGTGATTGCTCGTGGCGTCCATTCAGCTTTTGGCCATTTATTTATATTTATCATGTAGGGCGTATGGGTGCATCCTAGTTACATGTTTTCAGTCAGGATTTCATGGTGAATGTGGTGTGTGCCTTGCATCCTTCACAAGGAGCTGATCCCTCCTACCCAAAAATCAGTATATTAAATTAAAGGCAACCCCTCTAATTTGCATGATGAGGTCACCCCTCCAAGTATTCATGCACGGTGGATTTTCATGACCTATATTGGCTAATGGTAAAATATGTTAAACAGTTTTCATAAGATAAACATAAGGCTTTTCAAACTATAAAACCAATTTTATGAACATGTTCCAGCTTTTCCAGGACTTATACATTTCCGCTGCTATTAAGTCTTTATTATGTTTTAGTCATTTATACTATGTTTATATCCGTGCACTGAGCATTTTTCTTAGCCGTTACTTTCCTTTCCATGTCCCAAAACGGTAGGTACCCTAGGAAAGACTCGAGCAATTGGAGGACGTGCATAGGATGGAAGCTGATAGGGACTTCGTTTCCTTTTTGCCTTCATATTCTTATGCTTGTTTAGTCTTTCATTCATTTCTTTTGGCTTTATTATGTTTTGGGCTTATGTTTGGGAACCAATGTTTGATTCCGGTTTACCCTATGGTCATGTAATGTTTTAGACATTTATCCTTGTATGCTTTGATGACACGCCATAATTACGCGTGACATTCCATTATCAAAATGGGGTGTTACACTTACAGTCGGTTTTCATGCATTCATCATTTTCATGCATACATGTATATGTCATTGTCGCAGGTTTATGACTAAGTAATGGTTGGTACAGGACTGCCCCTATTTAGTCGCATGTGCTTTATCGAAACTTTTAAATTTGGGACCGACCCATAGGCGTCTCCTCGCCATGTCTTTTGTTTTGGGTGAACTGACCATAGGCGTTCACTCTCGAGCATACAAAAGGTTTTCATAAAACTGCATCATGCATTCATGTACAAATTTTCTTGCATAAAATTTTTCTCTTGATTTAGTGGTATAAATTTTTTTTTCATGTATATATTTTATGTTTTGATCAGTTTAATCATGTATTTTATGTTATACTGTCAGATGGCAAACACAAACAATATCCGGGAGATGGTTGCAGCTGCCAACGCAGATTTGCAAGACATCCTTCATCAGAACAACAACTATCCTCCCCCACCTAGCATTTTCCCCACGGAAGGAAGGAATCGGCTCATGAGAGAATACTATACCATTAGACAGCGACCTGAGGAAGACAACAATGACTTCATTCAGCGTTTTCTTCGATTTGTCGGTGTCCTGAGAGCAGCTGCGGGCACCACTGAAGAACATGCACAACATTTTTGTTGGGCCCTTAATCCAATTATTGCTAATAACTTAGAAGGTGCTCCGTTGGACACGGTAGCACAAGTGGCCGATGCAGCACGTAAGCTGGAGATGCTGTAGGGGAGAGATGAGTTCGGGGAAGCATGGAGACCCGAGAAGAGGTAAACATTCGTAATCAAGCGGTGACCAATCCGTATTCTTTCTATATATGTCAAATATTTCATCTCTTTAAATTGTATCTTCCAGGCACAAGACTGGGGACCGGTCTCAGCCGGCTACTCAACAACAGCATAATCAGCCCAAGGGAAACGGTCAGACAAACGACCGTTCTGCTACGGATAGGCGTGGCAGTAATGATAATTACCGTAACAACGTTGGACACTCCAACGGCAACAGGTCCTAATACTTACGCATTTTCTTATGATTTCATGTTATAACTCATAATTCTGACACTTTAGCAAATCTTCTACCAGGAACCATAGAAACGGTAGGGACCAGAACCAGAGAGGTTCACAGCCTAGCCGTCCAGCTATCACTGGTATTCAATCTTACGATTATTCGCATTGTCCTTTGTACCCTATTATCATGTCTTATGTAAAATGTTTTATCAGGTCCTCAGCCAGCCAGAGCACCTGCTGGAGGATATACTCATCCTCTTTGCTCTACTTGCCACCATAGGCACCCAGGGCCATGTCGTCGTGACACTGACGCATGCTTCAAGTGTGGTCTTCGTGGCCATCGCATGAAGGACTGCCGTAAGGGCGAGATGGAGGGCACATCGGGACATGCTGATACCAAGCCGCCTCCTACCACTGGACGCGTCTACACGACATCTCGAGATCAGGCCAACAAGTCTGCAGGTACCATCACTGGAATCTTGTATATGTATCGTCAGGCTGCGTGTGTTCTTTTTGATACGGGTGCTACTCACTCGGTCATTCTACTGCTTATGCCAAGAACATTAGGATGCTCCCCATGCCACTAGATAATAGACTCAGCATTTACACGCCCTTGGGGGACTCTGTATTAATCACCCATGTATACAAGAGTCTTCCCCTAGAGTTTGATTATAAGGTTCGTCTTGTTAACGCACTTCCGCTGGACATGAATGACTTTGACATGATTTTGGGCATGGATTGGCTATCCAAGTATCATGCTACCATAGACTGCCATTCATATCGAGTCATCTTCGGTGATGTTAATGCACCAGAGTACATTCACAACGGGTTCGTACCCGGAAGGTCTGTACAAATCATATCTACCCTGCAAGCACGTGCACTACTATCACATGGCTGCGAGTGTTATCTAGCTACGGTTCACGACATGGATGCTGAATCTCCATCAATTCAGGATCACCCAATAGTGTCGGAATTCTAAGATGTATTTCCAGATGAACTTCCGGGCATACCACCTGCACGAGAAGTGGAATTCAATATCGAGCTCGTCCCAGGAGTTGAACCGATTTCCAAGGCTCCTTATCGCATGGCTCCCATAGAGTTAAAGGAGCTGAAGGATCAACTGCAAGAACTTCTAGAACGAGGTTTTATTCGACCGAGCGCATCTCCATGGGGCGCACCGGTCTTATTTGTTTAGAAGAAGGACGACAGTATGCGTCTCTGCATAGACTATCGCGAGCTCAACAAGATTACTATCAGGAATAGGTATCCACTGCCACGTATAGACGATCTGTTTGACCAACTCCAAGGGGTCAAACACTTCTCCAAGATTGATCTTAGGTCAGGCTATCATCAACTACGGGTTAAGAAGCAGGACATCGCCAAGACTGCTTTTCGTACCTGCTATGGCCACTACGAATATGTAGTCATGCCATTCGGCTTGACCAATGCTCCAACAGTGTTCATGGATTTGATGAACAGAATCTTCCATGAATTTCTGGACAAGTTCGTCATTGTCTTCATCGATGACATCCTGATTTTCTCAAAATCCAAGGAGGAACACGAAGACCATCTTCGTACAGTACTACAGATTCTTCGCCAGAAGCAGCTGTATGCTATATTCTCCAAGTGTGAGTTCTGGTTAGACAAGGTGGCATTCTTAGGTCACATAATATCAGCAGAAGGAATCACTATGGATCCAGCGAAGGTTGAGGCTATTACTAAGTGGCCGAGACCGACATCAGCGACTGAAGTCCGCAGTTTCTCAGGCTTAGTTGGCTATTACCGTAGGTTCGTGGTGAACTTTTCCCGCCTAGCACTACCATTGACCAAACTGATGCGGAAAGGGGAGAAATTCGTCTGGACAGAAGAACGAGAGAAGAGCTTTGAAGACCTAAAGCAGAAGCTAGTATCTGCACCTATTCTTACTCTCCCATCTAGAACGGGTGGATTTCAAATCTACAGTGATGCATCGGGGAAGGGACTTAGTTGTGTTCTCATGCAAAATGGGAAAGTGATCGCGTACGCTTCACGACAGCTTAAGCCTTATGAAGAAAATTACCCTACGCATGACTTGGAACTTGCTGCAGTCGTGTTTGCATTGAAAATATGGAGGCACTACTTATATGGAGAATCATGTGACATTTTCACGGACCACAAGAGCTTGAAGTATATCTTCACTTAGCGTGAATTGAACATGAGGCAGAGGAGATGGTTAGAGCTGTTGAAGGATTATGACATTAATCTGCAGTATCATCCCGGAAAGGCAAATGTAGTAGCAGATGCACTTAGCAGGAAGTCCGGAATGATCAACGACATTAATATTGAGGAGGAAATCATAAGAGAATTGGAGCGACTAGACATAGAGATCATGGTACGTAGACAACACGGTTACTGGGCTAATCTTAGAGTAGAACCCGAGTTAATCTCTAAGATCAAGGAAGCTCATAAAGATGATGGAGAAATCTGGGCGATAGTTCAGAATTTGGAGAAGCAGTCGGAATTCAGAGTAGATGCAGATGGTATCGTATGGCAGGGCACGAGACTTTGTGTTCCTGATGATCAAGAACTCCGGGAAGCATTGTTAGCTGAAGCTCATAGCTCCCCATTCTCTATACATCCTGGTTCGACTAAGATGTACCATGACATCAAGCAGTACTTTTGATGGAGTGGTATGAAACAGGATGTTGCCACTTACGTCTCTAAATGTCTTACCTGCCAGCAGGTTAAGATCGAGCATCAGCGATCTGGCGGTCTCCTTCAACCGTTAGATATTCCAGAATGGAAGTGGGACAAAATCACCATGGATTTTGTTACTGGTCTTCCGCCAACCAAGAGGAAGCACGATGCAATTTGGGTTATCGTAGATCGACTTACCAAATCAGCTCATTTCTTACCGATCCGCAAGGAAGATTCGATCAGTAAACTCGCCGATACGTATAGAAGAGAGATCATGAGACTCCACGGTGCTCCATCCAGCATCGTCTCAAACATAGATCCTCGTTTCACTTCGCGATTTTGGAAGAGTCTGTAGAAAGCTTGGGGTACACAACTTAAGCTTAGCACGACTTTTCATCCTCAAACAGACGGGCAGTCAGAGCGAATGATTCAGACATTGGAAGATATGTTGAGGTCATGTGCGTTGGAATGGACGGGTGATTGGGAAGAATATATCTGTTTGGTGGAGTTTGCATACAACAACAGTTGGCACGCAAGTATCAAGGGTGCTCCTTTCGAGATGTTGTATGGCAGAAAGTGTCGCGCCCCAATCTGCTGGGATCAGGTTGGTGAGCGAACACTTGAAGGACCAGAGATCATATAGATGACTAATGAGAGGGTCGCAGTAGCTAAGCAGAAACTTCAAGAAGCATGGTCACGTCAGAAGAGTTACGCCGACAAGCATCGTAGGGACATACATTTTAACGTAGGAGATCACGTCTTTCTTAAGGTTTCGCCGACACGTGGTGTTAGACGCTTCGGGGTTAAAGGGAAGCTTAGTCCTCGTTTCATCGGACCGTTTGATATCATTGAACGATTCGGTGAAGTATCTTACCGTTTAGCATTACCTCCGCAGCTTTCGCATGTACACAATGTGTTTCATGTGTCCTTACTCAGAGGGTACCAGTATCATCCCTTTCACATGGTTCAGTATCCACTGGAACAGATACGTGAAGATCTCACTTTCATAGAAGAACCCGAACGAGTTCTTGACAGACAAGAACGAGTCATGAGAAGGAAGACGATTCCATTCGTCAACATCCTTTGGAGGGATCATACCGAGCGGGATGCCACTTGGGAAACAGAGGAGTCTATCTGGGCTTCTTACCCTCATTTCATATTTTGAATTCGGGTATGTTCTTCTTTTCCAGTTTACTTTATCTATAATTCGGGGACGAATTATTCCTTTTAGGGGGGAAGAGATGTAAAACCCGCATGCTTTTACCATGAATAGTGCCCTTAAGATCGTACGTACATGATTAGAACTTTCCTTTTATAGCACGTTACGTTTCACGTATAAGAATTTTAAGTATTACGTACGTGTTATAACACGATAAGTATTTATTACGTAAGAACACACGATAATTATTCCAATAATAATTATAATCACGAACATGCGATCATGGAATCATGAACGTAATTTAATCACGAGCTAATATTATTTACGTATATATATTTATTACGAACACGAATAAATATATTAAGTCACGATCAATAATTAATTAGAACACGTAAAACACGAACACGATAAAACACGAGAACACACTATAATATTTAGACACGAGAAAAGTACGGGTTACCCCATGTGGGGCCCCTACCCGTGGCATACACAAGAAAGCATGGGCTTAACCCATGCAAATTTAACTAATTAGGAAAAAGGGGTAAAACATGTTCATTATTTACAAATCTAGAAAATAACTAAAACCCTAAAAGTTTTCTTCCTTCTTCCTTGTCCTCTTTGGCCGCCGGATATACAACACCACAAGGGTGTTTCGGGTTGATTTTGATCTTGGATATTTTGCAAGGATTCGCGTGTGTTCATCCTCATTTGTTTCACGTAATCGGTATAACCTTTTTAACTTTTTCTTTTATGTTTTGATTTAATGAATCACATAAAATCATGATGTTTTTAAAAACTAATTAAAAACAATTATTAAAACATGTTAATGATCATGGGGTAAATCAAATCAATGGTTTAGGGTGTTTGTGGTCTAGCCGACGCCTAACCGAGCCCCATAGGGGTCTCGGCTTGGCTTATGTAACACCACCGAGACCATATGGTCTTGGTATGGTGATGGTGGTCCCACGGTAGCAGCAAAACCAAGGGGAAACCCGACATGGTTCGGGTTATGGTGTTAGTTACGGGTCCGGTTCATGGTGTTTAGTCACGGGTCCGGTTCTCGAATCATTTTTTTTAAGGTTATGATTTTTATGTTTTAGACTTAAATTAAATTAATAAAAACATGACATGATTAATTCAATGTACATGACTTAGGTTATAAATTTAATTATTAGTTCATGAATTTTAACCTAAGTATTTATATTTAATTAGACTTTATAATTAATTAATTATTTAAAACCAAGACTATAATTAATTAATTAAAATCATGATATTTAATTAAATACTTTTAACCTATAGTTTATTTAATTTACATGTAATAATTAATAAACTATACTTTATAACTACATGACTTAGAATAATAATCAGAAAACACTTAAGCTTATATAACTAGCTTATTTAACCAGCTTATATCTATTTATGGAAACTTTCTATTTTTAGAAACTTATTTAATTAAGGCAACTAATCTATTTATGGAAACTTTCTATTTTTAGAAACTTATCTATTTTAAGCAGTAATTCTATTTTTGGAAACTTTCTATTTTTGGAAACTTTCTATTTTTGGTAACTTTCTATTTTTGGAAACTTTCTATTTTTGGGAACTTTCTATTTTAGGGAACCTGCTATTTTTAGAAAGTTACTTATTATTACACAACAAGTATAATAATACATGAAATACAAGTAATACTTAATAAGAATAGACAGAATATAAGATAAACACTGTATAAAGCTTAAAACAGTAAAACATGACATGATGTATAAAACAAGCTAAGACATGATATAAAACCAGTTACGTATTTAGTAATCAGATACTTATAGACGTATGTATTTATGTAGCATCAGTGATACCGAAGTAGGACTCTCTTCCGTTCGTCTTCTTCGTTCACTGGACATAAGGTACGGATTCCCGTCCTTTCAGTATGGACATTCTTTCCTTATTAGGATTCCCCGTATGCAGCCAACTGTTTTCCCATAGTATAAGTTTATATGTTTGATTGCTTATGTTTAATTTAGAATACCTGAAGCCATATACATGTATGACCAGTTTCACCTAGTTATGGAGGTACCATAACCATAACACTAGAGGCACTGGTGTTATGACTTCCCCACGGTGGAGTGATTGCTCGTGGCGTCCCTTCAGCTTTTGGCCATATTATTATATTTATCATGTGGGGCGTATGGGTGCATCCTAGTTACATGTTTTTCAGCAGATTACTCAGGGTGAATGTGGTGTGTGCCTTGCATCCTTCACAAGGAGCTGATCCCTCCTACCCAAAAACCAGTATATTAAATTAGAGGCAGCCCCTCTAATTTGCATGATGAGGTCACCCCTCCAAGTATTCATGCACGTTGATTTTCATGACCTATATTGGCTAATGGTAAAATATGTTAAACAATGTTTTTACAAGATAAACATAAGGCTTTTCAAACTATAAAACCAGTTTTATTAAGACTTAACCGGGTTATCCAGGACTTAGTTTCTTCCGCTGTTATATGCTTATATGCTTATATTATTCATGCTTTATTGTACATCCGTGCATTGAGCGTATTGCTCAGCCGTTTTCCTTTTCATGTTCCCAAAACGGAAAGTACTCAGGGACGCTCGTAGACTTTAAGCGTACGTGCATATAGACTGGAATCTTTCTAGCCTTTCTATACTTTATGCATTATCTATACTCTGATACTCTTTCCATGGACATTGTTTAGTCCTTTCATTTACAGTACTTTTGTTTGTGTGTGATGAGCTTTACTTTTGGACTACCAATGTTTGATTCCGGTATTTCCTTTTTATGGTCATGTAATGTTTTAGACATTTATCCTTGTATGCTTTGATGACATGCCATAATTACGCGTGACATTCCATTTGTCAAAATGGGGTGTTACATTTACAGCAAAAACCAGCAGATGAAACGAATTATAATAGCAAAATCACATTACAACAAACCTTAGCATTAATCGACCATGTAACGGAGCAACAGATTAACAGACATCTATGGTTGCACAAATTCAGCAGCAATTACTTGAGATTCCACTTAAATCATTTAGAGAAGCTAACAATGAATTGACATGTAATCAACTAGCAGCAACAAACATCCTTATTACAGCAATCTAAAAGAATAAGACAATCTATGATGCAGACTATTAGCAGGAGCTTGATTCAGAAAAATCAGCATAATTCAGATGAAACTGAACCACAATCTTAACAACAGTAAAACTACAAAGAGAACTACATCAACATTATACAGAGATTTATAAAGGTATAGCAGACGTATTTATGCGAAACAATAGATCAAAACGAATTCATCATGCATTAAAACTCAAACAGAAGTTACCTAATTCCAATTAATATGATTTAATTCTACTAACACTTATTAATGCAAAATCAGTAGAAAAATGCATACCAAACACACTATAGCAGAAGTTTAAGCAAGAATAGAATGTCAAATACAAATGAAACTAAGTTCACTGTCGATAACAGATACTACGCATCCAACTCCTAGCAACAAACAGGTTTACACTCATATTACACTATGATTAAACTAATAAGAGCAAGATTAGCTAAAGAATTGCAGAAAATTAAAATAAGAGCTTGACCTGCATAACTGAAGATAAGACCGTTGATGTAGAAGGTGAAGCGCTAAGCTACCTTTTCTAACTCGACGCTAACAAAACACCCCACCAGCTTATTACAACAACTAAACCACCTTAATATTTAAACCAAGACCCCGAACCACGAATATATCTCGAACCAGCATCAATTTAATGTTTATCCAATGGGGATAAACATATATCCCTTATTCACTCAAAATCGTTTACATAAGCTATGGTTTGAGCTTATACAAACAATTTTCCATTATAACATTCAACTTATAGATTTTAGATTGCATATATTTTGACAAAATAAACAAAACTCGAGATCAAAAGCTTATAAAACTTAAAGACGAATTTTATTAACTCAAATAAACATTACAACTTTTATAAAAAAGGAAAATACAACTTCTAAACCTAAACTAACATTATAAAATTAAGTAAAGAAGGGATGATAATTACAATGAAATTGGGGGGATATTTATGGTTGAAAGAGAGGTGAGGGGTGAGGCTGTTGGTGATGATTCGAGCAATTTTAGACCCTTGGATGAGCATCTCGCACTCTATTTCCTGTCCATCTTGAGCCTACGGTTGAAAATCACTCTTGTGCACACGGATCGCCAACTTGGACGATTTGTGCTTCTTTTAAGCTGATGTGGCATGTGATTGGCCAATCATAGGCCTTTGATGACGAATTGGGGTGCTTATGTGGCACTTGGTACTCAACATCTTGTACCCTGGAAATTAGGGTTCTTGAAACTGCTATCATTTTTCCCCTTTTGTTAACCAGGTTCATCCCCTTTCTTTCTCTCTCGTCTCTTTTATTTATTTTTCTTTTCTTTGTGTTTCTTTTGACCTAAATGTTGACCACAAATGTATATAAACCTTCATTCGTTTATTTCCTTTCTTGGGCTTGGACCCAAATTTGAGAAAAATGTATATAAACCTTCAACCCTTCTCATTTTCTCTTGATTTGGACTTTTATATGGGCTTTCCAATTTAATTTATCCAATGTAACTTCATAACTATATTAATGGGCTTTCAAGCCCATTAAGCTCAAGTGGGTCCCACCAAGGCCCAATAATCTTTGATAAAATCTTTTTCATACTTAGAACGAACTCGACTTTTGGCTTTTGGTGAAAACTTCAAACTCGTGTCAGTTTTTGCCAGTTCTTGTGATCTTGGTACCTACACACACGAAACAATAAAACAAACATATGCAATGCAATATTCATACAAAATATGCAATTTAAATCCGTTTTATGA
Source organism: Glebionis coronaria (assembly GCA_025667525.1). NCBI lineage: Eukaryota > Viridiplantae > Streptophyta > Magnoliopsida > Asterales > Asteraceae > Glebionis > Glebionis coronaria. The sequence goes on from CM046876.1 coordinate 643,307,411, forward strand.
TATAAATGATATGAGTAATTACACTAATATCAAACTCCCCCTTGCTAAGCAATTGCTGTGTCCTCACGCAATGATAAAATAAAACGACTAACTACACTTTTTATTCAACTTTAGACACTTTATTTTACAAAGACATAATGTATTTCTTTCATTATTGAAAAATAAATTTTAGGATCATTAAACTTGAATAGATTCATCGTCCTCGACTTTTCACTCTTTCCATGCCAAGTTTAAAAACAAGATCATTGTCAATTATAAGTTCCAATGTTAAGACCACTCATACAAGTAATTTGTGTTAAACTCAGTCTCCTTTATTCCTAGTTCTATCTCTAAATTTTAAAGATTGTCATTCACCCATAGGATCATTTGACTTATTTAATAATTATGAGTCCAAAAATAAAGGCAAAAATTGTGTAAACTCAACACTTAAAACCTAACCTCATCCTCAAAAAACGTTGTAAAAGAAAGCCCACATCAAGGATAACTTAACACGATTTTAGGAATGAATTCCCGGATCCGAAATTTGGCTAATAGGACTACTTAAGCAACAATAATTCCTCCAAAGTTGATTTGACTTAATTAATGGAGTTAGCAACATTTACATCTGTTAATGAAATAAATGCCTAAAAACGTTACTTGCATTTTTCGGTCTCGCCTTGTTTTGATTACGACAATATGTAAAAACAAGCATTTACGAAAACAACGAAAAACGAATTCTTGAGTTCAAGTATTTTTCATTTTACCCATTTTCACTTAAGGTATGGATAAACAAGTACTAACCTTAATCAAGTGATCAAGTGATTTAATCTTTTCTTAAAACTCACTTTTTTATTAAGTGTGACAAGTTTTTATTAAACTTTCTTTTTAAGAAAATGTTTTATTAAATTAATTATTTGAAATTTGAAAATGGCATATTCTTATTTGGTTAAGAATATCCTTTCAGGATATTTTTTATATCCAGATAAGACCTCCACCACTAAAGGACAAAAAGGAGCGGAGTCTAGTCCGGCGGTACCTTAGCACCTAGGCGGTACCTTATCGATAAGGTACCGCGGGCTAAGATAAGGTACCGCGGGCAGAACTAGCCGTTGGCTCCTTTGTCCTATAAATAGTGGACCATTCTCAGCTTTTCATCTCACCTCTTTTGCACATTTATTTCCAGATTCAAACCCCTTCTTTAATCACTCAAATCTTTGATCATTTGTTTGATTATTACTTGTTTAAGAAGTGAATCTTGTTCTTCCATACCTTCCTCTCCAAGTGCAAAGAGAAGAACACTATCCTTGTGAAGTGTTGAGTCTGCCACCAAAGATCCATTGAAGATCTAATTTTATACATTTGTAGTTGTGTCATAGTTGTGAAGATCCAAGTAGTTGTGTCTATTTGGAAGTTGTGTATGTACTAAGTATAGTTGTGTAGATTAGTCCTAGCTACGATTAGGGCTCGACTTTTAGCTTAGAGTCGGAAATTGGTTAAGCGACGTGTACGGTTTGTTAGCCTCAAAATATTGAGCCAAACAAGAATGCTCGGTCATATGTTTATTATGTATCGCATTTTAGAACGTTGTAATAGGTAGTATATTAGTCGTGTTATTACGGGCTTAACTTTAAGCTAAAGTTCATTAATAAGTAACTAAAGCCCAAAAGGAAAGCCCGACCCAAACCATATAGTCCATAAAGAAGCCCGCATGTGGGTGGACTATATATACCCTTCCTAGCATGTTAGGAAGGGTGTTGGTCATTTCATTTTCTCTCTAATCTGATATTCCACAAGTTTCTCCAACCATTTCTCTCTACTTTCTCTCACTACTTTCTCTCTCTAAAACTCATATCATATCTACCTTTCTTTCATAAATTCGTGTGCTAGAATCATCATATATTTGGGACAACAATTGGTATCAATCGTCATGGGGTAGTTTTGTGATTGGTTGTTGTGTTTTTCATATGATTCGTTTGATTTGATCCTTATTTCTTCCTCGTATTCAAATTTTTTTTTGTGTTTGATTGTGTTTCTTAATCGTATAACTTCTTTAATCATGTTGTAGTGATTTTGGTATCTTCATTTTGATTAAAAACACAAACTTTCTTGGATAAAACGTTCAAAAATCCTTGGTTTTTCATCTTTCCGAAATTCTTGCAAAGGTACCCATCGGAAAGTGCAAGTATTTTGAGGTCAGATCGCAATAACCACTAGGTTCTACTTTGCGATCTAAGGATTTCGATACCTTATTCCGATCTGTACATTCCGATCGTACATTGCGATCTTGGATTCCGACGGTTTCAAGGGAATTGTGAGTTGTTACTCTGCCAAATTTGTTTCAGCCACATTCCGATCTGAACATTCCGATCTGAACATATTCCGATCTGAGCATTGTGATCTAGGATTCCGACAGGTACACATTGCGATCAAAACAACATTCCGATCTAAGGATTCCGACAGGTACACATTGCTATCTAAAGGACATTCCGATCTGAACATTTCGACAGTACATTACGATCTAAAGGACATTCCGATCTAAGCATTCCGACAACCAACATTCCGATGGCACATTCCGATGGCACATTCCGATGACATGTTTAGCTAAATTTTGGTTGAGTGTTTTTTAGATTTAGCCACCATCTAGACTAGTTTCGGAACGTAGTTTACACGAAGATTAAAAAAAAAGGAGTTAAAATTTTTAGGTCAAGTAAAATCAAATTTTTTCCATACTAGTTTTAGGACATTTCTAGCTCAATTTCAAAATTTGGCGATTACAAATTTTTTAGGTCTACCGTTTTGTCGGACTGAGGAATTTATTGTCGGGCTGAAAAAAAAATCGCAATTTTCGGAATTTCAACAACCAAACAATCACAACACAACTACTTAAGATCCACATTCGATTCATCATTTCAGCGAATATTGAGATGGATTCTACTGCCGAATATCGTATGACGAACAACAACATAATGGTGGCAGGTAACAAAGAAAGACCACCAATGCTTGTGTCGGGTCGATATGATCAATGGCAGTCTCGTTTTATACGTTACCTTGACACAAAACCTAACGGAGATGCTTTAAGGCAATGTATTTTGGAAGGACCATATAAACTCTCAAGGATTCAAGTTCCCGCAGTACCAGCCACAGACACAAGTGACGCACAACGCGCATATGAACGTGATGAAAAGAGGACCGACCTCACCCCAGAGAACCGTGCGTGGTTTGATGCAGAGAAGGAAGCAATCTACTTAATTCTCAGTGGCATTGGAGATGAGATTTACTCTACGATTGACGCATGTCCTACTGCTCAAGAAATGTGGACGGCCATTGAAATATTGCAACAAGGTGAATCACTTAACAAACAAGATGTGAAAACTAAGATGTTTTGGAACTTTGGCAAGTTTACATCAAAGGACGGGGAATCAATTGATTCTTATTACTCCCGATTCTACAAGATGATGACTGATATGACCCGAAACAACTTGCAAGTTTCCACCATGCAAGTCAATGTCCAATTTCTACAGCAACTTCAACCAGAGTGGACACGGTTTGTCACCTTGGTGAAACAATAACAAAAGTTAGACGAAGTTTCATATCACAAGCTCTTTGACATCTTGAAACAATTTCAAAATGAGGCAAATGAACTTTGAGCTGAACGAGTTGCAAAGATTTCCAATCCACTTGCTTTGGTGTCTACCACTCAACATTACCCAGAATATCACTCACATACTTCAAAGACCTACTCTACTCAATCATCATCACCACGATCATCCATTGTCTCCAAGTCACATGTTCCAACACGATCCCGAGGCAAAGACGTTGCAAGAGCACCATCACCCACACCTGAGCAATCATCCGAAGAAGACAGTGATGAAGAAATAGCTCAAAAGGATAGGGAATTCAAGCAACAAATGGCTTTCGTTATGAAGCAATATAAGAAAATCTACAAACCCACCAACAACAACCTTCGAACATCTTCAAACTCGAGGAACACCCATGCACAGAGTCCTCCAAGGTATGACACACGAAGACGTGTTGCGAGTCCTTCAAAGTATGATCGACAACCTAAGTATGATAATCAGAGGGTGGCTACTGTTGTTGGAAATAGGGAAACTGTTGGTACTCAAGTTGTGCAACAAAGTAGGATTCAGTGTTTTAACTGCAGAGGTTTTGGGTATTTGGCTAAGGAATGCAGGCAGCCAAAGAGGGTTAAAGATTATGGCTATCATAAGGAAAAGATGCTGTTGTGCAAGAAAATGGAAGCTGGAATCAAGTTATCAGCTGAGGAAGGAGAAATGCTTGACGACACAGATGATGAACTCTCCGACCAAGAACTCGAGGCACATTATTCATACATGGCAAAGATTCATGAGGTCCTTAACGTCACTCAAGATGAAAATGGTCCTATCTTTGATACCGAGCCAATTGATAAGGTACAAGATGATGCTGAATATAATGTGTTTGGTGATACACATGTGCATAGTGATCTACCAACAACAATTACTGACACATGTATGATGGAAACGGTTGATAGCAATACCACACCCGATTCATCAAACATGTGCAATAATGAGTTTGAGGATGATCAACATGCAAATGAGTATGATGATGAGGAGCGTGTCGCTCTTGCTAATTTAATTGCTAGTTTACAAAAAGATGTCAATGAAAATAGAAAGAATCAAAAGCAATTAAAGAAGGCAAACGCAGCGCTCACTCAAAACTTTGAAAAATGCAAAGCCGCTCTTATAAAATCTGATAGTTATAGGGCTGAGCTTCTTCAAAAGACCAACGAGCTTGAGGGGTACAAAAGTCGTGTCATCAACGTTAAAAAGGACGATTTTGAAAATAAATACAATGAAGCTCTTGCTTTGTTAACTAAAGAAAAACGTCAATTTAATGTTTTATTAAGTGATGAACGTCAAAAAACGTACCTTGCCACAACAAAAGTTAATGAACTTGAACAGAGGCTTTCTATGAACACCACCGATTCTGCTAAAATTCTTGACGAGAAGAAACAAGAGGTTGAAACATTAAAACAAGATTTCAAAAAATAGACAAAGCAAAGATACTGAAAAAGTAAAGGATCTCGAAGAACAAGTCGATTTTTTGAAAAAAGTTGTTTATAATACACATGACTCTATTCAAACCGTAAGAATGATAGCACCTCAGTCGTTTTTCAAGGGCCAACCTAGCTTTGCCACCCCCAAGTACCTCGTACAAGCTCAAGCTGCGAACCCTCACTTATATCTTGATGAGTCCGAATGGACTGATAATGACTGCCCAGTAGCTAACATCGATAGTGAAGAGACGTCCCTTTGGGATGAGGAGAGTAGATCACCGGTCAATAAAGATTTTGTGAAACCATATAACTATGCTTATGAAAACAGTCTTTATGGTCTTTTCACTCCACAAAAACAGAAGTCTCGTGAGGAATTATTTTTAGAATGCAAACAAAAAAGAATTCAATGGAAAAAAGCTTTTGCCACTAAGAGGAAAACTAATGTTTTTAAATATATTAACTATTTGCCTTTAGATGCTTCTAAAAGCAAAAGTAGAAAAATACTTGGTTTTCTTAAACACCACGTTAATAATGTTCAATCAATTGTTGAAAGCGATTAGGAGAAACGTCAAAAGGATAAGTGGAAAACCGAGATTCCTCACGACATAAATGTGCTTGTGAAAGAACTTTTAATACCAAATACGAAGATAATAAAAGAACATGTTCTTGAGTTTGAAAATTTAATTCAGTCTGAAATGTTTGATGATTTGAAATATGTTGAGTCTCTTGAAAAAGAAATTGATGACCTTCAAAATGACAAATTAGAATTTTCAAACGAATATGATCTACTCTTAGAAGAATGTCTCTCCAAAGATATTTTGTGTGTTACTCTTCAATCTTGTGCTGATATCGATGAATATTCTGATGTTGCATGCAAATATCTTGATAAAATCAAAGAGTGTGAGCGTCTTGAACTTGAGCTTTCGAAACATAAAGAAAATGTTGATAAAAAGGCTTTTGAGTTACTTCAACACAAAACTGATTTCCTTCAAAAACATTGTCGTTCTCTTGAACTTGCTTTGCAAAAAGACGTTGGTAGTTTTCCACATGATAATAAATTGCAAGAAAAACTTTCCCAAACGTTTCGAGAAATGAACGAACAGAATTTGGAAATTAAAGGGTTGAAAGCTCAGCTACAAGACAGGGACAGAGCGATAGCAGAGTTGTAGAAACTCGTTGCTAAGATGGGTGGGAAGATTGTGGAACCTAGTGTTAAGAAACCTGTTGTAAGACAACCCAATGCTCAAAAAGTGACTAGACCCTCTGTCTTGGGAAAACCATCTGTTTTCTCTAATTCTGCATTTGCAAAACCTGCGTTTGCCCCCAAGACGGATGTGAAGGATATGTTACCACAAAACACTCCCAAAATACATATTCGATCACAAAGCATTAAGAACACAAATGTGGTTAAACTAGGGATGTATAGATTGGCCACTAAACCCATACAAAACAAAGAAAGTCAATCACCTCAGACTTCTAGAAACACTAATAGACGTGTGTCTTTTACTACAGGAGTAGTCCCCACTGCTAGTGTTAGCCGGCCCAGCTTAAGAGCACTCGCATGAATGAAAAGGTCTGGCAAAACAAAAGTCAAGGGAAGATGAAGGAAGTAGAAGACCACCCTAGGATTTTCAATGTTTCTAAGAATAAAACGTCTGTAATCGCGTGTAATGACGATTTGAATGATTCGACTTTGAATGCAATGAAAGTTAAGTTTGTTTGTGTGAAATATGGAAAGTGTGCTAATGCTAATCATGCTATGTGTGTTTCGAATAATGTCAAAGGCGTAGAAACTAGAAGTAAGAAGCAAACTGTGATGCCTATTAGTGCTAGAAACCCAAACGCAAAGTGAACCATTCTGGTGCAACCCCCCCCCCCCTAAGAAAAGTATTGCATCAGTCTCCACCACTAAGAACCCTAGAAGCAGAATTAGGGAATTATATGAGTCTGCTAGCAAGCCTTGGAAATGGTGGTTTGCTAATCAATGTCCTCCAGGATATAAATGGATGCCTAAGGTTAAGAAAGAAAATGTGACTACGAGCGTTAGTGTGCCTCTAAGTGATGAAACTAGGGAAACTAATGAATCGGAAATCACAAATAACATGGAATCCAATTAAGCAAATGCTCCATCGTGTTCTAATTCTTCTGCAGGTGATCGAAATAATTCTCTTCATACTGGACTCCGGATGCACGAAGCACATGACGGGGAATCTCAAGCTTCTAATTAACTTCGTGGAGAAGTTCCTGGGTACGGTCTGATTCGGAAATGATCAATCTGCACCGATCCTAGGATATGGAGACTTGGTTCAGGGGAATATCACGATCAAAAGGGTTTACTACGTCGAAGGGCTCAATCACAATCTTTTCTCAGTTGGTCAATTATGTGATGCGGATTTGGAGGTTGCTTTTAGAAAGAAGACATGTTTTGTTCGTGATTATGATGGGAATGACTTACTTACCGGAACACGGGGTACTTATCTCTACACTATTTCACTACAAGACTCCCCATCTTCAACTCCAATCTGTTTCATGGCTAAAGCTTCAACGACTCAAGCTTGGTTATGGCATCAACGTTTATCTCATCTTAACTTTGATACCATCAACTTGCTTTCCAAGAAAGATATTGTGCGAGGCCTTCCTAACTTGAAATTCATCAAAGATCATCTTTGTTCTTCTTGTGAGCTTTGTAAAGCTAAACGGAGTAGTTTCAAGACAAAGACTACACCAAGCTCTAAAGGACGGTTAGATCTTCTTCGTATAGATCTGTGTGGTCCCATGCAAGTTCAAAGTATCAATGGGAAGAAATACGTTATGGTAATTGTCGATGACTACTCAAGGTACACATGGACTCACTTCTTGAGATCCAAGGATGAAACACCCGATGTTCTCATCATCTTCCTTAAAGTGATACAACGTGGTCTTCAAGTTCAAGTTAAAGTGGTTCGTACTGACAGAGGTACAGAATTTTTGAATTCAAAACTGAGAAATTATTTTGAAGCCGAAGGAATTAAACATGAAACATCTATTGCTCGAACACCCGAACAAAACGGCGTTGTTGAAAGACGAAACCGTACTTTAGTTGAGGCTGCTCGAACATTATTATCCGCTTCAAAACTTCCACTATACTTTTGGGCCGAAGCCGTGTCAACCGCATGCTACACACAAAACCGCTCCTTAGTTATTCCAAGACACGAAAAGACACCATATCACATAATTAATGATCGCAAACCTTCACTCAAACACCTTCACGTTTTTGGATGTACGTGTTACATTATTCGAGATGGTGAAAATCTGGACAAGATGAAAGAGAAAGGTGATGCATGCATTTTAGTGGGATATGCAACTCAGTCTAAGGGATATAGAGTATACAACAAGAGAACAAAATTGATAGTCGAGACTATTCATATCAGATTCGATGAATTACAAGAAATGGCACTTGAACAAAACAGTTTAAGTCCCGATCCACAAAGACAAACGACTTCCGTTCACAACCGCACGGAACTCGGAACTCAAGACCACAACAATGAACCATCAAGTTCAAAGCTGGTTCCTGAACATGTTCCTAGAGCAGATATGACAGTGGACACGACACTTGAAGAGTTGGAAATGTTATATGGACCAATGTATGATGAATATTTCACGGGGGAGAAACAAGTTGCATCGAAGTCTTCCGCTGTCACTCATGATACGAATGATGATACCGATCATCATCAACAAAAGGATACAACTTCATCTACTTCAACACGGGTTGTTGCAGATTTACCTCCTCAGAATATCACTTTAACAATCGATCCTACAACATCCACAACTACTGTCATTACTCCAGAGAACACAAATCAAGCAGACGGTGCATTATCTGACGATGACGATTTTCACAACCCATTCGGTACACCGGTACATGAAACTGGAGAGTCTTCTACTCGCCATGTTGATCCGTCAAATATGCATACGTTCTATCAACGACATCCTTCAACACATCATTGGACCCGAGATCATCCTTTGGTTCACGTAATTGGAAACCCTTCACAGCCTGTTCGTACAAGACGACAACTAGAAACCGATGGCGATGTTTGTATGTTCGCACTCTCCGTGAGTACAGCTGAACCGAAAAACATCAAAGAAGCCATGGCTGATCATGCTTGGATTGAATCGATGACGGATGAACTTCAACAATTTGAAAGACTTAAAGTCTGGGAACTTGTTGACAGACCATACGATGTGACTCCTTTAAATCTTCGTTGGATCTGGAAAAACAAGATGGATGAAGAAAACACGATCATCAAGAACAAAGCTAGGCTAGTGGCTAAGGGGTATGGCCAGAAAGAGGGAGATTTTGATGAATCATTTGCACCAGTTGCTCGCATGGAAGCGGTCAGGATTTTCCTTGCTTATGCTGCACATAAGGGATTCACTGTCTATCAAATGGACGTAAAGACGGCGTTTCTTAACGGTCCTTTGAAGGAAGAAGTCTATGTCACGCAGCCGGAAGGATTTGTCAATCCTCATTATCCTGACAAGGTGTATCGTCTCCACAAGGCACTATATTGACTCAAGCAAGCTCCAAGGGCGTGGTACGACGAGCTCTCGAAATTTCTGGTATCCAAAGGTTTCTCAAAAGGTTCCATTGATCTAACTCTGTTCACTTATAAATATGGGGATGACATTTTGCTTGTGCAAATTTATGTTGATGACATTATTTTCGGGTCTACAAACCCAAAACTTTCAAAATGGTTTGAAAAAGTAATGCACAACAAATTTGAAATGTCAATGATGGGCGAACTAAAATTCTTTCTAGGAATTCAAGTTCACCAATCCCCAAGTGGTATCTTTATAAACCAAGCTAAGTATTGTCAAGAGATAATCAAAAAGCATGGTATGACTTCATGTAACCCCGTTGGGACACCATTATCAACCACATCGCTAGATGCTGAATTGGAGGGAAATGCCATCGATCAAACGAGATATCGTTCCATGATTGGTTCCCTCATGTACTTGACAGCAAGCAGACCTGGTATTCGTCATGCTACATGCTATTGTGCACGATATCAAGCCCGAACCACTGAAAAGCACCTCAAGGAGGTTAAACGGATCTTTCGGTACCTCAAGAATACCATTCACATAGGACTCTGGTATCCGAGGGAAACCGGTTTCTTTCTAACGGCCTATTCAGATTCTGATCATGCAGGGTGTCTTGATACACGTAAAAGTACTTCTGGTGGTGCACAATTTCTAGGACAAGATAAGCTTGTGGGATGGTCTTCCAAGAAGCAGGATTACACGTCACTTTCATCAGCCGAAGCGGAGTATGTGTCTCTATCTGCGTGTTGTGCTCAAGTTCTTTGGATGAGAACACAACTCACGGATTATGGCTTCCACTTTGATGAAGTACCTATGTACTGTGACTCAAAGTCGGCCATAGCCATCTTCTGCAATCCGGTACAGCATTCCCGCACGAAGCACATCGATGTCCGATACCACTTTATAAAGGAACAAGTTGAAAGAGGTATCGTTGAACAATACTTTGTTGGAACAGATTACCAATTAGCCGACTTGTTTACGAAAGCTCTGTCGAAAGATAGGTTTGAGTACCTCGTTAGGCAAATTGGTATGAGATGTTTGACTCCAGCAGACCTGGAGATTCTGGCAAAGGTGCCTGCTTGATTTATCTATCAAACATCAACTTGTAAATATCTTTGAAAAAGTAAAATACAAAAATATAAAACACATAAAAGCAAAACACAAAATTAAAAATCTTTCAAAATCCCAAAATATTCTTCTCGACATGTCTTTCAGTATCGATAATATGGACGTGCCTAGAAATGTCGCTCAATAACGACACGGGTGTGTACATAAAGCTCGAATGAAAGTTGTAAATATTTTTCAAAACATGTCATTTCTTCTTTTAATAAAGGAAATTGTCTATTTTGGACAAATATTTCCAAACAACGGGTAGAGCAATCTATCACGGGTTGAGCTTGTCACAAAACATTCAACGTTTTGAGCTCAACACAATGGCTTGTAATCACTTTCAGATTGCAACCCGAAACTATATTCACGGGGGAGTGTACGATTTCGTGCTCTTACCCTTAGCAAAAGAAGTTCAATCTTCTTACACTTGAGTAGATTCGTCAAGACATTCAAAGTCTATGAACTCAAGTTTATGCTTTAGAAAAACCTTTCGACAAAAATAATTGATTTTTCAAAAAGCGTTGAACACAATTTTTTCAAGAATTTTTCAATGATATACAAAATCTTTCAAAAATTGTGTGTTCAACATCTCCCATCCTCAAAAAGCGAAATGTGGATAATATCCTCACAATGACAATTCAATTGGATCAATTTTTGAGGGGGAGCATTTTAACTTCATGCAAAAGATTAACACATCTTTCTCCCGGAGATTTCAAGACTATTTTTCAAAATATATTTTAATCAAATTTGGTATCTCTAATATCAAAAGATTTTATATATTAGAGATAGGGGGAGAAAATGTGATTAAAATGTGATCTAATATAAGACTCAAGCACTTTAACTCTTACCTACATGTGCGAAACACTTTCGATTATCGATGCACATGTGAAGGGGGAGCATTTCTAAAACGACAAAACTTGCAAGGTGTTAAATGTTTTTCAAACACTTTGTTAGAATTTAAAGTGGTTTTCATGGTTACGATCAAATACCCACAACATCTTTAATTCACGACGTTATTGGTGTCAAAAGGGTGGTTAGGTTTAAGTCCTATGATCCAACCAGAACCGGAGGGATCTTCCCAGGGACAATCCAATAGATTATTAGAAGTCCTTAGGAAAGATGGAGTAGAATGTGAACGTAGATGAATGCCGACTAAGTACTCATGATAGCACTGGAACAATCACAACAAGGTGCTATTAATGATGTCTTGGTAAGCATTGAAGGGGTTGAAGAATGAAAAAGAAATGTAAGGATAAAGGGTGTAAAGAAAGAAGCCCTCCATACAACTTAGGCAGAAACCGGGTCAACTCATCATGAAGACAATCTCATCATGGACCCAGTGATGTATGCACAACCCTTTCCTAGCTACTCAGGCTTCTCTCAAAAGAAGTTTGTTTTATTGTCACGGAGATCAACACGATTTCTATTGACTTTCTCACTCCGAGATAGTTGATATTGAATAGGTGGCATCTGCTCCAGCCTTCGACCACTAAAAGTGCACAAATCGAGTCTAGAGCCAAGTGATCAATCAAATCTCGTTAGGACACACGGATGAAGATCAAGAGAGTCCTACGCTATATCCTTGTGATATTGCTAGAACACTCAGAGTGATACTACTTAGTATTTACAATGATGAGTGGAAATCCTTCCAGTGTTAACATCAAACAGCACTGCGGTAGGTCATATGCAAGATTCTTTATGAATTGAACATATGCAAAACTGAAAAGCAACAGTGGTTTGATTCTGAATTGATTCAAACTCGTTTCAGGTTTCTACGCAATATCTTTATGGTCTTTCCAGAACATTCAGAGTGATATTCATTAATATTCACAGTGACGAATGGAAATCCTTCTAGCGTCAACATCAAACAGCGCTACGGTAGGTGACTTGTGAGATTCTTATGAATCAAACTTGTGTCAACTGGAAAGCAACAATGGTAAGATTCTTTACGAATCACACTTGTTCCAGGAATTTGAATTGACGACTTTAATCAAGCGGATATCTATCCAATTGATTCACTCTTTATGTTCGCAGTCTTGCTTTGAGACGGTCGAGTAAAGAGAACGGCTAGTACAGCCGCGAAACCCTGTCAAGGAGATTCTTAATTGAATCTACCTAATCACAGGTACGGTATTTAATATCGTATAACGGTCTTCACCGACCGGAGGTAAAACGCTACCGATTTAGGACGAATGTCATAGCCATTCTGTCCGCGTCTATGTTTTGTCTCGAGAAGGTGGCGTCACGGTGTACTCAGCAAAGTCAATGATTCAGAAACCACATACTCATGCCTAAAGACATATTCAACAATTAATGGTGTGAGCATGTGGATGAAGACACAAGATCACAAGATGGCAAAGACAAGTCAAGGATGATTTGAAGATCTCAAGCTTAAAGACAAAGTCGAAAGACAACAACAAAGGCTCAAAGATCACAGCATGAAGGAACAAGACTACTATTACACGTTCAAGACTCATTTATGGCGAGAATAGTAATCTCTACAAATTTCCTAAATGACCAAGGTTTATGACCTCTCATTGGGGGAGATTGTTAGCCTCAAAATATTGAGCCAAACAAGAATGCTCGGTCATATGTTTATTATGTATCGTATTTTAGAACGTTGTAATAGGTAGTAGATTAGTCGTGTTATTACGGGCTTAACTTTAAGCTAAAGTTCATTAATAAGTAACTAAAGCCCAAAAGGAAATCCCTACCCAAACCATATAGTCCATAAAGAAGCCCGCATGTGGGTGGACTATATATACCCTTACTAGCATGTTAGGAAGGGTGTTGGTCATTTCATTTTCTCTCTAATCTAATATTCCACAAGTTTCTGCAACCATTTCTCTCTACTTTCTCTCACTACTTTCTCTCTCTAAAACTCATCTCATATCTACCTTTCTTTCATAAATTCGTGTGCTAGAATCATCATATATTAGGGACAACACGGTTTTCTCCACCATAAGGAGCTTGTTGTGTAGTGAACTCTCGAGTAAGGAGTACTCGAGGAGTGGAGTAGGAAAGAGGAGTGAGCTTCGTTGCCGAACCACTATAAATCTTTGGTGTTCGGTTTGATCTTTCTTTACCCTTAACTCTTTACATTCTTTATTCTTTATGCATATACATGTGTTAGTATTAGATTAGTTACACTATCATTCTTTATTCTTTGTGGATATATTTTTGTTAGTATTCGTTTAGTTACACTATCATTGTTCATATTGTGCATAAGAAGATTTCACATATTTCCTCAAGCCTAAGTTTTTGAAAAAGGATATTTGGAAACCACATTTTAACAAGTAAATATAAGAAACTATTCAACCCCCCCTTCTAGTTTCTACAATTGGTATCAGAGAGGGTTGCTCAAGAATTTTTAATGTATATTATATTTTAAAACTTGAATCGATCTATGGATTCCAACAAATACCTAGAAGGGCAATCTATGCAAAGACCACCACTTTTTGAAACCGATAGTTTTATTTATTCGAAAAATAGATTTGAAACTTATGTGAAATCAAAAGATTTAGATCTTTGGCATGTTATTACCAATGGTGATTTTTTACCCTTTCAATTTAATGAAGTTTCTAAAATAAAAGAATTGGTCACTTTTGACAAAGCTAATGACGATACTAAAAAGAAACTTTCAAAAAATAATGAGGCTAAAATGGTGATTTATAATGCTTTGCCTAAGAAAGAGTATGAAAGAATTTTTATGTGTGAAACCGCTAAAGATATTTGGAACACTCTTTTAGTAACCCACCAAGGTAATAGCCAAGTCAAAGAAAGCAAAATCGATCTTCTTGTCCAACAATATGAACAATTTGTCATCTTAGAAGATGAAACTATTGATAGTGCATTTGCTAGGTTTAACACCATTATTACTAGTCTAAAATTACTTGATGAAGGTTTTTCTAGCAAGAACAATGTTAGGAAGTTTCTAAGGGCCTTACATCCAAAGTGGAGAGCAAAAGTCACGGTGATTGAAGAGTCGAAAGATCTCTCAACTTTATCACTCGATGAACTCATAGGAAACTTGAAGGTTCATGAGATGATAATTTTGAAGGACTCGGAATTAGTGAAAACCAAGAGTGAAAGGAAATCTCTTGCACTTAAAGCCAAGAAGGCACAAAGTGACCATGATAGTTCCTCGGAAAACGATGACGAGGAGTATGCATTGGCGGTGAGAGATTTCAAGAAGTTCTTCAAGAGATGAGGTCAACACGTTAGGCAACCCAACTATGACAAGAAACCATTGTCAAAGAATCGGTTTGTCAAGAACGAAAAAGGTGATAGGAATTGCTTTAGATGTGGTGATCCAAATAACTTCATTGGTGATTGTCCAAAGCCCGCTCGTGATAAGAACTACACGGCGTTCGTTAGTGGCGCTTGGAGCGATAGCGGTGAAGATGATGATGACAACCCCAAAGAGGAGAAATGTCTAATGGCTCACACTTCTAAAGAGGTACATTCTGAAACCGAATATTATAGCAATGATAGTTCCACTTGTGATGATATTGAATTTGAAGGCAAATATGATAGTTTACACAAACTTAGTCTTAAATTCAAAGAAAAGAATAAAACCTTAAAAACAACCAATACTAAGCTTGAAAATGAGATCAATGAACTTAGGGAGAAATTGGCTAAACTTGAGAAAAATAAAGAGGTTGATTTAAGTTGCTTAAGTTGTGAGAAACTTAGATTAGAGAATGAAGATCTCAAGAGCACCTCCATTAAATTGGAAAAGTTCATGAAAGGAACTAGTGCTCTTGATGATATGTTAAACAAACAAGTTCATTCTAAGGAAAGACTTGCTCTAGGTTTTAACTCAAATGAAGCCTCAACTAGTGAACCAAAACAAGTCAGGTTTTCACAAAAAACGCCCACTGTACGCGGTTCCAAATTGTATGGCGCGGTTCCTTATCACTATGGAACCGCCGCCATAGATAAGGTATCGCGGGCAGAGGATGATTTTGGTGAAAATCCTGAACTTTCTGAAAAGTCTAAGTTAGATGAAAAACTAAAGCATCTTACTGTTAATAAGGTAAAATTACCCATACTTGACGACAATGCTATTGGTAAGTTCTACAAGCCATTAAGTAAACCTCTCATGGGAAATAGAAGTTTATCTAGATTATCCTCTACTCCACCTAGAGTACGGAATGAGTCTAAGCCTAGAAGTAGAACGACAACGCCTAGAAGAGATAATCAAAACAATTCACGATCTAGAAGTAAAACTCCAACACCTAGAAGGAATAATCATTACTCTAAACCTAGATCAAATATACCTAGGAGAAATAATGAACAACAAAATGGTTACATGAATTACTACCCTCCTCCATTTTGTTCTCCATGGGGAACCCCTTCTTCATTCATGCATCCCAACCAAATGCAAGGGATGTTTGGAACTAACAATTTTGGACCCATGAGATATTGGGGACCAAATGTTTGATCTTGTGTGTTGTTACCTAGATATGCTTGGGAATTTATTTGGAGCCCGATGAGTAGATTAAGGATAGTGGATGTTCTAAACACATGACGGGTAATCGAAGTTTGTTCTCGTATTACAAAGCATATGATGGAGGTAACGTCACATTCGCTAGTAGTCTACGTGGTAATATCATTGGCAAAGGTACGGTTTCTCTTGACTCCATGACCATTGAAAATGTTGAGCACGTAGATAACTTAGGATTTAACCTTTTAAGTATAGGTCAAATTTGTGATAATAAGTGTAAGGTCATCTTTTCGTAACATGACAGTGAAATCGTAAAAGATGGAAAAGTCATTGGAAAAGGTGTTAGAAAGCATGGGCTTTATGTCATGAAGGTTAATAAGAAGTCAAAAGACAACATATGTCTTGCGACTATAGATGATAATTCTACTCCTTGGCATAGGAGATTAGGTCACGCTAATATGCGTTTAATTCAATCTTTAGTCTCTAAGGAGTTGGTAAGACACCTCCCCAAGATTAAGTTTGATAGTCACTTTTGTGATGCTTGCAAAGTTGAAAGCAAGTTCACTCAAGTCACAAAGCCAAGAATTTGGTTTCGACCTCTCGGTGCTTAGAGCTCCTACATATGGATCTTTTTGGACCTTCCGCCATACGGAGTTATGGAGGTAACCTTTATACCCTAGTTATAGTTGATGACTATTATAGATTCACTTGGACTAGATTTTTGGCATCTAAGAATGAAGCTTTTGATCACTTCGAAATCTTTAGTCGAAGAATTCAAAATCAACTAGGATGTTCAATTGTTTCTATTAAGACGGATCATGGTAGGGAATTTGATAATGAAGTGCAATTTGGTGCCTTTTGTGAAGCTCATGGTATTACCCATAACTTCTCGGCTCCTCGCACTCCACAATCAAATGGTGTAGTTGAAAGGAAGAATAGGACTCTCCAAGAGATGAGTAGGACGATGTTAAATGAGCAATCTTTGCCTCAAAAGTTTTGGTGCAATGCCGTGGACACATCGACTTATATTCTCAACCGAATTCTTATTCGACCTTTCCTAGGAAAGACCCCTTATGAGATTCTTAAAGGTAAGAAACCCTCATTAGAATACTTTAGGGTGTTTGGAAGCAAGTGCTTTATCCTCAACACCAAAGACTACCTTACCAAGTTTGACCCAAAGTCTTACGAAGGTATCCTTTTAGGTTATTCCCAAACTAGTAAAGCCTACATAGTCCTAAATTGAACCACGGGGGTTATTGAAGAATCACTCAACGTAACCTTTGATGAAACCCCTCCTTCGCCCAAGACACCACCATTGGTTGATGATGACTTGGATGAATTAGAAGTAGTTAAAGCAAAAGAGGTTAGAAAAATAGGAGTTGAAGACCTTAGTTTTGAAAAGGAAGTAAACATTAAGGAGTCTAGGGATCATACTCTCAATAATGTCATTGGTGACTTAAATCAAAGGACCCTAAGATCTCAAGTTCAAAACCAAAGCAACTTCTTTTGTTTCGTCTCCTTGATTGAACCAAAGAATGTTAAAGAAGCTTTGTCGGACGAGAGTTGGGTCATCGCGATGCAAGAAGAATTGAACCAATTCGTTGCCAATGATGTTTGGGAACTTGTTCCTCCACCTAGAAGTTCTACCATTATAGGAACCAAATGGGTATATAGAAATAAGTTAGATGAAAATGGTGTTGTGTCTCGTAACAAAGCTAGACTTGTAGCACAAGGCTATAATCAACAAGAAGGGATTGATTATGACGAGACATATGCACCGGTAGCTAGATTAGAATCAATTAGAATCCTTTTAGCCTACGCTTGTGCCTTAGATTTTAAGCTTCAACAAATGGATGTAAAGAGTGCATTTCTTAACGGTTTGATCAATGAGGAGGTATATGTGATCAACCTCCCGGCTTCATTGATTTTGAGAAACCGGACCATGTTTACAAGCTTAAGAAAGCACTTTATGGACTCAAACAAGCACCCAAAGCTTGGTATGATAGACTTAAAGCGTTTCTTGTTAAACATGAGTATACCATGGGAATGGTAGACAATACACTCATTACAAAGAAGAAAGGTCCTCACCTCATAATCGTACAAATATATGTTGATGACATTATATTTGGCTCAACTTGTCAAGAATTGTGTGATGACTTTGCCAAAATCATACATGATGAGTTTGAAATGAGTATGATGGGAGAACTTAACTTCTTTTTAGGACTCTAAATTAAACAAATGGACGATGGTATTTTCTTTAGTCAATCTAAGTACGCTAAAGAAATGCTAAAGAAATTTGGATTAGAAGAATCTAGACCAATGAAGACCCCTATGGCCTCGGATACTAAACTCACCGTAGATGATGATTGTGAGTCGGTAGACAACACCAAATATAGAGGTATGATTGGTAGTTTGTTGTACCTAATGGCAAGTCGACCGGATATCATGTTTAGTGTTTGCCTTTGTGCTCGCTTCCAAGAGGCTCCCAAAACCTCTCACCTTGAAGCGGTTAAGCGTATCTTCCGATACATTAAAGGCACTATACATTTAGGATTATGGTATCCTAAAGGGACCGGAGTAGAAACCATTGTCTACGCGGACTCGGATCATGCGGGAGACTATGTGGACCGGAAAAGCACTAGTTGAGTTTGTACCTTCATGGGTTGTTGTTTAACTTCTTGGTTCTCCAAGAAACAAACCGCTCTTGCAATATCCACCACGGAAGCCGAGTATGTGAGTGCCGGAAAAGCATGCCAACAAGCTCTATGGATGAAGCAAGCGCTTGTTGATTACGGGATTTCTCTTGATGATGTTCCCATCATGTGCGATAATAAAGGCGCTATAGACCTAAGCAAGAATCCCGTGCAACATTCGCGAACCAAACACATAGAAATTAGACACCATTTTCTTAGGGATAATGTTCAAAAGGGGAACATTACTATTGAAAAGGTGCCCTCCGAGGACAACTTAGCCGATATCTTCACTAAGCCACTTAAAAGGGAACCTTTTAATTACTTGCGTCTAGGTCTAGGATTAATGGAACATCTTCCTTAAATTCTTTTCTTCTTGTGTGTTTTCTTATACCACTTTGGGCCATTGAGTCTTCCAAACTCTTTTTGAAAAAAAAAACCTCTCTTCTCTTTTTCAAAATTCTCAAAGTCTCTTTCGAAAATGGTTGAGAAATTCGTTTGACATTGTCAATTCAATCTAAAAACGATTTTTCATAGATTCTCGCTATTAATCTAAAGCTTACATAATTCATATGTATGATTCTCTCAAACATAGCAAGAACAAGATAGAATCATGGAGGATCATCGTGTCATGACTTAAGGTCTTGTCTTACACACCTCCTACATCGATTTTTTTTAATCCATGTATTTTGGTCAAATCTCTATTTGGTAAGTTTGCATATGTTTTCTTTGTCTATCTTTGCTTTTAAGCATATCCCTATGATAAGTTAGACTAGAAAAATAAGATTTGCTACAAAATCTTCCTCCAAACACCAAACCCTGCTTCTGCAGGCGGTTCCATATATGAACCGCGGTACCTTATTGATAAGGTACCACCACCCTAGATAAGGAACCACCTACAGTGCCTTCCTTTTTCGGGTTTTTGTCTGAAACTCCAGATTTGCTCCAACATTTTTGAGAATCTTTGTTTCAAACCCTTTGACCACCCCAAAAATACCCTAAGCCTTCCCTATTTAAACCATAAGCATTTTGCATTACTTCACATCCAAAATGTCTTATTCTCCCAATGAAAGCCTTGAATCTCCTCTATTTTCTCCAATTGCTTTCAATCCAAATCCACCCAAGAACACTCTTAATCACATGTCTCCTACCAAGAATGTTGATTGTGGAACATCTTTTCTTCCACCACCACCCTTTAGTGTTCTTCCTCCTTCTCATGATAATGTCATGCATCATGGAACATATTGTCAATGTTGTCAATATCAACACCTTGCTATGGCACACATCTATGAGGAGTTGAGCTACATCAAGAGTCTCTTAATCAAGCCTTCTCTTCACTTTGATTATGAGATCTCCAACAAGCCACCACCACCACCCTCCACTATTACCTTGTCTTTCATATAAGCATTGGTTGCTTATCCACAAGACACCAAATTCAAGCAAATCTTAGAATTCTAGAATAATTAGGATAAGATTTATGCTTTTGGCTTGTTCCTTTTTCCATACTTCTTTGTATGATGTCCTTTTAGTAACCTATCTTGGATCTTTGTCTTTGTGTTTTCTTCTCTTTTATTTTTTTTATGTGACCTATTGCTATATATTGTTGGTTGTTTCTTTTGTTCAACTAACCCTTCTATGTAGCTTGTCACCATATCTCGACTCCTCGGTGCCCCAAGCTAGGGGGAGTAAGCACCAAGGGGGGGTCTTTGCGAAGTCCGTTTCTTCAAACACCGACTTGTGCAACCTTTTTGCTTCGACAAAGGGGGAGAAATTAATAAACTCGTCTTCGAAAATCTTGTTTTTGTGTGATTGAGTTTATGTATTGTCGGAATCAAAAAGGGGGAGATTGTTAATGCAATAAATGCCTAAAAACGTTACTTGCATTTTTCGGTCTCGCCTTGTTTTGATTACGACAATATGTAAAAACAAGCATTTACGAAAACAACGAAAAACGAATTCTTGAGTTCAAGTATTTTTCATTTTACCCATTTTCACTTAAGGTATGGATAAACAAGTACTAACCTTAATCGAGTGATCAAGTGATTTAATCTTTTCTTAAAACTCACTTTTTATTAAGTGTGACAAGTTTTTATTAAACTTTCTTTTTAAGAAAATGTTTTATTAAATTAATTATTTGAAATTTAAAAATGGCATATTCTTATTTGGTTAAGAATATCCTTTCAGGATATTTTTTATATCCAGATAAGACCTCCACCACTAAAGGACAAAAATGAGCGGAGTCTAGTCCAGCGGTACCTTAGCACTTAGGCGGTACCTTATCGATAAGGTACCGCGGGCTAAGATAAGGTACCGCGGGCAGAACTAGCCGTTGGCTCCTTTGTCCTATAAATAGTAGACCATTCTCAGCTTTTCATCTCACCTCTTTTACACATTTATTTCCAGATTCAAACCCCTTCTTTAAACACTCAAATCTTTGATCATTTGTTTGATTATTACTTGTTTAAGAAGTAAATCTTGTTCTTCCATCCCTTCCTCTCCAAGTGCAAAGAGAAGAACACTATCCTTGTGAAGTGTTGAGTCCACCACCAAAGATCCATTGAAGATCTAATTTTATACATTTGTAGTTAGGTCATAGTTGTGAAGATCCAAGTAGTTGTGTCTATCTGGAAGTTGTGTATGTACTAAGTATAGTTGTGTAGATTGGTCCTAGCTACGATTAGGGCTCGACTTTTAGCTTAGAGTCGGAAATTGGTTAAGCGACATGTACGGTTTTCTCCTCCATAAGGAGCTTGTTGTGTAGTGAACTCTCGAGTAAGGAGTACTCGAGGAGTGGAGTAGGAACGAGGAGTGAGCTTCGTTGCTGAACCACTATAAATCCTTGGTGTTCGGTTTGATCTTTCTTTACCCTTAACTCTTTACATTCTTTATTCTTTATGCATATACATGTGTTAGTATTAGATTAGTTACACTATCATTCTTTATTCTTTGTGTATATATTTTTGTTAGTATTAGTTTAGTTACACTATCATTGTTCATATTGTCCATAAGAAGATTTCACATATTTCCTCAAGCCTAAGTTTTTGAAAAAGGATATTTGGAAACCACATTTTAACAAGTAAATATAAGAAACTATTCAACCCCCCCCCCCCCCCCCCCTTCTAGTTTCTACAACATCATATACCTTGAGGCTCTTTAAGATGTAAAAGTGCTCTTTATCTATGATCCACACCCTAAGGATCCTTGAATCATAAACAAAGGAATTAACATGCATCATCAGTTCACACCCTAAGGCTCTTTGAAATAATGATGACGCAATTATTATTAAACACTTCACCATGCCATACACCCTAAGGCTCTAATGACATGGCTAGTGCTACATGACTCCCACCCGAAGGCTCATAGAGAACATGTTTTTAATTTTTCTTCTTTATTTATGATACATATAGTAAGCCAAATTCCGCAATCCCATGATCAAAAAGTCCATGACATTGACACCCTCAATGTGTTCTTACTTTAATTAAAAGGGAAGAAAAAAAAGGAGTTAGGAGCTAAGATATTGAGCCCAAACCGCTAAAAACTTCATTTATTAAACAATTAAATATTCAAGCATGAAAAATAAAGAGCCACACAAAAAACTTATATAAGGAAGACTTAACCTCAAAACTTATGATCAACTCTAACATCTATTGTTCTCCATATTGTAAAATCTTAAAGATGTGAGACTAATGGATACTTAGCCTTGCAAGTCTAAATTAATAATATATTAAATTAAAGTTTTGGATTTTCAAGTCATCTATAGGATCTTGCATCTTCTTAGACTTTTTCAAGTTTAGAATTTGCGTTTTAAAGTTCCCTTGATAAATGACTTTCTAAGATCAATTATAGGAACTTGCGAAAAGTTCTTGTTCTTAAACCCTATCGAGTTAAGACTTTCGCATTTTAAAGTTCCCTATATAAAAGTCTAGCAAAACTTGATTTAAGCATGTTAAGGAACGAGCTAAGGTAAAAACCGGTTGAGTCAAAAACTATTCTTATTTTCTCTAACGGAAAGCCTACATTTGCGTCAAAAACACTTATTTTCTTTATTATTAAACACAAACTTGCACTAAAAAATTTAAAATTTTAAAATTTTGAGAAAAACGAAAAACGATTACGTAAGAACACGACAAAAGCAAGTGCATGCGATTATATCGATTGACTCCCCCATGCTAAAACCAAACATTGTCCTCAATGTTTCCTAGCTCAAGAGTAACACCCCCTTGCTAGAACACGAAGAGTCGAATGCAATAGTCCTAACATGGTAAGAGTACGCAAATCTATAAGCCGTTTATTAATTATGCCCAAGATAAAACGTTAGTCGATAAAAATCAAAGGATAACAAATTCCCCATTTGACAATCAAAGAATAGAAGCTCGAGTGGACCGGGCAAAAACCGAACACGAGAGTCTTAATACCTAATATTCACCTCACAACAAAACACGAGCACAAGCTTGAAAAGATCAAGCCATTATTAGTGTTAGAAAATAGAAAGAAGATAGAATGTATAGAAATCCTTGACAAGGCACCTCGTTTTTGGTAACCGAGTCATGAGCGCGACTCGATCCCCGCTTTCATTGGTCCTTAGGGAAAGTTTGGAGATCCGGGATAACCTCCTTAGGTATGTCCCCTCCAAAGTAATGCTTCACTTGATGACCATTCACCTTAAAGTTTGGCCCGTCTTTTTGAGCTAGCTCAACGGTGCCATAAGGGAACACTTGTGAAATGGTGAATGGTTTGGACAAAACGGGATTTAAGCTTTCCCGAGAAAATCTTAAGTCTAGAGTTGAATAAGAGGACTTGATCACCAACATTGAAAATGCGGTTTTTGATCTTAGAGTCATGAATCCTCTTAGTCTTCTCTTTATAGATCAAAGAGTTCTCATAAGCTTGATCCCTTAATTCACTTAGTTCATTTAGTTGAACCTTGCGATGATCACCCGCGGTCCTTAAATCGAAGTTACAATGTTTTAGAGCCCAATACGCCTTATGTTCGAGTTCAATTGGCAAGTGGCATGCCTTTCCGTTGACCAACCTAAATGGTGTGCAACCAATGGGAGTCTTATAAGCCGTACGGAAGGCCCACAATGCATCGTCCAATTTATCCGACCATGAAGTACGATTTTCTCCAATAGAACGCTCCAAGATTCTCTTAAGAGCTCGGCTTGAAACCTCCACTTGACCACTTGTTTGAGGGTGATAAGCCGTCGAAAGTCGATGAGTGACACCATATTTCTTTAGAAAATTTTCAAATTGTTCATTACAAAAATGGGTCCCTCGATCACTTATTATAGCCCGTGGAGTTCCAAACCTAGCAAAGAGTTGTTTCAAAAATTTCACCACTACTCGAGCATCATTAGTAGGCAAAGCCTTAGCTTCAACCCATTTTGAAAAATAGTCCACGGATACGAGAATATACTAATTTCCTTTTGATGATGGAAATGGCCCCATAAAATCGATTCCCCTTACGTCAAAGATTTCACAAACTTGTATAATGTTTTGGGGCATTTCATCCCTTTGTGAATTCTTTCCTTGACGTTGACAAGCATCACAAGTCTTGATCAAGTCTTGGGCATCTCGACATATGGAAGGCCAAAAGAAACCGGAATCAAAGACTTTTTTCGCGGTGGAGTTGGCACCATGATGTCCCCCGGTGGGTCCTTCATGACAAGCTTTAAGAATATATTTAGGTTCTTTGCCAAACACACACGTACGAATCACTTGATCCGCGCACACTCAAAACAAATAGGGGTCGTCCCAAAAATAGTAAGATATGTCCTTGAAAAATTTCCGTTTTTGTTGGGACGACATACCCTTAATCACGAACTTCACCGCATGGTAATTTGCGATGTCCGCAAACCATGGGGTACTATCATCACCATGAAAAGCAATCATACCAAGCGTCCCGAGAGGAAATGTTTCATTAGTTTCCTTGTTCTCTCGATCGCTTTGGTGAGGATTCTCAAGTCTAGATAGATGATCGGCCGCGAGATTCTCCGCTCCTTTTTTGTCAAGAATTTTGACATTAAATTCTTGAAGGAGGAGAACCCACCGGAGCAACCTCGGATTTGCATCTTGTTTATTAAGAAGATATTTGATAGCCGAGTCGTCTGTATACACTATGGTTTTAGACAAGAGGAGGTATGGTCTAAACTTTTCGAAAGCATATACAACGGCAAGTAACTCCTTTTCTGTTGTAGTATACTTAGTTTGAACATCCGTCATAGTCTTACTTGCATAGTGTAAAGGCAAGAAATGTTTGGTCTTACGTTGCCCCAAAACCGCACCTACCTCGTAATCACTAGCATCACACATTATTTCAAAAGGTAGATCCCAATCCGGGGCAACTAAAACTGGTGATTCGGTTAATTTCTTTTTAAGCATCTCAAAGGCTTTGATGCACTCATCTGAAAAGAAGAATGGAGTCTCTTTTTCCAAAAGATGGGTCATAGGCTGAGCTATCTTAGAGAAGTCTTGGATAAAACGTCTATAGAAGCCGGCATGGCCGAGAAACTCCTAACTCCCTTAACGGTGGTGGGTGGAGGTAATTTGGCAATCACGTCGATTTTAGCCCTATCTACCTCAATACCGGCCTTAGAGATCTTATGTCCTAAAACAATGCCTTCTTTGCACATGAAATGGCATTTTTCATAGTTAAGCACGAGATTTGTTTCCTCACAACGTTGTAACATTCGTTCTAAGTTAGAGAGACATGAAGTAAAAGACTCCCTAAAAACCGAGAAATCATCCATGAAGACTTCCATGGTTTTCTCAATCATATCATGAAAAATGGCCATCATACACCTTTGGAACGTCCCCGTAGCATTGCATAACCCAAAAGGCATCCTAAAATAAGCAAGTGTTCCATAAGGACAAGTGAATGTGGTTTTTTCTTGATCACGAGGGTCTATAGGAATTTGGAAATAACGGGAAAATCCATCTAAAAAGCAATAGAATTCATTTCCCGCTAGTCTCTCTAACATTTGATCCATAAAAGGTAATGGAAAATGATCCTTCCTTGTGGCATCATTAAGCTTTCTATAGTCAATACAAACACGCTATCCGGTCACGAGTCTAGTAGGAATCAATTCATTATCCTTATTAGTCACTACCGTCATTCCTCCTTTCTTTGGAACACAATGCATGGGACTAACCCATGGGCTATCGGAGATAGGGTAGATCATTCCGGCGTCTAGAAGTTTCATAACTTCCTTTTTGATCACCTTATGAATCTTTGGATTAACCCTTCTCTGATTTTGGATAGCGGGTTTATAATCTTCCTCCATCAAAATTTTATGAGTATACAATTTTGGGTCAATACCCTTGATGTCGGAGATTTTCCATGCAATGGCCCGTTTATGTTTCTTTAAAACCTTAATAAGTTCCCCCTTTTCATTATCTTTCAATCCCTTAGCAATAATCACCGGTAATTTATTTGTTCCCTCAAGAAAAGCATACTACAAATGAGTGGGAAGATCCTTAAGCTCAAGTTCAGGAGATTCTTCAAGAGAAGTTTTCACTTTTGTTTCATTTTCGTTCACAGATTTAATTTCAATAGGTGGTGATTGAAAAGGATCTTCATTCAAAAATGTTTCAAGCAAGTCGATATCTCTATCCGTATCATGATAATCCTCATCATACGTTGATGGCAAATCCGGTGTGCTAAGAAAAGCATCAACCTCCTCCAAGATAAAATCACTAGCCCCAAATGGAGTAAGGGGTGGAGAAGAAAGGGCAATAATAGGATCCGATAAAGAAGGATTGCCACTTTCGGAATTAGCCGAGAATCCAAACACTTTTTGAGAATATTCCTTTCAAGCAACATCAATCATATTGACTCGATTGATTGACTCCCCGAAATGCTCATAAGAATACTTAGAACGTGCCCGATATCAAAGGTAACGGTCTCATCATCAAAACTTAAGGTAATTTTCCCACTTTTCGTGTTAATTAACGCACTAGCCGTACTAAAAAATGGTCTTCCTAAAATCAACGACACACGTGAATCTTCGGGGTAATCCACAACTACAAAATCCGCCGGAAAATGAAGCTTCCCTACCTTAACAAAGACATCCTCGGCTATACCTACCGGAAGGGCGGTCGATCGATCTGCAAGCTCGAGAGTCATCCTAGTAGGTGTGAGCTCGGGAAGTGATAACCTTTTCCACACGGAAAGAGGCATCAAATTAATGCTAGCGCCAAGATCGGCTAATGCTAAGCATTCTTTCAATTCCCGAAATTCACAAGGGATAAGAAATCTTCCGAGGTCTCCAAGCTTTTCGGGTAGCTTTTTGGTGAGAACCGCCGAACAATTAGCATCAAGGGAATGATTAAGCTCTTCAATCTTCCCTTTATCGCTAATCAATTTCTTGAAAGTCGAAGCAAACTTAGGCATATAAAGAATGCATCCGCGAAACTAACATTAAAATGAAGTTGCTTAAACATTTTAAGAAATGTAGACATTTAAGCATTGGATCTTTCGCGGAGCTTCTCTTGGTTAAGTCTCTAAGGGTAGGGTAGTGTAGTTTTAGTCTTCGGAAGCTCGAGTTCCGGAATAGGCACATGGTCTACCTTTGGTGGATTAGGAATTTCTTTTTCCTTTATCACCTCGGGTTCTTTCTCCACTTCCCTCACCGGAGAGGTACTAACATGTGGAAGCAAAGTTCCGTCTAAAGTCTTACCACTACGCGTGGTAATAGCTTTCATCTCACCCTTCGGGTTTGGAATAGTGTTGCTAGGTAAGCCACCCGAAGAAGAGGAAGGTTTGTTCATTTTTGCTTCAAACATCGAAAGGATTTTGTTCTCAAACTTAGCTTGATTTCCCTTAATACGGTTTTGGTTTGCTCTAATCGAGTTTGATTAAGCTCAATCTTGTTATTTTTCCCCTTTATCGTATATTGAAAATCGAGTTTCAAAGTGTTCATTTGTCCTTGAAGTTTAGCTTGACAAATCATTTTGATTGTTGTTTTGAAAACCTTGATTGTTTTGATTGCCATGAAATCCATTTCCTTGGTTAATTCCATTGGTTACCACGGTTAAAATTATTCCCATTATTTCCATTGTTGTATCTATTTTAAACCGGTGGAAAACCCGGTGGAGCAACATGGTTTTGACGAGGAGCTTGACCGTTAGGGCCATAAGTTCCCGTCTCCGCAAAAGCACTAGCTTGATCAAACCCCGTGGTTGAACAAGCATAATTCGGATGTGCTCCACCACATAATACACAAAAATTCTCAACCGCATTAATCGATCCATGAGGATTCTTCCTAATCTCATTCAAAATCGTGTCAATCTTAGAGTCCAATATAGCCATCTCGGGATTAGATGAATTCACATGAGAAACAACCAGCGTGTTTCGTGAATATTGAACTCTAGATTTATTCTCAATGATACCCCACGCGTCTCTCGGAGTTTTTCTTAAAAGATTACCACCCGCGGCGGCATTTAAAGAATCTTTTTCAACCATATTAAGTCTATTATAGAAAGTATTTATTTGGTGTAACTCCGTGAAACCGTGGTGTGGACATTGTCTCAACAAATCCTTAAACCTTTCCCAAGCATCTCCAAACGATTCATGCACTTTTTGTTCAAACCTAGTTATTTCATTCTTAAAGTGAGTTGTTTTAGATGGTGGAAAAAAGTAATTCATGAACATAGACACTAGATCGTCCCATGTCAAAATCGAACCCGGTGGTTCCTTTTCATACCAACGCTTAGCGTTTCCCTCGAGCGAGTACGGAAAAAGCATGAGCTTAATCGCGTCATTCGACACATCTCTAAACTTGAGAGTCGAGGTGATACGAAAAAAGTTCCGAATGTGAGAATGCGGGTTATCTGTCTCATTGCCTCGAAATTGGTCGGCACGAATGAGTGATAAGAGACCCGTCTTAATCTCATAATGATCCGCCAAAATAGCCGGCACAACGATTGCTTCACCGTACCCTTCGGTGGGTGCACGGAGTAATTCCTCCATTGTTCGGTTATCGGCCATATTTACAACAATAGTTGGAAGCTCGGGTTCCACTACTCGTTTTTTACGATTTCTATTTCTACGAGGAATGTTTTCAAGTCTATCGTGATTAATCAAAAGTCTATTAGAACGTAATTGCATAAACCAAAATGATGAAAATTTAGAGGGTTGAAGAAAAGAAAATAGATTAGAAGAAAATTATTTTTTGTTATTTTTATTTTTCAAATCAATCAAAGATTGATAAAAACAAGGAATGAGAATATTTACTATGGAAGTAAATGACCCTCGTTCGACTTTGAAACGTAGGTGAAAACCTAAATGTCTCGAGGTTCAATAAGTAAACAACGACAAAAATAAAGTTTATTACTACTTGAGGCGGCAAACCAATAATCGGTCGTCCCTCTCAATATACGCACAAGCAAGCGGTGAAACGAGGTGGCACAAAGCACTTAAAAACCTTTTTCCTTAGACGGTATTTTATAGCTCGTCGCCTTATACCCACCTTATAGTTTGTATAAATCGAGTTCAAACTTTTTATTAGTATTTATCTATTTTGCCTTTATTCTTTGTTTTGGATTCGAATACAATAGTTAGGTGATGAAATCCCAACTAAGGTTTGCGTTTTCACGCTTTAGGAAGTAGGTAAATTTATTGTTCTACATAATACAATATATTAGCAACAAAAAACACGAAACACGGTATTTATATTATTTATATAGAAAAATAACAAAACTTTCCAAGGATGGAAATGGTCTTCAAATCAATGATCAACAAATCGCCACGAAAGAATCGTACACAAATTCCCCGGCAGTCACGCCAAAAATTTTTGATGTGTGGAAAACGTGTCGGTGTATTTGATGTAATACGTTATAGAGCAAATAGTATAAAATTACCTTTAGGAAAAAGTAATAATCTAAAATTAGCTAAAGACGGATTAATTAACACGAGAGTGATCCCGGTTCGTTGTACACGAAGAAATTGTGAATTTGAGACTTTCGTTTTGATTTGGCAATTATTTTAAATTGGTTTGACTTTTTATCTAAAATCCTACGTTTTTTTTATAAATGTGCATGAACCGTTAAAATAAATCTAAAGACGAATTTTATATCTATATATTTTTTTTATTATTTTTTTATATTATTTATTTAAACTAATAATTTTTTACCAAATTTAAATTAACAAATATTTTTAAAAGTAATTATATTTTTTTTAAAACCGTTACAACTAAAAAGTTATGAAAGAAAAAAAAAACGTTTTTTTAACTAAAAGGCAGTACAAAGTAGATCGTATAACAATTCCTTAAAGTATTATTTAAACAAAAAGAGCCATCAGCTCAGTTGGTAAGCACGTTGTGTTATGAAGGGCAGGTCTCGAGTTCAAGACCTGCTGTGAACAAATTTTTGATATTAATTTTTTTACTTAATGTAATTATATACGAAATCCAAACAGTAGCAAAAACAGTAATTACAAACAACAACGCACATGACAGTCACTCAGAATCAATTATCAATTAAAAAGTAACAAAGATACAACATACAAATGCAACAGATACAGTTACCAAATTCAGCAAACAACAAAAATCAGTGGAAACAAATATCTACCCAAATGTCACCAAAGATCAGACAGAATAACAGATCCAAATCCCTGACCTCAATTATTTAAACAGATCCTAAAGACAGCTAAATTTACAGCAAAAACCAGCAGATGAAACGAATTATAACAGCAAAATCACATTACAACAAACCTTAGCATTAATCGACCATGTAACGGAGCAGCAGATTAACAGACATCTATGGTTGCACAAATTCAGCAGCAATTACTTGAGAGTACACTTAAATCATTCAGAGAAGCTTACAATGAATTGACATGTAATCAACTAGCAGCAAAAAACATCCTTATTACATCAATCTAAAAGAATAAGACAATCTATGATGCAGACTATTAGCAGGAGCTTGATTCAGAAAAATCAGCATAATTCAGATAAAACTGAACCACAATCTTAACAACTGTAAAACTACAAAGAGAACTACATCAACATTATACAGAGATTTATGAAGGTATAGCAGACGTATTTATGCGAAACAATAGATCAAAACGAATTCATCATACATTAAAACTCAAGCAGAAATTACCTAATTCCAATTAATATGATTTAATTCTACTAACACTTAATAATGCAAAATCAGTAGAAAAACGCATAGCAAACACACTATAGCAAAAATTTAAGCAAGAATAGAAGATCAAATACAAATGAAACTAAGTTCACTATCGATAACAGATACTACGCATCTAACTACTAGCAACAAACAGGTTTACACTCAGATTACACTATGATTAAACTAATAAGAGCAAGATCAACTAAAGAATTGCAGAAAATTAAAATAAGAGCTTTACCTGCATAACTGAAGCTAAGACCATTGATGTAGAAGGTGAAGCACTGAGCTACCTTTTCTAACTCAACACCAACAAAACACCCCACCAGCTTATTACAACAACTAAACCACCTTAATATTTAAACCAAGACCTCGAACCATGAATATATCTCGAACCAGCAACAATGTTTATGTTCATCCAGTGGGGATAAACATATATCCCTTATTCACTCAAAATCGTTTACATAAGCTATGGTTCGAGCTTATGCAAACAGTTTTCCATTATAACATTCAGCTTATAGATTTTAGATTGCATATATTTTGACAAAATAAACAAAACTCGAGATCAAAAGCTTATAAAACTGAAAGACGAATTTTATTAACTCAAATAAACATTACAACTTTTATAAAAAAGGAAAATACAATTTCTAAACCTAAACTAACATCATAACATTAAGTAAAGAAGGGATGATAATTACAATGAAGTTGGGGGGGTATTTATAGTTGAACGAGAGGTGAGGGGTGAGGCTGTTGGTGATGATTCGAGCAATTTTAGACCCTTGGATGAGCATCTCACACTCTCTTTCCTGTCCATCTTGATCCTACGGTTGAAAATCACTCTTGTGCACACGGATCACCAAACTGGACGATTTGTGCTTCTTTTAAGCTGATGTGGCATGTGATTGGCCAATCATAGGCCTTTGATGACGAATTGGGGTACTTATGTGGCACTTGGTACTAAGCATCTTGTACCCTGGAAATTAGGGTTCTTAAAACTGCTATCCTTTTTCCCCTTTTGTTAACCAGGTTCATCCCCTTTCTTTCTCTCTTGTCACTTTTATTTATTTTTCTTTTCTTTGTGTTTCTTTTGACCGAAACGTTGACCACAAATGTATATAAACCTTCATTCGTTTATTTCCTTTCTTGGGCTTGGACCCAAATTTGACCAAAATGTATATAAACCTTCAATACGTCTCATTTTCTCTTGATTTGGGCTTGTATATGGGCTTGGTGAAATATTCAAACTCGTGTCGATTTTTGCCGGTTCTTGTGATCTTGGTACCTACACACACGAAACAATAAAACAAACATATGCAATGCAATATTCATACAAAATATGCAATTTATGTCCGTTTTATGATATAAATGATATGAGTAATTATAAACCATCTGGCTTAGCTCAGTTGGCCACCAAGGTTGCACTAAGTGCTTTCTTTTGGGGAGGATTCCTGGAGGTCTTGGGTTCAAGACCTGCCAAGGGCCTTTCAGGCGAAGCGGATAAGGAGTCTAACTTAACTAGGCGCGAGTTCGAAGAAGACATTCTTCCGCTTGGATGTCATTGCACGACTCGACTCACTAACCACTAACATTTGCCGTTCTAAAAAAATAAAAAAAATAAAAAAAATGATATGAGTAATTACACTCATATCAGTGGGTACAATGGTCACACCATTGATAGGTGTTTTAAAATCATTAGGTACCCCACTGATTTTGGGAAGAAAAAATCTAGTCAAAACTTTAAAGGGAAAAATGTTTCAAATAACTCTGTTGGGTCTACTTGTATAAATGGTTTCACTGATGAATAGATGGCTACTTTTCTCTCTTTTATTAAGGATAACAATGGAACTAGAGAGAAGGTGCAGGCCAATATGGAAAGTATCTATTTTAACTCTAGCAAAATCTTTAATGATAATTTCAAAAGGTTTTAGTGTTCTAACACTAGTGCTAAGTCTGGTATGAACTATAATAGGAAGGTGGTAGATTATGGGGCTAACCAGCATATGATCAACACGATAAAGAGTTAGATAATGTATATGACATCTCACACCTTAATATCAAAGTTGTTCACCCTAATGGGAATGAGGTTATCATATCTAAAATTGGAAACCTAAGATTTTCTGATGGGCTGATTTTGTTTGATGTGCTTGTTATACCTGAATATTGTGTCACCTTCATCTCCTTCATAAATTAGCTAAAGACAATAAAATCTTTGTTGTGATTGATGAGAGTAAGTGTTTTTTTTGTGAATCAAGATTTGAATCTGAAAAATGTCTTGGGGATTGGTAAACAGTGTAGTGATTTATACTATTTAGACACTCAAGGTACTAAGGATAATAGTTGTAACAATGTCATTTCTTGTTCTCTGTCCCACTATGATTAGCATTGTAAACTTGGCCACCCTCCTTACCCTGCCCTTAATGTGCTAAAACAGTCTTTAAAAATAGATAAAGATGATAAAACTATTTTTGTGAGATATGTCAAAGAGCTAAGCAAACTAGGAAACCTTTTCGTTTAAGTGACACAAGACAAAAATTCTTGGTGATGTTGTACATTTAGATTTTTGACGTCCCAATAAGGTAGCCAGCTATTATGTTCATAAGTAATTTTTAACCGTTGTTGATACTATATCAGGGCTATTTGGGTGTATCTTATAAAAACTAAAGATGCAGTCATGTTTTCTATTGAAATCTTTTATAATCTAAGTAAAAATCAATTTAAAAGAAATGTCAAGATTTTTAGAAGTGATAATGAAACAAAGTTTGTAAATCATAACTTCAAGTTTTGCAATGAAAAAGGAATCATACACCAGACATCTTGTGCATACACCCCACAACAGAATGGTGTTGTTGAAAGGATACATAGACATCTACTAAATGTTGTTAGATGCCTTATGTTTTAGGGGGGGATCCTCTAAAATATTGGACTAAATGTCTTATGACTGCTACCTATCTTATTAACAGATTGCCCTCTTCTATGCTAAATGGAAAATCTCCTTTTGAAATGATTTACAATATCTACCCTAGTCTCTCTCATATCAGAATGTTTGGTTGCCTTTGTTTGGCTAATATTCTTAATAGTCATGATAAACTTACTAATAGATCCGAAAATGTGTTATGATGGGTTATTCTGGTTCTCACAAGGGGTATAGGGTGTATAGTCTTAACAGATATCAGTTTCTTGTTTCTAAATTTTTAAGACCATATTTAATTTTAAAGATTCCGCTTCTAAAGCTAATAAAGATAAGAACTCTAATGTTTTTCAAGATATAAACCTGTTAACCTTTTTTGATCATGATAACCTTGAGCTTACTAATGATGAAGAGATAGTAAGACATAGTCATAATAGTGACCATGGGTCACTGGGTGAAAGTAGCCACTCTAC
Source organism: Glebionis coronaria (assembly GCA_025667525.1). NCBI lineage: Eukaryota > Viridiplantae > Streptophyta > Magnoliopsida > Asterales > Asteraceae > Glebionis > Glebionis coronaria. Next base: position 643,341,774 of record CM046876.1, read on the forward strand.
ACCCTTTGGTGACAATGTGCACACTACAAATTCATCCGCTAGTGAGGGTGAACACCATAGCAGTGATGACAATGATGCCAAGGTGTCAAAGGAGGCTACCACACTTGATGAAAATATTAGTTTTGAAGGAAATGTGGATTTCAATCCCAATAATCATGCTCATGGTAATCAAAACCTAAGGAGGTCTTCTAGACCTTCTATTTTTCCAAAAAATTACAATGATTTTTTGTCAACTCTAAAGTCAAGTATGGTTTTGAAAAATTTATTAGTTACTCTAAATTGAATGCTGATATTTTGTGCTTTGCTACTAAACTCAATAAAAGTAATGAACCTAAGACCTTTTTTATGAACCTTGAGATGGTTGTGCTTCTTGAAAATGACAACTGGGATATTGTTGAATTACCTAAAGGTATAAAGGCCCTAGGTTGTAAATGGCTTTGGAAACTTAAGTATAAATCCAGTAGTGAATTTGAGAGGTATAAGGCTAGGGTTGTTGTTCAGGGCTTCGCCCAAAAGGAAGGGATTGATTATGAGGAAACATTCTCCAATGTTATTAATATGGATACCATTAAATGTTTACTTAACTTGGCCATTATTCAGTCCTGACATGTTTTTCAGCTTGATTAACAATGCTTTCTTTTATGGAGAACTTGAGGAAACTGTTTGCATGAAGCCACCTCAAGGATACTATCTTGGAGGTGACAACATGGTGTGCAAATTAAAAAACTCCTTTTATGGCCTTAAACAAGCCCCTAGCAATGAAATGCTAAGCTTACCTCAGTGCTTATTAAAAATGGATTCTGTCAAAGTAAATCTGACTATTCTATCTATTCCAAGTCTAATAGCAATGTGTTTCTTGCTCTTCTTGTGTATGTTGATGACATTATCATAACTCGTAATAAGGTTGGTGAGATAGAAAAATTTAAAATTTTTTTGAGAAGCAAATTCATGATTAAAGACTTAGGGAAGTTGAATTACTTTCTAGGAAATGAGGTTGTTGATACTCATGATGGTATTTGCTTAAACCAAAGTAAATATGTGCTTGATCTTTTGTCTAATTATGGTATGCTGGCTTGTAAGCATGTTAAGAACCATTTGTTGTCTAAACTTGTCATATCAAATGAACCTTCTGAAAGTGATCCTTGCTTGCTAATATTGTTGATTACCGAAGGCTCATGGGAAACTAGATATACTTAACCAACACTAGGCTTGGCATATCCAACGTTGTTCAATGTTTAAGCCAGTTTAGGCACTCTCCTTTGGAATCTCATTTGAAAATTGCTTTCGAAATATTGAGATATCTTAAAGGTTCTCCAGGTTTCGGCATTCATTTTAAGAAAACATATGGTATGACTTTTAATGCTTATTCTGATGCTGACTGGGCTAAGTGTGCGATTTCTAGAAAGTCTGTCACAGGGTATTGTGTGTTTATAAATGATAATCTGATTTGTTGGAAAAGTAAAATTCAAAATACTCTCTCTAAATATTCATCTGAGTGCTCTTGCCTCAATAACCAGTGAAGTGATCTGGGTATTAAAAGTCTTGAAAGACTTGCAGTATGAAAACCTGCTCCAAGTTACACTTCATTGTGACAATAATTCAGCTATCAAAATAGTTGCCAACCATGTTTTTCATGAAAGAACAAAACATCTTGAAATTGAATTACATTTTGTGAGGATTTTTTTTTAAATGGTGTTGTTAGAACTTCAAAGGTGGATTCTACAAATCAAATTGCAGACATCCTAACAAGTGATTGGATACAGATCATCACAATTAACTTGTTAGAAAATTGGGCATGATAAATTTGTATGGGTTACCAGATTGAGGCAGGATGTTAAAATTAAGGACCCTATCTGCTAACCTATCTTAGTTTAAGGGTCTAATGTTGGTTATCTTGATGTTTCAGTTTTCACCCCTTTAGACTAGCAGTGATAGATGTCTTAGACTAAGAGGACTAAAGTTGTCACTATGGGAAAGTGTTTATCCAGCTTGTTTTAAGCCCAATCCCAAAGACTCGGCCCATGGTGCACAACGGATACTTTGTGTTTATTTACCCTAGCCACCTCATTTGTGAGAATGTGTTACTCTCTCTTTATTGATCTTTGTAATCTTAGTTCTTTCTTATCACTGTCTTTTGATCTTGTAAAATTATTATTATGTAGATAATAGATCTACACATGATTCTATGATTCCAAGTGGTAGATTGATATGTTTATAACTTTTGTTTATTTAAATCTTGATTTATATTAATCTAAAACGTTTTAATATATATTGAATCATGTTTTTTTTTTAAACAATGTATTCAACTTTTACTGATCTACTCGTGGTTTACAAAGTTTAAGTGTATAGTTGATCTAACTATACATATATCTAGACATAGAGAAAATTTTTCAAGTGAAATATTGTTTTGGTTTATAGCAACATTCGATATTCCCTCACAAAGCTTCATTCAAAGTTTCAAATCGTACTCGTTATTTATATAACAAATGATGATACGATAGGATGCATGTTAGTGTTTGTCTTTTTGCGTTTATATAAGTATATGATATGTTACTATTTTTTGATGCGATTTGGTTCGGTTTTTAGTTTTACCTGAAATTATTTAATCCGAACAACGCGAACCGAATAACCCGTTAGATCCAAAACCCGAACCGAGAAAGCATGACCGTAAGTTACGCTAGACATATATCTACATGCTAGGCCCTTTTGTTAGTTTCTGGGCTAAGATTTAGGTCCATAACCAAGCACTCTCTATAGTTGCTACTGGGGCAAATTAATATGTTACACAGGTTTAAAGGAACAATGACAAAATTCAACCATCTTTCTTAACCTTTTTTTTTTTTTTTTTTTTGAACGGCCATCTTTCTTAACCTTTTGAGGGCGAAATAATTGCTCGAACCATGAAATTATAATTAGAAATGTTTTTACGCACATTATGGGTTGAGAACAAATTTAGGCTCCTAACTCTTAGGTATTCTAACCATGCTTCCTATATATAGAATGACCCAAAATCGAAAAACATCTTTAGTTCTTCAAATACAAGAACCTTAAACCCATTCGTCTCGATTTTCTTGAATGTGAAAATATATTTATCTCTGCCTCTTGTGATTGATTTGTGATCATTTCCGATATACTCATCAATCACAGTGGTTGTTTGATAAATAATATTTTCATGTTTACCAGTCGGAAGTGTTTATAATCGTAAGATTGTACAAACTTACATATCGTAGCTTAACATAAACACAAATTAATTTTAGACATATAATCATGGGGAAGGATTACGATATTGAAGCAGCGAAGCATTATCCATCACAAATGGAGGATCCTCAGCTTCGTTGGGGATTCATTAGAAAAGTTTATTCAATCTTGACATTACAATTGTTGTTAACGGCTATCATTGCCGGTATAGTAGTTATGACTCCACGAATTAACCAGTTTTTCCGTACAAGAAACGGTCTGATTGTGTACCTCATCATTGCCATTTTTACAATCATAAGTAAGGACGATTTGCGTCTAAGTTCATGTTTTATTTATAATGTCAAATAATTGAACCATTACGCAGCTGCTAAGACACTTACTTGATTCTTTAACTTGCAGTTATGCTTGTGATGAATTGCTTTCTGAATAAACACCCTATAAACATCATCTTGTTGGGCGTGTTCACTGTTATGTTTTCTATTATGGTCGGTGTTTCGTGTGTCTTCTCAAAAGGTATGATCTTTGCATATCTAAGTATAACTTTCAATAAGCATATAATAAGATTTTGAAGCACAATAAGCTAGGCACATACCCTCATAAACATTACTCGAATAGTTAGCACTATATCCCAAGAACACCCCGTACTAAAATCTTGACGTCGGTAAGTAGTCTATATAACCCGTTATATATTTTACAGGAGAAATCATACTACAGGCGAGTATACTGACCACGGTATTAGCGGTCAGCCTCACCCTCTTCACTTTCTGGGCAGCTAAAAGAGGATGGGATTTTAACTTCCTTTATCCATTTTTGTTCTGCACACTCATATTGATATTACTTTTTAGCATGATTGAGGTATATATATACAACAACTTAACTTGTTTCTTTGGTTCTTTCTTGAATTTTTCTAATCGCAACAATTTTTCAACGTATAACGATTGTTGTTTGATTTTTTGTTCCAACGACAGATATTTTACCCGATGGGAAGCATGGTGAGAATGGCAATCTCGTTTATTGTGGCACTTCTATACTGCGGCTTTATCATCTATGACACGGATAACCTCATAAAACGATGCAGCTATGATGAGTATATCATAGCTGCAGCCATGCTTTATGTTGACATGATAAACTTGTTTGTGACTATGCTTCAAATCTTGGGATTTATTGATGGCTAGAGAGGCTGCAACCAGGGTTTAACACTATGCTTTATAGATTTTGTATGCACTTTGTAAAGGGAGATGTGCTCATTTCAATTCTTAGATGTGTAATCCCTCTCAAAAGGGTTTAATTAGGAGTTGAATTACATCTCAACTTTATACTCTTTACGTTTCAAAATTATTGTCTCTCGACAAAACAAATATAATAAAAAAAATACATTTATTATAACATTCACTTTTTTACTTTTTGACAAAATGACACTTTTATTATTAACTAATTAGTTTAAGTCTTATCTAAATTTGATAATTATAACTTTCAAACAAAATAATATAATAAACTTAATCAAATTTTTTTTTCCATTATTAATAGTGAAAGTATATGGACTTTAAAATCGATAGTCGTGTGATAGGATCGAACTCGAGATCACGGGATTGCACACATTACGTGAAGAGTTAATTTATTTATTAAATATATTTATTATATTTATTAAATCAAACTGTAGCTAACGATCGTTAAGTAATTAAAAGTTAAGTTTTAAACGATCGTTATAGAATATTAAAGAAGCTAAAAGAAGGTGTCGGAAAGTTCCGGAAACCCCCTTTTAGCACATGTATATCCGGCCTAATAAGAGTCAAAGGATAGGGATGAAAAGTTTTAGGCTTTATCTTGTTTAAACCTTGGAAGATAAGTTTCCAAGGTGTATATAAACAAACCTTAAGGCCTCATAATTTTTCACTCTATATTCTTCTTTCTTGCTCTATACCGCCGGCCATATACACCCTTTTAGGGTTCATCTTTGATTTTCTAAAAGCTATTTTAGATCTAGTCCTAGCCCCTCTCTAGGGTTGTTGGGTAGATCTTCCATAGGCTTGGAAGGCTCGGTTCTGTTCGTGCTAGACTCACGATTAGCTCATCGTATCACGTGTGTACAAGATCGTGGTGTGATCTTATTTTAGATTACATCCTGGTGGTGTTCTTGATCTATTTTTACCGGTGATCGTTCTGCTAGGATAAAGGTATGTAACCATAGCCTTGATTAATTATAATTGTGTTATATAAAGATCTTGTTAATCTGCTTCCGCTGTATGCTCTTTAATCTATGTTAGGGTTTTTATAATTGTTATGATAATCATAAACCAACAGTGGCATCGAGAGCCGTTTTAACATGATTATAATTATCAAGATCTAAAGTTTTTTTTAACTAATATTGATTTGTGTTAAAATTACATGTTGTTTTTAGGTTTTATAAAAATTAGGGGTTTTGTTTTTTTATTGTTTTAAAAATGGCTTTGCCGTTTTTTTTATAAAAAAAAAAATTTTTTTTTTGTAAACCCTAAAATTACATGGTAATTAACTTTAGATGTATGCATGAATTAATTGTTATGTCATGTGTGGTTACGATCCGTAGTAGTGTTTTAATTGTTAAGAGAATATGGAAGATCCGTAATAAACATGCATGTTTTTTTACGGATCATTTAATTTTGATTGCTATTTGCTTCATTTGATTCAAAGTTTTAAAATTATGGAAGACTTTTTATGTTCATAAAAACCCTAGATTTGATGTTCTTTGAATAAATTGTTTGCATGTGGCTATTTGATTTAGTTTTTTTTTTGTACTACTTGTTTTCATGCGTTTTTTTTTTGTATGTCGTAAACAAGGGTAATTTTTTTTAAGAAAAATAATATGGACTAAATCTTATCAAAATTAATGAATTGTTTTGAGGTCTAAATTACATATGATTTGTGTTGATTAGAATTGCAATAGCAACTTAACGGCCTACTCAATTTTGACAAACTATAAAGTGGGTATAACGCACCGCTGGTCAAGTACCCGGTTAAGGAAGGAGGTGCTATGCTTTTACGCTGACCAAATTCCCGGCTCGCCTGTGCGTCAAAATTGGAATTACGTACGGTTGTTATTGGTATAATTCTTTAAGGTTGTTTGGTTTAACCAATACCTCAACTTGCAAATATATGATGAATTTTTAGTCTCACCAAAAAGTTTACTAAACGTTTTATTAAACTTATGCTATGGAGATGTATGCATACTTCTCCATACATGATTTTGACACCAAAATCTATACCCTAAAATTTAAGTCATATGCCCTCTAATTGACGAACACTTGAAGTTACAATTGTCGTCATATAAGATATCGGACGATGTTGTAATGGAGAGAAAACTTCATGACTGAATAAGATTGCACATGAAGGTTTTACGTTCTTTAGATTAGTCGACTTAATTGAGTTACTCAGTGAGAACTGGAAACTTAAGGCATAAAGAAGGGATAAAACATGTTTACAATGCAAATGTTTTTGGCAATGTAAATCCCTTACATATCTAGAAATTGCAATATGATTTGGCAATTATTGTTCGACAAGTTACTGTGTTGAATACATTTGTCACTAGCAGATCAATTGATGTGATAAATCTATGTCAATATGGATTCTAGTTTTTCAAGGAAAATACTATGGTTTTACTACCGGGGTAATTTTATTTTCTTGAATTTTATTATCGAAAATACTAATGTTTGAACTTATTTCTGTAGAAATGGCTCAACCCGAAAGCAATCTGACAATAAGCTCGGCGTTCAAAACTTTCTTTGAACGGCCTGAACTTACTGGCCCAAATTTCAATGATTGGTACCGCTCACTAAGAATTGTTCTGAGAGCAGCGGGTACTATCAATATCTTGGAAACTCCTTTTCCGGAGGATCTTGCTGAAGATGCATCTGATGCGGAAAGGCTTCAACACGCTGCTAACGTTAAGAAGCACCATGAGGTGGCTGCTGTAATGTTAGGGAGAATGGCTCCATCACTTCAAAGGAAGTATGAGCTATTTCCTCCTAAGCAGATGCTTGATGAACTCAAGGCAGTGTATGAAACGCCACAAGCTGTAGAGATCTATGATCTGGTTGATGCTCTACATAGCTGCAAGCAAGCTCCTGGAAAGTCCGTAAGTGCACATTACATGGAGATGAGGGGTTATATGGAACAACTCATCGCACTAGGACAACCCTTCGATCATAATATGGCTATTAACTTGATCAATAGGTCCCTTAATAAGGACTTCGGTGATTTCGTTCGTAACTATAATATGCATTGCACGGGGAAGACAGTTAATGATTTGCATGCAATGCTCATTGACTTTGAAAAGGGTTTGAAAGATAAGGCACCCACTGCTACTCCTCAAGTACTTTATGTACAAAAGGGTAGAGTGTTGAAACCAAAACCGCAAGTGAATAAGAAGCAGAAAGGCAAAGGCAAGGTTGATAAGAGCAAGCAAGTTGCGACTACATCAAAACCAAAGCAAAACTTTGCTAAGAAATCTCTGAAAGATGAGACTTGTCACTACTGCAAGATGACTGGACACTGGAAGAGGAATTGCTCTCTCTATCTCCATGAAATGGCAGAACATAAGAAGAAGGCTGAGCAAGTTGCTACAGCACCATCTTCAGGTAACTTATTTATGATAGAGTTATTTAATCTTTCATACAAATCAAACTCCTGGGTATATGATACGGGATGTGGTATTAATATTTGTAATACCCTGCAGGGATTTGAGTTGAAGAGGAGACTTACCTATGGGGAACAATTTATGCAAGTGGGCAATGGCGCACAAGCAGCAGTTGAAGCTATAGGAATATTTAAATTAGTTTTACCTTCGGGTTTAGTACTGTCTTTAAATAATTGTCATTATGCACCTACAATTGTTAGGGGTGTTATTTCCTTTTCTAGTATGTTGGATCTTGGATTTACTCACACGATTGATAATAATAGAATTTTTGTTTTCAAAGATGGTTTATTCTATTTTGATGCAATTTCTGTGAATGGTGTTTTTGAAATTAACATGCATGATATAAATCCCAAGAGGAAAAATAATTCTGTTTTTAGCATGAATAAGAAGAGTAAGTTAGACAAGAACTCTTCTTATCTTTGGCATTGCAGACTTGCCCACATTGGGAAGACTCGCATACAAAAGCTTCAACGTGATGGGCTTTTGGAAAGTATCAATGATGAATCATTTGATAAATGTGAATCTTGTATCTCTGGGAAGATGACCAAGAAACCTTTTAATAGCAATATTGAAAGGGCTACTGAACTACTTGGTTTGATACATACTGATGTGTGTGGACCACTTAGACATGTGTCAAGGAAAGGTGCTAGCTACTTCTTGACGTTTACGGATGATTATAGCCGTTATGGTTATGTTTATTTACTTAAGCATAAACATGAGGTATTTGAAACATTCAAAACGTTTAAAGCCGAAGTAGAGTTACAACTGGGAAAGAAGATTAAAGCTCTTCGTTCTGACCGTGGTGGTGAATATTTAAGTCAAGAGTTTAAAGATTATTTAAGTAAGAATGGAATTGTTCAGAAACTTACTTCTCCATATACTCCACAACAAAATGGTGTATCTGAAAGGAGAAATCGTACATTATTGGATATGGTACGATCTATGTTTAATCTTACAACTTTACCATTATCTTTTTGGGATTATGCTCTTGAAACTGCTGTTCGTATTCTGAATATGGTTCCCACAAAGAAGGTTGATAAGACACCATATGAACTATGGCATGGCAAGAAGCCATATTTGTCTTATTTGAAAGTCTGGGGTTGTGAGGCGTATGTGAAACGTGACTCTGGAGATAAACTCCAACAACGCTCAGTAAAATGTATCTTTGTAGGTTACCCTAAGGAAACTATAGGTTACTACTTTTATTATCCGGCTGAGAACAAGATAGTTGTGGCTCGGTATAGAGACTTCCTTGAAAATGATCTTGTAAATCAAGAATTCAGTGGGAGAAATAATGATCTTGAAGAAATTCTAGAAGATACATTGCCTTCTGAAAATACTAGCGATGAAATTCCTGTAGAACCAGAAAGTCTGAGTGTTCCACCAGAATTAATTCCTCCACGTAGGTCTCAAAGGGCTATACGTGCGTCGGACAAACTATGTCTATACATAGAGGATGATGAGGAGGAAGTAGGGGATCTTGGTGAACCTGCTAACTATCGATCCGCAATGTCTGATCCAGAAAAGTCAAAATGGATAGTTGCGATGAATGAGGAAATGAAATCCATGGAAATCAATGATGTTTGGAGTCTTGTAGACGCACCTAAAAATGCTAAAGTAGTGAAAAATAGGTGGATCTATAAGAAGAAAAGTGACATGGATGGTGATGTACAATCCTATAAAGCACGTTTAGTGGCTAAAGGTTTTACTCAAACTTTTGGCATAGACTACGAGGAGACATTCTCTCCTGTAGCAGACTTGCGAGCTATTAGGATTCTCATAGCTATAGCAGCATACTATGACTATGAGATATGGCAAATGGATGTTAAAACTGCCTTCTTGAACGGTCGCTTAGATGAAGACATCTATATGCAACAACCGGAAGGGTATGTTGATCCTAAATATCCAAAACGCGTGTGCAAACTTCAAAGGTCTATTTATGGTTTGAAGCAAGCATCACGTCAATGGAATAAGCGATTTGATGAAGAAATCAAAAAGTTTGGATTTATTCAAAATCGTGATGAGCCATGTGTATACCGCAAAGCTAGTGGGAGTAATGTAGTGTTCCTAATTCTATATGTCGATGACATATTGATCATGGGAAGTAACATTCCAAGACTTAAGGAAGTTAAGGATTATCTTGGTAAATGTTTTTCTATGAAAGATTTGGGAGATGCTGCATATATTCTGGGAATTAAGATCTATCGAGATAGGAGTAGACGGTTAATTGGTCTTAGCCAAGATGCTTATATTGATAAGATATTGAAGAAATATAACATGCATAACTCTAAGAAAGGTTTCTTACCGATGGAGGTTAAGCATGAGTTAAGTCATGAGAAAGATGCATCATCACCTGAAGAGGTGGCTTACATGAAGAAGGTGCCTTATGCTTCGGCTGTAGGATCTATTATGTATGCTGTAAGATGCACAAGGCCCGATGTGGCGTTTGCTCAGAACTTGGTCAGTAGATACCAACAGAATCCAGGAAAGTCCCACTGGACTGCTGTTAAGCATATTCTAAAGTATTTAAGAAGTACGAAAGATATGTTTTTGGTATTCGGGGGTAAACCAGACACAGAATTGAATGTAACAGGATTCTGTGATGCGTCCTGGCAATGTGATAAAGACGATACGAAGTCTCAGACGGGTTACGTGTTTGTCATCAATGGAGGAGCAGTTGACTGGAAGAGCAGTAAGCAGAAAACCATTGCTATGCATGCGACCCAATCTGAGTACATGGCCGCTTCAGAAGCTGCAATGGAAGCTGTTTGGATTAGGAAGTTTATTGGAGATCTTGGAGTGATGCCTTCAATTAAAGAACTTATTGATATATATTGCGACAACTCTGCGGCAATAATATTCGCCAATGACCCTGGAGTCATGAAGGGCGCCAGACACTTTAAACGTAGATATCACTACGTTCGAGAACAAGTGGAAGCTCGAGAAATAAAATTGATAAAAGTTCACACAGATGATAATGTAGCTGATCCTTTTACTAAGGCTTTGTCTAGGCCAAAGGTAGTTAAGCATGCCAAGGCAATTGGGCTGCAACTAGCTAGCGAATTCATGCAATAAATCTGTTGATTAGTATTTGGATAAAGGATGTAAGACATTATTGAATTGATGAAATAAAGTTTGGATTTCGTTTATTTTTCTGTTATTTGATTTTGTATCCTATTTTACATGTTTTAATCCATGAGCATTATGATGTTTCTAAATGTCCGTTGTCGATTAATAATATGGGAGTATTATTAAATTAAGACAATTCAAAATAGTGACAGAGTATACTTGAAAGTATATTGGTCAATTTTGGATGATATTTGATGGATCAAATATTGGACTTATCCCAACTATGTGATTTTACTTTATGGATCTTTGTCATTAAGTAAATCATAAATAGTTATCCTTAGACCTGAGATGCCAGAAAACTGCATTGAATATAGTGCATTTCTGTAAGGTAACCTAACGCTAAACGTAACTGGTAGTCATAAGGGTTATTTTCAGAAGTGTTGCGAAGTTCATGTGTTTTGCTTGTAGTCGAAATAGGATTCGTTTCCTTCAAATTATTATTTGAAGTATAAATACAACTGGGCCCCTCGGGGGAGTAGTAAGATGTTTGTGTGGCCACACCCAAATGTGTTTTGGTAATCTTGCTATATCCGTAAACGAGAAACAGAATAGTTAATGAAGGAATGACTAAGATCCATATCCTTATTAACAATGTATTTGAAATGAGAGGATAATAATAATGATTATATATCATTAAAAGGTTTTGTCCAGGAAGCCTTACTCGAGTTGTACTAGTGACATTGTTAGTGTAACTAGACGCTAATCAATGTGATCACGACATTCGAATTTTGTCCAAGTGGGAGCTGAAAGTTTATGGACTTTAAAATCGATAGTCGTGTGATAGGATCGAACTCGAGATCAAGGGATTGCACACATTACGTGAAGAGTTAATTTATTTATTAAATATATTTATTATATTTATTAAATCAAACTGTAGCTAACGATCGTTAAGTAATTAAAAGTTAAGTTTTAAACGATCGTTATAGAATATTAAAGAAGCTAAAAGAAGGTGTTGGAAAGTTCCGGAAACCCCCTTTTAGCACATGTATATCCGGCCTAATAAGAGTCAAAGGATAGGGATGAAAAGTTTTAGGCTTTATCTTGTTTAAACCTTGGAAGATAAGTTTCCAAGGTGTATATAAACAAACCTTAAGGCCTCATAATTTTTCACTCCATATTCTTCTTTCTTGCTCTATACCGCCGGCCATATACACCCTTTTAGAGTTCATCTTTGATTTTCTAAAAGCTATTTTAGATCTAGTCCTAGCCCTTCTCTAGGGTTGTTGGGTATCTTCCATAGGCTTGGAAGGCTCGGTTCTGTTCGTGCTAGACTCACGATTAGCTCATCGTATCACGTGTGTACAAGATCGTGGTGTGATCTTATTTTAGATTACATCCTGGTGGTGTTCTTGATCTATTTTTACCGGTGATCGTTCTGCTAGGATAAAGGTATGTAACCCTAGCCTTGATTAATTATAATTGTGTTATATAAAGATCTTGTTAATCTGCTTCCGCTGTATGCTCTTTGATCTATGTTAGGGTTTTTATAATTGTTATGATAATCATAAACCAACAAATAGTAGACCATTATATATTTTTTTGTAAACTTATGAACCCACACCATTCTAATGTATATATTCTTTATTCTTTATTGTTATAGAGTACTTTACAATAATATGATAAATTTTAGGTGCTTAGCAGCCTTAAGGTATACTTTAATTTAATTACTAGTAAAACGTACTTTAATTAACATGATAATACTTTTTAATTACTAGTATTTATTATAAAATGTAGCAACCCAATCACATGGTAATAAAATACTAATATACATAAAATAATTATGATTGTTGAAGTATCTTCATCTTTAATTAAAGAGTCATGGCCAAGGAATGCTTAATTACACCCACTTCAAGACATAATTATAAATTATTTTCTCTCATTTTTTATTTATTTCTCATGACACTGAAATCTTGGAATATCTAAAACTATAATAAAGAAAGAAATTTGAAATTTGGAAAGATTTAAAAAATTGCTTCTTTTGGTATCTTTATCCGCACTGTATGCAAATCTTGGAGTTTTACAATAGCAAAAGACAAATATGGTTAATTACTTTTGATTATTACATTATCATAATCATAATCATAATCATAATCACCCTGTTGTTCCACACCATGGGGCTAATTTTCGGCAATGTTCATTAATCTCTCTTCGTCTAAAAACTGTTGAGCATTCGGGTAGCTCGTCTAGATCAGCGAAAAATGACTCCTCGTCGTCTCGTATTGAAAAAATCTTTGCCATGTCGCTATCTTCGACTATGTCCCTAGCCATCATGGGACTTTCGAACATGGTTGATGATGTGGCGTCCAAGTCTGAAAACCATGCATATTGGTCGTCATTGGTTGATCCAAATGGCCCACATGATCCCACATCGAGGCTTGTGAACTTTTTGTCAGCTTCAGCTTCAGTTTCAGGTTCAGGTTGAGGTTCAGGTTCAGCTTCGGGCTCTAGCTCGTGATCATGCTTAGATTTTCTAGTGAGCATTCGGGGTTCTTCTTCCATTTGGTCATCACTATTGGAATTTGTCGGCTCGGTGGTGAGAGTGGAAGTGGTTGGTGGTGATGGTGGCGCGTTGTGATGATGGTTGTTGTTGCTTCTAGATGCCGGCCAAGCGTGGTTGTGTTCACACGAATACGTCACCATCACCATAGTAGGGTCCGTCCGGCTTCTTTCGACTTGTTTTCTTGCTGGACATCCTTTGGAACTACTACACCTATAATACCCCCTGCCAAAACAAATAATTGAGGTTTGTTAATTATTACTTAAACCTAAATTAATCTTAAGATAACTACTTTGTACTTATCCTAATACATATAAGGTTTTCCGACAAACTAAAGATATGTTATATGGAGAAACTATAATAGATGATAAAATTTAATTTTATGGAATGTTATAGACATATTAATGGCAATAATATGATATAATCCCAATATAATTACAAAAAACAAATTTACGGAAATCTTGTTCATAGTTATCATCCAAAAAATCATATTTTAATGAAAAACATTACTAAAATAGAACAAAATATAAAGGAAACAAAATAAATGGTTTTGTGATAAGATTTAAAATCACAATCTTCGTTAATTTAAAAACCGATTACGATTATTAATCCTTGAATCATGTTATTTGTTAGACAAGAATTAAACACTTGATGAGAAAAGAAAATGAAACAAAGAGAAACAATTCACTTCAACCTAACATTATAAAAATAACAATAAACAAATATGATGATGAATTTAGAGAAAAGGAATTAATCACCTTGAGATTCAGAGATTCAGTTTACATACATTTTAATATAGATATATATTGCTAAAATTAACATTTTACTGCAATGTTTATGAGGAATTGTTAACATAAATTAATGTTTTTTTTTGCTAAATAATAACCATGTAAAATTCTTGATTCATACATATTTTGATGAGATTTTCATACAAAAGGAATTATTTTAGTAGTACTTAACTTGACTGATCATGCATATAGTAAATTTGTGAAATACTAGTAACAAAGTTTACAGTGTAAATACCTAGGGTAAGGAGATCCTTTGATAGGTTTCTGGCCATATTTCCTCCATGCCCAAGAATCAGCCGGCGGAGCATTTGTCTCGCCCTTGAGCCGAGATCCCTCAACTTCTTTGATCGGTACGTGCACTACCCTTTTGTGTGTTCCACGTCTACTGTGATTAATTAAAAGTTGAACCATTAACTTTATGTCCTATAAGTGCTTTCAAAAGTGGTTATGTATAAAATCATATAACAAACCCAACCCAAACCCTAGAAACTGATTATATATAATTTGCAAAACACCCTGAGACCTCACCTATCTGGCAAATTGTTTGATGCAAGAAAACTTGACTCACCTTCTTTTAGGAGAAGAAGTAGATGTAGCCTTTGTGTCGTAAAACATAGGCGAAGGAGGAGAATCATCGCTATTTTCAGGAGAGTTTTGATTGTCTTCTAGATGAAAAGTACGAAATCCGACTTCCATGATCTTAAACTGTACCTTCTTTTAGTCCCTTTAACTCGATGTATACTTGCTTGAATGAATTGCACAACTATTTTGAGAGAGTAATTTGGAGATGAGAGAAGGTGATGATGAAAAAATGGGATTGATGAAATTGTGTATTATATGAGGGGTCCGAAATGTTGACAGATGCGCATTTGAATAATCTATAATTGTAAAGGACGTGCAGGCAAATGTGAAAGTAAAGCCAAATCTCAAAACAAAAGGTTTCATAATTATTAAATTATTCTTCCAATAATACATACTTAAGCTTCACCTAATATATGCAATTTTTAAATAAAATACAATTATTTAACTATATATCTTTTTTTTTTTATTATATGTATATCTACTTTATCTTTTTTACAAAATATATTAAAATTCCTGTCCACACTTGTCATAGAGTGAATAGATCCAAAGGTAAATTCTTTGAAAGATGGAAACAAAATTTCTATCCATTACTAAACTAAACACTGGCGTGATAATCTTAAAAATTATTAATATATTTATGTTATTTTGGAGTATTATATTGGAATATGTTTTACCAAGAAAATACAGAATCTTTTATCCATGTTGTGAAACTTTATGTCTCCTCATTGATAATGATAACAAGATGTTTACTAGGTTTATGTAATGTGTACCATCATGTGTGATCAAAAAAATATTTTCATCTACATTTTTTCATTTTCGAAATTATATAACGGCGATTTTATTAAAACTAACAAAAAATAAAAAAAATTACAAACTAATATTTTATTTTTAAAATAGATTAAGAATATAAATTAAGTTTATTATATTATTTTTACTCAAAAGTATTACAAATAATAAAAATTATAAATTAAATAGTTAAAAGTAAAATTATTATTGTGT
Organism: Glebionis coronaria; assembly: GCA_025667525.1. Classification (NCBI taxonomy): domain Eukaryota; kingdom Viridiplantae; phylum Streptophyta; class Magnoliopsida; order Asterales; family Asteraceae; genus Glebionis; species Glebionis coronaria. The sequence continues at coordinate 643,357,639 of CM046876.1, forward strand.
AAAAAAAAAAAAAAAAAACTGAAATAATAACGTTTTTATTAAAATGTATTATGTTTTTTGTCGTTAGATTATAATTATAAGACGGAAAAAAGTATTTGTTTTGTACAACAAAAATAATACTCAATCTTGTTAGAAAAGAATACCAGGTATGATATATATCTAATAATGTATACAACATAATTTTAGTATGTTGACAACTTTACAAAACGATTCCTCCTGTATTATTTATGTCAAATGTGAAAGGGTTACAACTACCTCCAATTGTGAAAGATACCTTTTTTGACAATGATTTTGATTGATTTAATATAATCCTGCGACTTTTTGGCAGTTCCCTTATCCTTTCTTCCCTCGTGGGTTTTGATTTTTAACTTTACTTTCAATATTTAAATGTGTTTCGTAAATGATAAATACAAATATTATGTGACATGACCTTATTTGGTGAAACATGTTCTTACTTTACACGATGTTACAACTTGTTTGATTATATATTTCTTATGGTTCTCAAGTGGTGATGTCTCATGTGTGAGGGTTAGGGCCGTGTTCGGTTTGAAAATCGTGTGTCATCATCGTTTTCTATCAACTATCAAGTGTTTTGTTTTCATTATCAATTAGGATATATCGTAGACTATTCGTCGCTATGCGCAGAGACACGTCTAGTTGTATTTGATATGTTGGTGAATTAGAGTTGGATTTTCATTTCATGATATTGGGGCCTAGTCATGTTGTATTAACATGCCATAGGGTTAGTTCACTAGTGTATTATGTTATAGGGTTTGGTTAGTTTGTTGGTCGAATCGAGTTTTTATATTGTAATTTCCATATCTTGTTAGTTTATGATATAATATTTATTACTTTTTTCAAAAAAATACGTGAAAAAGATTACAACAAAGCTAAAAAAGTTTCAATATTGCATATATGGTTCTTGATGATGAGATGAGATCCCCATAAATGCATATTTTAGCATATATCTAGCGAACACGTCCCCATAGGTTATTGAAGGGATAAGAACCAGGGACGATCATGGTTTGTGTGTCTGTGAGAGAAAAGAGTCGTCAATGAACATATCCCATTCATTTATCTCATTTTCATCCAACAGTTAAGATCCACTCATCTTATACCTCCATCTCATTTTATCCGCACAAAATAACACACACAGACACTTATCCCCTATCTCCCCGACCCATCCCTTAACCACCATCTCCACCAACCACCACCGCCAGTCACCAACCAACCTCGACTAACCCACCACTAACCACCTTTTTTCCGACGAGCTCCCCAACCACACACCTTCATCCGGCGAGATATCCATACAAACACCACCTTTCGACAATGAAGCTCTCGATAATCATCAACAACATTTCAAAAACCATTGAAACGAACCATAACTGAATCAGATCGAACCATAAAATAACCAATTAGGGTTTGATGCTCTAACCCAAATTAAATTAGGGGTTGAAGAACAATTCGTGCAACTTAGATTGATGTTATCGTAGATTTATATGCAAAAAAGAATGTTATTGTAGATTAATAAGGTGATTTTGGTTTTTGTTCCAATTGTCGATGATGATAACGTTTTAATTGAACATAATATTTTTAGATCTAGTTGAAGATGACAATATAGTAACTGCTCTAGAATCATATATGATTCTGAAATCATATACTGTATAATTCTGTAAATGAAAAAAAAAATGATTATGTTTGTATATATTTTTTGGGTTAGATGATTTTGGATATCCTTTTGTTTGTAAATGATTCTATTTAATGCAGAATCATATGTGATTCAGCATAAATCTTTACTATCAATATGAACCATATATGAATATTCGTTATGTTTGGTTAAATGCGACTGAATGTTCTTTTTGTTTTGTGAAGGCTAAGCATCCTTCGTGAAAAGCAGGAGATGTTACTGGGATATTTAAGCAATTGAGAAACAAGTGGCGAGATTTGATGCATCTCAACAAGCGACTACATTTATTGAATATCATACTTTGTTTATATTTGTATTTTTCATGTCATACTTTATTTTGATTTGGAATTTTCATTTTTTTGTTCCACTATCGGAAAAAGTGTTTGCGGATCTTAATACGACTATTTTAAGTGACTACTTTTAGTTTGATGTATCAGCAGATCAATATTTTTAAATTTATAAAAATCATATATGATTCAGGTAGAATCATATATGATTCTTGTAGACTAAGATATGACTCATTAATCATATATGATTCATAACAAAATCATATATGATTCTTAACAAAATTATATATGATTCTTGTAAAATCATATATGATTCATGAATGATATATGTTTCTTAATAGAAGTTTATTCACAAAATCATATATGATTCTTAACAAAAACCTTATTCTAAAACTCATATATGGTTCTTAATATAATGATTCTTAACCAAATGAAAGCAATGGAAATACACAAGCCAAAAACATATTAAAGTGTTGGACATACCCAAACACTCCACAATTACAATTGTTGTCAATAAACTGCAAAAACAAAACCGTCGGGTCACTAAGCATTCCATGTTTTTCCTGAAACCGTTTACCATTTCCTAAGCAAACTTTCCATGCTTCTCTACATCCATACACATAGTGAGCTCATCTTCTGTTTAGGAGGAGAGCATACATAAATGTCGTACAAATATGGCATGACCGTTTCAAGGCATGGATCCTCCTAAAAGAGTGATCATTGTTGACCATGATCATAAAAGACCAATATAGTCAGCCATACCATTGATTCTATAAATATAACTAACACATTTACTCTTCTCCACACCTATAAGTTACAAGCAAATCATTTAGCCATATATGAACTACAAGAAAACATAAAAACATCAACACTTGATATATAAACAATAATAACACATGTGCTTCTATCAGTTAGATTTCATGTGTGATTCTTGTCAAATATGACTGTAGTACACAATATGATTGTAGTACAACACTTGGAGCTTTTTTAAACAAACTTTCCATGTTTCTCTAATTCTATACACAAAGTAAGCTCCTTTTCTGTTTGGGAAGCAAGCATACATAAGTATCATACAAATGTGGCGTGACCGTTTCAACCTATGCGTCCCCTTAAATAAGTGATCATTGTTGACCATGATCATAAAAGACCCAATATAGTCGGCCACACCAATGATTCTATACATATAACTATCACATTTACCCTTCTCCACATCTATAAATTACAAGCAAATCATTCAGCCACATATGAACTGCAATAAAATATAAACACATCAACACTTGATTTATAAACATAAGAACACACATACTTGTATCAATATGATTTTATGTGTGATTCTTGTCAAGTTGATTATAGTACAACACATATGATTGTAGTACAACACTTGAATATATCAATATAATTTTTGTCAAGTATGATTTAGAAATCATATATAATTCAGTATGAATCTACTGAATCATATATGATTTATCCATGAATCAAATATATTCTACAAGAATCATATATGATTCTACAATAATCATATGTATATGATTTTATCAAACAAAAAAAACAATTAAGACTACTGATGTAAAAATCTAAACACATAGCATATAAGAAATAATCAATCCATAACCACAACAACAACAATCATATATGATTCTCAATAAAAACTTTAACACATCAACAAGAAAATTATGAGTCAACTACTACTAATTCAACATAAAATCATATATGGTTCTCTAAAAAACAAATAAGCATTCAAAAACACATAGCATTCTTTCAAAAGCATAAATTCATACAAATAAGATCATTTAAAAAGACTTATCTACTGATGTAAAACGAGAATAAGTATAAAAATAAGCAAAATCAAACTAAAAATCAATTACGCATAGTAAGCATAATAAGAAAACTTACCATGATTGGCATGTACCGATGGATTAGATGAGGATTTGATATTAGATTTCCCCTTGTTAGTCGCATATTCGTTTAGAATATCTAACAATTGTGTGATTTGAGAGTAAAATTAGGTTAGGATTAGATTAGATCAAAAGAGAAAGGATGGAAGGTCGTGGTTATCGTGGTGTTTTTAATCAATGATGGTTAGTAGCTGTAAAATCCGTATTTACAATCCATGAACAGTAATTACACGCAGTCTCAGATTAAATTAGTAGTTACGCAATTAATTATTTCAGAAAAATAAATAAAGGTATTTATTCAAGTATTACGAAATAAGTATTTATTTAGAAAATAAATAAAAAATGTCGGAGTATTAAACGAAGGTTAATCACGAACATCACGTAAATAATTATAACACGAAAAATTACAAGTATGCTTGTGTTTTTGTCTGTGGGCTGGCGGATAGAAACAAGAACAAGGAAGACTGGGCTTTAGGCCCAGCACGTTTGAAAAGTTCACAACGGGAGACAAATGCATACTTTTATCTCATTTAACATATCACAAACAAAAACTAGGGTTTGAGTGGTGTTGCTTCGGTTTCCGCCGGCTAGAACAAAACACAGGGGAAAACGATTTTGATTTTTTACAACTGATTTGGCTTATTTGTTCATAGTCAATTCCTAATCACGTCTAAAGGTAAATCCTATTATTCTTGTCTTTAATTTTGTGTCACGTGTTAATTAATAAAAGATAACCATGATATTAAAGATGTCGCTTGTGGGTTTTGAGTGTTGCACGCAAACCGAGACACACTAGGTGTCCCAGTGTTCGATTTCTTTGACCCATCTGTATAGGCTGTTTGGGGATGGTGTTAGACGGTAGCGAACCAAACCACAGGGGTTGTTTGGTTTAATAAACATCGGGTATCATTGACCAACATGGGGTGTTTGTGTTGTATTTAGTGGCAACCGAGACCTATAGGGTCTCGGTGGGTCTTAGTGGTTCAGCAGAGGGGACGTTTGGCTAGACAGTGAGCAGAACCGGCTTGGCCGGTGGGAACTTAGACCAGCGCATGGGAAACGACGCATGGCAGTAGGTACCTTGGGCACAACAGTGGCAACCGACACAGGGTCGGTTGTTGTTGTAGGTTTTGGCAGCAGGACCACAGCCGACCGGCTGTGGAGGTTTTGATTCACGGTTGACCCGCGATAAGATGTCTCAGGGAGCCTTTGACTCAGGTTGTCGGGTTTATCTACGATAAGAATTTTAGAAGAAGGTTTTATAAATATTAGATCATTTAGTCAATTAAGTTTTTATACCTTAATTATACGCGTTACAAATGTTATTTTATTTTAATTGTATATTAAATAAATAATGTTTAACTAGTTTTATAAATGAAAAGATATGATACTTATTAAATGATTTAATCCGTTTTGAAACTATTTGGAAACCTTCTAATTTAGGAAACTTTCTATTTATAGCATATTACTATTTATAGTAATATTGTAAATTTAGAATACATATTATAAAGTAATCGAAAGTACAGGAATACATTTATCAGTAATATTGTAAAACAGTCATAATTTACCAGATTATACACAAACAGTAATACAAGAATGAAATAAATGAAACTAAGAACAGTTAAGATCAATAAAAATAAACAGATATCAGAGAACTCATTCGCGTCCGTTATTCATGTATCTTTTGTGAAGTCAGAGTAGGAGTTTCATCGGCTTTTCCTTGCAGTCAGTTACTGGAGACAAGGTACGGATTTCCCGTCCTTCAGTAAGGAATTTCTTTCTAATGCATGATTAGGATTCCCCGTCTATAACCATCTGTTTTTCCGAGTTATATGTTTAAAAAACTTTACATGATTGCCATGATAACTATAATAATTACCCGAGCTTTATATACATGCATGACCAGTTATTACTAGTTTCGGAGCTACCGTAACCATAACACTTGAGGCAACGGTGTCATGACTCCTCCACGGGGGAGTGATTTCTCGCAGCGTCCCATTTATTTCAGCTTGGCCATTTTATCAGTATTATCAGCGGGACGTATGGGTGCATCCTAGGTTATCAGTTTACAGCTTATCAGGTGAATGTGATGTGTGCTCTACACCCTTCACATTGGAGTTGATCCCTCCACCCAGCTTATCAGTTAGAGGTCACCGCTCTACAACATGACGAGGTCACCCCTCTATGTATTCATGCAGACGTTGTTACAGTACATGACCTATATAAGCTCTTGGCACTTAAAACACAGTAAATGCATGTTTTTAGATTTAACAGATAAAATTCAGCTTTACTAATTATAAATCAGACATTTTAGAACATACACAGTTTTCCGTTGCACTTTACTTATCAGTTTTATAGTATCAGTATTTGTTATCTGTTTCATTCAAGTACATTCTTATCATGCTTTATATCCGTTCACTGGGCGTTATGCTCATCCATAGTTTTCCTTTCATGTTCCAAACGACAGGTACACAAGGACGCTCTTAGGATTCTAAGAGAGTATGTGCATTCGATGGAAGCTATCCAGACTTCTTTACTCTATGCACTTCATACATTACTTTACTTGTTTGGACATTGTTTAGTCCTTCCTTACAGTAGTTAATTATTTTTATTTGAGCTTATGTTGGACTACCGATGTTTGATTCCGGTATTTCCGTTATGGTCAGTTAATGTTTATAAGACATTTGTCTTGCATTCTTTGATGACACGCCATAGATACATGTAACGGTCTACTTATCCAAGTGGGGTGTTATAATTATGGTATTATAGCGCAAGGTTCGACCTTTAGGCTCTAAAACTTGACTTGTGACTAGTGGGTAGTCACCATGCACTTCCTATATTTTGTCGTTGTTATCATTCATGTTTCTCATGCATTTCATCAGTCAGTTTTCTTAATTTTGTCTAAGTAAAAGGTTGGTACATGATTGACCATATTTAGTCGTATGTGCTTTTATTTGAGTTTTCGTTTTGTTCAACCGACCCATTGGCGTTCACCTGTACTCATGTCATATTCATGTTTTCAGTCGAATGTTATTTTCTGAACCGACCCATAGGCGTTCACCAGTACTCATGTCATATTTTGTTGGCTATGCCTTCATGAACTGCCTCATGCATATTTCAGATTTCTTATTTCATGTTTCTAACAAGTTAATCATCTTATCCTCTTTAAACTTTCAGATGCCACCCAAACGTAACAATCAGAATGGTACTACAGCTGCTGATATTGCTGTAGCTGTTCAAGCAGGTGTGCAAGCCATTCTATCCCAGATTCGGGATGAGATCGAGCTGAGTGCCAAAATAGACCTCAGATCAATAACAACCCTCCTCCTCCACCACCTGCCACTTTAGCTATCTAGTTAGAAAGTTTAATAAACAGAAACCCCGATCTTTTGAGCAGACAGTAATTCCAGCGTACGCAGAAAGCTGGATTTCTCATATGGATAAAATCTTTGAGGCCATGGATTGCGGGGATGCCTTCAAGGTCAGGCTAGCTGTTTACAAGTTGGAGGGTGATGCCTTACATTGGTGGAGGGCTTATAAGCTGACAAATGGGGGAGATGATTGGGTGCTCACATTGACTTAGACACAATTCAAGGCGCTATTTTATGATCAGTTTTTCCCTCATGCTGAGTAGGCAAGACTGAAAAGAGAGTTTTACTCCATCAGTTAGAGGAATGGAAAGAACAGTATGGATTTCATGCAGCGATATCTCGGGTTGGCTAGATTCTTGAGAGTTGCTGCAGGTACCGCGGAGGAGCAGGCGATACACTTTCGCTGGGCTCTTCACTCCTGGACTACAGATAGACTACTTAGTGCCACGTACACTAACGTGTCACAGGTAGCTAATGCGGCTCGTAATGTAGAGATGCTTTGTGAAAGGGATAAGCTCGAGAACGTAGAGCGACTTGAGAAGAGGTATATTCCATTCAGCAGACTTAAACAATTTAACTCTTGTACTTACTTGACAATATATATCATGCACTATCCAATTATAATCTTTCAGACACAGGAGGAGGAGACCGATCCCAGTCGGCTACTCAATAGCAGAGCTACAGAAATCACGGCCAGTCTTCTGACCTTAACCGATCAGATAAGAGAGGCGGCGGTGACAACTACCGTGGCAGCTAAAACTCATCTGGCAACCACATGTGATTCTTTACGCTTCACAATACCAAACTATTGTGTAAAACATATTCTAACTTTCAGCATGTCAACAAAGATGTTGGACAGGGGCGTGACCAAAATCGCAGAGGTCAGCAGTTTGCCCGACCAGCAAATTCTTGAAATAAAATATCATAACTCAGCAACCTTATCCCAGTTATGTCACCATGATTGTGACACTCGTACATTTTCTTGAACCAGGTTCACAGCAAACCAGAGCAACTTATACGGGGTATACTAATCCCACCTGTATCACCTGTGGGAAGAAACACCCTGGACCATGTCGCCGTGGTTCTAGTGGTTGTTTCAAGTGTGGATAGTCAGGTCACATGATGAGAGATTGTAAGAAGGGGGATGCTGCCGGTACCTTAGGCCATACTCCTCAGATTTTACCTCTACCACTACCACTACCACCAACATATGTCGCGTTTATACCACTACCAAGGAGCAGGCTAATAAGACCACAGGTTCCATCACTGGCATTTTGTTTATAAACGGACAGGCTGCATGCGTTCTTTTCGATACAGGCGCTACACATTCAGTTATATCTACTTCATTTGCTGCTAGTATAGACATGACCCCTACACCACTTGATAGTGTGCTAAGTATATCTACACCCATGCGAGACTCTGTACGCATTACTCAGGTGTACATGGATCTTCCTCTAGAGTATGACGATAAAATCCGTCCAGTTAGTGCCCTTCCTCTAGACATGTGTGAGTTTGATGTAATTCTAGGTATGGATTGGTTGTCAACGCATCGTGCCACTATAGATTGTCATGCATACCGAGTCATATTCGGTGATGTTAAGACACCATAGTTTGTTCACCGTGGTTTTCTGTCAGGAAAAGATGTTCAGATTATTACAGCTTTACAGGCCCGTGCTTTATTATACCATGGCTGTGAGGGTTTCCTAGCTACCGTTCATGACACTGCCTTCTGAGACACCTTCACTCCATTATCAACCAATTGTGTCAAACTTTCTTGATGTCTTCCCAGAAGAACTTCCAGCCATACCTCCTATGCGAAAGGTAGAGTTTGGTATCGGTCTTATTCCAGGAGCAGAACCAGTATCCAAAGCTCCTTACCGTATGGCTCTCGTTGAGCTTAAGGAACTAAAGGATCAGCTTCAGGAACTTCTAGAAAAGGCTTTCATCCGTCCGAGCGTGTCACCATGGGGCGCGCCAGTTTTGTTTGTCAAGAAGAAGGATGGTAGTATGCGGCTATGTATTGACTACCGCGAGCTGAATAAGCTTACAATTCATAACCGTTATCCACTTCCTCGTATCGATGATTTATTTGATCAACTTAAGGGTGCCAAGCAGTTCTCCAAAATTGATTTACGGTAAGGTTACCATCAAATGCGTGTAAAAGAGCAGGATATATCCAAGACTGCTTTTCGCACGAGGTATGGTCACTACGAGTTTGTTGTCATGCCATTCGGCCTCACGAATGCGGCAACAGTATTCATGGACTTGATGAATCGAGTCTTCCATGAATTCTTAGACAAGTTTGTGATTGTATTCATCGACGATATCCTAATCTTTTCTAAGTCTAAAGAAGAGCATGAGGATCACCTTCGTACAGTTCTGTAGATTCTCCGATAGGAGAATCTTGATGCTAAATTTTCTAAGTGTGAGTTCTGGGTGAATAAGGTGGCATTTCTAGGCCATATTGTTTCAGCAGAGGGGATCACCATGGATCCTACAAAGGTAGATGCTATCACTAAATGGCCGAGACTGAAATCTGCCACAAAAGTACGCAGTTTCCTTGGATTAGCAGGATACTATCGTAGATTTGTAGAGAACTTCTCACGTTTGGCATTACCGTTGACCAAACTTATGCACAAAGGAGATAAGTCTGTATGGACTGATGAGAGAGAACGGAGTTTTAAAGAACTCAAACAACGTTTAATTTTAGCACCGATCCTTGCTCTCCCATCTGGCATAGGTGGATATCAAATATACAGTGACGCTTCAGGGAAAGGTTTGGGTTGTGTACTTATGCATCATGGGAAAGTCATTGCGTATGCTTCACGACAGCTAAAGCCGTATGAGAAGAATTATCCCACGCATGACATGGAACTTGTGGTAGTCGTCTTTGCTCTCAAAATCTGGAGACATTATCTGTATGGTGAGTCGTGTGATATCTTCACCCACAAAAGTCTCAAGTATATATTTACATAGCGGGAGCTGAACATGAGACAGAGGCGTTAGTTGGAACTGCTGAAACACTATGACATTAACATTCAGTATCATCCAGGCTAAGCGAATGTAGTGGCAGATGCCCTCAGTAGAAAGTTAGGGATGATTGATGGCACCAAGGTTAAGGAGGAGATCATACTGGACTTGGAGCGGTATGATATTGAACTCTTAGTACGCGGACAGACAGGTTACTGGGTTATTTTGAGAGTGGAACCAGATTTACTCTCTCAGATTAAAGTTGCACAGAAGGATGATGGTGAAATCTGGGCGATTGTCCAGAATATTGACAAGCAGATTGAGTTTCGTATCGATGATGTTGGTATTGTATGGCAGGGGTACCAAACTATGTGTTCTAGAAAACCCTACTCTCAGAGAAGCCTTACTGACTGAGGCTCACAACTCTTCGTTTTCTATCCATCCAGGTTCCACCAAGATGTACCACGATCTTAAGCAGCATTTCTGGTGGAGCGGCATGAAGCAGGATGTCGCCACTTTTGTTTCCAAATGTCTAACCTGCCAGCAGGTTAAGATAGAGCATCAACGTACTAGTGGCCTACTTCAGCCATTAGATATTCTAATGTGGAAATGGGACAAGATCTCTATGGATTTTTCCACCGGGTTACCACAGACTCAGAGGAAACATGATGCAATCTGGGTCATTGTCGACTGTTTGACCAAGTCAGCACACTTCATCCCTATCCGTAAAGATTTCTCAGTCAGTAAATTAGTAGATATATTCACGAAGGATATCATACGATTACACGGTACACCTTCAGATATAATATCAGACAGGGATCCACGATTCACTTCACATTTCCGAGAAGGTCTGCATAAATCTTGGGGAACCAAGCTCAAGCTCAACACAACCTTTCATCCGCAGACGGATGGTCAGTCAGAGCGTACCATCCAGACCTTGAAGGACATGCTACGCGCTTGTGCATTCGAATGGACAGGTAATTGGGATGACTATATCTGCTTGGTCGAGTTTGCCTACAACAACAGTTGGCATGCTAGTATCAAGTGTGCTCCCTTTGAGATGTTATACGACAGGAAATGGCGTGCTCCGATATGTTGGGATCAGGTTGGAGAACTTTTAATTGAGGGACCAGAATTAATAGAGCTGACCAATGAAAAGGTCGCCATTGTTAGGGCAAAGCTGCAAGAAGCACGTACTCGCCAGAAGAGTTATGCCGACAAGCATCGCAGAGATCTAGCATTTCAGACTAGTGATCGTGTTTTCCTCAAAGTATCACCAACACGCGGGGTGAGACGTTTTGGCCTCAAGGGAAAGCTAAGCCCTCGCTACATCAGACCGTTCGAAATCCTCGAACGTGTCGGTGAAGTATCTTATCGATTGGCGTTACCGCCTCAGCTTTCACACGTTCATAACGTGTTCCATGTATTACTACTCAGAGGGTACAACTATCATGAGCTTCACAAAGTTAGTTATCCACTCGATCAGATTCGAGAGGACCTATCTTATATTGAAGAACCCGAAGCAGTCTTAGATCGCCAGGATCGAGTTATGAGAAGGAAGACTATCTCTTCCGTCAAGATCCTATGGAAGAACCATTCCGAGCGGGATGCCACTTGGGAAACAGAGGAGTCTATCCGGACTTCTTATCCTCACTTCCAGTTATGATTCGGGTATGTCCTTCAGTTATATGTCTTCCAACTTTCATTTTCTTTCAGCCTATGTCTTCTTTTAGCTTATATAACTTCACCAGCTTAATTTACCTTTAATTCGAGTACGAATGTTCCTTTTAGAGAGGGAGAATTGTAAAACCGCAGCATTATCACATCCTTAATTCGAGGACGAATTATTTTTTTAGAGGGAAAGAATTGTAAAACCCGTATTTAAAACCCATGAACAGTAATTACACGCAGTCTCAGATTAAATTAATAGTTACGCAATTAATTATTTCAGAAAAATAAATAAATGTATTTATTCAAGTATTACAAAATAAGTATTTATTCATAAACTAAATAAAACATGTCGGAGTATTAAACGAAGGTTAATCACGAACATCACGTAAATAATTATAACACGAAAAATTACAAGTATGCTTGTGTTTTTGTCTTTGGGTTGGCGGCTAGAAACAAGAACAAGGAAGACTGGACTTTAGGCGCAACCCGTTTTAAAAGTTCACAACAGGAAACAAATGCATACTTTTATCTCATTTAACATATCACAAACAAAAACTAGGGTTTGAGTGTTGTTGCTTTGGTTGCCGCCGGCTAAAACAAAACACAGGGGAAAACGATTTTGATTTTTTACAATTGATTTGGCTTATGTGTTCATAGTCAATCCCTAATCATGTCTAAAGGTAAATCCTATTATTCTCGTCTTTCATTTTGTGTCACGTGTTAATTAATAAAAGATAACCATGAAATAAAAGATGCCGTGTGTGGGTTTTGAGTGTTGCACGCAAACCGAGACACACTAGGTGTCTTGGTGTTCGATTTCTTTGACCCAACCGTATAGGCTGTTTTGGGTTGGTGTTAGACAGCAGCAAACCAAACCGCAGGGGGTGTTTGGTTTAATAAACAACGAGTATCATTGACCAACATGGGGTGTTTGTGTTGTATTCAATGGCAACCGAGACCTATAGGGTCTCAGTGGGTCTTAGTGGTTCAGCAGGGGGGACGGTTGGCTAGACAGTGGGCAGAACTGGCTTCGTCGGTGGGAACTTAGACCAGCGCGGGGGAACGACGCAGGGCAGTGGGTACCTTGGGCACAACAGTGGCAACTGACACAGGGTCGGTGGCCGCTGTGGGTTTTGGCAGCGGGACCACAGCCGACCGGCTGTGGACGTTTTGGTTCACGGTTGACCCGAGACTAGATGTCTCGGGGAGCCTTTGACTCGAGTTGTTGGGTTTATCTACGATAAGAATTCTAGAAGAACGTTTTATAAATATTAAATCATTTAGTCAATTAAGTTTTTATACCTTAATTATACGCGTTACAAATGTTATTTAATTTTAATTTTATATTAAATAAATAACGTTTAACTAGTTTTATAAATGAAAAGGTATGATATTTATTAAATGATTTAATTTGTTTTGAAACTATTTGGAAACCTTTCTAATTTAGGAAACTTTCTATTTATAGCAGATTACTATTTATAGTAATATCGTAAATTTAGAATACATATTATACAGTAATCGGAAGTACAGGAATACATTTATCAGTAATATTGTGGAACAGTCAGAATTTACCAGATTATACACAAACAATAATACAAGAATAGAATAAATCAAATTAAGACCAATTAGGATCAGTAAAAATAAATAGATATCAGACAACTCATTCACGTCCGTTATTCATGTAGCTTTTGTGAAGTCAGAGTAGGAGTTTCATCGGCTTTTCCTTGCGGTCAGTTACTGGACACAAGGTACGGATTTCCCGTCCTTCAGTAAGGACTTCCTTTCATATGCATGATTAGAATTCTTCGTCTATAGCCATCTGTTTTCCCAGTTATATGTTTTAAAAACTTTACATGATTTCCATGATAACTATAATAATTACCTGAGCTTTATATACATGCATGACCAGTTATTACTAGTTACGGGGGTACCGTAACCATAACACTTGAGGCACCGGTGTCATGACTCCTCCGCGAGGGAGTGATTTCTCGCAGCGTCCCATTTATTTCTGCTTGGCCATTTTATTATTATTATCAGCGGGGCGTATGGGTGCATGCTAGGTTATCAGTTTACAGCTTATCAGGTGAATGTGGTGTGTGCTCTACACCCTTCACATTGGAGTGGATCCCTCCATCCAGCTTATCAGTTAGAGGTCACCCCTCTACAGCATGACGAGGTCACCCCTCTATGTATTCATGCGGACGTTGTTACAGTACATGACATATATAAGCTCTTGGCACTTAAAACACAATAAATGCATGTTTTCAGATTTAACAGATAATAATTCAGATTTACTAATTATAAATCAGACTTTTCAGAACATACACAGTTTTCCACTGCACTTTACTTATCAGTTTTATAGTTTCAGTATTTGTTATCTGTTTCATCCCAGTACATTCTTATCATGCTTTATATCCATTCACTGGGCATTATGCTCAGCCGTAATTTTCCTTTCATGTTCCAAACGGCAGGTACACAATGACGCTCTTAGGATTCTGAGAGAGTATGTGCATTGGATGGAAGCTATCTAGACTTCTTTACTTTATGCACTTCATACATTACTTTGCTTGTTCAGATATTGTTTAGTCATTCCTTTCAGTAGTTAATTATTTTTATTTGAGCTTATGTTGGACTACCGATTTTTGATTCCGGTATTTCCGTTATGGTCAGTTAATGTTTATAAGACATTTGTCTTACATGCTTTGATGACACGCAATAAATACACGTAAGGTTCTATTTATTCAAGTAGGGTGTTACAGTAGCATTGGTTGGTGAGTGGGTGAATCATGAATGAGGTCACAAATATGTTATCTGTGTGTAATATATTTTTAATTAAAAAAAGTTATTATTCACGACCCTTGAATCATAGATGTCAAAACTCAAAAGTGACAAATTTTATATATTTACACGTTTGTAAATATGTTGTACTGTACTTATTAGACATAAATCTTCATGAACAATGAGTATAACTGTATAAGCTACCTGGATACCTTCCACAATTATGATGATTACATAATTATTTTTGTTTTAAAAGATGATGTATAAATGCTTGAGCTCATGCATCATGGTGGCTGGCACTAACAGACAACAAACATTATTGATGTTTAAAATACTTCTAACTATGTACCCACTATCATCTTATACAATAATACACTAGTATTAAAATATAATTTTATTTATTTAATAATAAAAATCATTGTTATATGTATACCATAAACGTATGTATATTATAATATAACATAATATCTTCTAATTTTATTAATTAATTTAATTTGAACAAATATATTATATAAAATGTTAACGAATGATTACGGATAAAAATATTATTAAAAAATCACATTAAAAGCTAATATCTAACAATTATCTATATATTTCACTAATTAAGAAATTACGTGTTAACTACTTGTGCAAACTGATCATATTGAAACTAATTTGAGCTCCATATTTTCCCACTTATCTAAAAAAAACATTAGATATCGAACAAAACGTATTCATCGTAACGGTTCTAAATGAACCTAAAACATGGTTCGTTAGAATAACATATAGAATCCTACACTAAGTTGTAGCATAAGGTACTTATATCATAATAAATGGATGTTAATTTGTGCATTATTAGCTCATTATTAGTTAGAGTTTTAAATGAGCTGAGCGTTCAACGAACATAATCGTTTGATAAAAAATTCATTTATTTTTGTTTATTTAATAAGTGAACGAACATGAACAACATTATATGTTCGTTTACTTAAATGAACGACATGAAAAAATTCTTTTTCGTTCATTTATGTTTGTGAACGTCCAGTTATTCATTCGTTTATGATTGTATACATGTTTAGGGTATGTTTGGTGACTCGAAGCAGTAAGCAGTAGCAGAAGCATAAGCAGTAGCAGTAAGCAGAAGCTGTTAGCAGTAAGCTGTAAGCAGAAACACTTTGCTAAAAAAGTGTTTGGTAAACGTAGCAGTAAGCAGATGCTATAAACTGTAAATTTACGAAAATGGACATAAGCATATTAGATTAATGTAATTATGAGGGTGTATATGTAAATTTTAACCAAAACGCTTCATCTTGCTTTCAAACGCTTCAAAAAGAAGCATTTTAATTTGGAGTAGTTGTGTAAAATCTAAACTCTACAAAACGCTTGTCGCTTTATTACCAAACAAGCTTTTTGGTTAAGTTACTTACCGCTTGTCGCTTACCGCTCCAAAACGCTCCATTTTGCTTGTTGCCAAACATAGCCTTAGTCTGTTTATCCCATTTTTTTATTATATAATTTTAAAATTGTTTTATTTAAAGAAAACAATACTTATAAAACATAATATTGTTTAGCTCATTGTAAGTTTCATGCTTATTTCTCACGTTTATTTGTGTCCGTTCATTTATATAAACGACCATGAACAACTTTTTTTTCTTAATAAATGAACATGAACAAAATAAAATCTTTCATTTATTCTTCCGTTTAAACAATCGTGTTTCTTTTTATTTGTCTGACTAAAATTAAGCGGATGGACATAAACAAGAGACCGTTCATATTCATCCGGTTCGTTTACAACCATATTAATTTTAACATCTACTAAGCTATTATACATAAATATCGTATGATTTTACTAAGTTTGATGGTAAAGTATTGTATATTTGTATAACTCTAGATTACTAGTAATTGTTATTGCCTTATTAATAGTCTAGTATTTATATATAACGTTCTTTTAGACAGGTGACTGCTTATATTCAATTTCATTCGGAGGAGGAGCCTTATTAAAATCGTACCGATTCTTATCAAAGAAACACAGGATTAACTGAGGTTGTTCAAACATGTATAGGGCAATTAAACAGTATTAAAGTAGCAATTGGGGTTCTGGATTTTCAGTTTATAGGGGGTAGAATGGGATCCGTAGTTGGGGAGAAAAATACTCGTAATGGGTTTGGGTTATAGCCAAATCTATAATTTGATGATCGAGTCGATTTTATGATTATAAGTTCATTTCATTCCGGACCAGACCGGAACTTAAGTGGCTGAGAGCCCTTACAACCCAGGCACAACGACGCAATTATCAGGGGAGCGCTCTACCTACTAACTTAATAGCCCGTCGTGCAGGCCCCCCCACTGGGGGCCCACTATGTCAAAAGCGAGAGAAACCACATCCATCTTTTTCCTTTTTTCCCCATGTCGTCACACAAAGTGCATGGGGACGTAAAAAGGGGATCCTATTAATTTGTTCCGACCTGAGATAAGGTTAGGATGTGGTGGATTCGGTCACATCTATCGTATTGAAAAGTAAAATTGTTATTTAAATAATAAAATTGCCAACGAACTTTTTACCAAAAAACTATCGTATACTATGATAAACTTTCATTCCGCGAATGTTATACCACAAATTAAACATTTCAAGTTAAACTAGATTAAAAAAGAAATACTTGGTACATTTAAAAAAAATATGTACGCAGTTTTTCGAGTGACAATGGGGAATGTATGAATGGAAATTCTATTTCTGTTACACTCGTTTTTAAGGAGTTATGCTTGCCTCGGTTGCTCCAATCTCAACAAAGTCTTGCATTGTGTTTTTTAAAGTTGTTTATGGACGATTTGAAAATGAAAAAACATAGTTATTCATGCTCCTCTGGAATGTTGTGCTATTACTCTTAATGGAGATATGTTTCCTTCTATTCAAAGGTTCTCACAACTTTGGATTTCGGCCTGTTGCAAGCCTATTCATTGTAATTAGAGAAATTGGATATCGAGCCTTTGATTACTGTTTAGCCTTGTTCAATTTTGTTTATGGTTCTTTGGTTTAGGAGGGCTTTTTTTTCTTCCTCTTATAAGCCGTTGTTTGTTTTATTTGGTCTCCTCCTCAAAACATTTTAATAATATTTTAGCTTTTTAAAAAGAAAAACTAAACACTTTTATAGGTAATAGTTAATTTTAAAAGCAATTAAAACACTATATGCTCACTACAACAAATTTAAGGTTTGTTCACATTTTTTTTCTTCGCATTTTAAAAAGTGTCAACTTTATTTGTAAAATATTCACATTTGTAAACGTGAAATATTAAAAAGCGTGAAGTATTAAAAATTTTAGATATAAAAAGTGTGAATTTTTAAAAAGTTCACACATGAAAATGTAGTTTATTATAAATTTTTACATTTAAAAGTATGAAGTTATTTATCACACCTACTTTGTTCACACAAAGAACATTAATAAAAGTATGTACTTTCCAAATTCACACATTTTAACGTATGAACAAGTGCCATAATAAGTGTGAAAAATCAACTAAATTTTAACGAGTAAGAGCTGTCACATAATCCTTTCTCTACAATATTTAAAATCTATTTCCAAGTTTCCATCTGTATATGTTCGTTAATATAATCATTTGGTACAAGAGAATATCAATATATACTATGAAATGACTTGTTATAAACTTATGATATACAAGCTTATTGTATTATTAAAATTATTTGGTAATTTAAAGAATCTTAAAGCAATTAATAAAAGAAAGATCACCCCAGTTATCTTAGTATTAAATATTAATCATTTGATTGAATTCACATGGCTTCTCGCGGCAATGAAGGGAAACAGTAATGTCAATATTGACATTTTTTAAAACAAAATTATACAAATCATTAATATTAGGCAAAAGGTATATTTAATTTCCAGTTATTTTATTCTGTCTTTGGATGTTTTTGAATTAGAGATAGCTACCAATGACACCAAACGAAATATTGCAAGACAATCTTCGACAAAGCTCACCCTAGGAAGACACGTTAGAAGCTGCCGAGATTTTCGATTTCGCGGTCGTGGATTTGTCTTGAGAGTCGACGTTTACGTGCTTCACGATTCATAAACCTAGCTCGTTTTTGTTTATCGAATACAAAACCGTCGGTCGTAAAAGAAAAGAAAAACTTCACTCGGTCTCTTCATCACTACATACAGTCGAGAGTAAGCAAAAAATTATTTGAAGTGGCGTGGTCTCTAAAACGTCATGAATTGATTATTAGCACAAACCACTGCTACACGTTATATCCGAAACTATTGTTAAATTTGATTTTGTAAAGTCAAATGTGGTAGATAGAGAAGGTGTCATATTATTCAAAATTATCTTTTACCAAGTCTACATAAATATAATTTTTTGGTCAGAGTTGCAATATAAATTTAGGTTTAAGCATTAATATATAGATAGGAAATCGTAAAGGTGTATCACGTCGGATGTGCCTATATTGATATAATACTCTGAACTCTGAAATTTGAGACAAGATTAATTAGATTATAAATTTTTTTGAGATTAAGAGATTAGTACAATGTTGCTATCTTAGTGAGGTAATATAAGTTGGCTTAATTAGTCGCTTACTATATGCAAAATAAACGTCATGATGCTGGACGACAGCCAAGTTTACTAATCTTACATGCCTTTCGAATTTTGATAGCCATTGAAGGAATGTAAAGAGCTTTTTAGAAAAGGTGAAGGAACAAGATGAAGTAAAATCTCATTTTGCTATCAAGGTTTATGGAGGTTTTGGGTTCAAAACTTGAAAAGTCTTTTAGGCGAAGCGGATAAGAAGTTTAACATAACTAGACGAAGATTTGGAAAAGATATTTTACCACTTGGATGTCATTGCACGATTCGAACCACTAACCACTAACATTTACTATTCTAAAATCTGAGACTTGGTGTTTACTAGTGATGACGTATAATGTGAAACATTCAACCCATTAATATTTTTATGGGCTACTTATGTTAGACATATATATTGCGGACGGTTCGATCGTTAAGGCTGACCAAGCGGTAGGCCGCGTGTGGTTTGGATAGACCGGGGCCAATCGTACGCGGTATTTATAAGATGGACGGTGGTTTTTATTTATGAAGGAGATATGTTTAACTAAATAAGAGAAACTTAGACTTGTTTAAAAGGTCTAAGTGCAAATCTCGAAAAAATCCCGGTGCATAACTTGGGCTGAAAAATTAGAAAACCTTAAAAGAACGTGATTGACATTCAAACAAGTATCTCAAAAACTCGAATCGCATATTTTACCTTAAAAGATCACTCTAACGCTTGAGCCTAATCTTAAGATCCGTCTCCACGATAAAATTAACGGTATTTTTTTTACTTGTACAGGGTCTCAAGCAAGTTCACTTAATGCAAGATTACATCAAATAATCACCTATTCGAGCCAATCAAGACCTAGCGCGACTTTTACATCAACAACTAGATAGTTAAATTTACGCGAAGCTTAACGCAGTTTATCTGTATTACAAAGCTCATTTTTGCTAAAATCGTAACTAATCCGTTTGAGAATTTATTACTAATTTTCAATCATCTATTACGGCTCATTTTTGCTCGGGTCGTAACTAATCCGTAGTCCTTTTCGATGACCTTTTTACGTGTTTTATTAAATAAATGTATAAGCCAAAAACTTCTCCAAACGAGTTGTTAGAGATCCATTTCTAACGGGCATCTTTAATCAAAGTAACATTCAATATCGGGACTAGAATCTAGTTTATTAATTCAACAAATTTGCAAGTTTGAATAAGACAAAGAATCATGTACATCACTGGATGTCGAAGACTTACAGTTCATCAATCGAATAACTAATTAAACTATTTATTAATTTACTAGCATGGACCCGCGCAATGCGACGGCGAGTACTCATAATCATTTTTAGAAACTAACAAATATTAATCTTTTATCCATTAAGTTTGTATTGTTAAAGTTGTAAAAAATCGAAAAAAACCTCTAAGTTTCAAAAAAATTAATAGTTAATAAAAATATAACAAAATGGATATTATTGAATAAAAGAGCATAAAATTTTAGAAAATATGGTGAAATTAGATTATAAAAATAATAAATAAATAAAAAGATTTTTCAATTTTAAAAGAAAAAATGTTATTTAAGTAGGTTGTTACAAAAGTTTGTTACAAAAGGTTGTTAGAAAGGGTTATCATACTATATTATAAAGCATTTGGGACTATTCTATAATTAGAATGTCTGAAAATTCAGACACCATCACTTACTCTGTATAGAAAGATAGGTGTTGATGCCTTCTTAACCACGTCGCGCTCACTTGCCGGCTATGGTTCAGATCAGATTGACCGCTAAGCAACGACGTAGCCAGCAGTGGGGGCTGTACGGTGCTCGCCACCCCCTAACTTGTTAAACTAGCGTACCCACCGGCGAGATGGGTTGGGTTTTTCTTTTTTACCGGCGAACTGGGTTGTGTGCTGAAACAGGTAGAAAAAGAGAAGAAAGAAAAGGGGTAGGTGACAGATTTTTGTTTTGTTGTTTATGAGTGTTATTTTACTTTGCTTAAGTATTTTTTTTTGTTTATTGTAGTTTAGCGTGGGTGGATGGTCATTTCCTTATTTAATACGAGTGGATAGTCTATTGTGTCATTTAAACTTATAGTTTTTTTATGAAAAGTATAAAATTTGTGGCGTTGTTTTTTGTTCATTCTTACTAATGTTCAAGTACGAACAAAATAACCTTTTTAAGATGAATTGATCTAATAATCGGGTTTGATCATATTAAGTATTTCGTATTATTTTGATTCACTTTTATTATTTTGTTTTTTTATTATGTAAGATCGAATTTTTTTATTTTATTTAGGTCGAGTGTGTTATTTCACATTATTACTTTAAATCATTATAAAAATAACTGATAGCTTATATAACTGTTTATGTTCTCAACTAATCAAGTGATAGTAGGTTACTGTTTGAAAAATATAACTGAAGGCGTATGTCAAACGATTAAAACTTATCCAGATTCTAAAACAAGGAATCGTAAGTTATTATGGGAGGAAAATTTTGAGCCCCTATTATAAATTCCTCTGTCTCGAAGGGTTGGCGGCTAGGGGTTTTGATGGCGACGACGACGACTATGGTCTAGATCACATTGACCGCTTGTCTAAATAGTGGTGTTTATGTTGGCCATTTTGTTATTCTCCGACCATTTTGTTTTTGTTATTTTTTTTATTAATTACAGGTACCCGTCGCTGCATCGCGCGGGTACCCTGCTAGTAGTATATAATGTTATGAATATATCAACAACTTGCTTTATTTAGTAAGAAAAAAAGTCTGAATTTTCAGTCTTGCTATTTTAAGAAGGTCCCAGATTCTTTATAAAGTAGTATAGATTCGTAAATTAGGAAAATGTCAAATGTTGGTGTGATTAATAAACGGATTATACTAACTTGGATTGTTATTAAAAATTCCCTTGTATCTCATCATCGATCTCTTAGTTATGTATATGCCGTTTTTATCGGTAAAATATATCAGTACCTACTCACATGGCTCAAAAGTTAAATGCCTACATAATATTCAAACAGATTAATTTGGTTTCGGTCATTATGGATGTTTCATGTTTTTAGTAAAAACGTCCCAACAAAGATGTTGGAAATACAATGTTGGAAATACATAAGGCTTTTTATGGGGGAAGATATAAGTTTTAGAATGTAATTATTTTTTTCGATATTTGAATAAATGTTTACATACGCCATCTGTCATAGTTCATAGTTATTTTTATTAAGACGAAAAAATTGAAACAAGTTTATTGAATCTAACATCTTGAAATTTAATGATGGTTCTAATACCACTTTGTTGAAAACACGAATAGCATCTTAGACTTACATTGGATGAAGAAAGGAATACTTAGAGAACTTTTATAATGATCTTTTATTGCTTAACTTTGCTTCGTACTATTATTTTCGTTCTAAAATTATTGTCTATTTGTTTTTCAACTATAATCATAAATTTTTTTAATTTTGTTATATAATACTTGATGAAACTTATAATAATGAAAATATATATTAAAAATCAATCAATTCACATATTTTCATCAAATATTATATAGCATAATAAAAATTATTTAAAGTTAAAGTTAGAAAACAAACATCGAAAATGTAAAACCCCATTTAATAGAATAGGATACTACAGTAAATTATGGCGTATCATCAAAGCATGCAAGGTAAATGTCTAAACATTCATGATCATAAATAGAAATACCGGAATCAAACATCGGTAGTCTAGTAACTCACACACAAGAAATATAAGTACTGTAATGGAAAGGACTAAACAATGTCCAAAAGAAGTAAAGTATGATAAAGTAGAAATAAATTCATAAGGTAAAAGATGCCAGATAGCTTCCAATCTGAATGACATACTCTGGAGTTCCTACTTGCGTCATTGGGTACCTGCCGTTTGGGAACATGGAAAAGTAGACGGGTGAGCATAACGCTCAGTGCACGGATATACAATAAAGCATGGAAAACATAGAATATGGAAGCATATAAAGAGTATAAAGCATGAATGACAGCGGAAATGAACAAGTCCTGGAAAAACCTAGTTGTCTGTCATGTTAACTGGTTTTAGTTCTGAAAACATAACTTATGTCACTTATAAAAATCTATATTAGTTAATGTACTATAATAGCCAATATAGGTCATGAGGTCAACAACGTGCATGAATACTTGGAGGGGTGACCTCGTCATGCAAATTAGAGGGGATGCCTCTAATTTAATTGGTAAGTAGGTAGGAGGGATCAGCTCCTTGTGAAGGATGCAAGGCACACACCACATTCATCATGAAATCCTGACTGAAACATGTAACTAGGATGCACCCATACGTCCCACATGATAATATAATAATATAATGGCCAAATAACTGAAAAGGGACGCCACGAGCTATCACTCTGCCGTGGTGAAGTCATAACACTAGTGCCTCTAGTGTTATGGTTATGGTACCTTCATAACTAGGTGAAACAGGTCATGCATGTATATAGCTAAGGTAACTAATAAACATAAGCATTTAATCTGTAACTACTGGGGAAAACAGTTGGCTGCATATGGGAAATCCTAATGAAAGAAGAGATTGTCCTTACTGAAAGACGGGAAATCCGTACCTTATGTCCAGTAGAAGCTAACAAAAACGTTGAAGACTAATCCGCCTCGACGGATAACACTACATAAGAGACATGGACGTGTATGAGCTGTCTAAATTACATGTGTTTTACTGGTTTCATGAGTTATTAGCTTGTTATATGTATTCTGTCATGTTTTACTGTTTACTGTGTTAAGTGTAGTTATTATGATGTTCTGTTGAGTATTATTCATGTATTAGTGTATAATAATACTTGTATTGTAATACTAAGTAACTTTTTAAAAATAGCAGGTTTCTATAAATAGTAAGTTTCTAAAAATAGAAAGTTTCTAAAAATAGTGAGTTTCCATAATTAGAAATAAGCTGGATTATAAATAATAATTAAATTTTAATTAGTACAATACAAGTCTTGGTTATAGTTCATTAATTAAATAACTGGTTAATTTAATTAAACTATACATTATATGATTTTAATTAAAATGACAAGTATAAATACCTTAGGTTATACATGAATTAATTTAATAAATTAATTAACCTAAAGTTTAATATAACATGCATTATAAAATAGTTTTCATGAAAAACCCGATCCCGAGCCCGTGTTTATATATAAGCCGAACCAATTAAGCTATACAAAAGTCCCACCGAGACCTTGGAGGGGTCTCGGTTGACACTACTTAAACTAACAAACATGTACAACATACCCCGACCTAAAGTCGGAGTCCCTTTGGTCTAGGGTTCGAACAACAAAACCAACCGAGCCCCTTTGGGGGGGGGGGGGGGGGGGGGGGGGGGGTCTCGGTGGTGCCTCGGTGCACACAACCGAACAAACAAACACACCCCAACCCTTGGTCAGGGTTGCCTTGCTGCGCCGAGCCAAACCAAGCCAAGCCGAGAGTCTTGGGACTCTCGGTGGTGGTAATCAAAACAAGCTGGGCCCCGTATAAGGGTCTCGGTGTCTCGGTCGAACCACATCCACACAAACTAAACCCGTCCCATGTATTTAATTAATCCATTACATGTTTTATTCGTGTTCTTGATGATTAATTAAATGATTAACATGAAATCAAAAGAATTAAAAAGAAAAGAAAAAGGGTTTGATTATACCGAATGCGTGAAAAGAAAAAGAGAGTGATCACGAACACAAAATCAATAACGAAAATCGTCTGAATCTTCCTTGTGGTTGTATATGGCCGGCGGCAATAGCACAAATGGAGGCAGGGAGAACTTTTCTGAAAACCTAAAATATGATTATGTTTTCCTGTATTTTATTATTTACCTTTGGGTTATGGGCCAAAGCCTATCTTCCTTCTTTTCTTTGTTGTGGCCGCGGCATAGGGGAGCCCAACAAGGGAACCCGAAGTTTTTCGTGTGTTAAATAATTAGTCGTGTATGCTCGTGATTTAATATTCGTGATTTTGGTATTCGTGATCGTGTCACATTTATAATATTCATGATTGTTCGTTATTTAGTGTCGTGACACGTGTATTAATATTATAAATGGAAAG
Organism: Glebionis coronaria; assembly: GCA_025667525.1. NCBI lineage: Eukaryota > Viridiplantae > Streptophyta > Magnoliopsida > Asterales > Asteraceae > Glebionis > Glebionis coronaria. The sequence continues at coordinate 643,382,885 of CM046876.1, forward strand.
TTTAAATTTTATCGTGTTTTCGTAAGTTACTGTTCACGTGTACTGTTCATAGTTTTTAATGCGGGTTTTACAACTCTTCCCCTCTAAAAGAACAATTCGTCCTCGAATTGGAGAAACGTAAACTGAAAGAAAACATACCCGAATTAGAACAGGAAATAAGGGTAAGAAGCCCGTATAGAATCCTCCGTCTCCCAAGTGGCTTCCCGCTCAGGATGATCCCTCCAGAGGATTTTGACGAAAGGGGTCGTCTTCCTCCGCATGACACGATCTTGTCGCTCAAGAACTCTCTCGGGTTCTTCGATGTATGAAAGATCCTCTCGAATCTGATCAAGTGGATACTGGACAGCATGAACTGGATGATAGTGGTATCCTCTGAGTAAGGACACATGGAACACGTTGTGAACGTGTGATAGCTGAGGCGGTAACGCTAAACGGTATGGCACTTCACCAACACGTTCTATAATGTCGAACGGTCCGATGAAGCAAGGACTGAGCTTCCCTCTGATTCCAAAACGTCTAACTCCTCATACAGGTGATACCTTGAGGAAAACGTGATCACCTACGTTGAAAGATACATCTCTACGATGTTTATCAGCATAACTCTTCTGACGAGCACAAGCTTCCATAAGCTTTGCCTTGTTAACAGCGACCTTCTCATTGGTCACTTCAATCATCTCTGGACCCTCAAGCAGTCGTTCGCCCACCTGATCCCAACAGATTGGGGCACGACATTTCCTACCATACAACATCTCGAAGGGAGCACACTTGATGCTAGCGTGCCAGCTGTTGTTTTATGCGAATTCTACTAGGAATATATAGTCATCCCAGCTTCCAGACCACTCTAGAGCACACGATCGCAACATGTCCTCCAATGTCTGAATGGTACGTTCCGACTGTCCGTCGGTCTGAGGATGAAAGGCAGTGCTGAGCTTAAGTATGGTGCCACAAGCTTTCTGCATACTCTGCCAAAAACGTGATGTGAAACGGAGATCTCTGTCAGAGATGATTTCTGGTGGAGTACCATGTAGTCTCATGATCTCCCTCCAGAATGTGTCTGCTAATTTGCTGACCGGATGCTCCTTGCGGATCGGTAGAAAATGAGCAGATTTAGTCAACCTATCCACAATAACCCAGATAGCGTTGTTTGTCTTCTGAGTAACCGAAAGACCAGTAACAAAATCCATGGAGAATTTGTCCCACTTCCATGCTGGAATATCTAATGGTTGTAGTAAACCACTAGCTCGCTGATGTTCGATCTTCGCCTGCTGGCAGATCATATAATTAGAAACGAAGGTGGCAACATCCTGCTTCATACCACTCCACCAAAAGTGTTGCTTGATGTCGTGGTACATCTTGGTAGAACTAGGATGTATAGTAAATAGAGAACTGTGAGCTTCAGTAAACACAGCTTCCCTGAGAGTAGAGTCATCAGGAACCACTAGTTTAGTGCCATGCCATAAGATACCATCGTCGTCAACATGAAACTTCGTCTGCTGGTCAAGATTCTGAATGATATCCCAAATCTCACCGTCTTCCTTCTGAGCTTCCTTGATCCTAGAATGTAAGTCTGGTTCCACTATAAGATTAGCCCAGTAAATGTGTTGTCCTCGTACACAAAACTCAATATCAGTCATCTCTAGATCACGAATGATCTCCTTTGCAATCTAGATGCCAGCAATCATACCCGACCTTCTGCTTAGAGCATTTGCGACAACATTCGTCTTACCAGGATGGTACTGAATGTTCGTGTCGTAATCCTTCAATAGCTCTAACCATCTCCTCTGTCTCATGTTCAGTTCCTTCTGGGTGAAGATGTACTTGAGACTCTTGTGGTCGGTGAATATGTCACATGATTCACCATACAAATAATGACTCCAGATCTTCAACGCAAAAATAACTGCTGCAAGCTCTAAATCGTGAGTAGGATAGTTTTCTTCATAAGGTTTCAGCTGTGGTGATGCGTATGCAATAACCTTCCCATGTTGCATGAGAATGCAGCCTAAAACCTTTCCTGAAGCGTCACTATATATCTGAAATCCACCTGAGCTAGATGGGAGAGTAAGAATAGGTGTAATCACTAACTTCTGCTTCAGATCTTCAAAGTTCTTCTCTCGCTCTTCCGTCCAGACGAATTTCTCTCATTTCCTCATCAGCTTAGTCAAAGGTAAGGCTAACCGTGAAAAGTTCTCTACAAACTTGCGGTAGTGGCCAACTAAACCCATAAAACTTCTAACTTCTGTTGTAGATGTAGGTCTCGGACATTTAGTGATAGCTTCAACCTTGGTAGGATCCATGGTGATCCCCTCTGCAGATATAATATGGCCCAGAAATGCCACCTTGGTTAACCAGACATCACACTTAGAGAACTTGGCGTACAACTGCTTCTGACGAACAATCTGTAAGACTGTACGAAGGTGTTCCTCGTGTTCCTCCTTGGATTTAGAGAATATCAGGATGTCATCAATGAACACGATAACGAACTTGTCTAGAAATTCATGGAAGACACGGTTCATTAAGTCCATGAAGACAGCTGGAGCATTAGTGAGTCTGAATGGCATGACTATGAATTTGTAGTGTCCATAACGTGTACGGAAAGCAGTCTTGGAGATGTCATGCTCTTTAACCCGTAACTGATGGTAGCCGGACCTCAGATTGATCTTAGAGAAATACTTGGCGCCCTAAAGTTGATCGAACAGGTCATCAATACGCGGCAAAGGATAATGATTCCTGATCGTGATCTTGTTCAACTCACGATAGTCTATACATAAACGCATGCTTCCGTCTTTCTTCTTCACGAACAGTACCGGTGCACCCCATGGCGATGCACTGGACGGATGAAACCTCGTTCCAGAAGTTCCTGTAGCTGATCTTTTAGTTCCTTAAGCTCTATAGGAGCCATACTGTAAGGAGCTTTGGAAATCGGCTCTGCACCTGGTATGAGCTCGATTCCAAATTCGACTTCACGAACATGTGGTATGCCCGGAAGTTCATCTCGAAATACGTCAGGAAACTCTGACACAATAGGCTGATTTTGGATTGATGGAGACTCGGTGGTAATGTCATGAATATTGGCTATGAACCCCTGACAGCCGTGTGATAGCAATGCACGCGCCTTGATAGGTGTGTAAACACCCATCCTTTTTACCACTTAATTACAATAATAACCGAGCCAAAACGTGTATTTTATGTCATTTATGTCGGAAGTATGTGTGGTTTGTGTTTTTGTTGTGATTTAGGACGAAAAGGTGAAAAGTGGAGAAAACACGGGCATTCACGGGCTTTTATCGAAGAAAAAGACGAAAGACGAAGTCAAGAAATCAAGAGTGCAAAAAGAACGGAAGTCCAAGACCAATTCTGAAGATTTATCGAAGAAAAGGTCAAAAGACGGAAGTTTACTAAAAGCCGAAGAACTCAAGTCTAATTTATTGAAGAATTCAATACGAGTTTAAAGAAATCCCGAGACAAAGTCGTTAAAGTCAAAAGATTAAGAAGACAAGGACTTAATCATGCAATTAAGGAAAGAAGAAAGAGGGGAGGAAGCTTCCTAAGCACCTCCCTAATCTCCCCTATAAATAGATCATTAGTGTTTTCATTTCATTTTGTTGGCTAGTTTGACAAACTATGCTCTTCCATTTTAATTACGTGCACATTAAATACTTGTCATTTACTTAATTGTCTTGCACCTTAAATTCATTTAATTTCAAGTAAGTTTTCTTTTAATTATTGTCAATCTTTACTTTTCTTGTCAATCTCCTATCTACCTTTCTTGGTTTATCCTTAATCTTTATGCTTTATGTTCATGTTCATGTTATTGAGTTTTTATTAAATTGATTTAAGTGGGTTTTGATTATTTTGATTAGTATTGTTAGTTTGATTGTTTTAGATTGTTTGTTTATGATTAGTAGATGTTAATTGATTAGTTTGATTTAATCTTTTGGTTGATTTTGATTAGATTAGATTGGATTCGTGTTATATTTGTTCCTGCTTGTTCTTCGTTGTTCATCTGTTTCCCAGGTACATTCCGGATCAACAAGTTCATTCAAAATCAAAGTTTGTTGTGATTGTTCCGAACCAAGGTATTCATTCGGAATATATTCCGAACGAAGGATTTGGGGAGGTGTTCATCCGGAATAACTTGTATTCCGAATCAAAGTTTGTTCATCCGGAACATTCATTATTCCGAATAAAGGTGATTCATTCGGAACTTCAAACATTCCGGATCAAGCCTTTCATTCGGATTTATTCCGGATCAGTGGAAAAGGTGGTTCATTCGGAATATATCCCGAACCAAGAGGATATTCCGGATCAGTGACTTTTATTCGGAATAATTTATTATTCCGAGTGAAGGTGCTCATTCGGAACATTCCGAGTGAAGGACAGTATTCCGAATCAAGGATTTTATTCCGGATCAGCAAAACGTTCCGAACCAAGGCTTATATTCCGAATAAAGAGTTTATTCCGGATAAGTGACATATTCCGAGTGAGCATTTTATTCCGGATCAAGGGTTTTGGTAAATATTCCGAGTGAAGAAGAATCATTCCGAACGAAGGTGACATTCCGGATGAGTGATTATTCCGAACGAAGGATTATTCCGAATGAGCTGTTTCAGGTTCTTTTTAGTTTCAGTTTTTAACTTTCTGTTTTTAATTTTCAAGCTTTACTTTTCCCGCCTTTTTACTTAGTTGCACTTTAAGTTTACTTGACTAAGATTTATTTTAAGCCTTGCCTTAGTTTAAGTTTTAGTTGCGTTTTAAGTTTGCCTTAGATAGATTTAAGTTTGCGTTATTTACTTTAATCGCCCCTTTACTTTAATTGCTATTTACTGTTTGTCACGCTTTTAAATACTCGCCATTTATTTTAAATTAGTTTTAGATTTAAATTAACGTCATTTTCATTTACGTCTTGCACATTTATTTTAAAACAACCAAAAATATTCTTTCTCACCAAAAACAATTGAGTCGCATTTTTTTGAACCGGAAATCAATTCGAGAAGATACCGAGAAACGAACTTTTCAACTAGTAAAATCTTAATATTAAAATGGCACCGCTGCCGGCTCTTTTCGTGAAGATTAACGATTTATAGTGAGAGACGCGTTGCTTTTTGGGATCCGTTCACTCGTGAACGTTATTTTTCGTGTCAAAAATTTTCAAAAAATCCCAAAAACATTTGAAAAATCATAAAAAACATTTCTTTTTCTAAGTTTTGCACTAAAAATATTCCTCTTTATCCTCTATTATGTTTAATTCTTTTCTTTACCCCTCTTATTTATAATTCTTCATGGATTCGTCTTGCGTACGGCGTGGGAGACCATGGCATGGTTTTCAAACATGTCAATGGTGTACTTGTGAGCGGTGTGGTTTTAATATCGACGATACACAATTTGGATTTTGTCCATTTTGTAATTCAACAAATTCATACTTCTCCTCTTACAATACTTTCTCACCTTCTCCCGTCTATGACAATCCTTATCCTCAAGATGCACCGGGTTTTTCTCCATACCCATGGTGCTATATTTGTGGGGCCCTCATGATGCTTCTTCTTGTGATCCGTCGAAGGTCTTTGAGAAAATTCCGTGCTATCATCCCAGTGTGTATAATTTTGAGCCCCCACGACACACCGTCAATCATCAACCCTTTTGTGCACTTCCTCCTGAGCAAATGGCCACACTTTTTGACAACTTTCAAAAAGTTCAATAAGCTTGCAACAAGATCATGGAGAAATGTCAAGCGGATCAGCAACAAGAGCAAGTATCTTACCTTAGTGCTTATACTCCTCCTCTGGTGCCTCCATATTATTATGATAGTGATGACGATGAGAGTCCTATTTCTTGGAACGATGAGAATTCTATTCCTTCTCCCGACTTGCCGGCTCTGGAGCCTAAGGATTCACCCATCCTAGGGGATGAGGATCTTAGCACAATTCCTGCAAAGGAATCCGACGAATTCATAAAGTCTAGTGCTGATAACCTTGTCCTAATTCCAAGTGAATCTGAGTTGACATCCGACAGTGACGATGAGTATGATGCATTTTCTTCTAATGATGTCCCTTCCACCAACACTTTGGGAGAGGATTCTTTGGCTTTATCTAATCCTCTTTTTGATCAAGATGATGATTTTACTTCTAGTGATGACGAGTCACTATCCGATGAAGACGTTCCGAAGGAAACTTTCAAGATTTATTCGAACCCTTTATTTGATTTTGATGACACTTACATATCTAGTGAGGTGAATCCTCTCTTTGATGAAGGGATTGAAGACATTGATAGCTCTGCTTCTCTTGCTATTGATGAGCATACTTTGTTAGCCATGCCCCCTTCTATCGCAGAGGTGGAGAGATTTGACTCTATTGGACAGGTGACGCGGATGGAAGGTACTTCTTCTCTTACTTCTCATACTATATTGCCACCTCATCCTACTGCGTGCACGCCCAAGCGGGTGATGTATCAATTTCACTCTCCGGGAAATGAGGATGAGTGCTTTGACCCGGGAGGTGACAATGACCATTCTATGATTTATAACCTTACGGCTTTGCCAATTGGTCAGCATCCATTGTCTTTGGAGAATGACAATGTGATTCCTTTACCCACCCCACCTCCCGTGGATCAAGATTTCACATACTTCTCGTATGTTGAAAGGACCTTCCTACCATTCAAGACTTATCCTCCTGCCTCTCCTTTATTATATTCCTCCGGGAACGAGGACAAGGTTTTTGATCCCGGTATTACATTTGAGGCTTCCCCATGGACCATTTAATTCGGGGACGAGTCAGGCTCGTGACTCGGTTAATATAAACAAGCGCTTTTTGGGAGGCAACCCAATTATCTATCTATCTTTCCCTGTTTTCACCATAAGTGTAGGGGAGCCCCGTGGTGTTTCTTGTTCTCTTTCTTATCATGTGCAGGGATTAGAGCTTCAAAGACACACTCTTGATGATTTTTGACGACCGTGATTTCGTGTTCCCTTCTTCCGGTTCTATCCTAAACTCTTTTTGATTCACTATTTTATATTTTCCAATATTAAAGTAGGAATCTCTTTAGTTGTCCTTTCCTTAGCAAGATTTAAACAAAGTGCACAATGTCCTAAGTGTAGGGGATTTTACTCCCACATGCTTAAACATTGAGGACAATGTTTATATTAAGTGTAGGGGGACTTCTATCGAAGTTAAGTGGCCTTTTCCTTGTATTTGTCCTCATTTTAACCGGAAAATCAATTTTTCGACATTTTTCAAAATTTTTGATCTATTTTGGCCTATTAGTTTTTCCCTTTGAATAGTTATTTTCTTTCCTTAATAGAATAAATTTTAATAAAGTGGTTTTAATATTCAAACGTTGTGAATCTTTTGACTCAACCCGAGTTTACTTATCTAAGTTTACTCTAGCTAGTATCCTTAACGTGTTTAAGTCAAGTTTTGCTAGACTTTTATATAGGGAGCTATAAAACGCGAAAGTCTTAACTCTCACGGGTTAAGAACAAGAACTTTTCGCAAGTTCCTATAATCGATCCTAGAGAATCGTTTATCAAGGGAACTTTAAAATGCGATTTCTAAACTTGAAAAAGTCTAAGAGTTTGCAAGATCCTATAGACGACTCGAAAACCCAAAACTTTGATTTAATAGGCTAAGCATCCACGAGTCTCATTCCTTGAGATTTTAAACTGTGGAGAACGAGAGATGATAGAGTCAATTATAAGTTTGGTATTCTTTTGTGAATTTATGTGAGTTAATTATAAGCCTATTCTCCCATCGCTTGCTAATAAATTTATCTGCAATAAATAAGGTTGTACGATTTGAAAAGTTACTTAGCTTCTAGCCCAAGATCGTTTAAAAGTTGCTCGGAATGGATTAGAGTTTATAGCCAAGGCATAACTTATTGAAGCGGGATGCGAAGATTGCCGAGTCCGAAAAGGCCCTAACAAGGCATGAGGGCTATATTTTGTTGCTAAAGATCCCAAGTGATGTGAAGAATCATTTATCAAAAATCAATATGAAGGATCGAGACACACGACGAAAAGCAAATACTCCCGTAAAGATCATGGATAAGTCTATCCAAAAAGGCCCTAACAAGGTATGAGGATAAATAGATCCAAGTCCAAAAAGGAGGCGGATCGTTGTATATCAAAGTCCAAAGTAATGATTGGAGAAAAATAAAGAAGTCGTGGTCCAAATATGAAGAATCTCTCAAAACTTCAAGTGAAGAAATCCCTATTATGAAGAGAAGACCCTTATTTCATGAACGTCTCTCAAGATTTGAAGTATGAAGTTGCTGCCAAATATCGGTCCGAGAAAGGTCTCAAATCGCGAAGCGAGTTATACCAAGATATGAACTTTATGAGGTCCCGAGAAGCAGTTTTAAAAGATTTTGTCCTTTAGCTAACTATTGATTAAATCGTCCCACTTTGTTTTCAGCCTAAATAACTATCGAAATAAGTCAACAATGCATCCTCGTGATCATTTAAGACAACAATAAAATATAAGAGATACACCTAGGAATAAGGGAGTCTAAGTAAATAATTGGTCCACATGAGTTCGTGTTAGTTTGCTAACTTATAATAACAATGATCTCGTTTTTAAGCTTGTTTTGGAGAAAGTGAAAACTTGAGGATGATGATCATTCATGACATTTCCAAAACCCGAAGGTATGTTTTTGATTTCTTTCCTTTAAATGTTTATAATTTTCTTTCTCTTTAATAAAGGCCAAGGTGGATTGATTGTGATGAAAAATGTAAACGTGCTTTGTAACTAATGTATTGCATGAGGACATTGCAATGGTCAAGTGTAGAGGATTTGATAGGTGTGTAAACACCCAACCTTTTTACCACTTAATTACAATAATAACCGAGCCAAAACGTGTATTTTATGTCATTTATGTCGGAATTATGCGTGGTTTATGTTTTTGTTGTGATATAGGACGTAAAGGTGAAAAGTGGAGAAAACACGGGCATTCACGGGCTTTTATCGAAGAAAAAGACGAAAGACGGAGTCAAGAAATCAAGAGTGCAAAAAGAACGGAAGTCCAAGACCAATTCTGAAGATTTATCGAAGAAAAAGTCAAAAGACGGAAGTTTACTAAAAGCCGAAGAACTCAAGTCTAATTTATTGAAGAATTCAAGACGAGTTTAAAGAAATCCCGAGACAAAGTCGTTAAAGTCAAAAGATTAAGAAGACAAGGACATAATCATGCAATTAAGGAATGAAGAAAGAGGGGAGGAAGCTTCCTAAGCACCTCCCTAATCTCCCCTATAAATAGATCATTAGTGTTTTCATTTCATTTTGTTGGCTAGTTTGACAAACTATGCTCTTCCATTTTAATTACTTGCACATTTAAATACTTGTCATTTACTTAATTGTCTTGCACATTAAATTCATTTAATTTCAAGTAAGTTTTCTTTTAATTATTGTCAATATTTACTTTTCTTGTCAATCTCCTATCTACCTTTCTTGGTTTATCTTTAATCTTTATGCTTTATGTTCATGTTCATGTTATTGAGTTTTTATTAAATTGATTTAAGTGGGTTTTGATTATTTTGATTAGTATTGTTAGTTTGATTGTTTTGGATTGTTTGTTTATGATTAGTAGATGTTAATTGATTAGTTTGATTTAATCTTTTGGTTGATTTTGATTAGATTAGATTGGATTCGTGTTATATTTGTTCCTGCTTGTTCTTCGTTGTTCATCTGTTTCCCAGGTACATTCCGGATCAACAAGTTCATTCAAAATCAAAGATTGTTGTGATTGTTCCGAACCAAGGTATTCATTCGGAATATACTTCGAACGAAGGATTTAGGGAGGTGTTCATCCAGAATAACTTGTATTCCGAATCAAAGTTTGTTCATCCGGAACATTTATTATTCCGAATAAAGGTGATTCATTCGGAACTTCAAACATTCTGGATCAAGCCTTTCATTCGGATTTATTCCGGATCGGTGGAAAAGGTGGTTCATTCGGAATATATTCCGAACCAAGAGGATATTCCGGATCAGTGACTTTTATTCGGAATAATTAATCTTCCGAGTGAAGGTGCTCATTCAGAACATTCCGAGTGAAGGACAGTATTCCGAATCAAGGATTTTATTCCGGATCAGCAAAACATTCCGAACCAAGGCTTATATTCCGAATAAAGAGTTTATTCCGGATAAGTGACATATTCCGAGTGAGCATTTTATTCCGGATCAAGGGTTTTGGTAAATATTCCGAGTGAAGAAGAATCATTCCGAACGAAGGTGACATTCCGGATGAGTGATTATTCCGAACGAATGATTATTCCGAATGAGCTGTTTCAGGTTCTTTTTAGTTTCACTTTTTAACTTTCTGTTGTTAATTTTCAAGCTTTACTTTTCCCGCCTTTTTACTTAGTTGCACTTTAAGTTTACTTGACTTAGGTTTATTTTAAGCCTTGCCTTAGTTTAAGTTTTAGTCGCGTTTTAAGTTTGCCTTAGATAGATTTAAGTTTGCGTTATTTACTTTAATCGCCCCTTTACTTTAACTTCTATTTACTTTTTGTCACGCTTTTAAATACTCGCCATTTATTTTAAATTAGTTTTAGATTTAAATTAACGTCATATTCATTTACGTCTTGCACATGTATTTTAAAACAACCAAAAATATTCTTTCTCACCAAAAACAATTGAGTCGCATTTTGAACCGGAAATCAATTCGAGAAGATACCGAGAAACGAACTTATCAACTAGTAAAATCTTAATATTACGCCTCCATGGCAAAAAACCATGGTGTATGTACTCTGGAGATTTAACATCACCGAAGATAACCCGATAAGTGTGGCAGTCAATCGTGGCCTGGTGTTTGGATAACCAGTCAATGCCCAAAATCAAGTCAAAATCGCACATGTCCAAAGGAAGTACGTCAACTCTGCGGATCTTATCATCAAATTCTAGGGGAAGATCTCTGTACACCTGATTGAATCGTACAGAGTCCCTAAGTGGCGTGGAAATGCATAAGGCATTATCTAATGGTATCGGGGAAATCCTAACACGTACAACAAAAGTAGTGGACACGACTGAATGCGTCGCTCCAGTATCAAATAGAACACATGCTGCCAATCCATTCATAAAGAGATTTCCGGTGATGGTAACTCAAGTCTTATTCGCCTGATCTCGACTAGTAGTTAACACGCGACCAGAAGTAGGAGGTGGCTTGGTGTCGGCGTGTCCTGAGGTTCCTTCAATCTCACCCTGGCGACAATCCTTCTGCTGATGGCCTTGTTGGCCACACTTGAAACAACCACTAGTACCTCGACGACAAATACCAGAGTGTCTGCGCGAACAAGTAGGACATACAGGATGCGTGAATCCTCCAGCAGGCGTACTAGTTAGCTGAGAGCATGTTTAAGGATTACATGCATGAGACATGATCGTGGAGCATAAACATGATTACATAGAATGTGTATAATTTTACCAGATGAGGTAGATTAGTTAGGCTGTGAACCCCTACGGTCCTGATCCCAGCCGTTACTATTGTTCCTGGATTAACAATTGTTGGAGTGTCAGAATACCATAGCATAAAATAGTTGAACATGAAAGAAGGTTAATGGAGGGACCTGCTGTTGTTCGTGTTTTTAGCGTTGTTACGGTAACCATCGTTACCGCCACGCCTCTCAAAACCAGAACGGTTGTTAGTCTGACCGTTTCCCTTGGATGCTTGCTGCTGAGCGGCCGCAGGCTTACGGTCGTCAGTCTTCTGCCTGGAATATAATGTTGAACAAAGGATTATATGAATGAATAATATTGATGGAAATGAATTGGTTACAATTGGTGATTGAAGATACCTCTTCACTGCTCTGTCATCACCGAACTCCTCTCGTTCCTGAAGCATCTCAAGCTTACGGGCTGCATCGGCCACTTGTGCCACTGTAGTGAATGTAGCACATACCAAGTTGTTGGCGACCGAAGTACGAAGTGTCCAGCGAAACTTCTCAGCCTGCTCCGCAGCAGTTCCTGCGGCTGGACCCAGAAATCCTGCCAAACGGAGAAACCTTTGCATGAATTCGTTGTTGTTTTCACAAACAATCTGCCGAATATTATGGTAGTCCCTCTTGAGCTTCTCTTACTCAGCATGTGGAAAGTACTGATTAAGGAAGAGCTCCTTAAACCGGTCTCATGTCAGCTGTGTAATCCAATTGTCACCACCGTTGGACTGCTTGACCGATTTCCACCACTACAACATATCACCTTCAAACTTATAGCAAGGAAGTCTTGCCTTGAAAACACCATCACAACCCATTGCATCGAAAATCTTCTCGATGTGAGAAATCCAAGCTTTAGCCTCATTGGGGCTGTCAGTCTGCTCAAACGAACGGGGTCGCTGTTTGTTGAATCTCTTCAACCAAGTCATAAGAGTAACAGGTGGAGGAGGAGTTGGAGGATTGTTGTGATTGCCATGAGCCTTGAATTCCGCATGAACTTCATCTTTGATTTCATTGCGAAGTTGGGGAAGGAGGGCTTGCAGAGCTGCATTGACAGCTGCTGTCAAATCTAGAGTATTACGATTTTTCACCATCTAACAGTTTAAAACAACAAAATGCAACATAAATCATAAATCTAAAATGAGATAACATAAAAATGCATGAACAGTGTATAAATCAATTAAGTAGTTTAAAATGCATGAAACAATGTAAAAATGCATGATGCAGTTTATAAAACTTTTATATGAATGGGAGTGAACGCCTATGGTCAGTTCACTCAAAACAAAAGACATGGCGCGAGGACGCCTATGGGTTGGTCCCAAAGTTAAAAGTTTCGATAAAAGCACATGCGACTAAATATGACCAGTCCTGTACCAACCATTACTTAGTCATAAACCCGCTACAATGATATGAATGCATGAAATAAAATGAAAAATGAATGAATGCATGAAAACCAACTGTCGGTTCTAGGAAGACACTAGTGACTACCCGTAAGTCACAGGTCGTGATTTATAGAGCTACATGTTGAAACCTTGGCTCTGATACCATAATTGTAACACCCCATTTAATAGGATAGGATGCTACAGTAAATTATGGCGTATCATCAAAGCATGCAAGATAAACGTCTAAACATTCATGACCATAAATAGAAATACCGGAATCAAACATCGGTAGTCTAGTAACTCACATACAAGCAATATAAGTACTGTAAATAGAAATGACTAAACAATGTCCAAAAGAAGTAAAGTATGATAAAGTAGGAATAAATGCATAAGGTAAAAGAGGCCGGATAGCTTCCAATCCCAATGCACATACTCTGGAGTTCCTACTTGCGTCCTTGGGTACCTGCCGTTTGGGAACATGGAAAAGTAGACGGGTGAGCATAACGCTCAGTGCACGGATATACAATAAAGCATGGAAAACATAGAATATGGAAGCATATAAAGAGTATAAAGCATGAATGGCAGCGGAAATGAACAAGTCATGGAAAAACCTAGTTGTATGTCATGTTAACTGGTTTTAGTTCTGAAAACATAGCTTATGTTACTTATAAAAATCTGTATTAGTTAATGTACCATAATAGCCAATATAGGTCACGAGGTCAACAACGTGCATGAATACTTGGAGGGGTGACCTCATCATGCAAATTAGAGGGGATGTCTCTAATTTAATTGGTCACGTGCCACACATAGATTTTTCATGTGAAGCATGGCAGATTTGGCAGATGTAAGTTGATTTCAGGCACTAAACTGATAACAACGTGCTCAAGAATGAAAAGTGTGAAATTTTACAAAAAAATGAAGTTAAAATCGACTAATATAGTTGTATAGAGTAAGTTAGCAACTGGATTAAAGATGGTGGTATACGTATGGTGCTGGATGAAGAAGATGGACACTTATGAGTATTTACACATTTGCTCCCTAAGTTTCTAAATTTTATACACTGTCTCATATATTTGGTTTTAGTTCATAAGTAAGTAAGTGAGCGTGTTTACACATGCTAGTTACCGTCTAAAAAGTTTTCAAAAGCGTTTTAATAAAATTAGTGTCATAAATTTACCATCATCTATTGTTTCTAAGGTTGTATAGTGTTTGATTTCTTTTAGTTTTTTTATATATTTTTTCTTACACGTTTTGGTGTTTTCGAGTTCAAATATCATGATATGTAAATACTAGCTTTTTGATAATTTGTTACTGGGTAATCGAAGTACCTATACTAGTTTGGATATGATTTTTTTAATACCACAATTTTAATTTCATACTCTGTATTAGTTATAATTTGAGGTAAAAAAATCATTTGTGCCACACATATTTAAAATACCTGGATCCGCCACTGTAAGTAGGTAGGAGGGATCATCTCCTTGTGAAGGATTCAAGGCACACATCACATTCACCATGAAATCCTGACTGAAACATGTAACTAGGATGCACCCATACGCCCCACATGATAATATAATAATATAATGGCCAAATAACTGAAAAGGGACGCCACGAGCTATCACTCCGCCGTGCTGAAGTCATAACACTAGTGCTTATAGTGTTATGGTAATGGTACCTCCATAACTAGGTAAAACTGATCATGCATGTATATGGCTAAGGTAACTAATAAACATAAACATTTAATTTGTAACTACTGGGGAAAACAGTTGGCTGCATACGGGAAATCCTAATCAAGAAAGAGATTGTCCTTACTGAAGGACGGGAAATCCGTACCTTATGTCCAGTAGAAGCTAACGAAAACGATGAAGACTAATCCGCCTCGACGGATAACACTACATAAGAGACATGGACGTGTATGAGTTGTCTAAATTACATGTGTTTTACTGGTTTCATGTGTTATTAGCTTGTTATATGTATTGTGTCATGTTTTACTGTTTATTGTGTTAATTGTAGTTTTTATGATGTTCTATTGAGTATTATTCATGTATTAGTGTATTATAATACTTGTATTGTAATACTAAGTAACTTTCTAAAAATAGCAGGTTTCCATAAATAGTAAGTTTCTAAATAAAGAAAGTTTCCAAAAATAGTGAGTTTCGATAATTAGAAATAAGCTGGATTATAAATAATAATTAAAGTTTAATTAGTACAATACAAGTTTTGGTTATAGTTCATTAATTAAATAACTGGTTAATTTAATTAAACTATACATTATATGATTTTAATTAAAATACATATTTTAATTAAAATGACAAGTATAAATACCTTAGATTATACATGAATTAATTTAATAAATTAATTAACCTAAAGTTTAATATAACATGACTTATAAAATAGTTTTCACGAAAAACTCGATCCCGAGCCCGTGTTTATATATAAGCCGAACAAATTAAGCTATACAAAAGTCCCACCGAGACCTTAGAGGGGTCTCGGTTGACACTACTTAAACTAAAAAACATGTACAACATACCCCGACCTAAAGTCTGGGTCCCTTTGGTCTCTGGTCCAAACAACAAAACCAACCGAGCCCCTTTGGGGGGGGGGGGGGGGCTCGGTGGTGCCTCAGTGCACACAACCGAACAAACAAACACACCCCGACCCTTGGTCGGGGTTGCCTTGCTGCGCTGAGCCAAACCAAGCCAAGACGAGAGTCTTGGGACTCTCGGTGGTGGTAATCAAAACAAGTCGATCCCCGTATGGGTGTCTCGGTGTCTCTGCCGAACCACACCCACACAAACCAAACCCGTCCCATGTATTTAATTAATCCATTACATGCTTTATTCGTGTTCTTGATGATTAATTAAATGATTAACATGAAATCAAAAGAATTAAAAAGAAAAGAAAGGGTTTGATTATACCAAATGCGTGAAAAGAAAAAAAGAGTGATCACGAACACAAAATCAATAACGAAAATCGTTTGAATCTTCCTTGTGGTTGTATATGGCCGGCGGAAATAGCACAAAAGGAGGCAGGGAGAAATTTTCTGAAAACCTAAAATATGATTATGTTTTCCTGTTTTTTAGTATTTACCATTGGGTTATGGGCCAAAGCTCATCGTCCTTCTTTTCTTTGTTGTAGCCGCGGCATATGGGACCCCAACAAGGGAACCCAAAGTTTTTCGTGTGTTAAATAATTAGTCGTGTATGCTCGTGATTTAATATTCATGATTTTGGTATTCGTGATCGTGTCACATTTATAATATTCATGATTGTTCGTTATTTAGTGTCATGACATGTGTATTAATATTATAAATGAAAAGTTTATATTTTATCGTGTTTTCGTAAGTTACTGTTCACCTGTACTGTTCATATGTTTTTAATGCGGGTTTTATAGAAAAAATCAATTTGAGACAATAATTTTAAACTGAGAGTAGTAAATTTTGCAAATGGCCCTAAGACTTATTTATAATAGTTCATGGAATATTTTAAAGACAAGATATTTTCATGAATATTATTCTCAAAACTCAATACATCATCATTGTTATTTACATATCTAATTCTAGATTAATTTCTACTATGTAATTATATCCAGATATTTCATATAACATTCTAAATTAGTGTTAAACATATTCAGTCCCTAAGTTTTTTTAGGATCTATAAAATTGTCCCTGTGGTTTATCGAAATATTTAGAATCCATAAAATTGTCCCTGTGGTTTATCGAATCCTACAAGATTAGTCTCTAATTTTTTTTCCATCATGATTAGTCCTTGTAGTTTCTTTTTCATACATATTCAGTACACCCATCAGTATTTATAATTAATTACCTAAAAATATGAGGGGTATTTTGGTCTTTTTCAAAAAATATTTTTTGAAAAACTTTTTCGAATTTATGTTCCCAGAATTTGTTTTTAATATTTCGAAAATATTTTTTCGAAAATCTTTTTTTTATGAAATTCGAAAATCTTTTTTTTTAATTTGAAAATCTTTTTTTAATCCGAAAATCTAATTTTTATAAAAATTCGAAATTTTTTTTTATAATTCGAAAATTTTTATATTTCGAATTTTATAAAAACAAAGATTTTCGAAAAATAAAAATTCGAAAATTTTAATTCGAATTTTTTTTAATTCAAAAAAAAAAATTCGAAAATCTTTTTTTTTATAAAATTCGAAAATCTTTTTTTTAATTCGAAAATCTTTTTTTTTAAATTCGAAAATCTTTTTTTTTTAATTCGAAAAATAAAAATTCGAAAATCTTTTTTTTAGTTCGAAATTTTTTTTTAATTCGAAAATATTTTTTTATTATAAAAATTCGAAAATCTTTTTTTAATTCGAAAAATAAAAATTTTCGAATTAAAAAAAGATTTTCAATTAAAAAAAAAAGATTTTCGAATTTTATAAAAAAAAAATATTTTCGAAAAAAAAATTCAAAATATAAAAACAAATTCAGGGAAAAAAAAATTCGAAAAAGTTTTTCAAAAAATATTTTTTGATAAAGACCAAAATACCCCTCATATTTTTGGGTAATTAATTATAAATATTGATGGGTGTAGTGAATATGTATGAAAAAGAAACCACGAGGACTAATCATGATGGTAAAAAAACTAAAGGACTAATCTTGTAGGATTCGATAAACCACAGGGACGATTTATGTAATTCTCTCTATTATATATGAAAGTTTTTAAAAAATTCTAGAAACTTCTTCTTCACAAAGTCAGGATTTCCCGTATAGTCCAATTTTTATGGATTAAATCAAATTTACGACTCAACAAAACAAGCTCATTCTCAATGAATTTAAGTTTTCCTTTTCACTTTGGTTCTAGTTTAGTAAGACTAAGAAATTGGATAAATGTTTTAAGGGTAAAAGTCATAAATACACAACATACTATATAAAGTGGTCCGTTATACCCACTGGACTTTTTTATGTTCGATTTTTACATTTAAATAAAAGAATTACCTTTGACTTAACGGAACAACCGGTTATCATTTGTACTTTCGTTAACTTGAAATTTTGTTTTAAAATTTTAGCCCCTCTAGCTAACTAACATCATTATCATCATCTAATTAACATCTCATCTGGGAATATTATCTCTACAATTTGCCAAAAATATGTGTTAAAAGGAGTAATCTAACGATCTAAAAGCTTTATTTATATAGTGTTACAAGAATACAGTGAAACTTTGAGTGCCTTTGACTTTGGCAGTTCATCTCATCTTACGTGTGACTTTGTTAAACATTTTTATGTCTATATCTTTCAATCCTTTTTGTTGAGCTGTGAACGTTTATCAGAAAAATACATATGATTCATGTCACATATATCTTTGCCAAAGTATCTGATCATCTCTGCAGTCTTGCTTGTTAAACTGTATAGTTGCTCTTATAAAGAATCGGTCGGTACAAGGACTCAAGTATAATTGATGAGCTCAATGTGGATCAGTATATTCAATACGTACTCTCATATGGGAATATCTTCCATGAGAGTGTTGGTACTTTCAAACACAATATGTAGTCAAATTACCAGATCCACAAGAACAAGTTTCGCAGTACCAGATCCAACAAAAACACGATCCGGTTGTATTTGTGATTGTGAGTTTAATATTTGGATATGTGATTTTTTGTTGATGATGATGTTGTTTTTGTGTGATGCGACTAGAAGCTCCCCAACACAACTCCAAAGTGTTCTTCAATCTTGTTTATTTCAAGAAATATTACAAGTTTACAACTGTGCTATAGATGATGGATCCATAAGTGATAATCAAAGTGAAATAGATCATGGGTTTGATTATGGGAATGTGGATCTTTGTCTTGTGGATCTTGTTTTTGTGGGAATGTGGATCTTGTTTTTGTGAATATGGTAATGTGGATGTTGTTCTTGTGGATATGGTAATTTGATTGTTGATGTTGATGATGATGTTAGTTAGCTAAGGAGACTAAAATTGTAAAACAAAAATACAAGTTAACAAAAGTACTAACTGTAACTGGTTATTCCGTTAAGTCAAAAGTAAACTCAAATGGCTTGACCAAAATCCTATGCGACGAGTGTGAAAATCGAACATAAAAAAGTCTAGTAAGTATAATGAACCACTTTATATAATATATTGTGTATTTATAACTTTTACCCAATGTTCTAAAAGGTTCATACCATTCCTTTGTTTTTTTGGTAATGGGTTTCTCCGGTAAAGATATTATCAAAAAAAAAAAAACAATGAAGTACAAATGAAATTTGGCTGAGATACCACATTAACCTCAAGCTTACAAGCTTGATAAACTACGTAATCTAGTGCTTATGACACGTCATAACCACTTACACTTCTAGAAACATAAAATGCACCTAGAACATAACATAATGAACCAATCTAACCAACAGCAGTAGTGGAATAGGAGCATCCACTTGTTTTAGAGTTGAGAAGATTAGTCGATTCATCATAAAAAAGAGCAACCTCTTCTTCATTTTCATCTAAAGCTGAGTACGAATTAGATGTGGTCACATTACCATCAAATGAAAAAAGATCTACTTCCTTCCTATTGGAAGATGCACCATTACCAACATATGTACCACCTTTCTTCGGTTCACTAAAAGTTGCTTTGGGAACAAACTTGACATTCGGTTGAACCGACGGACCAGTAGACTTAGACTTGGACTTCCTATTCCTACTTTTCTTCTTACCCACTAATTGAAATCCATCATTAGATGTCTCAACAGGCGCACTAGTATGAACCATAGAAGTACTAGGAATAGTCACAACCTTCTTTGGGCACAAATCAATGTCATGACCAAAAATCTTGCATGTATCACACCTCAATGGCTTCCATTCATATTCAACTCGGTTTGTTTTTTTTGGTATACTCATCACTAGTAAGAGACGGAACAACAATAGTAACAATCTCAACCAAATCAACATCAGAATTAATTACAATGAGACACCTAGCAAAACTACTCCTACGCCATGAATCTTTGCACATAGAGCTAGTAAACGAGTCAAACATAATTGGCTTACCAAGAAAAGAAGCAATTAAATTAATTCCTTCCTCTTCAAAAACCTTAATTGGAACATCATGCAGTTTCACCCAAATTGGAATGCGAGTCAGTTCTTCTTTAACTAAGCGAGTCCCCAATGACCATGTCTTGAGAATGATAGGAGTTTTGTGAATCAACCAAGGGCCACCTTCCAAAACAGCCTCCAAACCAGCTTGAGAATCAAACTTGAAGAAGAAAATTCCCTGTTATTCATCATAATTCGTTTTAACCCATGTTTATCCCAATTGCTCCTAGCAAAATACTTAACAACTGGATACGCCAATCTTTGAACGAGAAAATAACCATACAGTGTATATTCAAAGCGAGAACCAACCTTTTGAACCACTCTTCGAGGAACAGAAACATCAACCCCTTCGAAAACAACATCAACCACAATACAAATCTCATTATTAACATCCACAGACTTAATAATAGGCTCCTCAATATCTTGCTGCTCAAGAAAGCTCAAATGTTGATCAATAATCTTAATGATTCCACCACGACTCTCTTGTGACAAACATTCCCACGCCTGATTTAAACCAACATCAAGCTCCTTAAAAAAAGCGTCTATTTCCTCAAGAGAATTAAGCGACACAAAAAAAAAACCTTAGCAACATCACTAATTTTCGTAATAAGAAAATTAGTAGCCTTTGGTGGTGAGTTCTTCAAATCAAACCTCGCAGCTTGAACACTGCCTAGATGGCCATTATTCATACGCTCCATAAGCTCGACGAACCCCCCCCCCCCCCTCATTAATCTGATTGAAACCCTCCATATACGAGAAAACCACTTCCACTATAAAAAAAACCCTAATAAAAATTAGGGTTTAAACTAAATCACAACAACCACCTAGTCGACCTTCATGACAGAAACCAACACTTTTAAATATGAATTTTAAGACCTACAATCTGACGGTAGAAACCCTAAAACCTAATAGGAACCCTAAATCCAACCAGTCCTCCCTCTAATCACAAATACGTTCGCACCACCAATCCCTCAACCAGATTACGTTTAAATGTTTGATCTTCCACGATATCCACCACAAACGGATTCGTAATAAAAAACCCTAGAAAAAAAATCAGAAATCAACACAATGCAAGTGGAGGAAAAGAAGTAACGAACAATCTATAATCAAAGGAAAAAGGAGAAAAGACAAAAGAGTTTAGATCAGATTAAGAATTAGAGCCGCCAGAATGCACCAAAAGTCGGCTGCATTCATACCATTCCTTTGTCTATACAGAGTATACTAACTTTATCATGTAAAGACATTTTATTCTAGTAAGTGAAGTAATTTGTTTTCAACACTTTTGCTTGACTTCTATGGACCATGCATGTTCTGTATCTCAATTTTCAACAATTTTTGACTCTTATTGATCTCTCTTCAATCGTCAAAAAAGTTGATGGAAAATTGAACACTTTACACAAGTTGATGCTGAAATGTTTATTGTATATATATAAAAAAGAAATTTCAAAAGTCTGGTTCATTTAATGAGGTAGGGTGTCTATTCATTAAAATTTCTCTAATTTTATATTGTAAAGTGTAAAGTAGCAGATCCCAAAATGATACCAACGAATAGAATGTGTTGAACATGTTCACTATCTTAGTTTCGCATTTTGTTTTGATACACTACTTATATAAATATTTGAGTCATTAATGAGTGTTTTCTTCATATATCTATACTACATTATAAAGGGTGTATCCCTTTGGTTGAAAGTTGAAAATGTTGAATGGTTGAAAAATATGGGTCCCACTAATATATATCTATACTACATTATAAAGGGTGTATCCCTTTGGTTGAAAGTTGAAAATGTTGAATGGTTGAAAAATATGGGTCCCACTAATCTATATCTATACTGCATTATAAAGGGTGTATCCCTTTGGTTGAAAGTTGAAAATGTTGAATGGTTGAAAAATATGGGTCCCACTAATCTATATCTATACTACATTATAAAGGGTGTATCCCTTTAGTTGAAAGTTGAAAATGTTGAATGGTTGAAAAATGTGGGTCCCACTAATCTATATCTATACTACATTATAAAGGGTGTATCACTTTGGTTGAAAGTAGAAAATATTGAATGGTTGAAAAATGTGGGTCCCACTAATCTATATCTATACTACATTATAAAGGTTGTATCACTTTGGTTGAAAGTTGAAAATGTTGAATGGTTGAAAAATGTGGGTCCTACTAATCTATACCTATAGTACATTATAAAGGGTGTATCCCTTTGGTTGAAAGTTAAAAATGTTGAATGGTTGAAAAATGTGGGTCCCACTAATCTATATCTATACTACATTATAAAGGGTGTATCCTTTGGTTGAAAGTTGAAAATGTTGAATAGTTGAAAAATATGGGTCCCACTAATCTATATCTATACTACATTATAAAGGGTGTATCCCTTTGGTTGAAAGTTGAAAATGTTGAATGGTTGAAAAAATGTGGGTCCCACTAATCTATATCTATACTACATTATAAAGGGTGTATCCCTTTGGTTGAAAGTTGAAAATATTGAATGGTTGAAAAATATGAGTCCCACTAATCTATATCTATACTACATTATAAAGGGTGTATCCCTTTGGTTGAAAGTTGATAATGTTGAATGGTTGAAAAATGTGGGTCCCACTAATATATATCTATACTACATTATAAAAGGTGTATCCCTTTGGTTGAAAGTTAAAAATGTTGAATGGTTGAAAAATGTGGGTCCCACTAATCTATATTTATACTACATTATAAAGGGTGTATCCCTTTGGTTGAAAGTTGAAAATGTTGAATAGTTGAAAAATATGGGTCCCACTAATCTATATCTATAATACATTATAAAGAGTGTATCCCTTTGGTTGACAGTTGAAAATGTTGAATGGTTGAAAAATGTGGGTCCCACTAATCTATATCTATACTACATTATAAAGGGTGTATCACTTTGGTTGAAAGTTAAAAATGTTGAATGGTTGAAAAATGTGGGTCCCACTAATGTATATCTATACGACATTATAAAGGGTGTATCCCTTTGCTTGAAAGTTGAAAATGTTGAATGGTTGAAAAATGTGGGCCCCACTAATATATATCTATACTACATTATAAAGGGTGTATCCCTTTGGTTGAAAGTTGAAAATGTTGAATGGTTGAAAAATATGGGTCCCACTAATCTATATCTATACTGCATTATAAAGGGTGTATCCCTTTGGTTGAAAGTTGAAAATGTTGAATGGTTGAAAAATATGGGTCCCACTAATCTATATCTATACTACATTATAAAGGGTGTATCCCTTTGGTTGAAAGTTGAAAATATTGAATGGTTGAAAAATGTGGGTCCCACTAATCTATATCTATACTACATTATAAAGGGTGTATCCTTTGGTTGAAAGTTGAAAATGTTGAATGCTGGAAAAATGTGTGTCCCACTAATGTATATTTATATTACATTATAAATGGTGTATCCCTTTGGTTGAAAGTTGAAAATGTTGAATGCTTGAAAAATGTGGGTCCTATTAAACACTACTACATGCAAACCTTATTCATTAAAAAAGATATAAACTTTCGTTAATTAAACAAATGACACCCTTTCATCCAATTGAAACATACTTATAAGATATTTTGAATTATAACATGTTACAACGCTTTGAAATAAAAGTTTAATCTTTTGACGTTATATTTTGAACTTCACCGAAACACTTACCACAATATCGCGTCGTGTTAATTATCTGTTGCTAGACAATTTCCGCCGCTATGCGTGGGTACTCGTCTAGTTTTTTTAAATGCCAAATCATAATTTCGTTTCACAAGTGCTTCATTACAATACTAGTTTTGAAATTATATTTATGTAGCCACTTGGTTATATACAACTTTTCTAATACATCTTTAAATTATTTTTTTTAGTATATTTGATTTTCGATTCGATTTTAAAAACTGACTAATTATAAGACTAATTGTAGATAACCATTTTTTTAGATTGTTTGAAATTAGGATAAACTTGCAAAAGCCAAACACACAGAGGCGGAGGAAAATGGGGTCAAGAGGGTCATGTGACCCTCTAACAAAAATAATGTTGTGTAATTTTTTTAAAAAATTTTCGTTTTTTTTACGTTTAACCCTTTTAATAATCATTTTATAATATAATTTATAAAAAATATCAAATTTTGACTTCTCAAACCGCATTTTATGGCTCCACCCCTCCAAACACCACTTAACACTATCACATAATCAAACACATCACCAAAACTTGCAGCAGCACAAAAGAACAAACTCACTGTAACCGAATGCTTATTGGATCCTTCAACCATCGTAGCCAATCTATCTCTTTATATTTATTTATTTTTAAATAATCCCATCATAGCTTTTTTTAATTAAATATCTTGAAAAATCTTGTTAGTACTTGCAATCTTGTTGCCGCCGAACACACGAGCATTTATCTCTTTCCAAATAAAGTAACCGGTAGCTCATATTACCGTTTTCCAAACACTAGCTCAGGAGAAAGGAACATTAACGTTTCCGTTTGATGAAAAGAATTGATCAATAGAGAAAGCATTAACCCCTCCCACCATTTAAAAATATTTTCTCAAACACTCCTTGCTAAATCACAAGTAATCAAGCTGAGCGCATGTTTCCACCACATTATTACAACACGGACAAAGAATCAAGTCGACACCTCTTTTATCCAGTACCACGCGAACTGGAAGTCTACACCTTAGCGCCCTCAACACGAAGATATTTACTTTCTTAGACGTCAACTTGTACCAAAGGGTTTCTTGACCTCCATTATTGGAACGTAGAATCTTTTCCTCGATCATTCTTGATAACTTTTTCACCGTGACTCAACGTCTTCATCAAACGATCATCTCCATCGATTCCTACAATCAATAGAAATAACGACATGTTGCAAAACTCCTAAAAGCTCTTTGAACTCCCTTATAACTCTTCCCCTAACACTTTTAACCCAATCTCATTCCCATACCAAATTGTTATTTGACAAATTTATTTTTCAGGTAAAGATTCTACCAATAAGTCATTTGAAGATGAAGTAGATGGCTCAAGTGATGGGTCAGGGAAGAACCGTTTCGAGTTTACAAGTCACCGAATCGATTTTTTAGCTGGAGCTGCAGGAACAGGTCACCTTGAAAGAGAGCTGATTGACGGTGGCTCGTTTGCAAAAGAAACAGAAACTCAGCTAAAGGGGCCAAAAACGGGTGGTAATAATAGCTTTTGACAAAGTATATACCCTGGCACTTCATTGTATAATTACTGCTCTGGTTGACAATACCATTCAACTAATGTTTCCTAATAGTACTTTAAAAAAAGAAAATGTTTCCAAATAGTGATTAACCAACATGTTGGTCCTACTGCGCCTGGAGGTTTGCCTAGAAGCTCCTTCCAAGAGTGCGTAAATAGCTCACTGATCTTGCTCCTAAGATGAACACTGCAGTTCACTTTGGCTTCTCGATCGCACATTTCTTAAAAGTTATAACCAAGTCTGAATAGCTAAATAACTACCCACTTTGGTTGCTCACACATTTGTTCACATCAGAACTAAATAACTCACCACCAATTTTCTATAACCAAAGACCAGCAAAGAGAAAGACTAGGTGTAAACGTGCGAGAAGCCATGTGGTGCTGATTATTTCATAGATATAGGCAAGTGATCAGCAGACTGAAAGACAAAAGACTTCAGCACACACACAAGATAAACATAATACAGAAGTCATTCTTTTGGAATTCTCGCACATAAGATAATATAAAACAAACTCTGAAACAACTTAGAATTAGAAAACGATAACCATGTCTAGGATAAACATGAATTTGAAGTGCCATCATCATCGTACTCATAATCACCTCCCCATCCTACTGATTCCAATCCTCGGTATAGCCGTCATACTGCTCCTTATAATAGGCATCCGTACAGGAACCTTTAGCTTCCAAACGGGAGCAAACCTACCAGCAAAATATCGCAGCAATGAGTAACCAGCAATCACATCTCTTGAAAACAAAACACATGCGCCCTAGAGAAATAGTAAAATGTCCCAAAGAGAAATGACAGGGTCGGTCTAACATGAAAGCAAGGCATTTTTAACCATTCAGTTTGAAGTAGGGACAATTTTCACACCAAAGGTTTCCCATAAGGACGACACTTGGACTTTCGAGGACTATGCAAGCAAATTGGCAGGCACGAATTTTGCAATATTTTCCAAGAGAAATGAACAATAAAGCTTGCAATGACAGAATCTGCGAAAAGAAAAGGGAGCAGTTTAATTTACCTCTAAGCACCTCGTCCCAAGATTGAGCTCCTTGACACGGGCAAGGCGAAGAATTTTGACATGTCGGTAAATCACTTCTTCTTCTTCATCGGTAGATAAATCATACCCAGTATCGTCTTCATCATAATAATCCAAGTTTGCAACGACTAATGAAGACGCTTCCATCACATGAAGGGCAGTTAACACGAAACTTCCTTTGATTGTTAAGGAAAGAATATTAGGAGCCTCTAGCGTTACACATGGACTTCCAACTCGAAACTTCCTGTTTCCGGAGATCTCAAAGGTTTTGACACTATCTGAAGCAATATTAAGGTCCCAAAAATCACCGAAGCAGTTGTCTAACTTAAATGTTTCAAGAACAGGACTTCCAGAAAGTATATTTTGGAAAAACTCTTCGGTTAAACGTAAGTTAGAAAGAGACAAAGACTTGAGGTTTTCCCAACAAATCGCATCGCTGGGTTTAGGGAAGTCGCATGATAATTTAACATGAGTAAGATGTGAATTGTTGAAAAAAGACACATCAAACACAATCTCAACAAGAGGTCCATAATCATACCAAAACGATAAATTAAGGTCTTCGACTTTAGATCTAAGAGCATAACGAATCAACCTAGTGACCTGCGATTCTAACCCAGTATAAAAACTGGTATGCAGTACGAATTTTTGGAGCTTGAGATTGCGATTGCTAATCTCTATCAACTTTTTTTCCACCATATCATAGTAAGAATCAAGATCAAAATTATCCTCAGGTTTTTCGATATATATTAGGGTTAGTGGTCGTTCGTGCTTCTGTTTAAGCCACCGTTTGAAATATAGTGCACTACCAAATAAAGAAGCAGCACAGGCTATTTGAAAAGGGATCCGGCATAGTCGTAACATGTTTCCTTGCTCCATGATCAAATTAAAGGGCAATAATATCGAATTGTGATTCTTAGTTATGCTAATAAAAAATCAGATTAAAAAAAAACAAAAAACTGCGTACGTAGATAGAGATTGGGCTTTTGAATTAGGTTATATACTTGTATTGTAGGATAAACTATAAAGTGTGCATTTAATCTTATACAAGTAGGATAAACTATAAAGTGTTTAACATAATACTTTATCCCTTCCAAAAGAAATTTTTTTACTTCTCTTTATTACGTGATTTATTCAATAATTATAATTTATATATTAGGAGAAGTCAAACCGGCAGCGCCGTTAGCCCTTTTTGTATAGTAAAACCAAGTCTATTAAATACAATGTGGATTTTATAGTTAAAACATTACTATTCGTAACACGTTGTATTCTGATAAGTAGCTCCACCGCCTCAGGTGCAAGGAAACCAAATATATCAAACACGAAAGGAATAAACACGTGTTGATTTTCAACACATGCTTTCTCGTGTTTAGTCACTTTGCACGAGACGGCTTTTATAGCAGCCTGACCTAGTCCCACCCGCTGTAAAATCTCGACTGCCTAGCCCCACGAGTCAAATCAACGCACGCATGTTTACCTCCAACCCATCCAAAAACCAAAAATCAAGGTCGCAAAAATTGCGAATGGTTAGCCAGACGGCTTATACATATAGGCAACCGAAAGATACGAACATTTCACGATTACCTGTCAAGCATATTCATTTATTTCGAGAAAAGGAATCAAATGAAGCTGAGTGATCTTGTAAATCTTAGAAAGTATATGATCTTTCTATAAAAGCATCCAAGTGTGGATTCCATGTAAATATGCGGAAAAAAGTGAAGTCAAGAAGGAAACTTGAATGAGAAATTGCTACTTTAATTTTGGATATGCTATTTATAGAGACATATCCAGTTTCATTGACCTCCTCTGGTATTAGTGATAGCACAGACGCACTGCCGCAAAGATTCTTGATAAGGAAGAGGTTCAGGCATTAACAGGTTTTTTTACCCTTAATCTGCAAGAAAATCGTGTATCTCGAATGTAGGAACAATAAAGCTTCACGTTTAAGATATCGTCGATTCTAAGTATTTCTATACAATCACTTTTATGGAAAATCCCGGCCTTGATTAATTAGCAACATCAACTCGAATTGTACCGAACACTGGCTTAATTATTTTACTCTTTACTTCTTTAGTAAAGGACTTTGGTGTTTCATTGGCATTACAAATAAGATGAGAGAAAATTGCAGTGATAATACCTTAGCATGTTGCTAGGGCGTGACAATACGTTCAATGTATCTTCTTTGAACAATGCTTTTTGTGGGAAGACTCGGAGAAATTAGCCTCGAATTTAAATTTCTCCGGATTGATTTTCGCTGCTACATTATTGTTCAATGAATTCTCCTTACCAAACGCACCCTTGCGCTTTAGAATGTTATTGCAGCATATAATTTCTAGCAATTACATACGTTGCTTTATTATTCATGCAATTAAGAAGTCGATATCCCTCTGGAATTATATCATTTTCCTACAGTTCACTATATCAGGTATATGCTATTTGATGTTCACTATGAAGCTGCAGATATCTTGGATGGTAGGATGCCGGAGAATAGCTCTAATCATCATAAGGGGGGTCAACGGAAACACCTGATGTACCAATTCTCGCTCCCTATTGTCTGTGTACTAAGCTATTCATAGAAATTTTAATGACCTTTGAGGTCATGTATGAGCAACATTTACAAAAAAGCTCATATTGCTACAATTAACAACTGCTCAAGATTATAATAAACGTACGCACCAAAAAAGCTACACATGTGAGACATGATTTAATGCAGAAAATGTTTCGACTGTCGTTGTTGTGATTCTTAGAGAATGGGAATAATCATAAAAGTACCTGATATGATGCAGTAATCATCAAAACTATGAGTTAATTACATTACAAGTATATGTCATAAAAGCGTCCCTTGAAAACCCTGTAACAGCTTATTGCAGAACCACCATTGTAATAATTGCATGAAACTTGGCTTTGATTGAGAGATGTGTTTATACATATAATATAGAGATAGATTCTTCTCTGAAGATCTCAGCATACTTTCAACCATGCCGTCCCAAATTTATACGGGCGGGGTGGTACACTGGTACATAAGCATGAATGAGACTCTTACAGGATGTACACAATATAATATTGCAGATCGAGTTGCAGAATTGCAGAATTGCAGGGCAATTCTCCTTTGGCAGAATGTGCTCTAAACTGTAAGAAGTGCACCGGTTTTCTGCCGAAGGAGGACTGCCCTGGTATTCTTCTCTACCGAATGCTTAATGTTTCCGCTATTCACTTACATGTAATCTGGTGGTGTCTCCAGTATGCTTTTATATCATTGACAAAGTAGTATATCTCAAGAACATTCTGCTGAAAAAAGATGGTTTATTCTAAGGCATGATATGATGCCTTTGAGCTTTTGGTACGCATTTACTTGCTGTGACCAGATGGTCCCACTTGTAGATGCTCTCATGGCTGCACGTAATTTGTGACTTAATGTTAAAAAAACATAATATCAAAAATAGATCTTACACCCAACCAACCATCCATTGATGTATTTTATTAAGAATCAGAGTACTAAACAAAAGATAAAGACTAGGTTGATCCAAGTAATAAACAAGATCCTCCCATGAACCAGAAGCGGCTAGTGAGAGAGAGCAGAGATCACACACATGTGTGTGTGTAGATATGAGCTGCTAACCCTAGCTCTAAGTGAGCTAGGGATATATATCAAATACTAGCAACGGTTATAAGGCTCAAGAAGAAAGCCCATCACAGCAAAGCCCAACAAAGACCAGCTATAGGAATGAAAAGATGGCAAGAGGGGTCGTTCAACTTACAACCTGAGTACACAAAAAGAAAACAAACAAAACCATAATATAAACCTTGAAAAGATTGCTAAAAATTCAACACCCTTCCTCAATCTGACAAGGTGAGAAAAGTATAGCAGTTACTTCCCAAACATGTCCACAAGCTTCAATTGCTTGCAAAGCTTCATATGTTATGATAGACCATGAGCCTTTGTGAAAATGTGAGCTGTTTGATCAGCTGAGGCAACCTTAAAGGTTTTAATGACACCATCTTGGTCCTTTTCTCTTATCAAATGAATATCAACCTCAAAATATTTGGTTCTTTCATAAAAAACAGGATTGACAACAATCTGAATAACAGAGTTGCTATCACTATATAAATGCACAGGAAACAAACACTTGATTTTGAGGTCAGTCAAAAGGTTAGTGATCCAAATGACCTCACATGTGGCACTAGCCATGCACCTGTATTCAGCCTCAGCAGAAGATCTAGATATGGTAGGTTGTTTTTTACTTTTCCAAGAAACAAGAGACCTTCCTAAGTAGACACAATACGCAGAAAAAGATTTCCTGGTTCTCAGACACTTAGCCCAATCAGCATCAGTGTAACAAGATACCTTTAATGCAGTATCTTTGTAAATCTGAATGCCAGTACCAGGAGAGTTTATAAGGTACCTAATAACTCTCAGAGCAACTTTGAGATGAGATTGCAAAGGAGCATGCATATGCTGACTAAGACAATGAAGAACATAAGAAATGTTAGGTCTGATGTGGGTAAGATAAATAAGCCTCCCTAAGAGTCTTTGATACTCAAAGATATTGTCAAGTAATTTATCACTCTCACTTTCATCAACAGCAAGCACACAATTTTCAGGTAAGGGTGTTGCTGCTGGTTTAACAGCCAACAGACTAAACTCATAGATAAGCTCAAGGCAATATTTTCTTTGAGTCATGCATATACCATTGGTATTTTCAAGAATTTCAATACCTACGAAATATTTCATCACCCCAAGATCTTTTATCATGAATTTGGTCTTTAGGAAACTCTTAAAGCTTTCAATTTCCTTAATACTATTACCTGTGATGATAAAATCATCAACATAAACAAGAAGGGCAACAAACAAGTTATTAAATTGTTTGATGTAGAGAGAGTAATCATGTTTACTTTGGACAAAGCCATGCTCAACCAAGACAGTGGTAAGTTTGGCATTCCACTGTCTTGGGGCTTGCTTAAGTCCATAGAGGGAATTTAATTAACTTACACACTTTGTTCTTGTCTTGACAGTTAAAACCCATTGGTATTGTCATATAAATATCCTCATCCAAGTCACCATATAGAAAAGCTTTATTGACATCAAGTTGAAACAAAGGCCAATCAT
This sequence comes from Glebionis coronaria, assembly GCA_025667525.1. Classification (NCBI taxonomy): domain Eukaryota; kingdom Viridiplantae; phylum Streptophyta; class Magnoliopsida; order Asterales; family Asteraceae; genus Glebionis; species Glebionis coronaria. The sequence goes on from CM046876.1 coordinate 643,414,070, forward strand.
TAGGCACAACAATACTAATAAGACATCTGACAGTAACCATTTTAACAACAGGACTGAAAGTTTCATCAAAGTCAATGCCCTCTCTTTGACTGTAGCCCTTAGCAACAACTATAGCTTTAAACTTATCAACAATATTAGTAGATTTGTATTTAATCTAATAAATCAATTTTTTGTTAATGGCTTTCCTTCCAAAAGGTAAGTCACATAGGGTCTAAGTATTGTTCCTTAAGAGAGCCTCAATTTCATTGTTTATAGCTTCAACCCACCTACTATCTTTAACAGCCTCATAGTAAGTAGGGGCTCAGAAGATTGATTAAGAGTAGTAGCAAAACAGAAGTTGGTAGTGCTAAGTTTAGAATAATTAACATCAATGCCATATTTGAGTTTGCTATCAAGAACAAAATCATTAAGCTTAACAGGAAGTTTGGTAGGTCTAGAAGACTTCCTAATGATAGGCTCTCCTACTTCTTCAGTGATGACCCCATTTTGCTCTAAAGAAATATCAAAAGAATGAAGAATACCATTTGTACCCTCAGAGCAGGATTGCTGGTTTTCACCTATGGTGGTTGCAGAGTCCTCCTCCTGAGGTTGCACCAAGGCATCCTCATTAGTGGGGTTGACTCTACCATCCACAATGGGTGTTGCTCTCTCATCATCATAGGGACTTGAAGGTGTTTAATTATCAAAAAAGGACAAAAGTTCAGCATCACTTGTAACAACTATATCAGCCAAATCATTTCAAGTATTGTTTTTTATCTTAAAAGGGAAAACAGTTTCATAAAACCTCACATCTCTTGAAAATAAAAATCTTTTGTTATCCAAACTAAATAGTTTGTAAGCCTTTTTAAGAGAAGAGTAACCTACCAAAACACACTTTTTAGCTCTAGATGTGAGTTTATCACTGTTATTCAGACAAGTAGAAAAACATAGACAGCCAAAAGACTTTAAATAAGAGAGGTTAGGTTTTTTATTATAGAGTAATTCATAGGGGGGTCTACCATTTAAGACAGAAGAGGGGAGCATGTTGATTAGGTAAACAACAGTTAGAATGCAACCAGACAAAAAATTAGTAGGAATCCCTCCCTGAAACATAAGACTCCTAGCAACATTAAGCAGGTGTCTATGTTTCCTTTCAGTAATGCCATTTTGTTGACGGGTGTGAGGACAAGAGGTCTGATGAATGATACCCATAGTAGAGAGCATACTGTGAACCTTGTTGTTAAAAAATTCAGTTCCATTATTAGATCTGAAGATTTCGATTTTAGAGTTTAATTGATTTTTAACAAGACTTATGAAGTGATTTAGCTAGTCAAAAATTTCATCCTTAGTTTTCAAAAGATAAGTCCACACAGCTCTAGAGTAGTCATCCACAATGGTAAGGAAGTATCTATACCCTTCCTTAATCTGAACTTTGTAAGGGCCTCACAGATCCAAGTGAACAAGGTCACCAAGTTGGTTGGATTTGTGGTCACTCAAGGGAAAATGTTCCCTTGTTTATTTAGCACTGTGACAAGTTTCACAAACAGAGATATTGGTATTTTTAGATAGGTGATGGTCAGTCTTGAGAACATTGAGGACATGGTCAGAAGGATAAGCCTATAATGCCAGAGATCTTTGGAGGTGTTGAAGGTCATAGCAGAATTAGCATTACCTAAACTCTGAGTCTTAAGGTAATCAAACAAATAAAGCCCCCCCCCCCCCAGATTCACTACCAGTCCCCAGAATGATCCCTTTGTCCAAGTCCTGAATGTAACACTTATCCTCATCAAAACCAACAAAAAACTTGCTATCCTTAATAAGTTTATTAACAGACAACAAGCTAACACAATAACCAGGAACAACCAACACATCATGAAGAATAACATTGTTAGAGAGTTTGAGGTCACCAATGTGGCTTGGTAACTGTGCCATTGGGGTGACCAACAGAGATGTTGAGATTAGAAATATCTACAACATTAGACATACCCACAGTGGATGTGGTTAGATGTTTATTAGCCCCAGAGTCAATAATCCAACCCAAAGTGATGGTTTTGGTAGTAAACTTAATGTTTCCATAATTTTTTTAGAGAAATGCATGTTGAACCAAATGTTAGCATTAAAGAAAGAAATTCTACCTGCCATATTGGACTGAGTGTTTCCGGATGTATCACTTATCAAACTGAGGATATTCTGCATTTGATCATTGGTAAAGGAAGTTGGGGATTCACACGTGGAAGTTTATTTGTCCCCAACTTTAAGATCACAATTTGCATTAAAGTTATGTTTGAAACCAGTCTGTTTAGAAGTATTAGCACCCTTTTTATATCCAACATGATATCCATGTAACTCAAAGCATCTATCAACAGTGTGGCCAGTTTGACTACAATGAGTACAAAGAAGGTTAGGGTTGGGACCCCTATAACTTCTAGTACCATTGCCTTTAAAAGGAGGTCTATTAGGAGTGTTGTTATTACTTCTTCTATTTTGATTGAAAGTTTTAACAGCAAAAGAGGTGGCATTCATTTTTGCCTTAGTGTGACTAGAGGTCTTGGGAATACCCCTATGGGATATCTCTCTAGACAATATGACATAAGCCTCCTTCATATCAGGAAGAGGATCCCTAGTGAGAAGGGCAGTCCTAACAGGCTGATAGCAGTCATCAAGCCCATTAAGAACTGCATGAGCCTCATGATGTGCTGATGCAGAGCCAGCTCAGTGCTAGCAGAACAGGTACACTTAATAGCACAAACACATTAGGAATTTTAGTGACAACATCAAACTCTCTCCAAAGAGAGTTTAATCTGTGATACTAATCAGCCAAAGTACTACCCCTTCTTTAACATACCCAATCTTTTGAAGCAAGTTATAAACAATAGACCCATCTACTTTATCATAAGTTTCATTCAAGTCTTTCCACACAGTAGTAACATTTTCAGAGTAACCAAGGCCCATATACACATCACTAGAAACAACATTCAAAATCCAAGTAAGAACCATAGCATTACATTTATCCCATTGGACACACAGAACATCAACAATATAAGTCTCTCTCAAACAAGAACCATCAAGAAAAGCATACTTGTTTCTAGCTTGTAAAGCAAGTTTCATAGCATTATTCCACATTCTATAGTTTTCAGTACCAAGAAGTTTAAAAGGAACAAGCACAGAGCTATCGTTATCACTGTTATGAATGTGAAGTGGGTTACCATCATCCAAGTTGCTTATAAGGGCAACTGGAATTGGTGTGGTTTCAGGATGACCTCTACCACCACAATTTCCTCCAGCACTAGTTGGTGGTGGAGGAGGAGTACCAATACAACTCATAAATCACACCAAACAAAGAAACATAAAGAAAACACAGCAGAGCAACAAAAAAACAAGAAAGGAACAGAACCAAAGATCAAAGAAAGCAAACCAAGACCAAATAATCACACACGGAAGAAAGGATTACTAGAAATGAAATTTCATGGACTAGGATTGGCCAGAGCAGGTATCCACACCAGTCAAGGCTAGAGGGTCAAGATGTTAATCGAATCCGTTTGCACCCATTTACTATGCAACACTAATCCAAAGAGTAACCAAGAAGAAGATAAGGGGAAAATGAAAGAATGACTTATAACGCTATAAACAACAACCAGAATCAACAGACACCCAATCTCTAGATACACTTAGTCTAGATGATGGGTGAGCCAAGAATAAGAGAAACCCCCAAAAAATAAATTAGGGTTTGAGAAAACTCTAATTTAATTTATAACCTGTATATCACCCAAAAAATAGCGGCACCACCAGAAAAATCAATGGCACCACTAATTAAGCTTCCAGACCACCAAAAAACAAAGATCCCCAAAAAATAAATTAGGGTATCTAAAAACCCTAATTCAATCTTTCAAGAATCTTAACGGCACCACTGAAATAAGCAACGACACCACCAAACAAAGCTTCCTGGGCACCAAAGAATCAAAACCCCCAAAAATAAAATTAGGGCCCTAATAATAATTTTTGAGAAAAGGATCGGCCCCACCAATACAAGCTTCCAGAGACGTCAAGAACCCTTAAGAACACCACCAGGATACAAAACCCTAAAAAATAAATTAGGGTTTCACAAAACCTAACAGGTTAACCAAAAAGATCTGAACCAACAAAAGAACACGATAGAGCTTAGATAGAATGAAAGATGTATAACCTAGAGCTCTGATACCATGTTATGAAACATAATATCAAAGTAACAAAAATAGATCTTACACCCAACTAACCACCCATTGGTGTATTTTATTAAGTATCAGAGTACAAAACAAAAGATAAAGACTAGTCCCTAAATGGATGCTAGTCGAACGATTACAAAGGAAATAATGAGATTGTCCCAACTAGTTTGATCTAATCTCCCTCACATACAAGATTCACTCAAACACACAAGAAAATGTAATAAATAAGATGAAGACCTCCCATGAACTAGAAGCAGCTAGTGAGAGAGAGCAGAGATCACACACATGTGTGTGTGTGTAGATATGAGCTGCTAACCCTAGCTCTAAGTGAGATGGGGATATATATATCAAATACTAGCAACGGTTATAAGGCCCAAGAAGAAAGCCCATCACAGCAAAGCCCAACAAAGACCAGCTATAGGAATGAAAACATGGCAAGAGGGGCCCTTCAACTTCTGAGTACACAAAAAGAAAACAAACAAAACCATAATATAAACCTTGGAAAGATTGCTAAAAATTCAACACTTAAACAATGTCACTATGAACTCTTTTAGTGTTTCTTTCTAGTTGATATCTAATGAAACCTTTTTAGTAAGATTCATAAGATGAAGATCTACGAACTTGAGTCCCTATATGGTATAGTTTAGTGGCAGTGTTATGCTTTTGATCACTATCTTGTCTTCATACTACAATAAAATTTATATACTAATATACAGTGTTTAAAGATTAAGTTTGAAAGTAAAATTTGTCACTAAATCTGAGTGTGAGTAACCATGTAGGATAAAAAAACAAATGGGTTCAACTTTTTAGAGCATCTCTGATAAATAATGCAATACAAAGTTCGATACACCTCTACATCATCGATTATCAACATACCAACTTTCGTGACAATTTTATACAATGTATTGGACTTTGTGTAGTTTAATACATACCATGCATTCATATCCATATTAAGTATTAAAAGTATTACAAGATGTTGTATTCTCACACAAGATTGTAGCCCACTTCATCATACAATAGGTGATTGTTAAGAGAAGAATGGTAATGGAATGTATGATGAGATGACATGTATAACAACGGATTGAATGTATAATAAAGCTATTATGATATTGTCATGTCATCCCATTTTAAATGACCTTAGTGGTATTCATAAATGCATTACATGAATATTATCGACATTTCTCGGACACCCGACCACCACCTCGGTCACATCTATAGTCTTTTCTAGCTCAAGCTCTTTTTAATTGTTCGCAACATCCGTAACATGTAACATCATCTTGTTGGACATGTTCATTACCATCTCGACTTTTCCTGGATTCACGACCTCTTCCCGGCTACATCCAAAGCCACCTGATATGAACTTCTACCGCCATAATGTTCACACCATGTCATTTCTCTAGCGCCCGGACGTTGTTTGTCACCACACATAACCCGTTTTCTCATAATGTGACACCCGAGAACATTATTTCACCGACAAATAAAACAAAGCCACCCGCTTCTACCATTTTCTTTCACCCGCCAAACGAATTGATTTAACACCACCTATGTTGAAGTCTCTCTTTCCGTTTTTCCCGTGAACCTGTTAATCGCTCCTTTTTACATTGACCTACAATCTACCACCATATTTTCCTTGGAATAACGTAACTCCTTTTGATCGCATTAACAGCTACAGACACTCTAATGTTCATCACCGAACACCCCGTCCCCTTGAATGGTCCGCCCTTCTACCCCACGACAACGGTCGTCCTGAAACACCTTAGTGTCTCTGTCTTCTATTATAAAACACTCTAATCAAAAGAAACCCGTAGCCTTAGCATCTTCACTCAACCTTATTCCTAGAGCTCCTTTCCACCCATCAACAAGACAGTGACACACCCACATTTACCGTCTTCAGCGGAATAATGAACAGTCAAAAGTTACATGCTTTTTCTTTCCCGAGTCTTCATGTCCGTTTATTCTGCAACCTCAGTTAGTATCCCACGACGATCAAACACAACCGTAGAAAACAAGCCACGAGCAAAAGCCTTTTTTCCATCAAGAAAAATCCTGGTTCCTTGTCGTGTCTGCTTCGTAGCGAAGGACTGCATCGTTTCTTAAAACTAACTCTCAACTCAGTTACCAAGTTTAGGGTTACACCTTGAATTTTACAAGTAATAAAAAATACTTTAGGAAAAAGAAGAACAAATGGGGCCAACTTCTAATCGTATTCACAAATGAAATACATGAACTAATTAGATAAAAGTGATTTACCACTACTTTTAAATAAGGAACAACAAAAGGAGAATGCGGACGAACTAATTCCTAGTCTTTCGCATTAATATATAGTTGTGACTTGACTTATTCAACTTCATGCAACATTCACAACGTTTACATGCAATACTACCTACCCGAGACCTATAAGCTACTCAACCGTGACCCGATAAATAAATAACAAACCCAACAACAAATTATAAAAGGCGTGCATGAAATTTAAAAGTTTTAGATTTATAGACGCCTTCAATGAAAAAATTGTGTCCATAAAGTCCTAAACGAATTCACACATTTTTTGTTCCAATGTATATACGAATTTTTTTTACTAATGCCATTTTTACTCAAACATTTTAAGTGTAGGATAAACACATGAGAATTTTAGTGACATTTTTTTTACTTTCGTGAGACTTTTTCTTAGTGTCACAAAACCATGTTTTCTTGAGCTTTACAAAGATTTTTTGGGTAAATTGTTTTCTCGGTAATTTTCATACTGCAAAAAACAGTCAAGTACAAAGGATGTGGGTGAACCAAACATCTCCGGCCGTTACTTAGGCAAACAACTTTCAACAAGGAAGAAACACATAAAACTATTACAAAGACACAGAGAACATAATGAAGAATAAAATTTCTTGCTTTCACGGACTCTGATTCCAAGATTATCAACAATGGATTGGACATCACCTGGTAGTTATTAATGATTGGACGAAAGCAAGAAAATATCCCGATCATTATACATATCATCATCATATGGGTCATAGTCATCCACAACAAGCTTTAGAGAGATTTTCTTGTCACTTCACGGTTTCTATGGCATGTGTTTCGGTCATTATTCCCTGAATGTTTTTTTACATGGTTAATCTTCTCAGTATAGGGTTTGAGAGTTATTCCGCTGAAGTTGTTTTTCAATTTCATGCTTGAAATTTTAGTGGTTTTTTAGAAAGTTTTTCGATAAATTTTACTACACCAATAAACAATTTAGTAAAATGGTTGTGGATGAGTACCACATCCCAGTCAGTTACATGTGGAAACTACTTCTTTGAGTGAAGTTACAAATATTAACTAAACAAAACAAAAGAAACTCAATGAACATTAAGTGACTTATTTCTTGGATCACATTCGAACATTGATATTCAAGTTATTAGCAATATATTAAATTCAGTCAGCTTCACCATAAGAATCCCTCCTTTTTTAGAAAGCTTTGTGGCACCATAACTAACCCTCGACGAGTTAGCCTCCATAAACATTGTCATATAATTATCGACATATGCAATTTCATCCTCGTTATCAGGATCATCCATATACTCAACCTTTTCCACAAATTTACCATCATCATATACAAGCTCCCAAATCCCATCCATTAGATGTTATTCAATTTTATTGATCTTTTCCACTATATGGGTGTTACTTTGATCTTCCACATTCAAAATAGACGTGGAGGCCTTTTTTTGGGTAAAAGGGACTCACCCCGGTAAAATATATTACACCAAAAAACATTAAGTACAATCGAATGTGGCTGAAATGCCACATTAACCTCAAGCAAAGCTTGAACCACCACTAACACATATGACATGCCATATGAATTAACTAACTATTACATAACCAATCACACCTATCGGGAAAAACCACCTAATAGTGCACGAACAACTAAAACAGGCCTCCATACTTAACAAAAAATACTTTCCGGAAGATCCCAGAGTTAGGAAAATTTCTCTCCCTCCTTGGACTTCTTTAATCGACACGAGAGCAACTTGAGTCTGACCGAAGAGATGATACAGTCACTAACTTGCATAGTTGTCCTCTTAGCATTTTTGAAAAGACGCCAGTTACGCTCTTGCCATATGAAGTAAGCACACGTCCCAAGGACCAACTTAGATATCACACTTCTTGAAGAATTACGCTTAGCAATTGGACGAATAATGGATATTATCGTGTCAATATGTGGAGCAGCCCCCGTCAACCCTGCCTTACTGCGTATAGAATTCTACACAACTTGCGAAAAAGGACACTGAAAAAACAAGTGTTCATGAGAGTCCATTAGCACTTCACATAGCGAACACACAACACCCAAATCATCCGTCGCCTCCCAAACATGAAGACGGTCTTGCATTTTAAGCCTTCTCTTAAGAATAAGCCACATATTAAATGCATGTCTAGGCATACACTTGGGAAACCAAACAACATCATACCAAACAACCCCAGTCCCTCTCGGTTTGATAAAAGCCCAAACCCGTTGCACCGAAGATGGTCTAAGGCCATTACTCGTACGCCACAGAAGTTTATCACTAACAGAAGCTAATTGGTCATTATTTAAAGTATCAAAGGAATTGCTAATGAAAACAAATTAGTTACCTGAAGGCGAAAGATTAGTCTTACTAGTCGTTTTACTTGATTTACTAGATGCCTCATCTTTAGTACTAACATCCGCAAATAGTTAAGTTACCTTAGGTAGCAATCGGGATGTAGATTAGAGCTTTGACAACCTCGGTTTAGCTGTTTTTCACCAGATCTCTTACTTTTTCCCTTAGTAAAACGCTGCCTCGAATGAACCACCTTTATCTGTTTTCACCCTGTTTTCTACTCGTTTAGAAGCTATTGGAAAATCATCACCACATTTCATAAAACTAGTTTCTTTATCATATCCATGTTTCTTTATCATCTCCATTACACTTGTAGATGCTCTTATAGCTGCACGTAAATTGTGACTCAAATAGGGTCACTATGAACTCTTTTAGTGTTTCTTTATAGTTAATATCTTATGAAACCTTTTTAGTAAGGTCTAGAAGATCTACAAACTTAATCAATTGAGTCCGTAGATGGTACGATTTACTGGCAATGTTATGCTTGTAATCACTATCTTGTCTTCATAGAAAATGATATAAAATATTTAAAGATTATTGTTGAAAGTAATTATAGTCACTAAATCTGAGTGTGAGTGATTGTGGTAAAATTACACTTTTAGGAAAAAAGCGTAAATACGGCAAGTATTAAGAAAATACGTTAGGAAACGTAAATACTGACAATGAGTTCGTTCTCTAAGGAAGTGTGTGATATGAGCCAAGTTAAAAACATTTTTTGATTAGTATCATTTTTCGTGAGATAAAAAGTGAAAAATAAAGACGTATAACACTAAAATTACACTACGATGAATACGCATTTTCGTGCTAATCGAGAAGAAAATATAAAGTTTTCTAAAAAAAATTTAAAAATTGCAAATAAATCTTAAAAATATGATTAAGATTGAAAAATCAACAAAAATTTTTGAAACCTTTTTAATTAATTATTATTAAATTTTAAAATATATTTAAAGACCTAAAAAACAAAAATTTAAAATCTATGGCACGTGTTTCGGTCATTATTCCCTGAATGTTTTTTGCATGGTTAATCTTCTCAGTATAGGGTTTGAGAATTATTCCGCTGAAATTGTTTTTCAATTTCATGCTTGAAATTTTAGTGGTTTTTTAGAAAGTTTTTCGATAAATTTTACTACACCAATAAACAATTCAATAAGATGGTTGTAGATAAGTAGCACATCTCAGTCAGTTACATATGGAAACTACTTCTTTGAGTGAAGTTACAAATATTAACTAAACAAAACAAAAGAAACTCAATGAACATTAAGTGACTTATTTCTTGGATCACATTCGAACATTGATATTCAAGTTATTAGCAATATATTAAATTCAATCAGCTTCACCATAAGAATCCCTCCTTTTTTAGAAAGCTTTGTGGCACCATAACTAACCCTAGACGAGTTAGCCTCCATAAACATTGTCATATAATTATCGACATATGCAATTTCATCCTCGTTATCAGGATCATCCATAGACTCAACATTTTCCACAAATTTACCATCAACATATACAAGCTCCCAAATCCCATCCATTAGATGTTATTCAATTTTATTGATCTTTTCCACTATATGGGTGTTAATTTGATCTTCCACATTCAAAATAGACATGGAGGTCTTTTTTTGGGGTAAAAATAGACTCACCTCGGTAAAATATATTACACCAAAAAATATTTAAGTACAATCGAATGTGGCTGAAAGGCCACATTAACCTCAAGCAAAGCTTGAACCACCACTAACACATATGACATGCCATATTAATTAGCTAACTATTACATAACCAATCACACCTATCGGGAAAAACCACCTAATAGTGCACGAAAACAACTAAAACAGGCCTCCATACTTAACAAAAAATACTTTCCAGAAGATCCCAGAGTTGGGAAAATTTCTCTCCCTCCTTGGACTTCTTTAATCGACACGAGAGCAACTTGAGTCTGACCGAAGAGATGATACAGTCACTAACCTGCATAGTTGTCCTCTTAGCATTTTTGAAAAGACGCCAAATACGCTCTTGCCATATGAAGTAAGCACACGTCGCAAGGACCAACTTAGATATCACACTTCTTGAAGAATTACGCTTAGCAATTGGACAAATAATGGATATTATCGTGTCAATATCTGGAGCAGCCCATGTCAACCCTGCCTTACTGCGCATAGAATTCTACACAACCTGCGAAAAAGGATACTGAAAAAACAAGTGTTCATGAGAGTCCATCTGCACTTTATACAGCGAACACACAACACGCAAATCATCCGTCGCCTCCCAAACATGAAGACGATCTTGCATTTTAAGCCTTATCTTAACAATAAGCCACATATTAAATGCATGTCTAGGTACACACTTGGGAAACCAAACAACATCATACGGTCTAAGGCCATTACTCGTACGCCAGGTAATTTTATCACTAATAGAAGCTAATTGGTCATTATTTAAAGTATCAACGGAATTGCTAATGAAAACAAATTAGTTACCTGAAGGCGAAAGATTAGTCTTACTAGTCGTTTTACTTGAATTACTAGATGCCTCATCTTTAGTACTAGCATCAGCAAATGGTTATGTTACCTTAGGTTGCAATCATGATGTATATTAGAGCTTTGACAACCTCGGTTTAGCGGTTTTTTTACCTGATCTCTTACTTTTTCCATTAGTAAAACGCTGCCTCGAATGAACCACCTTTATCTGTTTTCACCCTGTTTTCCACTCGTTTAGGAGCTATTGGAAAATCATCACCATATTTCATACAACTAGTTTCTTTATCATATCCATGTTTCTTTATCATCTCCATCACACTTGTAGATGCTCTCATAGCTGCACATAAACTGTGACTCAAATAGGGTCACTATGAACTCTTAGTGTTTCTTTATAGTTAATATCTTATGAAGCCTTTTTAGTAAGGTCTAGAAGATCTACAAACTTAATCAATTGAGTCCGTAGATGGTACGATTTAGTGGCAATGTTATAGAAAATGATATAAAATATTTAAAGATTATTGTTGAAAGTAATTATAGTCACTAAATCTGAGTGTGAGTGATTGTGGTAAAATTACACTTTTAGGAAAAAAGCGTAAATACGGCAAGTATTAAGTAAATAAGTTAGGTAACGTAAATACTGACAATGAGTTCGTTCTCTAAGGAAGTGTGTGATATGAGCCAAGTTAAAAACGTTTTTTGATTAGTATCGCTTTTCGTGAGATAAAAAGTGGAAAATAAAGACGGATAACACTAAAATTACACTAGGACGAATATGCATTTTCGTGCTAATTGAGACGAAAAATATAAAGTTTTCTAAAAAATAATTAAAAATTGCAAATAAATCTTAAAAATATAATTAAGATTGAAAAATCAACAAAACTTTTTGAAACCTTTTTAATTAATTATTATTAAATTTTAAAATCTATTTAAAGATCTAAAAATCAAAAATTTAAAATCTATGGCACGTGTTTCGGTCATTATTCCCTGAATGTTTTTTGCATGGTTAATCTTCTCAGTATAGGGTTTGAGAATTATTCAGCTGAAATTGTTTTTCAATTTCATGCTTGAAATTTTAGTGATTTTTTAGAAAGTTTTTCGATAAATTTTACTAGGCCAATAAACAATTCAGTAAAATGGTTGTGGATAAGTATCACATCTCAGTCAGTCACATATAGAAACTACTTCTTTGAGTGAAGTTACAAATATTAACTAAACAAAACAAAAGAAACTCTATGAACATTAAGTGACTTATTTCTTGGATCACATTCGAACATTGATATTCAAGTTATTAGCAATATACTGAATTCAATCAGCTTCACCATAAGAATCCCTCCTTTTTTAGAAAGCTTTGTGGCACCATAACTAACCCTAGAAGATTTAGCCTCCATAAACATTGTCATATAATTATCGACATATGCAATTTCATCCTCGTTATCAGGATCATCCATAGACTCAACCTTTTCCACAAATTTACCATCATCATATACAAGCTCACAAATCCCATCCATTAGATGTTATTCAATTTTATTGATCTTTTCCACTATATGGGTGTTACTTTGAGCTTCCACATTCAAAATAGACGTCGAGGTCTTTTTTTTGGGTAAAAGGGACTCACCCCAGTAAAATATATTACACCAAAAAACATTTAAGTACACTGGAATGTGGCTGAAATACCACGTTAACCTCAAGCAAAGCTTGAACCACCACTAACACATATGACATGCCATATGAATTAGCTAACTATTACATAACCAATCACACCTATCGGGAAAAACCACCTAATAGTGCACGAACAACTAAAACATGCCTCCATACTTGACAAAAAATACTTTCCGGAAGATCCTAGAGTTGGGAAAATTTCTCTCCCTCGTTGGACTTCTTTAATCGACACGAGAGCAACTTGAGTTTGACCGAAGAGATGATACAGCCAGTAACATGCATAGTTGTCCTCTTAGCATTTTTGAAAAGACGCCAGTTACGCTCTTGCCATATGAAGTAAGCACACGTCGCAAGGACCAACTTAGATATCACACTTCTTGAAGAATTACGCTTAGCAATTGGACGAATAATGGATATTATCGTGTCAATATCTGGAGCAGCCCCCGTCAACCCTGCCTTACTACACATAGAATTCCACACAACCTGCGAAAAAAGACACTGAAAAAACAAGTTTTCATGAGAGTCCATCTGCACTTCACACAACGAACACACAACACCCAAATCATCCGCCGCCTCCCAAACATGAAGACGATCTTGCGTTTTAAGCCTTCTCTTAACAATAAGCCACATATTAAATGCATGTCTAGGCACACACTTGGAAAACCAAACAACATCATACCAATCAACTTCAGCCCTCTCGGTCTGATAGAAGTCCAAACTTGTTGCACCAAAAATGGTCTAAGGCCATTACCCGTACGCCACAGAAGTTTATCACTAAAAGAAGCTAATTGGTCATTATTTAAAGTATCCAAGGAATTTCTAATGAAAACAAATTAGTTACCCGAAGGCGAAAGATTAGTCTTACTAGTCGTTTTACTTGATTTACTAGATGCCCCATCTTTAGTACTTGCATCAGCAAATTGTTAAGTTACCTTAGGTTGCAATCGGGATGTAGATTAGAGCTTTGACAACCTCGGTTTGGCGGTTTTTTCACCAGATCTCTTACTTTTTCCTTTAGTAAAACGCTGCCTCGAATGAACCACCTTTATCTGTTTTCACCCTGTTTTCCACTCGTTTAGGAGCTATTGGAAAATCATCACCATATTTCATACAACTAGTTTCTTTATCATATCCATGTTTCTTTATCATCTCCATCACACTTGTAGATGCTCTCATAGCTGCACATAAACTGTGACTCAAATAGGGTCACTATGAACTCTTAGTGTTTCTTTATAGTTAATATCTTATGAAGCCTTTTTAGTAAGGTCTAGAATATCTACAAACTTAATCAATTGAGTCCGTAGATGGTACGCTTTAGTGGCAATGTTATAGAAAATGATATAAAATATTTAAAGATTATTGTTGAAAGTAATTATAGTCACTAAATCTGAGTGTGAGTGATTGTGGTAAAATTACACTTTTAGGAAAAAAGCGTAAATACGGCAAGTATTAAGTAAATAAGTTAGGTAACGTAAATACTGACAATGAGTTCGTTCTCTAAGGAAGTGTGTGATATGAGCCAAGTTAAAAACGTTTTTTGATTAGTATCGTTTTTCGTGAGATAAAAAGTGAAAAATAAAGACGGATAACACTAAAATTACACTACGACGAATATGCATTTTCGTGCTAATCGAGACGAAAAATATAAAGTTTTCTAAAAAATTATTAAAAATTGCAAATAAATCTTAAAAATATAATTAAGATTGAAAAATCAACAAAACTTTTTGAAACCTTGTTAATTAATTAATTAAATTTTAAAATCTATTTAAAGACCTAAAAATCAAAAATTTAAAATCTATAGCACGTGTTTCGGTCATTATTCCCTGAATGTTTTTTGCATGGTTAATCTTCTCAGTATAGGGTTTGAGAATTATTCCGCTGAAATTGTTTTTCAATTTCATGCTTGAAATTTTAGTGATTTTTTAGAGAGTTTTTCGATAAATTTTACTACGCCAATAAACAATTCAGTAAAATGGTTGTGGATAAGTATCACATCTCAGTCAGTTACATATAGAAACTACTTCTTTGAGTGAAGTTACAAATATTAACTAAACAAAACAAAAGAAACTCAATGAACATTAAGTGACTTATTTCTTGGATCACATTCGAACATTGATATTCAAGTTATTAGCAATATACTGAATTCAATCAGCTTCACTATAAGAATCCCTCCTTTTTTAGAAAGCTTTGTAGCACCATAACTAACCCTAGAAGATTTAGCCTCCATAAACATTGTCATATAATTATCGACATATGCAATTTCATCCTCGTTATCAAGATCATCCATAGACTCAACCTTTTCCACAAATTTACCATCATCATGTACAAGCTCACAAATCCCATCCATTAGATGTTATTCAATTTTATTGATATTTTCCACTATATGGGTGTTACTTTGAGTTTCCACATTCAAAATAGACGTGGAGGTCTTTTTTTTGGGTAAAAGGGACTCACCCCGGTAAAATATATTACACCAAAAAACATTTAAGTACAATGAAATGTGGCTGAAATACCACGTTAACCTCAAGCAAAGCTTGAACCACCACTAACACATATGACATGCCATATGAATTAGCTAACTATTACATAACCAATCACACCTATCGGGAAAAACCACCTAATAGTGCACGAACAACTAAAACATGCTTCCATACTTGACAAAAAATACTTTCCGGAAGATCCTAGAGTTGGGAAAATTTCTCTCCCTCGTTGGACTTCTTTAATCGACACGAGAGCAACTTGAGTTTGACCGAAGAGACGATACACTCAGTAACATGCATAGTTGTCCTCTTAGCATTTTTGAAAAGACGTCAGTTACGCTCTTGCCATATGAAGTAAGCACACGTCGCAAGGACCAACTTAGATATCACACTTCTTGAAGAATTACGCTTAGCAATGGGACGAATAATGGATATTATCGTGTCAATATCTGGAGCAGCCCCCGTCAACCCTGCCTTACTACACATAGAATTCCACACAACCTGCGAAAAAGGACACTGAAAAAACAAGTTTTCATGAGAGTCCATCTGCACTTCACACAACGAACACACAACACCCAAATCATCCGCCGCCTCCCAAACATGAAGACGATCTTGCGTTTTAAGCCTTCTCTTAACAATAAGCCACATATTAAATGCATGTCTAGGCACACACTTGGAAAACCAAACAACATCATACCAATCAACTTCAGCCCTCTCGGTCTGATAGAAGCCCAAACTTGTTGCACCAAAAATGGTCTAAGGCCATTACTCGTACGCCACAGAAGTTTATCACTAAAAGAAGCTGATTGGTCATTATTTAAAGTATCCAAGGAATTTCTAATGAAAACAAATTAGTTACCCGAAGGCGAAAGATTAGTCTTACTAGTCGTTTTACTTGATTTACTAGATGCCCCATCTTTAGTACTTGCATCAGCAAATTGTTAAGTTACCTTAGGTTGCAATCGGGATGTAGATTAGAGCTTTGACAACCTCGGTTTGGCGGTTTTTTCACCAGATCTCTTACTTTTTCCTTTAGTAAAACGCTGCCTCGAATGAACCACCTTTATCTGTTTTCACCCTGTTTTCCACTCGTTTAGGAGCTATTGGAAAATCATCACCATATTTCATACAACTAGTTTCTTTATCATATCCATGTTTCTTTATCATCTCCATCATACTTGTGGATGCTCTCATAGCTGCACGTAAATTGTGACTCAAATAGGGTCACTATGAACTCTTTTAGTGTTTCTTTATAGTTAATATCTAATGAACCTTTTTAGTAAGGTCTAGAAGATCTACAAACTTAATCAATTGAGTCCGTAGATGGTACGATTTAGTGGCAATGTTATGCTTGTAATCACTATCTTGTCTTCATAGAAAATGATATAAAATGTTTAAAGATTATTGTTGAAAGTAATTATAGTCACTAAATCTGAGTATGAGTGATTGTGGTAAAATTACACTTCTTAGGAAAAAAGCGTAAATACGGCAAGTATTAAGTAAATACGTCAGGAAACGTAAATACCGACAATGATTTCGTTCTCTAAGGAAGTGTGTGATATGAGCCAAGTTAAAAACGTTTTTTGATTAGTATCGTTTTTCATGAGATAAAAAGTGAAAAATAAAGACGGGTAACACTAAAATTACACTACGACGAATACGCATTTTCGTGCTAATCGAGACGAAAATGTAAAGTTTTCTAAAAAGTTATTAAAAATTTCAAATAAATCTTAAAAATATAATTAAGATTGAAAAATCAACAAAACTTTTTGAAACCTTTTTAATTAATTATTATTAAATTTTAAAATCTATTTAAAGACCTAAAAATCAAAATAATTAAGAAACAGTCCAAATAAATATTTTATCAATTTTAAACCTCAATTATATTTGTTTAAACCTAAAAAGTATTTTTCAAAGAATTAAAAACGATTTTAACTCTTTTTAAATCATTTAATGAAAACAGAAAAAGAAAAATGAATTAAAAATAATTGAGAAATTGGAAAAATCCCAAACTACTTTTTAAAAATCCTAAATGTGAAATACTTAAAGGGAAAAATAAAAAGAACCAAACAAGTACACTAAATAAGCCAGAAAAATGTTAATAAGCTACGACTTATTTATAAAAGAGAAAACGAAAAAGGGTATAAGAAGTAAATGTTGCAAACCCTTAACAAGAACAAAGCTCTAGTACACCGGAAAGACCACTGACTCCCACTCGATGGGTCAGGTGTTCGAACCTGGGCTAGGTAAGCTTTTTATTATTTTTTCTTGGACAAATACAACCCCAATAAGCAGTGGCTTATTGGGGAGGTGATATTTATGCTAAAGCAGTAACAATAAGCAACAATTAAACCAAATAATCTCACAGATAAGCACAAAGCGTAGCAGACCCAAGTACCCCTATGTCCGAGATGAGCAAGCTCAGTTGTCAGATATCGGATACAACTAGAACACATTTATCTCAGATAAGTGCAACTACTCTATTTTTTGGTGACTTTTGATTTAAGATACCAGCTTGTAAAAGCTTCCAAAATCAAAACTCTCAATTAGCAAACTTGAAACAAACCTAAAATTAACATACTTTCAAAAATTACCACCTAAACCCAAGTTTTTCTAGTGATGTTGCTATCTAATAGTTTTTGGCAGGTTTAATGCAAAAACTTAGTGCAAATAAGTTCACAATTAGTCCAAAGGATTTCACAACCACTCAATTGACATGCATAACAGATAACTCAACTAAAGGCCCACCAAATAACAAATTACTCTATAAGAACAAGGGAATCACAAAGCTTAACAAATTATGGCAGAAGCTATAGAGAACATACAAGTTTAGTTTTTCACATAAACAACCCTAAACCAATGACTAATTCTAACTAAACTACCCTAGGTCATGTTGGTAAGCTGAACTTGGGTCAAATCTTTTGCCATAAAAAGTTTTGCCCAATCAACCAAACACCCCTTTTAAAGCTGATTTTAACAAAGGTTTTCACCAAAACTTTAAACTAAAGGATAAAACAAGTGTGCAAATCATATAACCATACCATGATAATGATTAAACAACTAAATACCAAGCTATAAGCACTCATATCAAGCAGATTACACAAAACATAATTCAAGCAGAGAAATTAGTACTAAAAGATTTTCAAAGCCTAACCTCTAGGGTGTACATCCACACCCTGAGATTTGCGCTGATGTGCCTTTTGGCACAAGCTTTCCTTTGAATGGAGCTAATAAAGGAGCTTGTCGAGAGCTTTTGTGAAGAAAATTCTCTAAAATCAAATAAAATCAACAACCCTTGGAACCTGTTGTACACATCACAAAACAAGAACATACAAGCTCAAAAACCTTCCACAAAAGCAAGTTGTCAAGTGGCTGTTGTGCAAGCTTTTTGAACAGTGAGTTTATTAGCAGAAAAATGAAAGATATTTTTGGAAAAAATCTTTTGGAATCCAAATTTTATAAGAAATAAAGTAACAAACTGAAAATAACAAACTAAATAACTTGGCTTATATGTGATGTGTCAAATCATATATATACCATCAGTTATCAAGCTTGGATCTTTAAAAAATCTTTACAAAATCTCTTTTGAAAAAGTTTTGAATAAAACTTAAAATGTAAAAGGATTAAACTAAACTGAATAAGAATTAAAAAGACAATAAAATGAAACTCAGATTTTTATTTGCATTGACCACAATGGTTTTTCTAAATTACATAAAAGTTTAGGTTAACAAATAAAAAGATGGAACAAAAGCTAAAGCTTAAAATCCTATTCCCTTATATAATGGGTACAAGACCAATCTAGAAAACAAGAACTATAAACCCTAAAGTAGTGAAGTTCCTCATATGCTTTGTGAAGATTCGGATATTCTTGAGTTTGAATTTTGGTCAAGTGCCATCTTGTAACTTTTCTGCCAATCCCATGTGAAGTCAATAGTTGAAGCTTGATCTTAACCATTGGCGATGTTGTGGGGAGAAAGTAAGTGAATCACAGCCATGGATTAGGTTCCATATTCCCAAAACGTCAACGTTAGGGTGCAAGGGAGGGTCCCACAGCTCACATGGGTGAGCTGTGGTGTGTTTTGAAAGTTTGGTTAGGTTTAGTTTTAGGTTAATTAAGGATCTGGAATGACTGGTGGAATTTGCCTTTGATTCGTGGATTAGGGTTTATGGGTGGGGGAGGGGTAATAAACAGTGATAATTTTAATTTGTTTTTGGCAAAAACTATTTTGTTAACCGCCTTTTTATCTTTTTTAAACATTGGGTTAAGTTGTTAAAAACGGGTCAATATTTTGGGCTTTAGATGGTGGGCTCTTGGGTAGAGGTTCGGGTATTAAGGGTAAACGGGTTTGTTTTGGACGGTTTTGGCCCTTCCATCCTCAAGTAATATGCAAAACATACCCCAACAACTTTGCAACAGATTCTTCCAACTTTTATTTGTAAAATCCTTGAGCAATTGGCAAGAATAGTCCTTGTAGTTGATAATGCTTTAATCAAGGACTAAATGTGAAGTTCTTGTATTCTCAAGGGCTGTTTTTGTCAAGTTATGAAACTTTAGGGACCTAAATGTGATTATGAGTTTTACAAAGGGTATAAAGTGACAAGTCTGTTTTTTTGTGCGGCTTCGTTTTTCGTGTTCGTTTGTCTTGATTCTTGTGATCTTTTGCTGCATTCATGATATCCGAACCTACAATCACACATTGAACAAATACAAATGTTTTTGCACGTTTTTATGATATTTTATGCACTTTAAGTCCGTTTTAAGCAATGAGACCATGTATAATTGTGGTCTCATCAGTGAGTAATACGTGTAGGATGAGACCTTGAATTTCACAGGTAACAAAAAAAGATTTTAGGATAAAGACAAACAAATGGAGCCAACTTCTTAGTTACATGAATATAGTAAATTATTATAAAAGTGCTCTACCATTGTCCCTAAAATAAGGAACAACAAAAATTTCCTAGTCAATCTTATTAATATATAGTAATGACTCGACTTATTAAATTTCATGCAACATTGACAATATTTACATGCAATAATACCGACCCGAGACCCATAAGCTACTGAACCGCGACTTGATAAATAAACGATTAACCCAACAATCACCCCATAATTGTCTATATCACACCCGTCACTCATAACAACACTTAATTATGTCCTTTCAAACAATGTCATTTATCGATGTTACCCGGATATTCACCCACCACCTTGGTCACATCAATAGTCTGTAACATGACATGGCATCCTCTTGGACATGTTCGTTACCATCTCGACTTTTCTCGGATCCAGGACCTCTTCCCTAACCACATCCAAAGCCACCCGATTTGAACTTCTACCGTGATAATTAATCTTTACACCATGTTGTTTCTCCAGCGCCCGACTATTGTTTGTCACCACACATAACTCGTTTTCTCATAACACTTATTTGACACCCGAGAACATCATTCTACTGATAAATACCACACAGATACCTAATCATATCGTTTTCTTTCACCCGCCAAATGAACTGATTCAACACCACATGTGTTTAAGTCCTTCCACTCGTATTTCTCAAGAACATGTTAATCTCTCTTTTTTCGGGCGACCTACAACCTATCTCCTTTTTTGCCTTGGAATAACGTAGCTCCCTTTTTTCATAGTAACAACTATGAACCTTCTAATGTTCATCACCGCCGCCCCCTGTCGCCTTGAACGGTCCTCCCCATCTACCCCAAGGCAACGGTCGTCTTGAAACACCTTAGTGTCTCCGTCTTCTATTGTAAAACACTCTGATCAAGAGAACCCAAAAACTTATGCCTTGTCCCGAGAGAACTTTTCCACTCAAGAAGACAAGGACACACCTACCTTTACCGTCTTCATCTGCAAAAGATTGAGTCAAAGCTACCTATTTTTTCTTTCCCGACTCTTCATGTTCATTTATCCCGCAACCTCGGTTAGTATCTCGCGCCAAACAAACACAATCACTGAAAACGAGCCACAACCACAATCCTTTTTCCCATCAAGACAAAGCTCGGTTCCTTGTTGCATCTGCCATGCATCGAATGGCTACACAGTTTCTTGAAACCGACTCTCAAACTGACGTTAATCGAACTCAGACCCGATACCAAGATTAGGATGAGACCTTGAATTTCACAGGTAACAAAATAATACTTTAGGAGAAAGAAGAAAAATGGGGCCAAATTCTTAGTTACATGAATATAGTAAATAGAAAAATTGTCGTACCACTACCCCTATAATAAGGAACAACAAAAGGAGAATGTGTGAACTAACTAATTCCTATTCTAATTCAATAGTATATAGTTGTGACGTGACTTATTCAACTCTATGCAATATTCACAATGTTTACATGCAATACTACCGACCTGAGACCTATAAGCTACTTAATCATGACCCGCTAAATAAAACCGAACAACACGTTATAGAAGGTGTGTGTGAAATTTATAGCTTATTAAATTTATAGACACCTTCAATGAACAACCATAACATACCGAATCGTCCATTAAACATCAAACGTTCAACCATAACATACCGACTCATCCGTTGAACATATAACGTACAACCATAACATACCGACCCATCCATTGAACATCTAACATACAACCATAACATATCGACTCATCCATTGAACATCTAACGTATAACCATAACATACTGACTCGTCCATTTAACACCAAATTTAGAACCACAACATACCGACTCATCCATTGAACATCAAACGTACAACCATAACATACCGACTCATCCATTAAACATCTAACCTACAACCATAACATACCGAATCATCCATTGAACATCTAGCGTACAACCATAACATACCGACTTATTCAATTAACATCAAACGTATAGCCATAACATACCGCCTCATCTATTGAACATCTAACGTACAACCATAACACACCGACTCATCCATTGAACATATAACGTACAACCATAACATATCGACTCATCCACTAAACATCTAACGTATAACCATAACATACCGACTCATCCATTGAACATCTAAGGTACAACCATTACACACGGACTCGTCAATTTAACATCAAATGTACAACCATAACATACCGACTCATCCATTAAACATCTAACACACAACCATAACATACTGACTCATCATTAGAACATCAAACGTACAATCGTAACATATTGACTCATCCATTTAACATCAAACGTACAACCATAACATACTGACTCATCCATTTAACATCAAGCGTACAACCATAATATACTGACTCATCCATTGAACATCTAACGTACAACCATAACATACATACTCATCCATTGAACATCTAACTTACAACTATAGTATTAGCGGAAAAACGTTGGCGGGAAAATGTTGGCCGTTATAACCACACACATTCTTACCAACACAACCACTAGCAGATCACACACACACACACTTATCATCACAAACACATTACTATTATGAATATATTGGAGCATGAAGCTTTTCCGTGTAGTTGTGGATATGGAGATGTAGTTCTACGAGAATCGTGGCAAGCTGAAACTCTTGGTAGACCATACTATGCATGTCCACATTCACGGGTGAAACCTCCATCATATGGATGCAATTTTTTTATGGAAAGACGAACGAGTTAGACTACTAGTCAGTTCTCTTGGAGTTTCAATGAGCTTTTCTCCGAGACCTTTAACAACCCCAATTTCTTCTCCAAGCTCTTCTTCGAGACCTTCAACGTGTGCAAATTGCGTGCACTTGAATGGAAATATAAAGGTACTTGAGAAATACTATAACTTTATGGCCATCCATAGAAACACACAATGGATTCAGCTTCACTACTACACGACCTTTACGAAGACATGGGAAACATTAGTTTGGACTAGTTTATGATGTGTCCGTTATGGGTCTATTATCGTTGTAATATGCATGTTTAAGCGCGTAAGTGTCCGTGTCGAATAAATTAAGCATGTGTGTTTGTAAGTCTTCCATGTGTTTCCATAAAGGGTGTGTATAATATTCTGAATAAATAAATGTTTGTTTCTATGAAAGTTTGTAGTATATAAACGGTTCGAAAATAAAATGACACGTCATTCGTCGAGTTAACATTTATCAAGATAGTGTATAAAAAAGAATTATATAATGTTAATATAATAATCATATAGTTAAACTTATTTTGTAAATAAAATTATAATTTTTTTAAAAACAAAAGATATATATATGTAGACAACTATTCCCCTATGTCGTCGTGTACTTTGGCGGATAATTTTCCGCTATTATTTTTATTGAATTATTTTAAGTTTTGTCGTGTAGTGCACTTTCTCCGGCGACATGTCGACGGAGATAATTAGTCCCATTATTAAGCCATGATATTAACACTAATCAACTGATAATGGTCTAACAAATGTTTCCCGGAAGACATATCGTCGGGGATAAGTTGGCTGAACAATTTCCCCCTATTTTTTGGTAGACTATTTTGGTCAAGGTTTGACCGACTTTTTCAGGAGAAGTCGGTCAATCTTTGACTAAAAAATCTCCCCAGACTTTGTGCCACGTCAGAATCTAGTCGTCGTTTAGCGGGCTATCCCCGACGACATTGGTCCCCATGAAACCATCACCGCCCAAACTATCTTTTCTTGTAGTGCTTATCTTTTTCCACCCTGTTTTCCACTCATTTAGGAGCTTTTGAAAAATCATCACCAAAACGATTAAACATTAAACACAATCGCAACAACTAGGTTTCCTTACATGGTTCACACGAATAGTTGCTTTATTATATCCATGTTTATTAAAGTTACGAACATCCATAACCGGATTGCCACAAAAATCATTACAAGCATCAATTTCAATAAGAATTCTTGCATGATCGCATCTACCCATAATTTCACAAAGCAATTATATATTAATATTATTTGAAATACTCTTGTGTTTAAGTAATCTCTTCATATTATCGCTTTTAACGTTTCTTTTAATTAGCATAGAATATAACGACCGTAACAACCCAATTCTTAAATAACGGAATCCTACACAAATAATACATAGACAAAGCAAAAATCCAAGTCTAATAAATTCTTCACTTCTACAATGATAAGGGAATAACATAAGATGTTCCAAAACTATTAAAACTAAATGGCATTATAATGTTTTCGCTACGGGTTTATTTGAAAGAAACTTTAATGGGACAAGACAATAAGTATATAACACTAGCGATGCTACTTTAACCGATCCTCAATCTCTATGTCCTACATTCTGATTATCCACTGCAAGAAAAGAAAATACGGTTGAGCAAAAAGCTAAGTGCATGAGTACAAAATAAAAACAATATGAAAAAAGAAGTATATATGATCATAAACAATTATTTTGTGAAACAATTTCTATGAAAGTCTAATCAATGAACTTAGAATCACAAAGATGATAATAAAAATGATATTCTAAGGGATGATTCTTGAAATGCTTCAAGATCATTCATTATTTTTTTTTATCCGTTAAACCAAAATTTCTCTAAATGCCCCATGCGACTTATGCGAATTAGTGAAATTTATCAAATAATTTTCTTTTAATTTGTATAAGTTGCATAAGTGGCATAAATCACATAAGTTACATGGAGCATTTAGAAAAAATTGGTTTGGTAGATAAAAAAAAAAGAAAATAATGAGTGATTTAGAACATTTCAAGATTATTCCATATTTTAATGAGATAAGTACAATAGACTATGTTCAAAAGAATACTTTCAAAGTATAATTTTGATAAGTTCAATATACAAATTGAAAAAGCAAGGTTTCAAATTTTCAGTGGGTATGTTGGCTATGAGCTCAATACAATATAGTGATATACTATAACTTACGTAAAGCAAGTATCAGCCAGTAGACCCAAAATAACAAACAATGGTCGATGAGGTGTTGGACACTACGCCTCCATCCACAAACAATAAGTATGTCTATATATACGGTATCTATGGTCGACAAACATGCCTTCTAAAACCTCTTATCATACCAAGAATGAAGAGACGTTGTAGATAAATGACACTACTACGGATAGGTCACGCTACCATCAGTGCAACAGTGACGCACCCATGATACTTTCATGAGTAGTTAATAACTCAAAGACACACGTTTAAAGGTCACATTGTCAATCTATAAGCTTCACTAACAATAAGGTCCAATAGAAATAACAAATGAAGTAATAACAATATATCAATAATGATGAAGTATGATGTCCCGTCGGGCTTCCTGACACGGCCCACTTATACTATCCAGGTTCGGGCCGCTAGGGTTAGGCTCAGATACCGTGGTCGGCCCGATAGGTCCGGCCTAAACGCGATCGGTTTGTTCGGTTTCGGATTGAACAGTTCGGCTCTGTTCGTCGGTTTAATTTTTCAGGTTTTTTGAACACCCCTAAGTTCAAGAGCCGAAGCCCTTTACACCCGAATTGTTAGCTATTTGTGCCGCTAGAGATCTAACCAAACTTTTTGTATCACCAAATAACAATGAATAAAAGTAACCATTCTTAAAAAAAACAGGTTATAACAATGGATAATGGACGATCATTAAACCAATGCAAATATGATGCCTCGAGATCAAACGGATGCACAACAACAGTAGCAAACAAGGTACGACCGTGTTTACGAGAATTCTAGTTGACCGAGACAAGATATTCGTACCAGTAGTTCGAAAAACGATCGTACTACAGTACGTATAAAATAAAGTTGCATGGCTGTATATAGCGTAGTGATAACGTTGGATTCATTATAGTCGGTTATTAAAACTTGCGAGTATCATGCTTGCACGCACGCATATATATCCAAAATGCTAAATTCTCTATAATTAATTACCAACAAAATCAGGCTTTTTAAAAGACTGTAAACCTTATAGATACAATCAAACAGTCGACATGCAAAAACACTTCTTTCGTTCATTAGACAGTCATGAGAGTAACCACAGTCTACTGCAATCTCACCATGTAATTCAACAACAACAAAAGCAAAAACAACACAAGATCAACAACAGCAATGGGTGGAAACGATCGATCCTCTCAAGCTTTTTCTTGGCAAAGTTATTGGACGCGCGTGGACCATTTGGTGTTGTTCGTACCGTTGCCAAACAGTTGCAGGTAACGTTCTTGACTGTTTGTATATCCAGCTTCGTTATAATACTGTGGTTCGATATTTTGATTGTTATCTTTTGTGTGTTAGTTGAAGTTCTTGATTTTGGCGATATGAAAAATAAAGTCCCAATGGAGCGTCTGAAGAAAGATTTCATAAAAGAAGTTGGATTGTGGATAAATCTTAATCATCCAAATGTAACCAAGGTATGTATAATCAATACCTATACCTATGTTAGATATAAAAGGATTAAAATCATATTCCTAAAGATTCATATAACAAGGGGCCGGATCAAAGGTTTGAACCAGGGTATACATGCATTGTTTTAATTGCGGCGTGTTTATATCTACAGGTATCCACACATGACTAATTTCTTTCGCTTTCACAAATACATACGCCCATACTTGTAATTATGCCTCTGTGCTAGATAAAGCGGCAAGAATACCATTACTACAAGAAGGAAATAAAAAAGATGTAGCACCTAGTTTCTGATATGGTATTTAAAAATGGATCCATTGATCACTACTTCATTGAGGTTTCATCATAAGCGGGAGAGACCTAGAATGGCAGGACAATTCTCCTTTGGCAGAGAAGATGAATTATGGAAGTGCTCAGCCAGAGGAGAATTGCCCTGTTATTCTTCTCTACCATATGCTCTTAATTTATTTTCGGATACACCTTTACATGCTTGTGCTCTAGTGCTGTCTCTAACTGGCCTTTTATAGAGGGATGCAAGTTTATTTAGAAAACATGCTGTTGAAATGAATTGGTTTATCCTAGGTATGATGCTTTATGCTTTTGATTGACATCTGCAAGTTTTAATCACATGGTCCCGAGTACCATATATGCTCTATTGAGCTTAAGAAAGGTTCCTACCTATGACATCCTAAATGAGAAACCAAAATACAAGTTTGATATATGTAGCTTTCGGTTTTTATCATAATTCCAATCAACTGATAAATATTTGGTGGCCAGCTTAACTGTCTATTTTATGATTATTGCATCCTGTCTTATTCCCAATATTCTCTTTTTAAGTAAGAACTAATGATACGTTTTCAGAATCTTTCTTTACAGAAAAATGGTTCTTTTTGGTTTCTATCCTGCGGAAAATCGTCAGAACTTTAGCAGTTATTTCTGTAGCCAATTAAGTAAGCATACTTTCTACTTACAATGATGCTTTATATGTCCTCTTACTTGTTAAACCTACTTAAAAAAATTGCAGTGCTAATTTCTTCTACCAATTTTAGAAAGATCACGATTTTGCGCGCAAGTATATCTAAATCCGTTTAATAAAGATTGTAGATTCACACATACTGTATATGTATTGATCATCGTATATAACATCTTGCACACTAGCATTCTATAGCTTTTATTGATTTCAAAATTTCTGTTTCTAATATGATATTAGTAAACTCGCGTTAAATCAATTCACGATAAACTGCAATTGGTGGCTGACTGGCCTATCTTATTAGTATGGACAGCCAAACGATAGATGATAAACATTTCATGATTGATCACCTGTCAAGCTTCTTATATTATTTCAAGAACAAGTAATCAAATGAAATGAGTGATCTTGTAAATCTTAGAAAGTACATATGTTTTTCAAGAAAAGCATCCAAGTGCGGATTCCATGTAATATGCGACAAAAGAGTCAAGAAGGAATTGAATGATAGGTCGTTACTTTAGTTATGGAGGACAATGAATCGTATTCTATGGATATGCTATATATAGAGAGGCGGCATATCCAATTCCATTGACCTCCTCTATACTTGCTACTAGTGGTATCAGCAACTTAAGCAGCTTTGACATGGTGCCTGTTGGCTGTGGCATAATATCCTTAACACAAGTCATAACTACAAATATCTTTAATAGACACAAAAGATCCTTAACACATTTAGTTTTTCCTTGACCTCAAAGAAGATCATGTATCTCAAATGAAGGAACAACAAAGTTTGCAAGAGATGCATCAATTCTTATTTTTGTAATACAGTTGATTATGAAGGAGAGTCCGGGTCTTAATCAACTATCTTGCGATGATAATCCTGTTGATTCTGGTGATATGGCCAGATGTCTTTGTAATAAACACTTGGCTTATATTTTGTAGTCTTACGCTAGACAGCGGTATTCAAAATTCCCTCATTGGTACTAGTTATCCGTTTGAGTCCTATGAGAAGTCTTTCGTAGTAGCACAATCTTATAATGTAGGCCATGATTCAACTGCTTTGTTGATTGATCTGAAGATTCTTTGGTAAATTGTTGCAAACTAGTCCAATTGGTATGTCACATTTTTTACGAATATGGTAATGTGACAATGGTATGCATATCGATAAAATTTGCATCGATTTAATTCGTTGGTGTAAGAAATAATCAAACAACAGACTGATTCCCATTGGTATTTTACTTAGGATTTCTATTGGTGCTTTCACCATGGTTTATGAACACATCATTGGCAATTAAGTGATTCAAAACAAATTGCCACTGGCAAATTTGTAAACTAGATAGTAGCAGTTTATTTTACTATTTGATTGATCCACACAGGCATTTCAAGAGTTTTTCTTTTTTTTGTTAGTGTTTCACCAAGGGATTACAAAAAAAGAAAATACCAAAAAGTTCGAATTCACGGCTAATTATAACATTGATTTACAAGAGATTGATAGTTTGTATATGACAGCAAACTGGAGTCATAACCTCTTAAGCTATAGCTAGTGAGTCAGAAACTCAATATAATGCATGTAAGTTGGATAATGATATTTGTGGAAAGATTAACCAAAATAGAAGCTTGGCAGGCTATCATTATCCTGTAGCTTTTGCATTTAAAACAAACCAAAGTAGAAATAATGAAGAAATTTTTTCAAATATTTAGGCCGCGTTTAGTTGGAAAACATTTTCTATCATTTTCTATTTTTTGTTTTGTAGAAAAAGAGAAGGGATTTCCATCTCCACAAAACACTTGAAAATTTACAAAACGCGTTTAGTTAGAGAAATATGTGTTTGTGTTTTCTATTTATCAAAACTAGAAAACATGTTCAAGTGTTTTTGTTTTAGGTTTTCGTCAGTGAATTTACGTTTTCTTCGGTAAATTCACGTTTTCGTCATTAAATTTACGTTTTCGTCATTAATTTTACGTTTTAATCAGTAATATTACGTTTTCGTCAGCAATTTTATGTTATCGTCAGTAAATTTACATTTTCGTCAGTAAATTCACGTTTGGGTCAGAAAATTTCGGTTTTCGTCAGTATTTTTACGTTTTCGTCAGTAAATTTACGTTTTTGTCAGTAAATTTACGTTTTCGTCAGTAAATTTACGTTTTCAATATTTTAACGTTTACCTCAGTAAATTTAATTTTTGTCAGTAAATTTACATTTTCGTCAGTGAATTTACGTTTTCGTAAGTAAATTTAAGTTTTCGTCAGTAAATTTTACGTTTTCGTCAGAAATTTTACGTTTTTGTCAGTAAATTTACGCTTTCGTCAGTAAATTTACGTTTCCGTTTGCAATTTTACATTTTCGTTTGCAAACGTAAAAAATTTATTGACGAAAAAGTAAATGTACCGACAAAAAGGTAAATTTGCTGACGAAAACGTAAATTTACTGACGTAAACGTTAAAATAATGACAAAAACGTAAATTTACTGACGAAAACGTAAATTTATTGATGAAAACGTAAAAATACCGACAAAAACGTAAATTTACTGACGAAAACGTAAATTTACTGAAGTAAACGTTAAAATAATGACAAAACCGTAAATTTACTGACGAAAACCTAAATTTACTGACAAAAACGTAAAATTTACTGATGAAAACGTTAAAATAATGACAAAAACGTAAATTTACTGACGAAAACGTAAGTTTACTGATGAAAACGTAAATTTTCTGAAGTAAACATTAAAATAATTATGAAAACGTAAATTTACTGACAAAAACGTAAATTACTTACGAAAACGTAATTTTACTAACGAAAATGTAAAATTTCTGACGAAAACGTAAATTTACTGACGAAAACGTAAAAATACTGACGAAAACGTAAATTGCAGACGAAAACGTAAATTTACTGATGAAAACGTAAGTTTACTGATGAAAACGTAAATTTTCTGACGTAAACATTAAAATAATTATGAAAACGTAAATTTACTGACAAAAACGTAAATTACTTACGAAAACGTAATTTTATTAACGAAAATGTAAAATTTCTGACGAAAACGTAAATTTACTGACGAAAACGTAAAAATACTGACGAAAATGTAAATTTACTGACGAAAACGTAAATTATCGACGAAAACGTAAATTTACTGATGAAAACGTAAATTTACTGACGAAAACGTAAATTTTCTGACGTAACATTAAAATAATTATGAAAACGTAAATTTACTGACGAAAACGTAAATTTACTGACGAAAACGTAAATTTACTGACGAAAACGTAAATTTACTGACGAAAACGTAAAAGTACTGACGAAAATGTAAAATATTTGCGAAAACGTAAAATACTGATGAAAAAGCAAAATTTCCAACGCAAACGTAAAAATAAAGAGAAAATTAGATATTTTGTGTTAAAAGAAAAACATGGAAAACAAAAAAAAGTTGTTTTCTTGTTTTGTGTATAAAAGGGGAAAATAGGAATTTTGTGTTTTGTAGAGATATTTTCTGGAAAATGATGATTTGAACGCGTTTTCTATTTTCCTTGCTTTCTAGAAAACATTTTGTGGAAAACAAGGTGTTTTCCATCCAACTAAACGCACCCTTATAGTTTTCTTGGTCAGTTTGAATAATATTTGGAAGAAAAGCTGTAGTTAGGATTTACATATGATTTTGTGGATTAGACATGAATACATGTTGCAAATGTTTCGCTTATAGTTATAGTGATTTCTATGAATTGTGCAAGCCGACATGGAAGGCCGCGCGGCGAATTTTTATCATGGAGCACTTTAAAAGTACCTGGTGAAGTAATCATATAAGTTGCAAAAGATCAATACATTACAAGTAGAAGTTAATTAGTACATGAAAGGGTTCCTTGAGAAAACCGTCAACTAACTTATTTAAAAATCACCATTGAGATAAATGCACCAAAGTTTAATTGCTTCGAGAGTTTTATTCATGCATATAATTTCACAAACGTAAATGTGCATATGGATATATTTTCTATAAATATCTCAAGATATACCTTCAAGCATGTTGTTCCAAGATTTATATGGGTGGTTCATTATAATGAATGAGACTCCTTTGGCAATTAGTTGCACCCTTGCAGGTTGCAAAAAGATTGCAGAGTTTCAGAATTGCAGGGCAATTCTCCTTTGGCAGAATGTGCTCTAAACTCTAAGAAGTGCACGGGTCTTCTGCCGAAGGAGGACTGCGCTGTTATTCTTCTCTGCCGTATGCTTAATGTCTCTAAACTCTAAGAAGTGCACGGGTCTTCTGCCAAATTATTGAAGTGCTCAGCCATAGGAGAATTGCACTGTTATTCTCCTCTACCGTATGCTATGTATTTGTTTTTGGATACTCGTTTACTTGCTTGTGTTCTAGTGCTGTGTTCAACGGGCCTTAAATAGAGGGTATACAAGTTTATTTTGAAAATATGCTGTTGAGATGAATTGGTTTATCCTAGGTATGATGCCTTTGTGCTTTTGATTCACATTGAAAGTTTTTATCAGCATGGTCCCTATTACCATATATGCTCTATCAGTCTATTGAGTTTAAAAAAGGGGGTCCTAGCTATGACATCCTAGATGAGAAACCAAAATACAAGTTTGATGTATGTAGCTGTCGATTTAATCATAAATCCAATCAACTTTTAAATATTTGGTGGCCAGCTTAACTGTCTATATTCTGATAATTGCATCCCGTCTTATTCGCAAGATTTTCTTTTTAAAAAAGAATTAATGATAAGTTTTGAGAATCTTTCTTTACAGAAAAATGGTTCTTTTTGGTTTATATCCTGCGGAAAATCGTCAGAAATATAGCAGTTATTTCTGTTAGCCAATTTAGTAATTATACTTTCTACTTCTAAGGATGCTTTATATGTCCTCTTACTTGTTAAACCTACTTAAAAAAATTGTAGTGCTAATTTCTTCTGCCAATTTTAGAAAGATCATGGTTTTGCGAGTGAGTATCTCCAAATCCGTTTAATGAAGGTTTTAGATTCACATATACTGTATAGTTATTGATCATCTTATATAGCGTCTAGCACACTAGCATTCCGTAGCTTTTACTGATTTCAGAAATTCTGTTTCTGATATGATATTACTTATTAGTAAATTGCGTTAAATCAATCTCCATTTATGATAAAACTGCAATTGCTGGCTGACCGGCCTAGCCTATGCGTATGGACAGATGAAAAACATTTCATGATTGATCACCTGTCAAGCTTATTCTATTATTTTAAGAACAAGAAATCAAATGGAATGAGTGATCTTGTAAATCTTAGAAAGTATATATGTTTTTTAAGAAAGCATCCAAGTGTGGATTCCATGTAAATATGCGATAAAAGTAGAGTCAAGAAGGAATTGAATGATATGTCGTTACTTTAGTTATGGAGGACAATGAATCGTATTCGATGGATATGCTATATATATATAGAGAGAGAGGCATATCCAATTTCATTGACCTCCTCTATACTGGCTACTAGTGGTATCAGCAACTTAAGCAGCTTGGACATGGTAAGCATCTCATCCTGTTGGCAGTGGCAAAATATTCTTAACACAGGTGCATAACTAAAAATATCTTTAATAGATGCAAAAGAGCCTGGCCTTAACACATTTATTTTTTCTTTGACCTCAAAGAAGATCATGTATCTCAGATTAGCCGTGCACATAATAACCGTAACCGAAACCGTAACCGGAAAAAAAAACCGAAACCGAAACCGGTCAACACCGGTTATTGACCATAACCGGTTTCGGTTACGGAATAACCGCCGGTTACTAACCGGTTACAGTTTTCGATCGTTAGTACCGGTTAGTACCGGTTAGTGAGCAACTGGTTGGGCAACCGGTTAGAAAATAACCGGTTTGTAACCGTTTTTTTTTTTAATAACGTTGGTTATTACTGAAGGTTTATGATTATCATAACAATTATAAAAACCCTAACATAGATCAAAGAGCATACAGCGGAAGCAGATTAATAAGATCTTTGTATAACACAATTGTAATTAATCAAGGCTAGGGTTACATACCTTTATCCAAGCAGAACGATCACCGGTAAAAATAGATCAAGAACACCACCAGGATGTAATCTAAAATAAGATCACACCACGATCTTGTACACACGTGATACGATGAGCTAATCGTGAGTCTAGCACGAACAGAACCGAGCCTTCCAAGCCTATGGAAGATCTACCCAACAACCCTAGAGAGGGGCTAGGACTAGATCTAAGATAGCTTATAGAAAATCAAAGATGAACCCTAAAGGGTGTATATATGGCCGGCGGTTTAGAGCTAGAAAGAAGAATAATGGAGTGAAAAATTATGAGGCCTTAAGGTTTGTTTATATACACCTTGGAAACTTATCTTCCAAGGTTTAAACAAGATAAAGCCTAAACTTTTTCATCCCTATCCTTTGCCTCTAATATGGCCGGATATACATGTGCTCAAAAGAGAGTTTCCGGAACTTTCCGACACCTTCTTTTAGCTTCTTTAATATTCTATAACGATCGTTTAATACTTAACTTTTAATTACTTAATGATTGTTAGCTACAGTTTGATTTAATAAATATAATAAATATATTTAATAAATAAATTAACTCTTCACGTAATGTGTGCAATCCCGTGATCTCGAGTTCGATCCTATCACACGACTATCGATTTTAACGTCCATAAACTTTCAATTACTGTAGGAAAAGAAGCAAGACAGTAGCAGCAGGGTGACAAGCAGTAGGTGACAGGTTACCGTTTCTTTCATATAGCAACGTTTCTTTTTGTACTTTGGAGCAAGTAACATTGTATAAATAGTCATGCTAAGTTTACTTTACCTAATTACACTTTACAATACTTCAAAAATAATCAAACACACTCAAAAATGGCAGCCAAGTGAACCAACAATTGTTCAAGTACTAGAAACACTCCGAAGAAAAGAAATTTTGCAACATTTCGATCTTTGCTTGATGTCCGATACTACACATAAGGCGCGTTGTAAATATTGTGGCAAGCTTTTGTTGGCCAAATCAAACTTGACGTTGAAGCTACACATCACCAAAAAGTATTGCCCGTCACTCAAAACCGATGAATAGAAGTTTGATGTATGATGAATCAAAGTCGAAATTTCCATTGAATAAAAGTTGTAGTTTGTACGTGTTACAATTGTTTGATGTATGAATAAAAGTTAGAAATTTTCATTGAATAGAAGTTGTAGTTTGTGTTCAAATTCTAAACAAAATAAAACTTGCAGTTTTCGTCGAAGAGAAGTAGGCAATAAGCTTCTTTCCACGTCTGAGTTTTACGTCCAAACAAATATACTTAAGAGCTGCAAAGGGGATTACTAGTATTAAAGATCATCCAAGCAAAACCGTGGATCAACATCCAGGCTCATCAACTTTCCAAATTCCTGTAGCCTTTCACTTTCTTCTCACTCTCCATCGTGGAGTTAAATTATGAATGGGTATCTGTATTTTCATTTCCAGCATAGCCCTTATAATTTCTTCTATTGGTGAGCATATTGGAAGAAAAAAAGTAATTGTACAAGGGCTTGTGAACAATCCACAAGCGGTTATAAGCTGTTTACATGGATTGCCAAAAGAAAAAAATCTCACACCAGCAAAAACAAAACCGGTTATACCCGGTTTTTACCACCCTAACCGGTTACTAACCGACCCTAACCAGTTAGTATCGGTTAGGGTTTTTTATCTTCAAAATCCAACCCGACCCTAACCGGTTTTTTAGACTAACCGGTCAAACCGGGTTTGACCAAAAACCGGTTACGGTTACTACCCTAACCGGTTACAACAAAAAACCCGATATGTGCACCTCTATCTCAGATGAAGGAACAACAAAGTTTACAAGAGATCCATCAATTCTTATTTTTATACAGTTGATAATATGAAGTAGAGTCCGGGTCATAATCAACTATTCCTTTTGATTCTGGTGATATGGATGTCTTTGTAATGCACACTTGGCTTATATTTTGTAGTCTTACGATAGATAGCGGTATTCAAAATTTCCTCATTGGTACTAATTATTCGTTTGAGTCTTATGAGAAGTCTTCGGTAGTAGCTCGATCTTATAGTGTAGGCCATGACTCAACCGCTGTGTTGATTGATTGAAGATTCTTCGGTAAATTGTGGCAAACTAGTCCAATTGGTACTTCACATTTTTTTACGAATATGGTAATCTGACAATGGTATGCATATCAATAAAATTTGCACGGATTTAATTCGTTGGTGTAAGAAATAATTAAACAACGGACTGATTCCCATTGGTATTTTCAATAACTTAGGTTCTCTATAGGTGTTTTCACCGTCGTTTATGAACAAATCATTTGCAATTAAGTGATTCAAAACAAAGTGCCACTGGCAAATTTGCAAACTAGGTAGCAGCAGATTACTTTATTATTTGCTTCGACTTGATTCAGTTGGTCTTTTTAATAATCTATCAACGATATGATTGATCCACACGGGCATTTCAAGAGTTATTCTTTATTTCTGTTGGTGTTTCATGTCTAATAACATTGATTTACAAGAGATTGCTAGTTTGTACATATGACAGCAAACTGGAGTCATAACCTCTTATATCTCAAGAACATTCCCCTGAAAAAAGTTGGTTTTATTCTAGGCATGATATTATGCCTTTGAGCTTTTGGTACATATTTACTAGCTGTCACCTGATGGTCCTATTATCTTCTAGATGCTCTAATAGTTAATGTTATATGTGAGGCAAAAAGTGTCACTAATGTTAAATTTTTCCATGTGACTTTCTAATTAATATAGAGTCTAGGGTTAACGTGCTCGAGTTGTTTTACACTACTACAAAAAATATATTTTACCACGCTTCTTTTATAACGGTTTCACGATGTACCGCTTCAAAAAATAAGAAAACCTATTTAATAGAACAGTTTCTTGAAAAACCATTCCAAATGATGTTATTTAAAACGGTTGGTGTTGAAAAGTTTTTTTATAGTACAGTTTTTAATAACCGTTGTAAAATGAATAACATTTACAAAAAAATTCTCAATTAAAAAGCGAGACAATTCCCTCCATTTCTCTCTTTTTACCATTTTATTACAACGGTTGTTAAAGCACCATATTAAACAGCGAAAATATTTTATTAAAGCTCACAACTACTAAACATATCTTATCATCTTTTCACTTTTCAAAAACACACAAAAATAAAACACATACAAACATATACAAACAACATATCCTCTCTACTAGCCGATTTACTACCTGTTGGAAACATAGAGCACTGTCATTATAAACTTATAATGCCTAGATCATAAGCCCACATATCTATGGCTGCTAGTCCGGCCATCAGATCTGCGAAGGTTCAAGAAAATTTTTATAGATCTAAATAATTTTATATTTTATTGTTTTAAGATCATTTTGTTTTAGATCTATATCTAATCATTCGATCTAATATATAATGTTTGAATTTTTACTTTTTTTTAGATCTATATCTAATCATTGGATCTAATATATAATGTTTGAATTTTTACTTTTTTTTTTGCATGTATATTGAATTTTTTAATTTATTTTATTTTCACCTTTGGTTCTTTCTTGCAGGTATAATGAATTTGACATGGATTTGATTGGCCTTCAGTTGTGGATCTTTATTCTGTTCTTTATTTTGTAGTTTTTGTAATGTATTATTTTGCTTACATGTATGGATAGATATAAATTCATGTGAAATTAGGCAAAGTTTATAATTTATGTAAGAGTTGTTGATTATTGTTGTTTGATGCATTTAACTTGTTTATATTGAATGCGCAATTTTCCGACTTTGTGAAACAAGCATATTGTGCTTAGAATCTGTTTAGCAAAGAACTTTTGTCATGATAAATATAATAATACTATATAATATCTTTTTTAATTAATGATTTTTTAAAACGGTTGTCTCCCACCGCTTCATTTCGAGTCATTGTGTAATAATTACACTAATTCATGGCATGTCATTTACAACGGTTAGAAACCGTTTTAAATAGTCATCTTTATTATTTATTACATTTTATGATAGAACGGTTCAAAACCGTTTTAAAAAATGCTTTTTAACCGTTTTTAAAAACCATTTGTGTACTAGTGTTAATGCCTGAAATTTCAGTCGGTAGAGGTTCAAAAGGTTAATTAGAGTGATAATCTGACGTTAAACTTCGGAGGATTAGATCCCCATGTATACTAACTTTTATTAGGGAAGTCTTTCACTATCTGATGTTAGACTCCAGGCATGAGATCCGCATGTAGACACACTTTTTTTTTATACTTGTACACAAACAATAAGAAGATCTCTAAACC
Organism: Glebionis coronaria; assembly: GCA_025667525.1. Lineage (NCBI taxonomy): Eukaryota > Viridiplantae > Streptophyta > Magnoliopsida > Asterales > Asteraceae > Glebionis > Glebionis coronaria. The sequence continues at coordinate 643,451,939 of CM046876.1, forward strand.
TTTTATTAGGGAGGTCTTTCACAAACAGTAAGAAGAATAATAAACCTGTGAGGTCAAAGCTTGTTTCGAAAGTAGTTAATGGTGCTATAGAAAACTCACAACCAGACCTTTAATTATATAGAGATGTTCTAGAAGTATGTGAAGCCAGATTCAGATCTTAGCGGCCTGTTTACAAACGTGACAGGATACAAGACCTTATTAAACATTTGGACACCGTGTTTTTATAGCGAAAACCATCAATCAGTGTCATGATGAGCCAGTTACAAGAATTATAGCCATACTATGGGGATATTATAGCCCTATTTGACATTTTTATAGCATATGCCGAAGGAATGCTCATCGATAGACATTAACCACAATGCACTTTTAGCTGGCTCAAATTGTGAAGGAACGCGTATATAATTTCAGCTCTACCATATGGAGAATCCTAGATTAGTTTAATTAGTTGTCATTATTGTATCCAGTTGAATGGCTCTAGCCACTTCAGCCTTTTTATTCTAGCTTTTAATTTAACATTTCTCATATACGTTATTTTGATTCCGCACAAACATAAACTATGTAAACTTAGCAAAAAAAGTACATATAACTGGAAAATAAACTTTCTGAAGTATTACTTTCTATCTTGTTAATGAATAGTTACAATGGTGTTGGAAGTATAAAGTTAGAGTTTGGATAACTTCGATACTTGGAGGACTAGCTTGCAAATACTTCTGGGCGAGAGTTGCATATTTGAAGATACTACAAGGGTTCATCGTGACTACTGGTGATACTTGATGGATGATGCCATATAAGCTGACCTCAGCTTATTTTCTTCTCCTAATTTCTGTTACTTTCTCATACATTATCTCTCACAATAATTTAGGGTTTATTACTGGGTTCTTGATCTTGTTTTCAATCACGACTTGTGATTGTGATATAGTTTGGTTAGATTGAGTCTATATTCTCTGTATAGCATCTGTTTGGAGACTATACATTTTCTTCTGTATTTGTTGAATAGCATCCGTTTGGGGACTATTCGTAATAAAGAGCTTTTTAATATTTGGTGTTCTTGGTTTTACTCAAACTGGTTTTATATTTTTCACATGGTATCAGAGCTATTGGCTCTGTTTTGGGGTAATTCTTTTTTAAATCTGGGTTAATTGGGTTTTTAATTAGGTGGATCTTGAAGATCTACACATTAATTTGATTTTCCAAAAAATTGGGTCTCAAATTTTTTTGGGGGGTTTTCAATTCTTGGTTTGGGCATTGATCTTGAGGGTGTTAATCGTTGATTAACGGTGTTAATTGGTCTATTTTGGTTGATTCTTGAAAACCCCTAAAATCAGAAATTAGGGTTTTTCACTGGTAAGATTGGATATTTGTTTATCAACTTGTGTATGTTGTTTGTTGTTAGGGAAAATTCTTGAAATGCCCAAAGTTGCATCCACTTTCCCAAAATGCACCAACCAAATGAGAATTTCTCAAAATGTCTTACGCAACTTATGCAACCTATGCAACATATGCGACTTTTCCAAAAATGTTAAAATTTTTGGGAAAATTTTTAAACTTTTTTTTTTCTATTTTTGGAAAAGTCGCATAAGTTGCATAAGTTGCATAGGGCATTTTGGGAAATTTTTATTTGGTTGGTGCATTTTGAGAAAATGGATGCAACTTTGCGGCATTTCAAGAATTTTCCCTTGTTGTTATCCGCTGCTAGTTGATTTGGTGTTTTGTTGGTTATTACTGGTTGATTGATCTTCTTGATCAATTTTCTGGGAAGCTTTGTGTGCTTTGTAACACCTCTCGCACTTTCTCTTTATTTTTTGTTGTTTAGAGGGTTTAGGTGTCGAAGGGATTTTGTTGATTGGTTTTGTGGAGATATAAGGTGTTGATTGTTTGTGCTATCTGTTAGTTAGTTGCTTATTCTTGTTCTGAGTTTGGTAGTTAGTTAGTTTTTTGGTTTCTTGTTGGTTTTTATACTTTTTCCAAGTCATCTGCTTTTGACCTGCCACCCTTGAGTGGTTAGGAAGCCTAAGAACTGACTTTCGACTTGGATTTGTGTTCTGCGATTTTCTTTATTTTGTGTAGCTATGGCTGATTCTAGTGGTAGTGGTAATGAGAATAATTCTAATGTGATTAATGAATTAGATGTTGGTAATCCTTTACATTTACAATCTAATGATAATAATAGTGGTTCTTTGATTAACTTGAAGTTAACTAGTTCTGAGAATTATAGAGTGTGGGCTACTGCTATAAAAATTGCTTTACGGGCTACTTTGTCCAGGTCATCAGCTGAAGCTGAGTATAAGTCTATGGCTTTAGTTGGTTGTGAAGTGATGTGGTTGGTTAAAGTTTTGGCAGATTTTAATATTAAGAATGTTCTCCGAGTCTATTTGTTTTATGATAATAGTTCTGCTATACAAATTGATGATAACCAATTATGCATGAAAAGACTAAACACTTTGATCTAGATGTGCATTTAGTGAGAGAGAAAGTTGCTTCAGGATTGGTCAAAACTGTAAAAGTTGATTCTAATGCTCAAGTTGCAGATGCTTTTACCAAATGTTTGGGTTCAGTTCAACATCAATATTTGTGTTCCTAGCTTAGACTTAAAAATTTGTTTAATTCATAAGCTTGAGGAGGATGTTGGAAGTATAAAGTTAGAGTTTGGATAACTTTGATACTTGGAGGACTAGCTTGCAAATACTTATGGGCCAGAGTTGCATATTTGAAGATACTACAAGGGTTCATCGTGGCTATTGGTGATACTTGATGGATGCTGCTATATAAGTTGGCCTCAGCTTATTTTCTTCTCATAATTTCTGTTACTTTCACACACATTATCTCTCACAATTGTTTAAGGTTTGTTACTGGGTTCTTGATCTTCTTTTCAATCACAACTTGTGATTGTGATATAGTTTGGTTAGTTTGACTCTGTATTGAGTCTCCGTTTGGGGACTATACATTTTCTTCTGTATTTGTTGGATAACATCCGTTTGGAGACTATTAGTAATAAAGAAAAAAAATATTTAATAAAAATATCTGGTGTTTTTGGTTTTACTCAAACTGGTTTTATATTTTTCACAAATGGGATTCTAAAATGACCAGACCAAGCAACAAAATACGCAAAACCGTCAAAGAGATAAATTAGCTCGGATATCAATAGACAGCAAGACCATTATTAGGCATGCTGCTTGCTTGTTTTGCTCACTGAACACATGACATTAATTTTTGAACTAATGTCTAATGATGCACGCGGCAGCCACGACTAATTTTTTAGGCTTTCCTAATTATTATTGGCCCCCTTTCTAAAATCTGCCTCTGCAATTGATAGAGCCACCACATTTTGTTAGAACGCCGTGAGTACAAGAATGAACGTATATAGGAAAGAAACTAACAAAAATGTAGTACCAAGTTTCATAATATGGTATGTAAACGAATGCATTGATCACTAGTTCATTGCGCTTGCATCATAAGCGGGAGAGATTTAGAATGACAGGGCAATTCTCCTTTGGCAGAGACCATATTCCAAAATTTTAGAAGTGCTCTGCCATAGGAGAATTGCGCTGTTATTCTCCTCTACCATATGCTATGTATTTGTTTTTGGATACACGTTTACTTGCTTGTGTTCTAATTTTGTGTCCAACGGGCCTTATATAGAGGGTATACGAGTTTATTTTGAAAATATGCTGTTGAAATGAATTGGTTTATCCTAGGTATGATGCCTTTGTGCTTTTGATTCACATTGAAAGTTTTGATCGCATGGTCCACAGTACCATATATGCTGTCTTGATGTCGTACAGAAGATCCTATGAGACGTCCATAATTGAGAAACATACATATAGATTTTATAGATGTAGCATTCGATTTTTATCATATTTACAACCAACTTTTCATTACTAGTGGTCGCCTTGATCGTCAATTTTCTGTTATTGCTACGTGACACACATCCCGTCATATTCGTGAGATTTTCTTTAAAAAGGAATAATGACAACATTGGTTTTAAAGAAGCACTATTGAGAAGTTTTAAGAATCTTTGCTTTTTTTTTTATCTAATGACGAGTTTTTCACAGCAAAATGATTCTCTTTAGTTTCTTTTCTGCAGAAAATCATCAGAATAGCAGTTATTTTCTTTGTCCTCTTAATGTTCCTCAACCCTATTATACTAATTACCTCCTAGTTCGCGGATGTTCAATCCATTAGTATGTGTGCTTTCGAGTACTAATAAAATTATCATTATCAGGGAGAGGTTAATTTGGTGGTACAAGGATTGCTCACATTCATCATTTTTAAGGTAGACAATGGGCAGAAAAATTAATGAAACCACATAACATGAGAAAACACTATATAATGAATATTAGACCTTATATACACTAATATGAGAAATCTACACTAATAAAGAACTCGCTGCAGCAACGCGTTCAATGTCGCTTTTTAGTTATCTTTCTATTACACCTTTTTAGTCATTATTTTCGGTCTTTATACGGTAATCTTTATTGGAAAATGGAAACGTAATTCTTGTCACTATATGTCTTCAAAAGCTTAATCTTCCCAGTTTGCTGACACAGATTTTCTTGTAACTTTAGTGTGTTCAGGCTGCTATAGTTCCTAGATTTTTAGGTCAATATAGTCTTCAGAATATTTAATTTATTGACACGGTTATTCTTCTCATTCTAGAGTTTAGGGTTAATATGCTCAAGTTGTTTTGATGCCTAAAATTAGCGTGACAATCTGACGTTAAACTTCAGGTGATTAGATCCGATCCACGTGTATGCTAACTTTTATTAGGGACGTCTTTCATGATCCCCATGTAGACATATTGTTTATACTTGTACAAAAACAGTAAGAAGATCTCCATATTTTATTAAGGAGAAATGAAGAATAAGTAAACCAGTTAGGTCAAAGCTTGTAGCTTGTTTCGAAAGTAGTTAATGGTGCTACAGAAACCTCACAACCAGACCTTTATATAGAGATGTTCTAGGAGCATCCCAGCGTAGTTTTGAAAGTAGTTAAGCTTATTTCATGTTTCTATATATAGCACAAAGCATCAACCTGAGTCATGATGAGCCAGTTACAAGAAATATAGCCATATTATGGGGACATCACAGCCGTATTTGACATCTTTATATCATATGCCGAAAGAATGCTCATCTGTAGACAGTGTACAAGAATGAACGCAATAGAGAAGAAACTAACAAAAATGTAGTACCTGGTTTCTTAATACGGTATGTAAATGAATTCATGGATCACTATTCATTGCGCTTGCATCATAAGCGGGAGAGATTTAGAATGGCAGGGCAATTCTCCTTTGGCAGAGATCATATTCCAAAATTTTAGAAGTGCTCAGCCATAGGAGAATTGCACTGTTATTCTCCTCTACCATATGCTATTATTTGTTTTTGGACACTCGTTTACTTGCTTGTGTTCTAGTGATGTGTCCAACGGGTCTTTATATAGAGGGTATACAAGTTTATCTTGAAAATATGTTGTTGAAATGAATTGGTTTATCCTAGGTATGATGCCTTTGTGCTATGTCCCCAGTACCATATATGCTCTCTTGATGGCGTAAAGAAGTTCCTATGACGTCCCTAACTTAGAAACAACTATCCGAGTTCTGTTGATTTAGCCTTCGATTCTTATCATATTTACAACCAACTTTTCACTATTTGGTGGTCGGCTTAACTGTCGATTTTCTGAATTTGGTAAGTGACACACATCCCGTCATATTCATTAGATTTTCTTTAAAAAGGAATAATGACAACTTGGTTTTAAAGAAGCACTACTGAGAAGTTTTTAGAATCTTTGCTTTTCTTTTCAATGACCATTTTTTCACAGCAAAATGCTTCTCTTTAGTTTCTATTCGATCTGCAGAAAATCGTCAGAACTTTAGCGGTTATTTTCTTTAGCCGTTGCAGAAAGTCTAGTTTCTATCTCTAACGATCCTCTCAATGTTCCTCCATCCTATTAAACCTACTTGGAACAATTTTGTAGTACTAATTACCTCTTTTTCGGGGATGTTCAATCCATTGTAGTATGTGTGCTTTCGAGTACTAATATGAGAAATCTACACTAATAATGAACTCGCTGCACCCGCTGCAGGAATGTGTGGTGCACGGGTACCTTCTAGTAATCTTGGTACCTTCTAGTAAGCTTTAATTGGCGGGTATCTGCACAAAAGACTGACATATTCTTTATATAAAAGTTGACAAAAAAAGTAACTCTTTATACACTATTCAAGCATAAAACATCCTCATTCCTGTAGGCATTAGCGATTGGCCTTTCAAATAATGAAATAATGGTTTTTTTGGGAGTTGACCAAAGGGTATTTGAAACGCAAGTTGTTGTTCATTGGATGGGATGTTTTGTGTTTCGGCCTATGGGGGCCTAAACTTTAATGAACATTATGCTTGTCGTATTTTTGTGTGGACAGGAAAATAAGTACGAATATGAAGTAAATAGAAGTATACATCAAACGAGAAACTGCACCAAAAAGTGCACACTACGAAGGATACCAACAAAATCTAAAGAGCACCCGCTATTCCCTTTTCGTAAAGGTGAGCAAAAGAAACCACCGAAAACAGAAATAAGATCTAAAATTTAAGCATATATAAGTTATGTTTGACGAAGATAATTGTAGAAGCAGTTGTAAATGAAAATGAAGCAAGAGCTAAAAGGTAAAGATTGTTCTAAAAAGTATGGAAAGTATCATTTAATTTTAAGAACATAAGGAACGCAACATTATAAGGTTGGTTGGTGCCTTATAATTAGGAACGGACTCATATAGATGTCTGGTGTAGCACGGACTACACCTGATTTTACACGAAATATAAAACAAATTCAAAGCTCTCATTATTTTGGTATGTGCAACCTTAAAAAAATACAACCTTTGTTTTTTACATTGTAATTTTAGTTAACCAAACATTGTTTTCGTGCAAGACCTCATCAAAAATTGCCTTATGGCTCTACTTCACACATCCAGGCATCCCAGCCTAGTTATAACACCTCACGGCTCACGTCAAAATTACTATCCCTTGTTGGACGGCTTTGAAACAATCTTATATGCAATTTTTCTTTTATTAACAACTGTAATAGGCCTATGTGTTGTTATTGCTTAGGGCCACTTAAAACAACGAGACCATCCTTGTCAACGGTAAGAGGTCAAATATTACAAGGCAATTATGTTGATAAAAGACTAATGTTTGATTCAAGGTTTATATATTAGATTGTTGTTCAAGTATCAAAAGTTGGTTAACGTATATGTTGATTGCTTTTTAACGAACACTTACAACGGCAATTTTAAATTAGAAGAAGACCGAACAATATTTGGAAAGCAATCAACATATATAATTTAGCTCTAGCTCTGGTCTGAATATACATCAAGAATAGGGACAGAACCAGGAAATAACTGGACCGGGTGAAAATTATACAAAATGAGCAACACAACTTTTTGGGACCAGGTGCACTTAGAAAAAATCGAGTCCTTGTTCCGTCCCCGAGCAAGAATCATTCGGGAATCCGTGCTACACCCGACATCTATATGAGTCCATTCCTAATTAAAGTATCCACGCATGACTAATTTCTTTCGCTTCACAAATACATACGCCCATACTTGTAAATTATGCCTCTGTGCTAGATAAAGAGGTCACAATCTATTAGATGAACACCATTAGTACAAGAAGGAAATTAAAAAGATGTAGCACCTAGTTTCCTGATATGGTATGTAAAAATGAATGCATTTATCACTACTTCATTGCGGTTTCAGCATAAGCGGGAGAGATCTAGAATGGCAGGACAATTCTCCTTTGGCAAAGAACATGTTCCAAAATTATGGAAGTGCTCAGCCAGAGGAGAATTGCACTGTTATTCTTCTCTACCAAATGCTCTTAATTTATTTTCGGATACTCGTTTAATTACCTGTGTTCTTGTGTTGTGTCCAACGGGCCTTATATAGAGGGTATACGAGTTTATTTTGAAAATATGCTGTTGAAAGGAATTGGTTTATCCTAGGTATGATGCCTTTATGCTTTTGATTTGACATCTGCAAGTTTTAATCACATGGTCCCCAGTACCATATATTCTCTATTGAGTTCCTAGCTTTCGATTTTTATCATATTTTCCAATCAACTTTTAAATATTTGGTGGCCAGCTTAACTGTCTATTTTCTGATTATTGCATCCTGTCTTATTCCCAAGATTTTCTTTTTAAGAAAGAATTAATGATAAGTTTTCAGAATCTTTCTTTACAGAAAAATGGTTCTTTTTGGTTTCTATCCCGCGAAAAATCGTCAGAACTTTAACAGTTATTTATGTTGCCAATGTCCTCTTACTTACTTAAAAATATGGTAGTGCTAATTTATTCTACCAATTTTAGAAAGATTACGATTATGCTAGCGAGTATCAATATCCTTATAATAAAGATTGTAGATTCACGCATACTGTACATGCATTGATCATTGCATATAACATCTTGCACACTAGCATTCCATAGTTTTTATTGAATTCAAAAGTTCTGTTTCTGATATGATATTAGTAAACTTGCGTTAAATCAGTTCTCCATTTACGATAAACTGCAATTGGTGGCTGACTGGCCTATCTTATTAGTATGGACAGCCAAACGATAGATGATAAACATTTCATGATTGATCACCTGTCAAGCTTATTCTATTATTCCAAGAACAAGAAATCAAGTGGAATGAGTGATCTTGTAAATCTTAGAAAAGTATACAAGTGTGGATTCCATGTAAATGTGTGATAAAAGTAGAGTCAAGAAATAGTATTCGACGGATATGCTATATATATATATAGAGAGAGAGAGAGAGGCATATACAATTTCATTGACCTCCTCTATACTTGCTACGAGTGGTATCAGCAACTTAAGCAGCTTTGACATGGTAAGCATCTCATTCTGTTGGCGGTGGCATAATGCTCTTAACACCAAGTGCGTAACTAAAAATAGATGCAAAAGAGTCTGGCCTTAACACATTTATTTTTTCCTGGACCTCAAAGAAGATCATGTATCTCAAATGAAATAACAACAATGCTTACGATAGATCCCAGTATATGTGAAGCCAGATTCAGATCTTAGCGGCCTGTTTAAAAACGTGGCAGGATACAAGACCTTATTAAACATTTGGACCCCATGTTTTTATAGCGCAAAGCATCAACCCGTGTCATGATGAGCCAGTTACAATAAATATAGCCATATTATGGGGATATTATAGCCCTACTTGACATTTTATAGCATATGCCGAAGGAATGCTCATCTATAGACAGTAACCACAATGCACTTTTGGCTGGCTCAAATTGTGAGAGAACGCGTATATAATTTCAGCTAAAATTTGATTTTTTTTTACGAGCCACGCCCCCCCACCCCTCCCCCCCCCCCCCCCCCCCCCCCCCCCCCCCGGCACCTTCCAAATAGTTCCGCCCCTCAAATTGTTGAACTAATGTCTAATGATGCAAGCAGCAGCCACGACTAATCGTTGAAGCTTTACCAATTATCATTGATCACTAGTTCATTGCACTTGCATCATAAGCGGGAGAGATTTAGAATGGCAGGGCAATTCTCCTTTGGCAGAGATCGTATTCCAAAATTTAGGAAGTGCTCAGCCATAGGAGAATTGCACTGTTATTCTCCTCTACCATATGCTATGTATTTGTTTTTGGATACTCGTTTACTTGCTTGTGTTCCAGTGCTGTGTCCAACGGGCCTTATATAGAGGATATACGAGTTTATTTTGAAAATATGCTGTTGACATGAATTGGTTTATCCTAGGTATGATGCCTTTGTGCTTTTGATTCACATTGAAAGTTTTGATCACATGGTCCCCAGTACCATATATGCTCTCTTGATTTCCTGAAGAAGTTGCTATGACGTCCTTAATTGATAACCAAAATACGAGTTTTATATATGTAGCTTTCGATTTTTATCATATCTCCAACCAACTTTCTAAATATTTGGTGGTCGGCTTAACTGTCAGTTCTCTGGTTATTGCTGTGTGGCACACATGCCGTCATGTTCCTAGGGTTTTCATTTTCAAAAAGAATAATTGTAACTTCGGTTTTAGAAGATCTTTATTGATATTTTTTGAGAATCTTTCGTTTTCTTATCTAATGACCTGTTTTTCACAGCAAATCTTCAGAGCTTTAGCAGTTGTCTTCTTAAGCCAATTTACGAAAAAGTGTCACTAGATGTTGAGTTTTCAATGTCGCCTTCTAGTTTATATTCTATTACACGCTTTTAGTCATCAAAAAGTCCAAGAATCTACGACCGAAATCATTTCAGTCTCTATACTGTAAATTTTATTGGAAACGTTATTCTTGTCACTATATTATATGTCTTCAAAAACTTAGTATTCACAGTTTGCTGACAGACTGTCTTGTAACTTTAGGGTATTCAGGCTGTTATAGTTCCTAGATCCTTCGGTCAATATTGTTAAACCAAGTTGAACTGCGTATTTCAGTCATTATATGGTCTTAAGAATGTTTAATTTATTGGCACGATTATTCTTCTCATTCTAGAGTTCAGGGTTAATGTGCTCAAGTTGTTTTAATGCCTGAAATTTCAGCCAGTAGAGATTCAAAAGTTTAATTAAAGTGACAATCTGACGTTAAACTTCGGGGTATTTGATCCTCATGTATGCTAACTTTTATTAGGGAAATCACGATCTGATGTTAAACTCCAGGCATGAGATCCCCCAAGTAGACATGCTTAATTTGTTTATACTTGTTCACAAACAGTAAGAAGAAGAACTCAATAAGTAAACCTGTGAAGTCAAAGCTTGTTTCAAAAGTAGTTAATGGTGCTACAGAAAACTCACAACCAGACCTTTCTATAGAGAAGTTCTAGGAGTAAGTGAAACCAAATTCAGTTCTTAGCAGCCTTTTTACAAACGTGGGATACAAGAGCTTATTATACATTTTGGCGCCATGTTTTTATAGCACAAAGCATCAATCCGTATCATGATGAGCCAGCTACAAGAAATTTTATGGGGATATTATAGCCATATTTAACATTCTTTATAGCATATGCCGAAGAAATGATCGTCACAGTCACTACAAGAAAATTGCCTTTTAGCGATATACGTAGCGACATGTTTAGCGACGTGTTTGATGCCAGCGACGTATCTAGCGACTTAAGGTGGTAGGACGCTGTATATGAGTCGCAGATTTTGCGACTTAGTTTACCTCGACGCTAAACTTTGCGAAAACTATAGCGACTTGTTAATATATGCCGCTAAAGAATAGCGACTTTATTATTAGAAGTCGCCATTAATGTCGCTAAGTTACTATTAACGTCGCTAACAAGTCGCTAAACACATCGCTAATCTCAATAACGTCGCTAACGAAGTCGCTAAGCACATCGCTAATCTCAATGACGTCGCTAGTTAAGTCGCTAAACACATCGCTATTCTTAATAACGTCGCTAGTTAAATCGCTAGACACATCGCTACTCTCAATAGAAGTCGCCACAAATATCGCAATTTATGTCCTCTTTAAGCAGCCATATTGCTGCATGGTCAATATTTGGAACTAAAATACAATAATAACAATAATGATAATAAGAACATCATCAATAACTCGTAATTCGAAATGTATAACAAATGAATGATTTTTTCCCATATAATTACAACATCACAAGAATAACATTCGTTAGACTCAAAGGTCTAAACTTCTTTAAAGTACAAAACAAAACAAGAAAGTTAAAGTGCCAACTAATTACGTGATGAGAAAATACAATAGGAAAACTTCAAACGCCGTCATTGGAGCTTGATTGGGTTAGCCACATCGCCCTCGCCAATCTGACATGTCCTTATAAGAAACCTGCAAAACCCAAACCCGTTTAATCATACGGAGAAGAAGAAAAACAAAAGTGAACCGTATATTGGTAAGTCTTACTTAAGATGAGATTAAATCGAGTTGGCACCATAAGGAATACCGCTGAACTTTGAGTGTGTATGACTATAGAACTTTGAGTGTGAGGTCATCAATCTAGTAACAGTAAAGTGCTTAAACGAAATGATGCGTACCTGTAAGTCCAAATATTTCCAGAATGTACACTTCTCAGCTACAGATCGAAGGTCTGCACTTGTTGCATTGGAGCACCATATTAGGTTCAGTTTCTCAAATCCATCAGCAACGGCAGTCAAACCAGAAAATGATATGCAATACAAATCTGATTCACCAGCTCCAGGCTCGCTTTTATCGGACACAAAGTAAGGCATGAGCCACGAAAGAGCAGAGTAGACTAGCATTGCGCCTTCTTCCCTGCAACAATTAATGCTAAGTTACTATCATTAGTCACATAATTCTAGAGTTGCAAAAAAAATTACCTGAATTCCAAGCACCACACGCCTCAATCACACCCTCACAGAACCGTGCCCACCATTTTTATAACTCAGTCATTCTAGATTTCAGTCACCGTGATACAGAAATCACAAAGATATATAAGGTTGTCTTGTTAATGGTATTGGCTCTTCGTATAGAGATATAAGCTCACTATTTTGCAAACAGCCTATGCTAGCAAACATACCTCTAGCATAAACCCAATCCGCTCCATTGGCATCACGGGCCAGTCTTCAAACCTAGAAACATGAGTAATCCCAAATACTACGTGAAATTTACGTATACAACACATATCAAGTTCTGTAGTAGATAACTTCCTGATAGCCTAATAGGCATAGATAACACTTCGTTGTAAAGAAGTTTTCTTAACATTGAGGCGGAGAAATGTAGTTGAGCATGTATGTTTCCTTATCAGAAAATATTAAGCCATCGCCAAAGTGACTTAATGATAGAATAAAGGAGAAGGGCATAAAGAATATGCTAACCAGAGGACTATATTAGTTTCCACAAGAGATCGATTTTGCTGGACCCATGATGCCAAACCTTCACCGAACTTCACTTCAATATATGTAAATTCAATAGTGTTTTACCGTAATACTAAGACCAAAATCCTTTGTTTTAGTGCATACCTGATTGTGTGCTTCCTCGGCCTTTCAATAAACCGCCATGTCCATTTGAGGAACTAAGAAATGTTGATGAATAGGTGCATCCAGTCCTGGTGCAATGGTTGTGCCATATTTTCGAACTTCACCTGGTTGCAAGGCTCTTAAGCTCAAAATGCTAGTGAGTTTAACTTCATCTTCAATCTTACAGTCCTTCACAAACCAAGCAGCAATGCTGATGATGTAGAAGTTTAGCTATCATATTTGCAAGCGGACACTTAACAGGAGTGCAATCGACTTGCTAAACATTAATAGAACGATATGAATTACAACATTAAATTTCCAGAAAAGTTCCAAACCTGTGACAATGAGCGATCTGCTCGAACATGATGAACAATTTCCGCCAAAAGCTATGTGCCAATGGCCTCAATGTCTCAAAACAAGTCGGGCTGACTCTCACAAGAACTATCATATGTTAAACCTAATAAATCATAAAGGACTATCATATGTTAAACCTAATAAATCATTGATCTACATTTGCAACTAACATCTTCTGCATTCATTCCTAATTTGGCAAACCAACCTCGTTACGTCTTTGCTTCATTAACATTATTTCTAGTTTCAACCCTTTGGCACGTTTAGACCAGTCATTTGCTTTAGCTTTTGGATCATATATCAAGTAGCATAAGTTCCACAAGCACACCCCTTTTCAAAAAAAACTTAGTTAAGTAGTTAACTACAATAAAATTGGCAAATATTATCATAAATGGAGAATAATGGCGGAAAACTCAGACAAAGAGACTCGTTCAATGTGGACAACATCAGTTACCAAAAAAATGCCAACTATAATGTTTGTCTTGCTAATTGATTTTGGTCAAGCATAACACAATCACAATGCATAAAAGAAACTATTTTGGTCAAGCAACTCATCGAACACTTGGTGTGCGTCTTTCCATGTGAGCGCAACTAGTATTGATACTATTGTCATGTCTCCATAACACTATTCTGCAATCCATATATTCTTTTAAACAACATAACATTTGGTCGTAAACTAACAAACACTATGATCTATTACCTCAATCTACACTACACAATCAAATAACTAACGCAATCGTAAATTACGCAACTAAACAAACCTAGCTACCTCACAATTACTACTAATAAACATCATAAATTTACACCGTGAAGACGTAAACCAAAACCACTATGATCTATTACATTAATCTACAGTGGAGTATCTATCAAAAACTATATTCCGCAAATTACGCAAAGCTAACTACCCCACATGGTGGACGGAAGGAAAGGGAGAGATCTCGATCGGACCAAGCTCATAAACTTCCGTCCGAATCAACACTGATCGAACCAAGCTCATAAACCAAGACACCATCGCCACCATCGCCACCTAACACCACAACCGGACCGCCTTCATCAGTGTTGAAGGTATACTGAGAAGCTCATAAGCTAACACTCAAGTGTGATTGCGAAAACTCGTTCCTGAAATCGGACCAGAGGAAGGTATACTGAAATCAACACTGATGAAGGCGGTCCGGTTGTGGTGTTAGGTGGCGATGGTGGCGATGGTGTCGTGGTGGCAGTGTAATGGTGATGGTGGTGCGATGACGATGATCGGAATTAATGGTTGTGAGAAGTTTATGAATAAATAGAAGTATGTGTTAAAACTCGATATTAAATAACTTATTTTTATACTGTAAAAAAAAAAACTTATTTTTATACTTATTTAATAACTGAAATCAATCTAAAATAGTAAAAAAAGTTAAATGAATAAACTCGTTCATTGCTGAGCGGCAGATCTCATATGAGACCGGACCGACTAAAATCGAATCAGACTGAGGATCGAACTGGTCCAAAACCTCGGATCGAGACCAGATCGAAATGGTCCGGTCTGAGTCGGTCGGGTCTTGTCCAGTCTTCGATCCGATCCGGTCGCAATTAAGTAAAATAAACGAATTTTTTGGTAAGATCAAACCGGACTGGACCGAGAACCGAAATGGTCCAAAACGACAGACCGAGGACCGGATTGAATTTGCTCGGTCCAGTTCGAGTCGATTCTAACGGTCTTCAAAGACATCAGCTGGTACCTCCCCTATTAGCATTCGAGTTATTCGGTTCGAGTTATCGGGTGAATTTTTTCAGCTCGAAAATCAAAACGAACCGACTGAATTTGAGTTCGGTACGGTTTTTGAGTTGAATCGAGTTATCCGAATTTTTGGGTTGATCTGAAGTCGTAGTTTAGCTACTCACTTAGACACATTATTTGGATGTTGTAATACTGGCGCCTATGTTTACGAAGTATTCATAAATGCCGTAACATTAGCGACTTTGATTGCGATGTGTTATTAAATGTCGCGAAATTAGCGACTTCGATTGCGATGTTTATTAAATGTCGCGAAATTAGCGACTTCGATTGCGATGTGTTATTAAATGTCGCGAAATTAACGACTTTGATTGCGATGTGATCTTCAAGTATCGCTAAAATAGCGACATAATTTGTGACATAATTTGCGATTATAAAAGTTGTGACACGATTTACGACACATTTTGCGACCTTGATAAAAACAATGTCGCTAACATGTCGCTAACATGTCGCTGTTTGCGACTTGGATAGAAATGTCGCTAAAATTCGACGCTAAAATGCTATTTTCTTGTAGTGAGTATCCACAATACACTTTTGGCTGGCTCAAATTGTGAGAGAATGCGAATATAATTTCAGCTCTACCATATGGAGAATCCCAGCCTATTTAGTTGTGATTATTCTATCCAGTTGAATTGTCTCGAGCCATTTATTCTTGTTTTTTATTTAACGTTTCTCATATGTTATTCTGATTCCGTACAAACATAAATTATGATAATTAGCAAAAAAAAAGTATATATAACTGGAAAAATATACTTTCTATCGATTAATTGTTAATGAATAGTTACAATGGGATTCTAAAATGACTAGAACAAGGAACAATATGCAAAACCATCTCAAAGATGATTTGGCTCGGGTCTTAGACAGCAAGAACTAATGTCTAATGATCGATGTAAGCAACAGCCACGACTAATTTCTTTGGCTTTTATAGTTACCATTGGCCACCCTTCTAAAATCTGCTTCTGCTACATAGAGCCACCACATTTTGTTAGAACACCATAGTACAACTGTACAAGATTGAACGTAATACATAAGAAACTAACAAAAATGTAGTACCTGGTTTCTTAATATGGTATGTAAACAAGTTCATTGATCACTAGTTGCGCTTGCATCATAAGCGGGAGAGATTTAGAATGGCAGGGCAATTCTCCTTTGGCAGAGATCATATTCCAAAATTTTAGAAGTGCTCAGCCATAGGAGAATTGCGCTGTTATTCTCCTCTACCATATGCTATGTATTTGTTTATGGATACTCGTTTACTTGCTTGTGTTCTAGTCTTGTGTCCAACGAGCCATATATAGAGGGTATACGACTTTATTTTGAAAATATGCTTCTGAAATGAAATGGTTTATCCAAGGTATGATGCCTTTGTGCTTTTAATTCACATTAAAAGTTTGATCGCATGGTCCCCAGTACCATATATACTCTCTCGATGCCGTAAAAAAGTTCCTATTTCTGTAGATGTAGCCTTCGATTCTTAGCATATTTACAACCAACTTTTCATTAGTTGGTGGCTTAACTGTCAATTTTCTGATTATTGGTACGTGACACACATCCCGTCATATTCGTGAAATTTTCTTTAAAAGGAATAATGACATCGGTTTTAAAGAACCACTATTGAGAAATTTTAAGAATATTTACTTTTCTTATCTAATGACCAGTTTTTTACAGCAAAGTGCTTCTCTTTAGTTTCTATTCTGCAGAAAATCGTCAGAACTTTAGCGGTTATTTTCTTTATCCTCTTAATGTTCCTCAAATCTATTAAACCTACTTGGAACAAAGTTTGTACTACTAATTACCTCCTAGTTCGTGGATGTTCAATCCATTGTAGTATGTGTGCTTTCAAGTACTAATAAAATTATCATTATCGGGGAGAGGTTAATTTGGTGGAACAAGGATTGCTCACATTCATCATGTTTTAATGTAGACAATGGGCAGAAAAATTAATGAAACTTCATAACATGAGAAAACACTACATATAACGAAGATTAGACCTTCTCTTCACTAATATGAGAAATCTACACTAATAAAGAACTCGCTGCAATGTCGCTTTTTAGTTATTATTCTATTATACCTTTTTAGTCATTATTTTCGGTCTCTATACTGTAATTTTTATTGGAAAATGGAAACGTTATTCTTGTTACTATATGTCTTCAAAGCTTCTTAATCTTCACAGTTTGCTGACACAGATTTTCTCGTAACTTTGGGGTGTTCAGGCTGTTATAGTTCTTAGATCTTTCGGTCACTATTGGTTAAACAAAGTTGAACTGCGTATTTTAGTCATTATATGGTGTTCAGAATATTTAATATATTGACACGGTTATTCTTCTCGTTCTAGAGTTTAGTGTTTGTTGTGCTCAAGTTGTTTTAGTGCCTGAAAGTTCAGCCGGTAGAGTATCAAAAGGTTAAATAGGGTGATAATCTGAAATTAAACTTCGAGGATTAGATCACACTTTTATTATGAAAGGCTTTCACGATCTGATGTTAGACGCCAGGCATGAGATCCCCATGTAGAGTTGTAGACACACTTTTGTTATACTTGTACACAAACAGTAAGAACATCTCCAAGTCTTTCACAAACAGTAAGAAGAATAATAAACCTGTGAGGTCAAAGATTGTTTCGAAAGTAGTTAATGGTGCTAGAGAAAACTCACAACCAGACCTTTATATAGAGATGTTCTAGGAGTATGTGAAGCCAGCCAGATTCAGATCTTAGCACCCTGTTTACAAACATGGCAGGATACAAGACCTTATTAAACATTTGGACACCATGTTTTTATAGCACAAAGCGTCAATTCGTGTAATGATGGGCCAGATACAATAAATATAGCCTTATCATGGGGATATTATAGCCATATTTCACGTTCTTTATGGCATATGCGATATGTTATTCTGATTCCGCACAAACATGGTTATGATAATTAGCAAACAAGTATATATAACTGGAAAAATAAAGTTTCTGAAGTATAACTTTCTATAGATTTATTGTTAGTGAATAGTTACAATGGGAGTCTAAAATGACCACTACAAGAAACAATATGCAATACCATCCCAAAGATGATTTAGCTCGGGTCTCAATTGACAGCAAATATGGCAGCTGCTTGCTTATTTAGCTCATTAACACATGACAATGGACATTGTTGAACTAATTTCTAATGATATTGCTTGCTTATTTAGCTCGGGTCTCAATAGACATCTAAAATCTGCTTCTGCACTACATAGAGTCAACACATTTTGTTAGAACGCCACAGTACAAATGTACAAGATAAACGTAATACAGAAGAAACTAACAAAAGTGTAGTACCTAGTTTCTTAATATGATATGTAATTGAATTCACTGATCACTAGTTCATTGCGCTTGCATCATAAGCGGGAGAGATTTAGAATGGCAGGGCAATTCTCCTTTGGCAGAGATCAT
Source organism: Glebionis coronaria (assembly GCA_025667525.1). Classification (NCBI taxonomy): domain Eukaryota; kingdom Viridiplantae; phylum Streptophyta; class Magnoliopsida; order Asterales; family Asteraceae; genus Glebionis; species Glebionis coronaria. The sequence goes on from CM046876.1 coordinate 643,470,434, forward strand.
ATTCCATAATTTTAGAAGTGCTCTGCCATAGGAGAATTGCGCTGTTATTCTCCTCTACCATATGCTATGTATTTGTTTTTAGATACTCGTTTACTTGCTTGTGTTCTAGTGTTGTGTCCAATGGGCCTTATATAGACGGTATACGAGTTTATTTAGAAAATATGCAGTTGAAATAAATTGGTTTATCCTAGGTATGATGCCTTTCTTTTGATTCACATTGAAAGTTTTGATCGCATGGTCCCCAGTACCATATATGCTCTCTTGATGTCGTAAAGAAGTTCCTATGACGTCCCTGAGAAATAGATATAAGAGTTTTGTAGATGTAGCCTTTGATTCTTATCATATTTACGACCAACTTTTCGTTACTTGGTGGTCTTCTTAAGTGTCAGTTTTCTGATTATTGCTATGTGACACACATTGGTTTTAGGGAACTATTGAAGTTTTAAGAATCTTTGTTTTTCTCTTCTGCAGAAAATCGTCAGACCTTTAGCGGTTACTTCTAGCTATTTAAGAAAGTCTACTTTCTATAAGGATCCTCTTAATGTTCCTTAAACCTATTGAACCTACTTCGAACAAAGTTTGCAGTACTAATTAAATCCTCGTTCAATCCATTAGTATGCGTGCTTTCGAGTACTGATATGAGAAATCTACAGTAATAAAGAACTAGTTGCAGCAACTCATGGGTACCTTCTAGTAATCATTAATTGATGGGTATCTACACAAAAGACTGACATATTCTTTATATAAAATGACATATTCTTTATATATAAAAGTTGACAAAAAGTGTAACTCTTTATACACTATATTCAAGCATAAAACACCCTGATTCCTGTAGGCTGTAGCTATTGGCCTTTCAAATTATGAAATAATGTTTTTTTTGGGAGTTGACCAAAGGGTATTTGAAACGCAAATTGTTCACAGGAAGGGATACTTTTCATTTAGGAATGTTATGTGTTTCGGCCTTTAATTTGGGGCCTAAACTTTAATGAGATTGGGCGTTATCGGATCCAATATCAGGGACTAGGGGTGTCAAACGAGTTATTGGGTCAGGTTTAAGGGCTTATCGGGTTGAGTTTGTTGGGTTTTGAAAAAATAAAAAATAACTTGCAACCCGACCCTATCGGATTCAGGTCTATCGGGGTGCTGGTTGTCAGGTTGGGTCTATCGGATTATCAGGTTGCATGCTAATCTCATTCCACAGTTTGCTTTATTTTTGAGGAGTGAAGCCACTTATGTAAGCCATAGTACAAGTAGATCCAAATTATAAGACGTATTTTAACACACTTTGTGTTGCAAGCTTTATTAATTAGGGACCGTGAGCAATAGAATTGACAGTGACGAAAGATATATATTTCGAAAATGTTTGTTTATGTAACAATAAAGTGAACGGAGAAACATTGGAAAAAGAAAATTATTTCTAGTTTCTTACACTTGATCAAGCTATGTGGAAAGATCAATGCAAAAAAGTAAGTGAAAGAAGTAGCGCATTACGCTTATCGTTTCTTATTGTGTCGTTAGGAAATAAGTATGAATATGAAGTAAAAGTACATTGCCTCACTAAAAAATTATACCAAGTATGTAACATCAAACAAAAACTGCACCAAAAAGTGCACACTACAAAGGATACTAACAAAACCTAAAGAATACCTGCTATTCCTTTTTCGTATAGGTGAGAAAAAGAAACCACCGAAAACAGAGTTAATACTTACAGTAAAATTTAAACTTATACTTATGTTTGACGAAGATAACTGTGGATGCAGCTGTAAACAAAAATGATGCAAGAGCTAAAAAGTAAAGATTGTCCAAAAAGGTAATAAAGTATCATTAAGTTTTAAGAACATAAGGTACGCATCATTATAGTGTTGGTTGATGCCTTATAACCAGGGATCGGTTATAACTAGGGACGGACTAACATAGATGTCGTGTGTAGCACGGGCGATTGCAGATCATGAGTTGTAAAAAGAAATTCAAAAGTGTCGTTCTTTTGGTATGTGCAAGTGTACGGCCCTCAAAAAAAAAATGGTACGTAAGTTTCTTACGTTGTAACTTTAGTTAGCCAAACATTATTTTTATGCAACATCCCATTAAAAAGTTTGGGTCCGCCCCTGCTTATAACGCGAGCCTTATGGCTTCACTACCCAAGACATAACACGATCATTCCTCATTATGGGTTAATGTGCGCAAGTTGTTTTAATGCCTGAAATTTCGGCCAGTAGAGGTTCAAATAAGGTTAATTAAAGTGACAATCTGACGTTAAACTTCGGGGGATTAGATCCCCATGCATGTGTAGACATACTTTTGTTTATACTTGTAAACAAACAGTAAGAAGACCTCCAAACCTTTTATTACGGAAGTCTTTCACAAATAGTAAGAAGAAGAATAAATCTGTTAGATCAAAGCTTGTTTCGAAAGTAGTTAATGGTGCTACAGAAACTCACGACCAGACCTTTATAAAGAGATGTTCTAGGAGCATCTCCCAGCGTAGTTTCGAAAGTAGTTAAGCTTATTTCCTGTTTCTATAGCACAAAGCATCAACCCGAATCATGATGATCCAGTTACAAGAAATATAGCCATATTATGGGGATATTATAGCCATATTTGACATTCTTTATAGCATTTGCCGAAGGAATGCTCAACTATAGACAGTAACCACAATACACATTTGTCTGGCTCAAATTGTGAGAGAACGCATATATAATTTCAGTTCAAAAGTATAACTCAAAATATAAAAGTTTCTGAAGTATAACTTTCTATCGATTTATTATAGTGATGTATAGTTACAATGGTATTTCAAAATGACCAGAACAAGGAACAATATATGCAAAACAATCAAAGTGATAATTTAGCTCGGGTCTCAATAGACAGACAGCAAGAACCATGGGGTATGCTGCTTGCTTATTTAGCTCATTTAACACATCACATTGTTGAACTAATGTTTCTTTGGCTTTCACAATTAGCATTGGCCGCCCTTCTTAAATCTGCCTCCGCACTACATATATAGAGCCACAAAATTTTGTTAGAACACCATGAGTACAAGAATGAACGTAATAGAAAAGAAACTAACAAAAATTTCGTACCTAGTCTCTTAATATGGTATGTAAATGAATTCATCGATCACTAGTTCATTGTGCTTGCATCATAAGCGGGAGAGATTCAGAATGGCAGGGCAATTCTCCTTTGGCAGAGATCATATTCCAAAATTTTAGAAGTGCTCAGCCATAGGAGAATTGCACTGTTATTCTCCTCTACCATTGCTATGTATTTGTTATTGGATACTCGTTTACTTGCTTCTATTCTAGTGTTGTGTCCAACGGGCCTTATATAGAGGGCATACGAGTTTATTTTGAAAATATGCTGTTGAAATGAATTGGTTTATCCTAGGTATGATGCCTTTGTGCTTTTGATTCACATTGAAAGTTAATGATCACATGGTCCCCAGTACCATATATGCTCTCTTGATTTCCTGACGAAGTTGCTATGACGCCCTTAATTGATAACCAAAATACGAGTTTTATATATGTAACTTTCGATTTTTATCATATGTCCAACCAACTTTCTAAATATTTGGTGGTCGGCTTAACTGTCAGTTCTCTGGTTATTGCTGTGTGACACACATACCGTCATGTTCCTAGGGTTTTCATTTTCAAAAAGAATAATTGTAACTTCGGTTTTAGAAGATCTTTATTGATATTTTTTGAGAATCTTTCGTTTTCTTATCTAATGACCAGTTTTTCACAGCAAATCTTCAGAGCTTTACCAGTTGTCTTCTTAAGCCAATTTACGAAAAAGTGTAACTAGATGTTGAGTTTTCAATGTCGCTTTCTAGTTTATATTCTATTACACGATTTTAGTCATTAAAAAGTCCAAGAATCTACGAACGAAATCATTTCAGTCTCTATACGGTAAATTTTATTGGAAACGTTATTCTTGTCACTATATGTCTTCAAAAACTTAGTATTCACAGTTTGCTGACAGACTGTCTTGTAACTTTAGGGTTTTCAGGCTGTTATAGTTCCTAGATCCTTCGGTCAATATTGTTAAACCAAGTTGAACTGCGTATTTCAGTCATTATATGGTCTTAAGAATGTTTAATTTATTGGCACGATTATTCTCTTTCTAGAGTTTTAATGTGCTCAAGTTGTTTTAATGCCTGAAATTTCAGCCAGTAGAGATTCAAAAGTTTAATTAAAGTGACAATCTGACGTTAAACTTCGGGGTATTCGATCCCACGTATACTAACTTTTATTAGGGAAATCACGATCTGATGTTAAACTCCAGGCATGAGATCCCCCAAGTAGACATGCTTAATTTGTTTATACTTGTTCACAAACAGTAAGAAGAATAACTCAATAAGTAAACCTGTGAAGTCAAAGCTTGTTTCGAAAGTAGTTAATGGTGCTACAGAAAACTCACAACCAGACCTTTCTATAGAGAAGTTCTAGGAGTAAGTGAAACCAAATTCAGATCTTAGTAGCCTTTTTACAAACGTGGGATACAAGAGCTTATTATACATTTTGGCGCCATGTTTTTATAGCACAAAGCATCAATCCGTGTCATGATGAGCCAGTTACAAGAAATTTTATGGGGATATTATAGCCATATTTAACATTCTTTCTAGCATATGCCGAAGAAATGATCATCTACAGACAGTATCCACAATACACTTTAGGCTGGCTCAAATTGTGAGAGAATGCGAATATAATTTCAGCTCTACCAAATGGAGAATCCCAGCCTATTTAGTTGTGATTATTCTATCCAGTTGAATTGTCTCGAGCCGTTCATTCTAGTTTTTTATTTAATGTTTCTCATATGTTATTCTGATTCCGTACAAACATAAATTATGATAATTAGCAAAAAAAAGTATATATAACTGGAAAAATATACTTTCTATCGATTAATTGTTAATGAATAGTTACAATGGGATTCTAAAATGACTAGAACAAGCAACAATATGCAAAACCATCTCAAAGATGATTTGGCTCGGGTCTCAGACAGCAAGAACTAATGTCTAATGATCGATGTAAGCAACAGCCACGACTAATTTCTTTGGCTTTTATAGTTACCATTGGCCACCCTTCTAAAATCTGCTTCTGCTACATAGAGCCACCACATTTTGTCAGAACACCATAGTACAACTGTACAAGATTGAACGTAATACATAAGAAACTAACAAAAATGTAGTACCTGGTTTCTTAATATGGTATGTAAACAAATTCATTGATCACTACTTGCGCTTGCATCATAAGCGAAGAGATTTAGACTGGCAGGGCAATTCTCCTTTGGCAGAGATCATATTCCAAAATTTTAGAAGTGGTCAGCCATAGGAGAATTGCGCTGTTATTCTCCTCTACCATATGCTATGTATTTGTTTTTGGATACTCGTTTACTTGCTTGTAACGAGCCATATATAGAGGGTATACGAGTTTATTTTGAAAATATGCTTCTGAAATGAAATGGTTTATCCAAGGTATTATGCCTTTGTGCTTTTGATTCACATTGAAAGTTTGATCGCATGGTCCCCAGTACCATATATACTCTCTCGATGCCGTAAAAAAGTTCCTATTTCTGTAGATGTAGCCTTCGATTCTTAGCATATTTACAACCAACTTTTCATTAGTTGGTGGCTTAACTGTCAATTTTCTGATTATTGGTACGTGACACACATCCCGTCATATTCATGAAATTTTCTTTAAAAGGAATAATGACAACATTGGTTTTAAAGAACCACTATTGAGAAATTTTAAGAATATTTACTTTTCTTATCTAATGACCAGTTTTTTACAGCAAAGTGCTTCTCTTTAGTTTCTATTCTGCAGAAAATCGTCAGAACTTTAGCGGTTATTTTCTTTATCCTCTAAATGTTCCTCAAACCTATTAAACCTACTTGGAACAAAGTTTGTACTACTAATTACCTCCTAGTTCGTGGATGTTCAATCCATTGTAGTATGTGTGCTTTCGAGTACTAATAAAATTATCATTATCGGGGAGAGGTTAATTTGGTGGAACAAGGATTGCTCACATTCATCATTTTTTGAGGTAGACAATGGGCAGAAGAATTAATGAAACTTCTTAACATGAGAAAACACTACATATAATGAATATTAGACCTTCTATACACTAATATGAGAAATCTACACTAATAAAGAACTCGCTACAATGTCGCTTTTTAGTTATTATTCTATTATACCTTTTTAGTCATTATTTTCGGTCTCTATACTGTAATTTTTATTGGAAAATGGAAACGTTATTCTTGTTACTATATGATAGAAGATCGATTTGAGATGATCACTCTCCTTCTACGATAACTACACTAACTACTATAAACTCGAACATGAACTAAACATTTCTATTTCATTTTCTTCTCTGCCCATTTGCCAAGATAAGTTACATATATATAGGAACAAAACATGCACTACTAACCTATTTTCTAGGAATATAAAACAACATGGGAACATGGTTACATGGTCTAAACTACTCATTACACTTGTGGAAACCAAATGAACGTGGGAAAGATGCATGCATGAACAAACCAAATGAACGTGGGAGATAACAAATAAGGTGATCGTATCAATACTCCGGGCCTAAAAATGAGCCTTGTCCTCAAGGCTCATGATTTTGTAACTCGGTTCATGCAACTTCCATGGAGGGTCGTGTCCAGATTGGAGAAAAACAAGGTCAGGTGGTTTGCACCAAGGGGCTGCGAAGTAATTCAACAAATTCTTGAAAGAAGGGTTGTCAACACGTCTTTGTGTCATCTCCATGGGGCTTAAACAGTGGATCATATGTGTAGTGGAAAACGGGGCAAGAGATGATATCACAGGTGACTTAAACAGTGACTTTTTCAGTGGTGAATTGATGTCTGTAAAACGAGAGGAGGCTTCTTTGACGACCTCAGTGGTGGTGTGGTTGTGGTCGGTTTTGGTGTTATCGGTGTGATCGTTGGCTTCATCCTTAGTGATGGTGGTTTGGACAGGGAGTTTTTGTGAGATGGTTTCGTATACGGCAGAGGACGAGGAGAAGGCTTTAACCCTCATAGCTAGTTCATCCACTGGAGCAGCCATTTTTTCCAAGACATCTCGTGAGTAGTGACGGTTTGGAGGCATTGGTGAGATGAGGGCTAAGGTTTGTTGTTGTTTTTCGATGATAATCTTGAGTTGGGCGTTGAATGCGGTTTGAGATGCAATGATTCTGGATAATGAGTCGACTATAGATGCCATGGACTCTTCAACTGATGGTACATTACGTGTTGGAGGCATCAAGTAAGTCGATGAAAGCACCATTGATAGAAGATCGATTTGAGATGATCACTCTCCTTCTACGATAACTACACTAACTACTATAAACTCGAACATGAACTAAACATTTCTATTTCATTTTCTTCTCTGCCCATTTGCCAAGATAAGTTACATATATATAGGAACAAAACATGCACTACTAACCTATTTTCTAGGAATATAAAACAACATGGGAACATGGTTACATGGTCTAAACTACTCATTACACTTGTGGAAACCAAATGAACGTGGGAAAGATGCATGCATGAACAAACCAAATGAACGTGGGAGATAACAAATAAGGTGATCGTATCACTATATGTCTTCAAAGCTTCTTAATCTTCACAGTTTGCTGACACAGATTTTCTCGTAACTTTGGGGTGTTCAGGCTGTTATAGTTCTTAGATCTTTCGGTCACTATTGGTTAAACAAAGTTGAACTGCGTATTTTAGTCATTATATGGTGTTCAGAATATTTAATTTATTGACACGGTTATTCTTCTCGTTCTAGAGTTTAGTGTTTATTGTGCTCAAGTTGTTTTAGTGCCTGAAAGTTCAGCCGGTAGAGTATCAAAAGGTTAAATAGGGTGATGATCTGAAATTAAACTTCGAGGATTAGATCACACTTTTATTATGAAAGGCTTTCACGATCTGATGTTAGACGCCAGGCATGAGATCCCCATGTAGAGTTGTAGACACACTTTTGTTATACTTGTACACAAACAGTAAGAAGATCTCCAAGTCTTTCACAAACAGTAAGAAGAATAATAAACCTGTGAGTTCAAAGATTGTTTTGAAAGTATTTAATGGTGCTAGAGAAAACTCACAACCAGACCTTTATATTGAGATGTTCTAGGAGTATGTGAAGCCAGCCAGATTCAGATTTTAGCGGCCTGTTTACAAACATGGCAGGATACAAGACCTTATTAAACATTCGGACACCATGTTTTTATAGCACAAAACGTCAATTCGTGTAATGATGGGCCAGATACAATATATATAGCCTTATCATGGGGATATTATAGCCATATTTCACGTTCTTTATGGCATATGAGATATGTTATTCTGATTCCGCACAAACATGGTTATGATAATTAGCAAACAAGTATACATAACTGGAAAAATAAAGTTTCTGAAGTATAACTTTCTATAAATTTATTGTTAGTGAATAGTTACAATCGGAGTCTAAAATGACCAGTACAAGCAACAATATATGCAATACCATCACAAAGATAATTTAGCTCGGGTCTCAACTGACAGCATATCTGACATGCTGCTTGCTTATTTAGCTCATTTAACACATGACAATATGACATTGTTGAAGTAATGTCTAATGATATTGCTTGCTTATTTAGCTCGGGTCTCGATAGACATCTAAAATCTGCTTCTGCGCTACATAGAGCCAACACATTTTGTTAGAACGCCATAGTACAAATGTACAAGATAAACGTAATACAGAAGAAACTAATAAAAGTGTAGTACCTAGTTTCTTAATATGATATGTAAATGAATTCACTGATCACTAGTTCATTGCGCTTGCATCATAAGCGGGAGAGATTTAGAATGGCAGGGCAATTCTCCTTTGGCAGAGATCATATTCCATAATTTTAGAAGTGCTCGGCCATAGGAGAATTGCGCTGTTATTCTCCTCTACCATATGCTATGTATTTGTTTTTAGATACTCGTTTACTTGCTTGTGTTCTAGTGTTGTGTCCAACGGGCCTTATATAGACGGTATACGAGTTTATTTAGAAAATATGCTGTTAAAATAAATTGGTTTATCCTAGGTATGATACCTTTCTGCTTTTGATTCACATTGAAAGTTCTGATCGCATGGTCCCCAGTACCATATATGCTCTCTTGATGTCGTAAAGAAGTTCCTAAGACGTCCCTGAGAAATAGATATAAGAGTTTTGTAGATGTAGCCTTCGATTCATATCATATTTACGACCAACTTTTCGTTACTTGGTGGTTTTCTTAACTGTCAGTTTTCTGATTATTGCTACGTGACACACATCGAACCCGTCATATTCGTGAGATTTCTTTAAAAAGGAATAATGACAACATTGGTTTTTAGAGAACTATTGAGAAGTTTTAAGAATTTTTGCTTTTCTATTCTGCAGAAAATCGTCAGACCTTTAGCGGTTATTCCTTTAGCCATTTAAGAAAGTCTACTTTCTATCTCTAAGGATCCTCTTAATGTTCCTTAAACCTATTGAACCTACTTCGAGCAAAGTTTGCAGTACTAATTACATCCTCGTTCACAGATGTTCAATCCATTGTAGTATGCGTGCTTTCGAGTACTGATATGAGAAATCTACAGTAATAAAGAACTAGTTGCAGCAACGCACGGGTACCTTCTAGTAATCATTAATTGATGGGTATCTACACAAAAGACTGACATATTCTTTATACTCCAAAGTTGACAAAAAGTGTAACTCTTTATACACTATATTCAAGCATAAAACACCCTGATTCCTGTAGGCTGTAGCTATTGACCTTTCAAATTATGAAATAATGTTTTTTTTTTGGGAGTTGGCCAAAGGGTATTTAAAACGCAAATTGTTCACAGGATGGGATACTTTTCATTTAGGAGTGTTATGTGTTTCGGCCTTTGGGGCCTAAACTTTAATGAGATTGGGCGTATCGGATCCAATATCAGGGACTAGCGGTATCAAACGAGTTATTGGGTCGGGTTTAAGGGCTTATCGGGTTGAGTTTGTTGGGTTTTGAAAAAATAAAAAATAACTTGCAACCCGACCCTATCGGATTCAGGTCTATCGAATTGCTGGTTGTCAGGTTGGGTCTATCGGATTATCAGGTTGCATGCTAATCTCATTCCACATTTTGCTTTATTTTTGAAAGGAGTGAAGCCACTTATGTAAGCCATAGTGCAAGTAGATCCAAATTATAAGACGTATTTTAACACACTTTGTGTTGCAAGCTTTATTAATTAGGGACCGTGAGCAATAGAATTGACAGTGACGAAAGATGTATAATTCGAAATTGTTTGTTAATGTAACAATAAAGTGAACGGAGAAAAATTGGAAAAAGAAAATTATTTCTAGTTTCTTACACTTGATCAAGCTATGTGGAAAGATCAATGCAAAAAAATAAGTGAAAGAAGTAGCGCGTTACGCTTATCGTTTCTTATTGTGTCGTTAGGAAATTAGTATGAATATGAAGTAAAAGTATATAGCCTCACTAAAAAAAATTATACTGAGTCATCAAACGAAAACTGCACCAAAAAGTGCACACTACAAAGGATACCAACAAAACCTAAAGAGTACCTGCTATTCCTTTTTCGTATATGTGAGAAAAAGAAACCACCGAAAACAGAGTTAATACTTACAGTAAAATTTAAACTTATATTTATGTTTGACGAATGTTGTGTATGGCAGGGCGTCTGCCCTTTCTTTGCCATCTAAACCTGGAAGATTTTCTGTGTTCGACATGATGTTGTTAAGGCAGTGGGATAAAACGTGTACAACAGTGGGAATGAAACAAATTGGAATAAGTATTGACACAAGACACGATTTAATAACAGTAATATTGATTCAACGTTGCCAATGTTTTACAACGATCTAACTATATAAACAGACTCAACAGATGTGTCTGTTTATTGTTAAACGACATACCGTTTGACATAGTTAGTTAATAACTGTCAACCGTCTAACCCTAATGGGCTTTGCAGCCTTTTCTGTTTTCTTGGGCTGGCCCTAAACTAATTACAGTACATAATAAATATAGTAACATGTCTTAATACGAATATACATAAACTGAAACTAAGATACAAGTCTTCAAGGATTAATACGTCCAACAAATTCCCCCTTAATACGTGAAGGCTTGTCGTACGGCTTGCATCTTTCCTTCCTTCCATCAAGTGATAACTATGAAGTCATCGCTTGTCGCTGAACTTGAATCATCCAAAGTTAAGAGCGGTGCATACTTGTTATGATATCCATGGTGTTCCTTCTTGCTACTTTGGCCCTCGTCTTCCAACACTATTCCAAAGTGTTCAACTGCTTTCTTTCTTTTTAGACCTGCCGAAGAGTCTTCGTTCTTACCTCGGTTCGTTGGGTAAGGGCTAAGATCCTTGTCTTCTTCTACTTTCGTTGTAGGGACTCTTGCAGTCTTGTAGTAGGAAACGAAAACATCCAAATACGAAGTATACAACTCTTTGATTGCATCTCCATCTTTACGGTTGAGGCCTAAGATTTCAGCAATCGCTCCAAATTCGTTACAGAATTGGACGCTAAGGTACCCACCCATGCAGTCCATTATTTTGTAAAGATCAAATAAGTGGACGGTTGTGCCAAGTATGGACGGTGGCAGGGGACTAGGGGTTTCTTTCTTGAGATAACGTGCATAAAACCGTATGTAATAAGCCATGAAACGCTCCCTAAAGTATTCCCAATCTGTAGTAACTATTTTATCATCTTTGATTAAGTCTAAGAACGAAACAAGATCATGAAACGAGTGATTTTCTGTTTGGACAGTTTCTTTCATGGGATCCTTGGTTTCTTCTAGACTTCTCTCTGCGCTCTCAAAATGGTTTTCTAAGAAATCGTCTTGTTTTTTCTTTAATGCGTCTAGGTTTAACACGTTTCCTTTTATCCTCTTGAACATATACTCGAGCCTAATCCTATCTCCTTCTTCTATTAGTTCGAAACCTTGTTTTCTTAAAAGGTCATGTGAAAGGATATTGAGACTAACTTCTGGGGCGTAATAAACCCCGGATATCAAGTAGGGTTGAAACGAGTTTTCTAACAATACTTCTCCTATCCCATAAGTAAATAAGAATTGCTTAGTGGGTTCGTATTTGGTTACTAAGAATTCTTCAAATATGTTGCGAAATAAATTGAGATTAGAGCAATAGTGGTTTTGAGAAATCTTACTGATGTACCAATAATCGTTCCAAGTGCCTTCGTCGGAACCTTTGAGAACTCCGTCAGTGGGCATATGGATCGTTTCTGGGTACTTGAGCGTGTATGGTACATGCTGTTTTTGGGGACAGTCCCTTTGGATATGTCCTGCGGCCTTGCATATAAAACAGATGGTGATTTCATCCAAAACACTCGGGTCAACCTTTTCTGGGTCTTCCTGTTTGCCCAAAAGGTGTTGCCTTTTGTCTTCTGCCTTCGCAGGGCACGTTTTCATTGCGTGTCCTATTGATTTGCAGTAGAAGCACCGTATTCCCTTTCTTTCTCCTTTGTTGATTGAGGAATTATATGCCTCAATTTCCAGTAACTTATCTTTCAACATTTCTTTGCAACTTCGTGTTATTTGCATAACACATCGGTTTATCTTATACTCCTTCTCTCTTCTAGTTCTTCGTCTGATTGATTCCAAATCAGATATTCTTCCTTGGTTTTCCCCAGAGCGTTTGCTCTGATACCAGATGTTGTGTGTGGCAGGGCCATCTAAAACCTGGAAGATTTTCTGTGTTCGACATGATGTTGTTAAGGCAGTGGGATAAAACGTGTGCAGCAGTGGGAATGAAACAAATTGGAATAAGTATTGACACAAGACACGATTTAATAACAGTAATTTTACAACGATCTAACTATATAAACAGACTCAACAGATGTGTCTGTTTACTGTTAAACGACATACCGTTTGACATAGTTAGTTAATAACTGTCAACCGTCTAACCCTAATGGGCTTTGCAGCCTTTTCTGTTTTCTTGGGCTGGTCCTAAACTAATTACAGTACATAATAAATACAGTAACATGTCTTAATACGAATATACATAAACTGAAACTAAGATACAAGTCTTCAAGGATTAATACGTCCAACAACGAAGATAACTGTGGATGCAGCTGTAAACAAAAATGATGCAAGAGCTAAAAAGTAAAGATTGTCCAAAAAGGTAATAAAGTATCATTTAGTTTTAAGAACATAAGGTACGCATCATTATAATGTTGGTTGAGGCCTTATAACCAGGTATCGGTTATAACTAGGGACGGACTAACATAGATGTCGTGGGTAGCACGGGCGATTGCAGATCATGAATTGTAAAAAGAAATTCAAAAGTGTCATTCTTTTGGTATGTGCAAATGTACAACCCTAAAAAAAATTGGTATGTAAGTTTCTTACTTTGTAACGTTAGTTAGCCAAAAATTATTTTTGTGCAACAGCCCATTAAAAGACTAATGTTTGATTCAAGGTTTATATATTAGATTGTTGTTCAAGTATCAAAAGTTGGTTAACGTATATGTTGATTGGTTTTTAACGAACACTTACAACGGCATTCTTAAATTAGAAGAATACCAAACAATATTTGGAAAGCAATCAACCTATATAATTTAGCTCTAGCTCTGGTCTGAATATACATCAAGAATAGGGACAGAACCAGGAAATAATTGGACCAGATGAAAATTATACAAAATGAGGAACACAACTTTTTGGGACCAGGTGCACTTAGAAAAAATCGAGTCCTTGTTCCGTCCCTGAGCAAGAATCATTCGGGAATCCGTGCTACACCCGAAATCTATATGAGTCCATTCCTAATTAAAGTATCCACGCATGACTAATTTCTTTCGCTTCACAAATACATACGCCCACACTTGTAAATTATGCCTCTTTGCTAGATAAAGAGGTCACAATCTATTAGATGAACACCATAGTACAAGAAGGAAATTAAAAAGATGTAGCACCTAGTTTCCTGATATGGTATGTAAAAATGAATGCATTTATCACTACTTCATTGCGGTTTCAGCATAAGCGGGAGAGATCTAGAATGGCAGGACAATTCTCCCTTGGCAGAGAACATGTTCCAAAATTATGGAAGTGCTCAGCCAGAGGAGAATTGCACTGTTATTCTTCTCTACCAAATGCTCTTAATTTGTTTTCGGATACTCGTTTAATTACCTGTGTTCTTGTGTTGTGTCCAACGGGCCTTATATAGAGGGTATACGAGTTTATTTTGAAAATATGTTGTTGAAAGGAATTGGTTTATCCTAGGTATGATGCCTTTATGCTTTTGATTGACATCTGCAAGTTTTAATCACATGGTCCCCAGTACCATATATGCTCTATTGAGTTCCTAGCTTTCGATTATTATCATATTTTCCAATCAACTTTTAAATATTTGGTGGCCAGCTTAACTGTCTATTTTCTGATTATTGCATCCTGTCTTATTCCCAAGATTTTCTTTTTAAGAAAGAATTAATGATAAGTTTTCAGAATCTTTCTTTACAGAAAAATGGTTCTTTTTGGTTTCTATCCCGCGAAAAATCGTCAGAACCCTTTAACAGTTATTTATGTTGCCAATGTCCTCTTACTTACTTAAAAAAATGGTAGTGCTAATTTCTTCTACCAATTTTAGAAAGATTACGATTATGCTAGCGAGTATCAATATCCTTATAATAAAGATTGTAGATTCACGCATACTGTACATGTATTGATCATCGCATATAACATCTTGCACACTAGCATTCCATAGTTTTTATTGATTTCAAAAGTTCTGTTTCTGATATGATATTAGTAAACTTGCGTTAAATCAATTCTCCATTTACGATAAACTGCAATTGGTGGCTGACTGGCCTATCTTATTAGTATGGACAGCCAAACGATAGATGATAATTGCCGTCTCATGAAATTCGGAGGCCCTGTGCCACATTTATAAAGTGGGCCCTCTTTTCACGAAGACAAATGTAGTGTTCCTAAGGTTTGCACCGTGGTATTTTAGTATGAATTTTTTTGTTAGTATCACTCAACTAATACAGAGTTAAACTATCGTTTTCTCATGGTAATATGATTGAAATTTCAAATTATTTCTTCTTGCTATATTTTTCAAAAATATAATGAAGCCAGAGTGTTTTTTCATAATACACTTCAAGTATAAGATTTAGCAATAGTTTTCTAATTTTATGGGTTAAAATACATATATTCTTACTTTTATTTAAACTTTTAAGAAACTTAAATTAAAAGTAGAGATAAGGAGTAAAACGATACACTATAGAAAACTTCAAGGGCTAAATGAGTCCATTTTAAAAAACAAAATAGCTACAGTAAATGACAACTTGAAAAATCCTCAGCCTCAGATGTATAGTACTACTTACTCTATATCTTTTGGTTTCATCTTCCCCACTTTAAATCAAATTTCTTTCTTCCATTAAAGAGCTTCAAGCTTTTTTTACTTTGTGTTATTAAAAATCTCGTCTGCTACAAGATAGATCGTCTATTAACAAAATCTAATCACCCAGAAATAATTTTACACTTTTAGTGAAGTTTGAAAATCGGAGGCCCCTAAAATATGGAGGCCCTGTGCGGTCGCCCCTGTCGCACATGCTAATATCCGGCCCTGATGATAAACATTTCATGATTGATCACCCGTCAAGCTTATTCTGTTATTCCAAGAACAACAAATCAAATGGAATGAGTGATCTTGTAAATCTTAGAAAAGTATATATGTTTTTCAAGAAAAGCATACAAGTGTGGATTCCATGTAAATGTGCGATAAAAGTAGAGTCAAGAAATAGTATTAATGATTGGGCAGCGGAAGGTGAAAGAATGGTGTTGTGTTATGTCCAAGGTAGCGGTAGGCGTAAGCGAAAAAAAGGTGTTAGACGCGGTAGTAAAAGGCACGAGAACTCGAAAAGTGAGAGACGGAGATCCTGGGCAGCGAAAGTTAGAAGGATGGTACTGTGCTATGTCGAAGCTAGTGGAAGGAGGAGGAGGAAAAAGGGCGTTGCTTGTGATAGCGGAAGGCATAGTAACTGCGGTAGTGAAAGACGTGGTTACAGTATGATTAGGATATGGGATCCCGGAATCAAGTGTGCTTTTCAAGACATCACCTTGAGGGCAAGGTGGATTCGAAGGAGTGGGGAATGATACGCCTGTGAATGCATATCCACAGGAACCATCATATCATTTATTTATTTAGGATATATGTTTAGTATCTTTTATGTTTATCAGTTATTTTGGTGTTTATCACACAACTAGTATTTAAGGTTTCATATGTAATCACATTATGAATCAATCAAAGTAAAAGTTACACAAATGTCCGGTCTTCTCATCTCTAATTCTTAAGGAGCTTGCACACGCTAAAAGTGGTGCCCTATCCCGATACTACCCGAGAGGGTCGTATCAATTGGTGCTTTCATTGAGAGCCCTCAATTCGTTGGGGGGTTTTTGATTTAGGATTCCAATCTCAAAAAAAAAAAAATCGCTGTTCATCGAGATCACTGTTCATCCGGTACACTATTCATCGAGTTACTGTTCATCGAGGTTACTGTTCATCCGGGGGTGCTGTTCATCGACACTGTTCATCCGGTACTATTCATCAGAAAAAAAATTTATTTTTATTTTTTTTCGATTTGTTGTTATGGCATGGAACACTAGCGACCGGGATGCATTATCTAAACTCTTGCAAATGGGTACGGTGGTTGAATATCAAAGTGAGTTTAAGTATCTTATAACTCCAGTAAAAGGTATCTCTGAAAGTTTACTTGCCTCGTTCTATATATCCGGACTTAAACCGAAGCTACAGCTAGAATTGTTGAGGTTTTACCCGAAACCTACAACGTTAGGCGAAGCCTTCTACTTGGCCCGTATTGTAGAAACCCGTCTTGAGGCAATTGTAGAAGAAAAATATACCATTGAACAGAAAACGGCTGATTCTTCTACAACACCATGCGTTGCACTAGAAGTATCACCTGGAGAAGTGGGGAATGTTACATCCGGACCTAACAAAGATCACCTTGCGCTTGTTGGGGAATCACAACAGCCTATTCGTGAATCGCAACAGCCTACTATTGAATCGCAGCCAATAGTTGATGAATCGCATCTTATGGTGGGTGAATCACAGCCTATGGTGGGTGAATCGCAGTCTATTATTGGTAAATCGCAGCTTGTGGTTAGTGAATCATATCTTGTTGTTGATGAGTCGCTTAAGAGGGCCATGTGGGTTGTTTCATCCGAACATAAGGAGTGTAGAACAGAAATCCAGAAATTGTTACTACAGGAGTCCGAGAACAAGTTGAAAGAGAGAATGCAAGTGTTTAGGCATCGACACAAAATTTGGGATCCCGGAATAATGAGCTTTCTAAGACGTCACCTTGAGGGCAAGGTGAATTCGAAGGAGTGAGGAATGTTACGCCATGGTTTGAATGGGTTGGGCCAAACGGGTCACAATTATTTAGATTAGGGTTTTCATGTTTTATAAATACCGTTATCAATGTAATCAGTCAATCAAATAAATCAATAAACATGTCTAGTTTCTCTTCTCTAATTCTTAAGGAGCAAGCACACGCTTGAAGTGGTGCTATCTATCCCGATACACCCTAACCGGGTCGTATCAACTTGCTACGAGTGGTATGAGCAACTTAAGCAGCTTTGACATGGTAAGCATCTCATTCCGTTGGCGGTGGCATAATGCTCTTAACACAAGTGCATAACTAAAAATATCTTTAATAGATGCAAAAGAGTCTGGCCTTAACACATTTATTTTTTCCTGGACCTCAAAGAAGATCATGTATCTCAAATGAAAGAACAACAATGCATACGATAGTTAGCAGTATTATGTGAAGCCAGATTCAGATCTAAAAAGTAAAGATTGTCCAAAAAGGTAATAAAGTATCATTTAGTTTTAAGAACATAAGGTACGCATCATTATAATGTTGGTTGAGGCCTTATAACCAGGTATCGGTTATAACTAGGGACGGACTAACATAGATGTCGTGTGTAGCACGGGCGATTGCAGATCATGAATTGTAAAAAGAAATTCAAAAGTGTCATTCTTTTGGTATGTGCAAATGTACAACCCTAAAAAAAATTGGTATGTAAGTTTCTTACTTTGTAACGTTAGTTAGCCAAAAATTATTTTTGTGCAACATGAGAAAACACTACATATAAGGAAGATTAGACCTTCTATACACTAATATGAGAAATCTACACTAATAAAGAACTCGCTGCAATGTCGCTTTTTAGTTATTATTGTGTTATACCTTTTTAGTCATTCTTTTCGGTCTCTATACTGTAGTTTTTATTGGAAAATGGAAACGTTATTCTTGTTACTATATGTCTTCAAAGCTTCTTAATCTTCACAGTTTGCTGACACAGATTTTCTCGTAACTTTGGGGTGTTCAGGCTGTTATAGTTCTTAGATCTTTCGGTCGCTATTGGTTAAACAAAGTTGAACTGCGTATTTTAGTCATTATATGGTGTTCAAAATATTTAATTTATTGACACGGTTATTCTTCTCGTTCTAGAGTTTAGTGTTTATTGTGCTCAAGTTGTTTTAGTGCCTGAAAGTTCAGCCGGTAGAGTATCAAAAGGTTAACTAGGGTGATAATCTGAAATTAAACTTCGAGGATTAGATCACACTTTTATTATGAAAGGCTTTCACGATCTGATGTTAGACGCCAGGCATGAGATCCCCATGTAGAGTTGTAGACACACTTTTGTTATACTTGTACACAAACAGTAAGAACATCTCCAAGTCTTTCACAAACAGTTAGAAGAATAATAAACCTGTGAGGTCAAAGATTGTTTTGAAAGTAGTTAATGGTGCTAGAGAAAACTCACAACCAGACCTTTATATAGAGATGTTCTAGGAGTATGTGAAGCCAGCCAGTTTCAGATCTTAGCGGCCTGTTTACAAACATGGCAGGATACAAGACCTTATTAAACATTTGGACACCATGTTTTTATAGCACAAAGCGTCAATTCGTGTAATGATGAGCCAGCTACAATAAATATAGCCATATTTCACGTTCTTTATGGCATATGTGATATGTTATTCTGATTCCGCACAAACATGGTTATGATAATTAGCAAACAAGTATATATAACTGGAAAAATAAAGTTTCTGAAGTATAACTTTCTATAAATTTATTGTTAGTGAATAGTTACAATGGGAGTCTAAAATGACCAGTACAAGCAACAATATATGCAATACCATCACAAAGATGCTTTAGCTCGGGTCTCAACTGACAGCAAATCTGGCATGCTGCTTGCTTATTTAGCTCATTAACACATGACAATATGACATTGTTGAACTAATGTCTAATGATATTGATTGCTTATTTAGCTCGGGTCTCAATAGACATCTAAAATCTGCTTCTGCACTACATAGAGCCAACACATTTTGTTAGAACGCCATAGTACAAATGTACAAGATAAACGTAATACAAAAGAAACTAACAAAAGTGTAGTACCTAGTTTCTTAATATGATATGTAAATGAATTCACTGATCACTAGTTCATTGCGCTTGCATCATAAGCGGGAGAGATTTAGAATGGCAGGGCAATTCTCCTTTGGCAGAGATCATATTCCAAAATTTTAGAAGTGCTCAGCCATAGGAGAATTGCGCTGTTATTCTCCTCTACCATATGCTATGTATTTGTTTTTGGATACTCGTTTACTTGCTTGTGTTCTAGTGTTGTGTCCAATGGGCCTTATATAGACGGTATACGAGTTTATTTAGAAAATATGCTGTTGAAATAAATTGGTTTATCCTAGGTATGATGCCTTTCTGCTTTTGATTCACATTGAAAGTTTTGATCGCATGGTCCCCAGTACCATATATGCTCTCTTGATGTCGTAAAGAAGTTCCTAAGACGTCCCTGAGAAATAGATATAAGAGTTTTGTAGATGTAGCCTTCGATTCTTATCATATTTACGACCAACTTTTCGTTACTTGGTGGTTTTCTTAACTGTCAGTTTTCTGATTATTGCTACGTGACACACATCGAACCCGTCATATTCGTGAGATTTCTTTAAAAAGGAATAATGACAACATTGGTTTTTAGATAACTATTGAGAAGTTTTAAGAATTTTTGCTTTTCTATTCTGCAGAAAATCGTCAGACCTTTAGCGGTTATTCCTTTAGCCATTTAAGAAAGTCTACTTTCTATCTCTAAGGATCCTCTTAATGTTCCTTAAACCTATTGAACCTACTTCGGACAAAGTTTGCAGTACTAATTACATCCTCGTTCCTGGATGTTCAATCCATTGTAGTATGCGTGCTTTCGAGTACTGATATGAGAAATCTAAAGAACTAGTTGCAGCAACGCACGGGTACCTTCTAGTAATCATTAATTGATGGGTATCTACACAAAAGACTGACATATTCTTTATACTCCAAAGTTGACAAAAAGTGTAACTCTTTATACACTATATTCAAGCATAAAACACCCTGATTCCTGTAGGCTGTAGCTATTATTGCCTATTGGCCTTTCAAATTTTGAAATAATGTTTTTTTTGGGAGTTGACCAAAGGGTATTTGAAACGCAAATTGTTCACAGGATGGGATACTTTTCTTTTAGGAATGTTATGTGTTTCGGCCTTTAATTTGGGGCCTAAACTTTAATGAGATTGGGCGTTATCGGATCTAATATCAGGGACTAGGGGTGTCAAACGAGTTATTGGGTCAGGTTTAAGGGCTTATCGGGTTGAGTTTGTTGGGTTTTGAAAAAATAAAAAATAACTTGCAACCCGACCCTATCGGATTCAGGTCTATCGGGGTGCTGGTTGTCAGGTTGGGTCTATCGGATTATCAGGTTGCATGCTAATCTCATTCCACAGTTTGCTTTATTTTTGGAGTGGTGATTTGCACACTCCACTAACTTATTTGCACACTCAAATTGTGTGTATCTTAACATTTATACCCTTAAATAATTTAGTGATGCATGTATATATTAAGGGTATAATAGTCATCACATACATATTTTGGAGTGTGCCAATAAAATTTTGGAGCCATAGTCAAGTAGATCCAAATTATAAGACGTATTTTAACACACTTTGTGTTGCAAGCTTTATTAATTAGGGACCGTGAGCAATAGAATTGACAGTGACGAAAGATATATATTTCGAAAATGTTTGTTTATGTAACAATAAAGTGAACGGAGAAAAATTGGAAAAAGAAAATTATTTCTAGTTTCTTACACTTGATCAAGCTATGTGGAAAGATCAATGCAAAAAAATAAGTGAAAGAAGTAGCGCGTTACGCTTATCGTTTCTTATTGTGTCGCTAGGAAATAAGTATGAATATGAAGCAAAAGTATATAGCCTCACTAAAAAAATTATACCGAGTATGTAACATCAAACGAAAACTGCACCAAAAAGTGCACACTACAAAGGATACCAACAAGACCTAAAGAGTACCTGCTATTCCTTTTTCGTATATGTGAGAAAAAGAAACCACCGAAAACAGAGTTAATACTTACAGTAAAATTTAAACTTATATTCATGTTTGACGAAGATAACTGTGGATGCAGCTGTAAACAAAAATGATGCAAGAGCTAAAAAGTAAAGATTGTCCAAAAAGGTAATAAAGTATCATTTAGTTTCAAGAACATAAGGTACGCATCATTATAGTGTCGGTTGATGCCTTATAACCAGGGATCGGTTATAACTAGGGACGGACTAACATAGATGTCGTGTGTAGCACGGGCGATTGCAGATCATGTATTGTAAAAAGAAATTCAAAAGTGTCGTTCTTTTGGTATGTGCAAGTGTACGGCCCTCAAAAAAAATTGGTACTTAAGTTTCTTACGTTGTAACTTTAGTTAGCCAAACATTATTTTTATGCAACATCCCATTAAAAAGTTTGGGTCCGCCCCTGCTTATAACGCAAGCCTTATGGCTTCACTACCCAAGACATAACACGATTATTCCTCGTTATGGGCTAATGTGCTCAAGTTGTTTTAATGCCTGAAATTTCAGCCAGTAGAGGTTCAAAAGGTTAATTAAAGTGACAATCTGACGTTAAACTTTGGGGGATTAGATCCCCATGCATGTGTAGACATACTTTTGTTTATACTTGTAAATAAACAGTAAGAAGACCTCCAAACCTTTTATTACGGAAGTCTTTCACAAACAGTAAGAAGAATAATAAATCTGTTGGATCAAAGCTTATTTCGAAAGTAGTTAATGGTGCTACAGAACTCACGACCAGACCTTTATATAGAGATGTTCTAGGAGCATCCCAGCGTAGTTTCGATAGTAGTTAAGCTTATTTCCTGTTTCTATAGCACAAAGCATCAACCCGAATCATGATGATTCAATTACAAGAAATATAGCCATATTTCCTGTTTTTATAGACAGTAACCACAATACACATTTGTCTGGCTCAAATTGTGAGAGAACGCATATATAATTTCAGTTCAAAAGTATAACTCAAAAAATAAAGTTTCTGAAGTATAAATTTCTATCGATTTATTATAGTGATGAATAGTTACAATGGGATTTCAAAATGACCAGAACAAGCAACAATATATGCAAAACCATCACAGAGATAATTTAGCTCGGGTCTCAATAGACAGACAGCAAGAACCATGGGGTATGCTGCTTGCTTATTTAGCTCATTTAACACATGACATTGTTGAACTAATGTCTAATGGTGTAAGCAGAAGCCACGGCTAATTTCTTTGGCTTTCACAGCTACCATTGGCCGCCCTTCTAAAATCTGCCTCTGCACTACATAGAGCCACCACATTTTGTTAGAGCATAAGTACCAGAATGAGCGTAATAGAAAAGAACTAACAAATATGCCGTACGTGGTTTCTTATTATGGTATGTAAATGAGTTTATCGATCACTACTTCATTGCGCTTGCATCATAAGCGGGAGAGATTTAGAATGGCAGGGCTATTCTCCTTTGTTAGAGATCATATTCAAAAATTTTAGTAAGTGCTCAGCCATAAGAGAATTGCACTGTTATTCTCCTCTACCATCTGCTATGTTATTTGTTTTTGGATACTCGTTTACTTTGCTTGTGTTCTAGTGCTGTGTCCAACGGGCATTATAAAGAGGGTATACGAGTTTATTTTGAAAATATTCTGCTGAAGTGAATTGGCTTATCCTAGGTATGATGCCTTTGTGCGTTTGATTCACATTGAAAGTTTTATTCGCATGGTCCCCAGTACCATATATGTTGATCTCTTGAGTCGTAAATAAGTTCCTATGACGTCCCAATTGAGAAATAAATAATATACGATAGCCTTTGATTCTTATCATATTTACAACCAACTTTTCATTACTTGGTGATCGGCTTAACTGTCAATTTTCTGATTATTGCTACGTGACACACATCCCATCATATTCGTGTTATGTTTAGAAAGGAATAATGACAACTTTGGTTTTAATGAACCAGTAGTATTGATAAGTTTTAAGAATCTTTGCTTTTCTTATCTAATTACCAGTTTTTGGCAGCAAAATCTCTTTAGTTTCTATTCTGCAGAAAATCGTCAGAACTTTAACAGTTATTTTCTTTATCATCTTAATGTTCCTCAAACCTGTTAAACCTACTTGGAACAAAGTTTGTACTACTAATTGCCTCCTAGATCGTGGATGTTCAATCCATTGTAGTATGTGTACTTTCGAGTACGATTAAAATTATCATTATCGGGGAGAGGTTAATTTGGTGGTACAGGGATTGCTAACATTCATCGTGTTTTAATGTAGACAATGGGCAGAAAAATTAATGAAACTTCATAACATGAGAAAACAATACATATAACGAAGATTAGACCTTCTCTACACTAATATGAGAAATCTACACTAATAAAGAACTCGTTGCAGCAACGCGTGGATACCTTCTAGTACTCTTTAGTTGACGAGTATCTACACAAAAGACTGACATATTCTTTATATAAAAGTTGACAAAAAGTGTAACCCTTTATACACTATATTCAAGCATGAAACATCATGATTCCTGAAGGCTGTAGCTATTGGGCTTTCAAATTATGAAATAATGTTTTTTTTTGGAGTTAACCAAAGGTATTTGAAACGCAAACTGTTCATCGGATGGGATCAAGTTATAAATAGCGTGAGGTGTGGCATGACGGCATGGCCAAACTTCACGCTTTATGAGCAATGATAATCACTCGTTAAACTTCGGGGGATTAGATCCCCATGCGATGTACTAACTTTTATTAGGGAAGGCTTTCGCAATCTGATGTTAAACTTTAGGGCATGATCAGATCCCCATACACACTGTGCTAGATTAGAAAAGACATAGTAGTAATTTTGTTTATACTTGTACAAAAACAGTAAGAAGATCTCCAAACCTGTGAGGTCAAATTAGTTTGTTTTGAAAATAGTTAATGGCGCTACAGAAAACTCACTGCCAGGCCTTTTTATAGAGAAGTTCTAGGAGTATGTGAAGCAAGATTCAGATCTTAGCTAGCGGCCGTTTTACAAACATGGGATCCAAGAACCTATTAAACATTTGGGCACCATGTGTTTATAGCACAAAGCGTCAATCCGTGTCATGAAGAGCCAGTTACATGAAATATAGCCATATTATGGAGATATATTATAGTTTTATTCAACTGATTTCTCCCATAGGAGATGATACTCCAGCCATATTTTACATTTTCTCATCTAGACACAGTAACCACGATACACTTTTTCCTGGCTCAAATTGTGAAAGAATGCATCAGCTCTACGCGAGATATGTAGCATCCCACCCTAGTTTAGTTGTAACTATTGCATCCATTTCAACCTTTTTAATCTAGTTTTTATTGAACATTTCTCATAAATGTTATTGTGATTCCTCAAAGAAATAAATTATGATAATTAGAAAAAAAAGTTGGAAAAATTGTTAATGAATAGTTACAATGGGATTCTAAAAAAAACAAGTGACAAAATATGCAAACCCATCACAAAGATGATTTAGCTCGGGTCTCATTAGACAGCAAGAACCATTGGGCTTGCTGCTTGCTTATTTAGCTCATTTAACAAACGACAACGTTGAACTAATGTCTAATGATGTCAGAAGCAACCATGACTAATTTCTTTGGCCTTTACAGTTACGTTGGCCACCCTTCTAAAATCTGCTTCTGCACTACGTAGAACCAACACATTTTGTTAGAACACCGTGAGTACACGATTGAACGTATTTAGAAAAGAAAGTAACAAAAATGTAGAACCTAGTTTCATAATATGGTACATAAACGAATTCATTGATCATTAGTTCATTGCGCTTGCATTATAAGCGGGAGAGATTTAGAATGGCAGGGCAATTCTCCTTTGGCAGAGATCATATTCCAAAATTTTAGAAGTGCTCGGCCATAGGAGAATTGCGCTGTTATTCTCCTCTACCATATGCTATGTATTTCTTTTTTGGATACTCGTTTACTTGCTTGTGTTCTAGTCTTGTGTCCAACGAGCCATATATAGAGGGTATACGAGTTTATTTTGAAAATATGCTTCTGAAATGAAATGGTTTATCCAAGGTATGATGCCTTTGTGCTTTTGATTCACATTAAAAGTTTGATCGCATGGTCCCCAGTACCATATATACTCTCTCGATGCCATAAAAAAGTTCCTATTTCTGTAGATGTAGCCTTCGATTCTTAGCATATTTACAACCAACTTTTCATTAGTTGGTGGCTTAACTGTCAATTTTCTGATTATTGGTACGTGACACACATCCCGTCGTATTCGTGAAATTTTCTTTAAAAGGAATAATGACAACATTGGTTTTAAACCACTAGAGAAGTTTTAAGAATATTTGCTTTTCTTATCTAATGACAAGTTTTTTACAGCAAAGTGCTTCTCTTTAGTTTCTATTCTGTAGAAAATCGTCAGAACTTTAGCGGTTATTTTCTTTATCCTTTAAATGTTCCTCAAACCTATTAAACCTACTTGGAACAAAGTCTGTACTACTAATTACCTCCTAGTTCGTGGATGTTCAATCCATTGTAGTATGTGTGCTTTCGAGTACTAATAAAATTATCATTATCAGGGAGAGGTTAATTTGGTGGAACAAGGATTGCTCACATTCATCATTTTTTGAGGTAGACAATGGGCAAAAGAATTAATGAAACTTCATAACATGAGAAAACACTACATATAATGAAGATTAGACCTTCTATACACTAATATGAGAAATCTACACTAATAAAGAACTCGCTGCAATGTCGCTTTTTAGTTATTATTCTATTATACCTTTTTAGTCATTATTTTCGGTCTCTATACTGTAGTTTTTATTGGAAAATGGAAATGTTATTCTTGTTACTATATGTCTTCAAAGCTTCTTAATCTTCACAGTTTGCTGACACAGATTTTCTCGTAACTTTGGGGTGTTCAGGCTGTTATAGTTCTTAGATCTTTCGGTCACTATCGGTTAAACAAAGTTGAACTGCGTATTTTAGTCATTATATGGTGTTCAGAATATTTAATTTATTGACACGGTTATTCTTCTCGTTCTAGAGTTTAGTGTTTATTGTGCTCAAGTTGTTTTAGTGCCTGAAAGTTCAGCCGGTAGAGTATCAAAAGGTTAAATAGGGTGATGATCTGAAATTAAACTTCGAGGATTAGATCACACTTTTATTATGAAAGGCTTTCACGATCTGATGTTAGACGCCAGGCATGAGATCCCCATGTAGAGTTGTAGACACACTTTTGTTATACTTGTACACAAACAGTAAGAAGAATAATAAACCTGTGAGGTCAAAGATTGTTTTGAAAGTAGTTAATGGTGCTAGAGAAAACTCACAACCAGACCTTTATATAGAGATGTTCTAGGAGTATGTGAAGCCAGCCAGATTCAGATCTTAGCGGCCTGTTTACAAACATGGCAGGATACAAGACCTTATTAAACATTTGGACACCATGTTTTTATAGCACAAAGCGTCAATCCGTGTCATGATGAGCCAGATACAAGAAATATAGCATGGGGATATTATAGCCATATTTCACGTTCTTTATGGCATATGACTAAGGAATGCTCGTCCAGAGAGAGTAACCACAATACACTTTTGGCTGGCTCAAACTGTGAGAGAATGCATATATGATTTCAGCTCTACCCGCGGTATGTAGCATCCCACCCTAGTTTAGTTGTAATTATTGTATCCATTTGAATTGTCTCAACCTTTCAGCCTTTTATTCTAGTTTCTTATTTAACATTTCTCAGATATGTTATTCTGATTCCGCACAAACATGATTATGATAATTAGCAAACAGGTATATATAACTGGAAAAATAAAGTTCTGAAGTATAACTTTCTATAGATTTATTGTTAGTGAATAGATACAATGGGAGTCTAAAATGACCAGTACAAGCAACAATGTATGCAATACCATCACAAAGATGATTTAGCTCGGGTCTCAACTGACAGCAAATCTGGCATGCTGCTTGCTTATTTAGCTCATTAACACATGACAATATGACATTGTTGAAATAATTTCTAATGATATTGCTTGCTTATTTAGCTCGGGTCTCAATAGACATCTAAAATCTGCTTCTGCACTACATAGAGCCAACACATTTTGTTAGAACGCCATAGTACAAATGTACAAGATAAACGTAATACAGAAGAAACTAACAAAAGTGTAGTACCTAGTTTCTTAATATGATATGTAAATGAATTCACTGATCACTAGTTCATTGCGCTTGCATCATAAGCGGGAGAGATTTAGAATGGCAGGGCAATTCTCCTTTGGCAGAGATCATATTCCATAATTTTAGAAGTGCTCGGCCATAGGAGAATTGCGCTGTTATTCTCCTCTACCATATGCTATGTATTTGTTTTTAGATACTCGTTTACTTGCTTGTGTTCTGGTGTTGTGTCCAAAGGGCCTTATATAGACGGTATACGAGTTTATTTAGAAAATATGCTGTTAAAATAAATTGGTTTATCCTAGGTATGATGCCTTTTTGCTTTTGATTCACATTGAAAGTTCTGATCGCATGGTCCCCAGTACCATATATGCTCTATTGATGTCGTAAAGAAGTTCCTAAGACGTCCCTGATAAATAGATATAAGAGTTTTGTAGATGTAGCCTTCGATTCTTATCATATTTACGACCAACTTTTCGTTACTTGGTGGTTTTCTTAACTGTCAGTTTTCTGATTATTGCTACGTAATGTTAGTTCATGCTCGTTGGATGAGCCAAATGTGGCTAGAGGTGTGTGAGCCTATTGGGGGCACACACGTTAAACACTTAGAGTGCGTTTTCACTTCACGTTTAAAGAAAACCTTTGAATGATAAACCACAAGTAGTGAACGACTAAGACAACCTTCTTAGGCTGTCCTAATTCGTTTTGGCAGGCCTTGGAAGGATCTAGAAAGGTTCTAAAGTGTCTAGGTTCATTGAGATGATAAGAATGAAGTATTAGAGTTGTGATAAGAGTTGGAATAGTCTTGATAAGGCTTAAGTTGAGCATTATCAAGAGTAGGGTTTGAAGGCTATATAAACCATCAACCCTAACTCATTATGAACGTCTAACATAACACAAAAACACAACAATTAATCTTTGATCTCTTCCATTCTTATAATCAAATTGCTATAAACCTAATATTAGGGTTTATATCACTTGATCTCATCTCACCATCATATTCACTTGTTCTATTTGTTCTAAGGGGTTTAGTAACTTAGAATCAATCCTAAGTTAGCTAAAACAAAGCTTAGAACGAAGGTTTATAAAGTTGTTAAGGTACAACAGCTTGAAGAAGGTTTTTCTGTCTTCCTGATCGTTCTCGGACAGAAACTGATTTTTGTCAGATTCTGTGTTGTCCGATATCGTACAGCAAAGGGAAAGGTTCTCGGGTAAAGGTTATATATCAGATAACAAAGCAGTTTTAGGCTGTTTTGTTTTTTTTGGTTCGGATCGGGTTTTTCGACACTTGGTGTTCGGGTATACATGGAGTTCGGCTAGCAATCCGGACGTGTTCATTTGACGTGTTTGTGTGAGCAACCGTAGAGGTGGTATATTTTATCACTCGTTTGAGTTTCATTGCTTTTGGACGAAGGTTAGTTTTCGCGTTTCCTTTATTATTTATTATTAATTACGTGTTAATCATAATTGCTCAAACTAGATCCATTCCGCTGCGAACTCGTAGTTACATGGTTAACTAGGTATTAAATCCCAACAGTGGCATCACGAGTCATGCTCGTTTGGTGGTTATGGGTTACACGTTTTAAATAAACACGCGAAACCGTATGCATGAAAACTAATTAGTTATTTGTTTTATTTTTATTTGACAATTAAATTGTGTACTTGTCATTAATTATAAAAAATAACAAGATGGTAATTATTAAAATTAATTGTTAATTAGAAACATATAACAAAATTAAATGGTTAATTAGAATACATAAAATAATAATAAAAAATTAATAGTTAATTGTTTTGCCATGATTATTTTATGTGTTATCCGGCTATAAGACTCACTACAATTACGTAATGTGATGCATGGGGCGATTTAGGCACTTGATGAAAACCTAATGAGAGTCTTATGGTTCTTCGTTTGGGGAAGACTCTTCGGGGTCTCGGATTTATGTGTTATTTAATGTCTTATGTTTGTTGTATTTGTTATTCCTAATTGCATTATTGTTACATGTTTTTCAAAACACCTAAATTACATGCAATATGGATAAATACTTATAGAGAAACATGACATTAAAATTGGTCAATATTTTACACGCATAAATACATGCTCATTGTGACCGGTTATGTGTTACGTGGAAAAGTGTTTTATAAAATAAAAGGACCTAAACACTATTGAAACAAGCTTTCATGAAAATAAAAACTGGACGCTATGAACTCATGGGATGTACGGCTCACCCACTAGAACAAACTATAAGGCGGGTATAAGCCGGTGCGCACAGTCACACCTAAAGGATATCCGACTATTGCCTTGCGCTGGTTTGGTCCTGCGCTTGCTTGCGAGTTCGATTGGAGCTACCGTGAACCATCGTAGATCACTACAGTGTCATTACTAAAAGTTTTTAAAATTCGTGCTACAAAGTTGTTTACATGCTTCTTTGTACACATGTTTTACCACATTTATGATACCCTATGTGAAATTTAAGTGTATGCCAGCCAGCTAAGAACACGTGCATTTGATTTGGCTTCTCTGGACAGTCCTAAGGGCCTTGTCAAACCCATGGCAAATTTTTCACGACGGTCAGACCCTGTGTGATATTTGCATATTCTTGCTTAGTTAACTTAACTCGAGTATGCACGGTCAGACCCTGGACCCGAGGCATAAGATGAGACTAAACATGCTCATGACATTACTACCGTTTTACTAGTGTCTTGAACGGTCTCATAAAGTCTAAGAGTTGCATGTTATGCAATTAACGCTCGTCGCTTACCTCTTGCCCCACTTGTTTACATATTGGACAGTCCTTTTGTAATGAGTGGGAGTACAAGACGGATCTTAGTCTTAATTAGTAATTAATTGGGTAGTTAATTCTATTAAGAATGTAATTATCGAAAATACTAATTGTTTGAACTTTTTAATTGTAGATGACTACCAATGTCGGAAACAATTCGGTACTCAGGAGTTTCTTCGAGAAACACAAACTCACTGGGCCTAACTTCATTGATTGGTACCGCCAGTTGCGCATTATCCTATCAGCTGAAGACAAGGAACAATACTTGGAACATCCAATTCCTGTTGCACCTGTTGCAACTCCTGGTCACCAAGTCCCTCCCGATGCTCTTGCAGCTCATGCTGCTTGGGTCAAAGGGTCAAAGGACATTGCTGCCCTTATGCTCATGACTATGGACTTAGAGATCCAACGAAATCTAACCCATCTCGGAGCATATGACATGTTGCAGGAGCTGAAAACCATGTTTTCTCAGCAAGCAGAACAGGAACTTCTTCAAACTGCGCGTGAATTTCACGCGTGCAAGCTTGAGGAATGTCAAAATGTAAGCTCATATGTTCTTAAGATGAAGGGCTACATTGAGAACTTGGAGCGTCTTGGTCACCCTGTGACTGTCAGCTATGGAATAAGCCTAATCTTGATAGGCCTTTCCAAGGAGTATGACAGTTTCGTTCAAAACTTCCACATGCATGGCATGGGGAAGACTGTGAATTCGGTGAATGAACTGCATGCCATGCTTAAACAACATGAGCAGACACTTCCCAAGAAGTTTGTTTCACCTGCACTTCATAATGTGCGTGCAGGCAAGGTCCAAAAAAACCAAGGTAGAAAACAACCTAAGGCTGCGAAGGGGAATTATGGTAATGGAAAGAATAAGCTGGCTTATGCTCCCGAGCACAAACCATCTTATGCTCCTAAGAACCGAAATCCTCCACCACCCAAAAAGGATAATCCTGGTAAGGACGACCCCTGTCACAAATGTGGTCAGATAGGTCATTGGAAACGGAACTGTCCCGAGCACTTAGCCGAGTTGCAGAAAAAGAAGAGGTTGTCTCAAGAAGCCAACACTTCAGGTATTTTCACTATAGAACTATATTCCCTTCCGAGTAATTCGTGGGTATATGACACTGGTTGTGGTACCCACATTTGTAATAATACTCAGGGTCTAAGGGGAAGTAAGAAGTTGAATCCAGGAGCTTTGAATCTGTACATGGGCAATGGTCAACGTGCAGGAGTCGAAGCTATTGGAATATCATTTATGTCTCCCTAGTGGATTAGTTATTGTTTTGAACAATTGTCATTATGCTCCCTCTATCACTAGAGGGATTATTTCAGTTTCTGGTTTGTTTAAAGATGGTTTTGTAAACTGTTTTGATTCGAATAATGCAATTTCAGTTTCTAGGAATAACGTTGTTTATTTTACTGCTACTCCCCGAGGGGATGGCATTTATGAAATTGATATGTCTTGTTCTAAAACCAATGATAGTTCTATGTTTGCTGTTAGCAATAAAAGATCCAAATTAAATTTGGACTCTACTCTCTTGTGGCATTGTCACACATAAGCAAGAAACGCATGGAGAAGTTGCAACATGATGGACTTCTCACCTCAACTGACATTAAGTCATTTGAAAAGTGTGTCTCTTGTATGTCTGGGAAGATGGAAAGAAAACCCTATTCACATCAAGTGGAAAGGGCTAAAGATCTACTTGGACTAATACATACTGATGTTTGTGGCCCATTTAGAATCATGTCAAGGCAAGGAGCTAACTACTTTGTCACTTTTACTGACGACTTTAGTCGGTATGGTTATGTTTACCTGTTAAAGCATAAACATGAAGTGTTTGAGACATTTAACGTGTTTCAAAAGGAAGTAGAAAATCAACTCGGTAAGACCACCATAACTATAGCAAATGAAAGCGGAGTCACCAAGGGTGCTAGACATTTCCACGCAAAAGTTCACTATCTTCGAGAGACCATTGAGATGGGTGATGTCAAGATAACAAAAGTTCATACAGATGACAATCTAGCTGATCCATTTACGAAGGCGTTAGCATTCCCTAAGCATTCTAAATTGACTCGGGGTATTGGTTTGATACCAGCTAGTAGTCTCATGTAAATCTGTATGTTAATTAGTATTTGGATAATTTGGAATTGTAAGACAGTTTTATTTTCTGATAAATAAAGATACGAGGTATTTGTTATTTCATTCATATAAAATTTGTTATTCTATATTTGCATGTTTAATCCATGAATGATTTAATCATTCTAAATATCCATTGTCGGTTAGCAATATGGGAATATTGTTTACATAAGGCAAATGTGAGTGTTGGATATATTCTGTGAGAATGAGAATTGTTCTAAGCCAAACTCATATGTATTCATAAGGGATGCATACTGGATTCCCCAACTTCAAACATTTACTTTTGGATCCTTGTCATGAGTAAGATGTTGAAAATGGTCTGTTAAGTCATCCTTAGACTTGAGATGCAAACAAGTTCTGCATGTGTGGATATCACTTTCGTAATTATATGCAAAACGCTGTCCTGAATAAGGTAGTTATAAAAGCTATTTTTCGGAGTGATGTGAAGCAGCATCCACAACACTTGTAGTCAATAAAGGATTTTTTACTCCACTTAGTATGTGCAGAATGATACCATGGCGCCTCTCTAGAATTAATCAGATAATTGTTTGGCCGAACCCAAATAGTAATGCAAGATGAATCTTGATTACATTTGGTATATCTGAATTGAATTCAATAACGAGAATCTAAATGGTTAAACTATATGGAATGAGTTAGGATCCATATCCATGGTTTAACGGTATCTAATAACAAAGGATGATGAAAAGCAAGACATAAATGACCATGCTACGGAGAATGTTCTATGAAACTATATCTCAGACACCTCTAGTTAAATAACAAGTGTGAGCGTTGCTAGACGTTTCCGTCGTTGACATTTGTGCAATCAACTCCAACGACCAAGTGGGAGTTGTTAGTTCATGCTCGTTGGATGAGCCAAATGTGGCTAGAGGTGTGTGAGCCTATTGGGGGCACACGCGTTAAACACTTAGAGTGCGTTTTCACTTCACGTTTAAAGAAAACCTTTGAATGATAAACCACAAGTAGTGAACGACTAAGACAACTGATAACTCGCTTTTAGCCAATTAAAAAGATTAAGTTCGTTGTGTTGGTCTAATCGAATTGAAAAACTTGTGTTTAATGTGTGACTCAGTATTATTTTGGTGGAAACAAAAATGTGTCGTTGTAGTTTTTAAAATAAAAGTGCAAAACAATTAAATAAAAGTGCGTTAAAGTAAAGGGCAGGTAATTTAAATCTAATTCTAACTTAAAGTAAAAGGGTGCAAGTATTTAAAAGCGTGACTGAAATTAAAAGGCACTAAAATAAATGATGCAAACTTAAATCTATCTAAGGCAAACTTAAACGCAACTAAAACTTAAACTAAGGCAAAACTAAAATAAATCTAAGATAAATTTAACTTAAAGGTGCACTAAGGAAAAAGCAGGAAAAATAAAGCTTGAAAATAAAAATCAAAGACAAAAACTAATAAGAACCTGAATACAGCTCATTCGGAATAATCCTTCGTTTGGAACAATCACTCGTCCGGAATGTCACCTTCGGTTGGAATGATTCTTCTTCGCTCGGAATATTACCAAAATCCTTGAACGACTAAGACAACTGATAACTCGCTTTTAGCCAATTAAAAAGATTAAGTTCGTTGTGTTGGTCTAATCGAATTGAAAAACTTGTGTTTAATGTGTGACTCAGTATTATTTTGGTGGAAACAAAAATGTGTCGTTGTAGTTTTTAAAATAAAAGTGCAAAACAATTAAATAAAAGTGCGTTAAAGTAAAGGGCAGGTAATTTAAATCTAATTCTAACTTAAAGTAAAAGGGTTCAAGTATTTAAAAGCGTGACTGAAATTAAAAGGCACTAAAATAAATGATGCAAACTTAAATCTATCTAAGGCAAACTTAAACGCAACTAAAACTTAAACTAAGGCAAAACTAAAATAAATCTAAGATAAATTTAACTTAAAGGTGCACTAAGGAAAAAGCAGGAAAAATAAAGCTTGAAAATAAAAATCAAAGACAAAAACTAATAAGAACCTGAATACAGCTCATTCGGAATAATCCTTCGTTTGGAACAATCACTCGTCCGGAATGTCACCTTCGGTTGGAATGATTCTTCTTCGCTCGGAATATTACCAAAATCCTTGATCCGGAACAAATTGATCTGAATATGTCACTTATCCAAAACAATCCTTCGTTCGGAACTTTACTGATTCGGAACTTCTCAAACTTGACTTGATTCGGAACTTTTGGTCAACCCTTGATTCGGAAGACTTCCGAATGAAGCCTCCTTGATTCGGAAGTTTCAGACTTCCGAATCAAGCCTTCTTGATTCGGAACTTGCCCTTGATCCGGAAGTTGGTTCGGAACTTTTAAGAAGTTCCGAATGAAGCCCTTGGTTCGGAACTTTTGAGTTCCGAATGAATCTCCTTGATCCGGAACTTTTTGAGTTCCGAATGAAGTATATTGATCCGGAACTTTTAAGTTCCGAATGAACAAATGCTCGAGTCGGAACTTTCGTCCGGAAGTATTGACTCGGAACTTTTGGAGTTCCGAATGAACACTCCTCTCTTGCCTTGGCTCAAAACTTTTCCTGGGAATATCAGAAACAGCAACAAACTTCCCGAAGAACAAGGGATCAAAAATAACAAGAAATATATAACAGATTCAACAAAATCAAACACACGATTTAATCAAACTAATAACGAATCAACGATTAATCATAAACAAACAATCAATATCAAGAAATCTAACAACTTTAACCACAATAATCAAAAACCCATTTGATCAAAATAAAAGCATGAACATGAACACAAACATAAACATAAAAATCAAAGATTAAGAAAGGTAGATAAGAGATTGACAAGATAAAGTAAAGATTGACAATAATTAAATGAAAACTTACTTGAAATTAAATGAATTTAAGGTGCAAGACAAGGTATTTAAATTGGACAAGAAATTAAAATGACATGTATTTAAATGTGGAAGACTAATTGTCACACTTAGCCAACAAGAAAGAAAATTAACAACTAATGACTAGTTATAGGGGAGGATTAAGGAAGCTTCCTCCCCTCCTTCATTTCTTTTTAATTGCGAGATTAAGTCCCTCCTTCTTTTAATCTTCATTAATTGCATGCTTAGTCCTTTTCTTCTAATCTTCTTTAAACTTGGACTTAAAGGACTTTTGGCTTCGGGATTTCTTTGAACACGTCTTTAAATTCTTCAATAAAATAGACTTGAATTCTTCGGCTTTTGATAAACTTCCGTCTTTTGACTTTGTCTTCGATAAATCTTTAGAATTGGTCTTGGACTTCCGTTCTTTTTGCACTCTTGACTTCTTGACTTCGTCTTTCATCTTTTTCTTCAATAAAAGTCCGTAAATGCCCGTGAATTCCTGTGTTTTCTCCACTTTTCACCTTTTCGTCCTAAATCACAACAAAAACACAAACCACGCATAATTCCGACATAAAAGACATAAAATACACGTTTTGGTCTGGTTATTATTGTAATTGAGTGGTAGAAAAGATGGGTGTTTACACACCTATCAAATCCCCTACACTTGACCATTGCAATGTCCTCATGCAATGCATTAGTTACAAAGCACGTTTACATTTTTCGTCATAATTAATCCATAGTGGCCTTTATTAAAGAGACAGAAAATTTAAAACATTCAAAATAGAGAAATCAAAAGCATACCTTGGGTTTTGGAAATGTTATGAATAATCATCATCCTCAAGTTTTCACTTTCTCCAAACCAAGCTTAAAAATGAGATCATTGTTATTATAAGTTAGTAAACTATCACGAACTCATGTGGGCCAATTACTCACTTAGACTCCCTTATTCCTAGGTGTATCTCTTATATTTTATTATTGTCTTGAATGATCACGAGGATGCATTTTTTACTTATTTCGATAGTTATTAAGTCTGAAAATAAGGTGAACGATTTAATCAATAGTTAACTAAAGGACAAAATCTTTTAAAACTGCTTCTCGGGACCTCATAAAGTTCATATCTTGGCATAACTCGCTTCGCGATTTGAGACCTTTCTCGGACCGATATTTGGCAGCGACTTCATACTTCAAATCTTAAGAGACGTTCATGAAATAATGGTCTTCTCTTCATAATGGAATTTCTTCACTTGAATTTTTGAGAGATTCATACTTGGACCACGACTTCTTCATTTTTCTCCAATCTTTATTTTGGACTTTGATATACAACGATCCGCCTCCTTTTATGACTTGGATCTATTTATCCTCATACCTTGTTAGGGTCTTTTCGGATACACTTCTCCATGACTTTTGGGGAGTATTTGCTTTTCGTCGTGTGTCTCGATCCTTCATATTGATTTTCGATAAATGATTCTTCACATCACTTTGGATCTTTAGCAACAAAATATAGCCCTCATGCCTTGTTAGGACCTTCTTGGACTCGCCAATCTTCGCATCCCGCTTCAATAAGTTATGCCTTGGCTATGAACTCTAATCCATACCGAGCGACTTTTAAACGATCTTGGGCTAGAAGCTAAGTAACTTTTCAAATCGTACAACCTTATTTATTAGCAGATAAATTATTAGCAAGCGATGGGAGAATAGGCTTATAATTAACTCACATAAATTCACGAAAGAATACCAAACTTATAATTGGCTCTATCATCTCTCGTTCTCCACAGTTTAAAATCTCAAGGAATGAGACTCGTGGATGCTTAGCCTATTAAATCAAAGTTTTGGGTTTTCGAGTCGCCTATAGGATCTTGCAAATTCTTAGACTTTTTCAAGTTTTAGAAATCGCATTTTAAAGTTCCCTTGATAAACGACTCTCTAGGATCAATTATAGGAACTTGCGAAAAGTTCTTGTTCTTAACCCGTGAGAGTTAAGACTTTCGCGTTTTATAGCTCCCTATATAAAAGCCTAGCAAAACTTGACTTAAACATGTTAAGGATACTAGCTAGAGTGAACTTAGATAAGTAAACTCGGGTTGAGTAAAAAATTCACAACGTTTGAAAATTAAAACCACTTTATTAAAATTTATTCTAAAAAGGAAGAAAATAACTATACAAAGGGAAAAACTAATAGGCCAAAATAGATCAAAAATTTTGAAAAATGTCGAAAAATTGATTTTCCGGTTAAAATGAGGACAAATACAAGGAAAAGACCACTTAACTTCGATAGAATTCCCCCCTACACTTAAGAGAAACATTGTCCTCAATGTTTAAGCATGTGGGAGTAAACTCCCCTACACTTAGGACATTGTGCACGTTGTTTAAATCTTGCTAAGGAAAAGACCACTAAAGAGATTCCTATTTTAATATTGAGAAAATATAAAATAGTGAATCGAAAAGAGTTTAGGATAGAACCGGGATAATGGAACACGGAATCACGGGTCGTCAAGAATCGTCAAGAGTGGATCATTGAAGCTCGAATCCCTGATTAAGAAGTGATGAGAGGGAATAGCAAACCAAAGGGTCTCCCCTACACTTATGATAAAGAAAGCGAAAAGATAGATGCATGGGTTGCCTCCCAAGAAGCGCTTGATTTTTGTTAACCGAGTCATTAGCCTGACTCGACCTTGATCATCAACGAAAGAAGCATGAAACATATCCACCAGGATCAAAGACATAGTTTTCATCCATCAATAAGCACGAGCTTAAGGCGAACAAGGCAAGCCAAAGAAGAAGTGGCAAGGTTCCCTTAAGCAAAGATGGAGCACGGTGGACGCAAGGGTGAAGTGGTGCAAGCATGTCTTCAATAAGTCCAAAGATTTTTCCTTTTATTTCATCAGGTGGATACTGAGATGGGTTAAAGACTTCAATACCGGGATCGAACACCTTTTCCTTTAGGGGAAAATAGCAATCAGGCTCAGTAGAGTGTGAAGAAGATCCGCAAAGAAGCACAACCTCGTCCTCAGAAGGGGGACAAAGAGGTGTCAAATCATATGTTCAACGGATATTGGAGTCAACCGGTTTCTTCTCCTTTGACAAAATGTTCTTCAAATCTAAAGTAGGATCAAGACGATAATCTTCAAAGTCATAAGGAGGAGCATCACTCTCATGAGGGAAGTAAGTGTTGAGAAATTCAGAGAAGTCTTCCTCAAATGAGTAATCGTCCAAAGTAGGATCGAGTGATGGCGGAGGATCTTCATCATGTGAAGAATCGCTCGAGAGAGTATCAGCCTCATCAAAATCATCGAAAGTGGGCAGCTCGGGATACTCAAAAGTACAATCATCAAAATCATCCGAATCTGAGCTAGAATCATCATCATTATAAGCATCAAAGACCGGTGGAGAATCATAAATGGGAGAAGGTTCCAAAATGGAACGAGAATCATCCACATCATCTTCAAAGAGTGGATTAACGATGGAAGAATCGAATAGAGGATTGTCATAGACGGTAAAGTCATCGAGCACATTAATCATATTCACTGATTCTCGTCTAAAAGATTTGCCTGTAAGCTTCCCCATTTTAAAAACTTTTGAATCATCCCCGACTCGTAAGATTAACTCACCTTCGGCCACATCAACTAAATCTCGTCCGGTTCTCAAAAATGACCGACCAAGTATTAAAGGAATACGAGGGTCCATTTCATAATCAACTACGACAAAATCGACCGGGAAAGTAAATGTGCCAACTTTGATGAACACATCCTCGGCTATACCAACGGGGTAAGCGAGAGTGCGATTTGCAAGTTTGAGAGTCATCTTTGTTGGAATGAGGTCGGGTAATGATAGTGTTTTCCAAACACTCAAAGGCATAAGATTAATACTAGCCCCGAGATCAGCAAGGGCAGTAAATTCTTCAGTTTTGTTGAACACGCAAGGCAACACAAAACGACCGGGATCTCCAAGTTTTTCCGGAAGTTCTTTAAGAATAACTGCAGAGCAGTTTTCATTTAAGCGTGTGTTGGCGAGTTCAATCAGCTTCTCCTTCTTGCTAAGCAATTCCTTGAATGCTTTGACAAATTTCGGCATGTGGCAAAGTGCTTCAACAAGGCTAATGTTGATGGTCATTTGAGATAGCATATTCACATATTTCGATACTTGACAGTCATTCTTGGTTAGCTCGTTGGTCTTGCCTATGCGAGAAGGGTATGGGATTCTAGGTTTATAGTTGGAAGGTGAAGGTGTAGTCGGTAAAGGTTGGGGTGTTGAAGTGTCCTTCCTAGAGACATCGTCATTACGAGGCGGAGACGGTAATGGTGCACTAATACTAGGTGTAGGAGGAGTAGGGATACATGGTGGTAGAGGAGGTGTAGATGATGGGGGTGGGATTGGTGGTCCTACGATGGTGACTCCACTACGAGTAGTAATAGCACTCACATTAGCTCGCGGATTGGTGACGGCGTTTGAAGGTAGATAACTTGAAGTAGAAGGTTGAGCTTCGGGCAAGAAACTAGCCAACAGATTCTTTAATTCAGTCGTTTGAGTGCTGAAGGAGGATTGAATATTATCACGAACCTCGGTTCTAATGTCATTACCTTGCTTCATGATATCTCCTTTCAAATTGATTATTTGGCTTTGTAGATTCTTGATTTGCTCACCTTGTGTGACAATCCGTCAATTTACGATTGATATTTTATTCTCAAATATTATTTGAAAATATTATTTTAATGTTACAATATGAATTCACTTATTTTTGGGAAGAAATTTGGATTTATGTCTTGAAGTAGCATCGACTACGTTTAAACCGGAGGATTCAACGTTACGTGCTTACGTTTACATACACCGTCTTTGGTGACAGTCCGACATTTCAAAAAAATAAATTTATCCGTGAATATTATTTTGGAGTTTTAAATTTGTGTTGGTTCATAAACTCACAAATTTACGAGAAGAGATTAGGACTTACGATTTTATTTTAACGTCCTTTACGACTAAACCGGAAACCTTTGGATTACGTATTTACGTTTTTGAACTCCGTTTTTGATAAGACAATTTTTATTGGATTCGTTGTGCCGTTGATTCATAATTTATAAAAACGTTTTTCGTAAAACGACCCGAGGGCACGTAAATCGAGGAAACTAGAATCGAGGAGTACCCGTAAATAAATAGGGATGAGGCAAGTGGGACACTTGCCCCACCCCCATCAAAACCGGCCCAAGCAAGCTACATACACCATGAGGTGTCACAACCTCATGAACAAGTACACACTTGTCCATTTTGCTTACAATTTAAGCATCTTCCAACATCAAAACCACAAACACAAACCACTACCTCTCATATCTTACATGCAAAACTAGCTACAACTCTCTCACCCTCCCTTGGTTATGCCGTCCCTACTCCACCATCAAACACCATTTTGATCAAAAATCAACCATGAAATCCTATGTTATTTCTACATATGTTGAAGCCCTCTTGAAGCTCTCTTGAATGGTGGTGATTATAACATCCATGGAGGAGTTTTCTTGGTGTCTTAGGGCTGATTTTCCACAAGGAGTTTATGAAGATTGGTGGTCATGAAGAAGGTCTTGGTGCATCACAAGTATCTCCATCAAAAATCCATGTTTTGATCAACCTACATCATCATGGTGGTATAAAGATTGTCCTCCTCATCTTCTTATTATTTTGATTATGTAAACATGTATTTTATTTCCTATTGTATATGTATATGATGATTATATGATGATAAAAATGTTATGTGGGGATTTGGTGTTGATAAACATGATTAAAAAGGTGAAAAACTATAAAGAACAAGGCTAAAATCTTGCTTAAAAGTGATGGCTGTATAAAACAGTAACGAAACAGGTCATGGACTGATAAAATGATGAAATAGAATGAATAAACAGTAATATATGGGTCTTGTACACATGTGAGAGTTGGCCATGCAATGGAATCATTGTAATGAGTGAGATATGATCAAAACAAGTTTAAGATACAAATCTGAGTTCACTGTTTTGGACGATTTTTAGAAAATACTTAGAAGATGATTCAACAGTATCTATAGAAGAGTTAAATGTAGAAAATATCATGTAGTTTATGTGATAAAAATTTGAGCTTCTATCGCCATATAGAACTCTAGATATGGCAGTTTTGGTGAAAGTGAAGATAAAAATCAGATTTTGGAAATTAAAGTATAATACTATTATATAAGCACTAAAAATTTAATAGTATAAAATATAAATTAAAACCCACTAACTTATATAATACATTTATATAAATATTTACAATGGTAAATAAATAGACATTTTATAAAAATGATAACTTGTTAAGTTTTATAAGCTATAAAACTATAAACATGATTTTTACGACTTTTTCGGCTAATACCGTAAAATTAACGTTTTTGTTAAATAAAACTTAGATGGTTGGACCCGTCTAATGAAAACTTTATAAAACTTATATACTGATATATAGACATGTATAACAAGTAAAAACCGATAAAACCCGAACTATAGGGCATACGGACATTAACGAGCTAAGTAAACATATTCGACTAATAATTGGACTAAATAAGTTAAACTCTTATAAAAAGAACTTATTGGGTTTAACCCATTTGGGCCCAACT
This sequence comes from Glebionis coronaria, assembly GCA_025667525.1. Classification (NCBI taxonomy): domain Eukaryota; kingdom Viridiplantae; phylum Streptophyta; class Magnoliopsida; order Asterales; family Asteraceae; genus Glebionis; species Glebionis coronaria. The sequence goes on from CM046876.1 coordinate 643,512,361, forward strand.
TGTAAAGTGTAAATACTGATCATATAAGTATAAAATGGATTAATAAGAGTTAAAGAACTTATAATAAGTTTATTGGACTTAAAACACGTAAATAGGTAAAACTAGTAAACTAGTATAAAAGTTATCGACGTATAACACTAAAATGAGTAAACGAGAATATGTAAACCCACTTGATCATCATATATATATATATAATCATCATATGTATACATAATTGTTATTTTTATAAAGTCATTGGACATGAGTCTAAGACGAGTATTATTTGTATAGGTTTCCGTGATTGAAGCACGTACCGTACATCCGAATTGCCGATAACCCGCTTTCCCACATCAACGTGAGTTCATAGCCTCGCACTCTTTTAAATGTTTTATAAATGTTTTATAAACCCGCGAGGGAGATAACATCTTATTTTTATAAAAATAGGACACCATTTGTCCCGATTGCTTGTTTATTGATTTGGACCCGAATGATTGAATGACCCGATTGTATGACCCTATGAATGATTAAAGGACCCGATAGATGAAATAAAAATGGATTATTAAAGTTAGGTTATGTCACTAAAAGTCCCATTAGCATGAATTGTGAACTACCGGGATTTGGTAGACGCTTATGCATTTAATAGTACTATTTGGGGACGATCACCCCAGTTCGCGCCTTGACGGTTGATCCCCGTCGTGCCACATTGATTGGTAAGCGAATTTATGTATGAGAAGATTTCCATAGCGTGACCTTTGTGACGACACGCTACTTTAGATGGGCAAAATTGGTATCGGTTTAGCTACCCGTTGTTGGTTTAGTAAGGTAACAATGTCATGCGGCTTATAATAATCCAAAAACTAACGAAATACTACTAGACGCTCCGAATTACGATGTATTGCCTGACTAGAAATACAGGGTCATACTATTGATGTTATGTTCGTGTTTTGGTTTTCATAACCATATTCATATAACGGTTTTTATTTTCATACAACGTCATAAGACGTATTGTATGATGTTTTTACGACATTGGCTCGTATAATGATTTCTAAGGCAAATGCCTATATTTTGATTTTCGATAAGGATTTGTATAAAATGACTTTGGCTATTTTATGGCCTATTACAAAGATTTGTACAAAATGATTTTCAGTAATAATTTTATACTGATAATATATTGATGGAATTTATTAAACTCTATGAATTCACTCGGCGTTATCGCTGACCTTTTCTTTTAACATGTTTTATCTCAGGTACTTGAAGGTAATTCTCGGGAAGACGACAAGAATTCATGGCCCGCACTTAAACAATATTTTCCATTCAAATACTTTGTAAAACTTTGTATGAAATATAATGACTTGGGACCTATGTAACTTTGATATTTATGAATGGAAATGCTTTATTAATAAACGACGCGATTTTTATGCGTTGTCTATGATGTGAGTAATGTGTTATCCCGTAACACCAACTATTCTTCCGCTGTATTGAGTTGTACAAATTTGGGGGTGTTACAGTTTGGTACCAGAGCTCTCGTTATAGAGAACGAAAGATTTTTAAAACTACGGTTTTGAATAAAACTTTTCAAAATCTTTTAACTACAAACATTTTTCTAAAAATGTCTAAAAATCTTTTGACTATAACGGTGCCGAAGAATTCCCGAGTTACCGACAAGGCCAAGACTGAGAAGTGTTATTTTAATATAACTTGGATTATATATATATGATGTAATTTTACTACATGATTATTTGATGATTATTTTGATATTTATACGAGGTATTTATACGACGTAGATTGTCACAATGTACCCTAAATCCCCTAGTAAATTAATCGAAGCTATTCTCGTAGGAATTCTAGCTATCCTAGATCTAAACCAAGTTGTGGATATTTATGATCCCAACAAATGGTTGATATTCGTAGAAATGTAGATATTAGTTGATTGTGATATTGAAAAAGAATTGGCGAGATTAAATCTGATATCGATGTCATGACGATCTTTCCTTATAGAGTGGAGTTTGACAAAACGTTACCACCTAGAAAGATGTCATCTTATTCGTTGTCATCCAATTCTTAAATTGAAATCGAAAGGGTGAATGTTGCACTTGAGGCTGTCATTGGAACCATTACCCAAAAGCCTCATGCCACTAATACCTTTCAGAGAAGTCTAATTGAATGTGTGAGTCATCTCATGCTAGTGACTCATTTGATAATTGTTGTTGTAAGAGCTATAGGATTGGAATTAAGTGTTATTCATAATGAGCTTATATTACCCTTTTAAGGCCTAAGAATAAAGATTGAAAGTATTGAAGAATGAGGTAGGATATCGAATTGAGTATAAAAGTGGTTGAAATTTGAATAAAGTAAAATTTAACTCATATGGAATAATAAATTGTTAAGAGGAAATCGTTAAGTTTTGTGATTGAATTATAAGATTTTAAATGATTGTATGTTCGTGTTAAGGGTTGTTCCTAGGCCACTGTCCAATAATGAGGATGCCCAGTGTCCAGGAAATAAATTGAAGAAATCTTCTTCAGAATTGGGACCGATGGATCTTCTGGGACATGTGGAACACCTAATGACTCTTGTAGATTAGTATTCATTGTGGTATCTTTTAAGAATCCCTAACTTAACTGAGATATCAGTTGGTAGGATGAGTTCTGAGAATTGTATGACATAGTGACACGTAATGTGTTACGGTACAATTTTGACTTATTTGTGATTAATAAAAAGACTACCTTTGATTGCTAAATTCTACGTGTATCGATGTTATCTATCTTTTCTCGCTTGTCTCTAATGCTCGCATTAGTGATGCAACCATTGAACAAGTACTCATCTTGAATCGAGTTACGTTGTGGATTATTCTCTTTGTATTCCTGAGTGCCATCGAAGTCATGAACCTCATGATTATTTGGCTAAGCTCATTTCCTATCATATTGTAGTTAGTTCTTGATGAACAAGCTTTCATCACTCTTCTGCAGATCACTCATTGTTTTTATAAGATAAAACAGTATCCCTTGAGAAAAATTGGATTTTCATCACTATATGGATTATTTAAAGTGAGATTTATAAGTGATTGTTATCGAAATGAAGTTGTTTATAAAACACCTTGGAAAATTTAATTGTTTTCAAAACAAAGAAGATCTTTGAAAAATTTATTTTTGATTCTTATTTAAGAATTAAGCATGAAAATGTTTTTATTATAAACATGATGATAAAATTTTGACGAACTGAGTATTGCATCGTTAATCTTGAAATTGTATATAGTTGCGCGCCTACATACAATTTGGAATGGACCATGCAAGGCTGATTAGTAGTCACCATAAAACTAATAAATAAACACTACATTTTCTTTGAAGATTGTGAAAGATAAAATTTTATGAGATCTGCAAGAAGTGAAAAATAAGGACATAATGTTAGGGACACCTACATATGTGCCTATAGCATCTATTCTTCTGAGTCGAATTTACTCATCTGTGGAAATTGTCTTATTTGATAATTTACAATTCTTTCTTGTCCAATTCTCTCGTAGTGAGATTCTTAGGAAAAGCATCTGATTACCGAGTGTTGATACCCGACTGGATATTGACGTTCTTATCATTTCTTATGATTTGATTTCATTTGAATGACCTGGGTAACGATCCGAGGAGCTTTCGAATGCGTACTCAAATTATGAAAACATGGGATATATTCATATTCGTTAAATGTTTTTCGTCTGTATCTGATTTGAAATTCTCTCGCGTAGATTATGCGTTGACCTTACTCTTTAACGGTAGTTATGTCTCCATATATCTTTGAAATTGTGAAGGATTATGAGTTATTATTAGTCTTTAGAGAAGTTCACATCTTATCGACGGCAATAAAACTGGAAAGTTGATAGTGCCAGTAGAATGGATTGATTGATTATAACATGACGACATTGTCTTAATTGATGGGATCTCGAATTAAATTCCCCTAAATGATAAGATGTTGATTATCAAAAGTGATCTAAATAATTCTTGATGGATGACCATATCATGTATAAAGACTTAAAATATTACCATGAATGGTTGTGAATTAGTCATAAGTATTATAATCTAGAAGGAACTTGAAATAAATGTATTAAAAGATGTTTATGTTATCTGAAACTTTAGGATGTATTTATTGGTAAAATTACCTAGACTTTCGCCACTAAGGAAAGTTGAAATTGGTGTTGATTATATTCCCGGTGCTGCACCTGTGGCATGTTCATTGTGCATCAGCACCATCTAAATTAAAGGAATTACCGTACAACTGAGAGAGTTGTCGGAGAAAGATTTTATTCTACCGAGCTCGTCATCATGAAAAGCTATGGTGTTATCATTCCTTATATTTATAGATTACTGTGAACTGAGTAAATTGACAATCGAAAAGGAAATCCATAACTCGAAATGGAAGATTTGTTCGATCATTTACAAGGTTCTAGCGTATGTTTTAAAAATTTGATTTACGGCATGGTTATCATCAACTTCGCGTCCGCAAAGAAGATTATATATTCCAATCATTACATCCAGAACTTGTAATGAACGTTATGAGTTTCACGTGATGTCGTTGGATTGACTAATACACATGTAGCATTCATAAATTTGGTGAATCACGTGTGTAGGCTGTAATTTGATAAATTCATGCGTGTGATCATTAAGAACTATCTGTTTGTTTATAAAAATAAGAAGGAGTTAATAATTATTTATAGATTGTCCTGAATTGGCCAAACAATGAAAACCTGTACCTTGAATATTTAACAAGTGATTTAAGGCTTAATCCTTTACATGATTTAACCATGTGATTAATAGATAATGGAATATAAATTGACTCTTCAAAAATTAGAAGTCCTTTAAGACATTGGGTTTTACCAAAAAGAAAATGCAAATATATTTTGACAAATGTTTTAACAAAGAACTTTTGAGGGATTATTCCCTTATAACCAAAACATTTAACTAAACTTCTGTTTAGGGGTAAATGTTTTTGTATACCTTAAGACAACCTAAGAAGGATTGAGGAAAACATTTAAACCGTGACTTAAAATTTGAAATGACACTTTTTACTTTTCAACTAAGAAAACTTTGACCAAAGTATAAACAAAGGTTTTTCGAACATTTACGAATCTTATTAAATATTTCCGATAAATCAAACAAAAATCTTGTTAATTAAATTCAAATTTATTTTTGAACATTTTTATAATTGGTCGAACTAAGAAAATGAAATTTTTTACGTTATGTTTCATAAAAATTAAATGTCTATTACTTAAGTAGTAATAATTATTGACGCTTTAGACGACGGATTGAGTAAAACGGATAAAAATGATAGTTGAGATGAAACTGAAACATAAAAGATATAAAGAAAGAATTTTGAATAAATACGGTTATGATATTTATTTCATCAGGAGAAAGTGAACGTAATTACTGACGCATAATATAGAAAGAATATCTGAGTGAATTGTGGACATGATAATTATATCATCATGAGAAGTGAATATAGATACCGATGCATTATGTAGAAAAGATAAAGAACCAGTTAGGACATGTTCCTTATTAATGAAGGTGCAAAATAAATTGCCAAACGATATAAAAATAAACAATACTTGTAAAAAGGATAATATAGATAATAAAAGTGGTTCGCGGCTAATGTGGACCATTAGAATTGAGAAGCCGATAGCGTTAAATATTTATAAGAGACCACTTGTGATTGTCTAAATATGGAGATTGTGAGATATAGTATGTTAGAATTTGTAAGTATAAGTATTCTATTTATGTCATTTATGACTAAAAGTATCTTTGTCTGAAGAAATTGTACTGATGGCAATTATGAAGGCAGACATCGCCTCATACATCAGTAAACGTCTAGCTATTGCAAAGGTCATCATCTGAATTTGATTCGATTTGGGTCATCGTCGACAGACTGACCAAATCTGCTAATATCATTCCCGTTAATGATAAATGCAAAAGAGTTATGTAAACATAGTGTGCCTGTATCGAACATCTTTATCAAGATCCTCGCTTCGCATCGAATTTCTAGAGATTTGCTCAGAAATCATTGAGAACGAACCTTGATGAGAGTACTATGTACCACCCCAAATCGAAGGGACGAGGTAAAGTAACGATACAAGGTAATATAAGTGTTGTTTTATGTTTGAATGATTGACCTTTGGTAATAGACCGTATAATCGTTTCCTTTGGAAGGATTATCATTGATAATCATCGTATTAGGATTGAGATCGAATCTTATTAGGATCCATATTAGAGCATCTTTAAGCAGGAGTTGAGATGAAGACACCGGACATACACCTATTGTGAGTTGGACATGTCTTTTAGGTTTAAGGTTTCCTATGATGGCAAACCGAACCTTGCAAAATACCCGACCCGCGAGATCTGAAATGATTGTTGAAATTAGGAATTGATTATTAACTGCCGATAGTGGGCAGGAGGTTATGTGAATATGAAATATAGATCTTGAAGTGCCAAATGGGTAGCGAAGTTATGTCACAATTTTTAACCTTGGAAAAATGAATTCATGATCTGACAAATCATGGGATATAAGTCCCCGTTGTATGGGACCATTGAGATGACGTAAAAGTTGGGATTGAAAGGCATATAAGCTGGATCTACCCTAGGACTTCAAGAACTGCGTGAATTTTGTTTCATAAATCGAACTTGATGGAATATCTATCAAGTAAAAATCTGATTGTTCTTAGTAAAGCTTAGATCGGCGAAAAGTTGCATTCATCAAAAACCCGTGAACATCATGGATAGAGAAAGTAAGTCAACATTAAGCCTGATCTTATTCCCGTAGTTATGTTTGATAGAACTCGCGTATTGTAATGAATTGCACTTGTGAGAAAAAGACCGAATGTGGAGGAAATACCCACATGGCTTTAACTCTATAAGAAGCGAGTAGTAAGATGATCTTTGAGGACAAAGATCCTGTTTAGGGGTAAATGCTGTGACAATCTGTCAATCTACGATTGATATTTTATTCTCAAATATTATTTGAAAATATTATTTTAATGTTACAATATGAACTCACTTATTTTTGGGAAGAAATTTGGATTTATGTCTTGAAGTAGCATCGACTACGTTTAAACCGGAGGATTCAACGTTACGTGCTTACGTTTACATACACCGTCTTTGGTGACAGTCCGACATTTCAAAAAAATAAATTTATCCGTGAATATTATTTTGGAGTTTTAAATTTGTGTTGGTTCATAAACTCACAAATTTACGAGAAGAGATTAGGACTTACGATTTTATTTTAACGTCCTTTACGACTAAACCGGAAACCTTAGGATTACGTATTTACGTTTTTGAACTCCGTTTTTGATAAGACAATTTTTATTGGATTCGTTTTGTGCCGTTGATTCATAATTTATAAAAACGTTTTTCGTAAAACGACCCGAGGGCACGTAAATCGAGGAAACTAGAATTGATGAGTACCCGTAAATAAATGGGGATGAGACAAGTGGGACACTTCCCCCACCCCCATCAAAACCGGCCCAAGCAAGCTACATACACCATCAGGTGTCACAACCTCATGAACAAGTACACACTTGTCCATTTTGCTTACAATTTAAACATCTTCCAACATCAAAACCACAAACACAAACCACTACCTCTCATATCTTACATGCAAAACTAGCTACAACTCTCTCACCCTCCCTTGGTTATGCCGTCCCTACTCCACCATCAAACACCATTTTGATCAAAAATCAACCATGAAATCCTATGTTATTTCTACATATGTTGAAGCCCTCTTGAAGCTCTCTTGAATGGTGGTGATTATAACATCCATGGAGGAGTTTTCTTGGTGTCTTGGGGCTGATTTTCCACAAGGAGTTTATGAAGATTGGTGGTCATGAAGAAGGTCTTGGTGCATCACAAGTATCTCCATCAAAAATCCATGTTTTGATCAACCTACATCATCATGGTGGTATAAAGATTGTCCTCCTCATCTTCTTACTATTTTGATTATGTAAACATATATTTTATTTCCTATTGTATATGTATATGATGATTATATGATGATAAAAATGTTATGTGGGGATTTGGTGTTGATAAACATGATTAAAAAGGTGAAAAACTATAAAGAACAAGACTAAAATCTTGCTTAAAAGTGATGGATGTATAAAACAGTAAAGAAACAGGTCATGGACTGATAAAATGATGAAATAGAATGAATAAACAGTAAGCTATGGGTCTTGTACACATGTTAGAGTTGGCCATGCAATGGAATCATTGTAATGAGTGAGATATGATCAAAACAAGTTTAAGATACAAATCTGAGTTCACTGTTTTGGACGATTTTTAGAAAATACTTAGAAGATGATTCAACAGTAGCTATAGGAGAGTTAAATGTAGAAAATATCATTTAGTTTATGTGATAAAAATTTGAGCTTCTATCTCCATATAGAACTCTAGATATGGCAGTTTTGGTGAAAGTGAAGATAAAAATCAGATTTTGGAAATTAAAGTATAATACTATTATATAAGCACTAAAAATTTAATAGTATAAAATATAAATTAAAACCTGCTAACTTATATAATACATTTATATAAATATGTACAATGGTAAATAAGTAGACATTTTATAAAAATGATAACTTGTTAAGTTTTATAAGCTATAAAACTATAAACATGATTTTTACGACTTTTTCGGCTAATACCGTAAAATTAACGTTTTTGTTAAATAAAACTTAGATGGTTGGACCCGACTAATGAAAACTTTATAAAACTTATATACTGATATATAGACATGTATAACAAGTAAAAACCGATAAAACCTGAACTATAGGGCATACGGACATTAACGAGCTAAGTAAACATATTGGACTAATAATTGGACAAAATAAGTTAAACTCTTATAAAAAGAACTTATTGGGCTTAACCCATTTGGGCCCAACTTGTAAAGTGTAAGTACTGATCATATAAGTATAAAATGGATTAATAAGAGTTAAAGAACTTATAATAAGTTTATTGGACTTAAAACACGTAAATAGGTAAAACTAGTAAACTAGTATAAAAGTTATCGACGTATAACACTAAAATGAGTAAACGAGAATATGTAAACCCACTTGATCATCATATATATATATATAATCATCATATGTATACATAATTGTTATTTTTATAAAGTCATTGGACATGAGTCTAATACGAGTATTATTTGTATAGGTTTCTGTGATTGAAGCACGTACCGTACATCCGAATTGCCGATAACCCGCTTTCCCACATCAACGTGAGTTCATAGCCTCGCACTCTTTTAAATGTTTTATAAACCCGCGAGGGAGATAACATGTTATTTTTATAAAAATAGGACACCATTTGTCCCGATTGCTTGTTTATTGATTTGGACCCGAATGATTGAATGACCCGATTGTATGACCCTATGAATGATTAAAGGACCCGATAGATGAAATAAAAATGGATTATTAAAGTTAGGTTATGTCACTAAAAGTCCCATTAGCATGAATTGTGAACTACCGGGATTTGGTAGACGCTTATGCATTTAATAGTACTATTGGGGGACGATCACCCCAATTCGTGCCTTGACGGTTGATCCCCGTCGTGCCACATTGATTGGTAAGCGAATTTATGTATGAGAAGATTTCCATAGCGTGACCTTTGTGACGACACGCTACTTTAGATGGGCAAAATTGGTATCGGGTTAGCTACCCGTTGTTGGTTTAGTAAGGTAACAATGTCATGCGGCTTATAATAATCCAAAAACTAACGAAATACTACTAGACGCTCCGAATTACGATGTATTGCCTGACTAGCAATACAGGGTCATACTATTGATGTTATGTTCGTGTTTTGGTTTTCATAACCATATTCATATAACGGTTTTTATTTTCATACAACGTCATAAGACGTATTGTATGATGTTTTTACGACATTGGCTCGTATAATGATTTCTAAGGCAAATGCCTATATTTTGATTTTCGATAAGGATTTGTATAAAATGACTTTGGCTATTTTATGGCCTATTACAAAGATTTGTACAAAATGATTTTCAGTAATAATTTTATACTGATAATATATTGATGGAATTTATTAAACTCTATGAATTCACTCGGCGTTATCGCTGACCTTTTCTTTTAACATGTTTTATCTCAGGTACTTGAAGGTAATTCTCGGGAAGACGACAAGAATTCATGGCCCGCACTTAAACAATATTTTCCATTCAAATACTTTGTAAAACTTTGTATGAAATATAATGACGTGGGACCTATGTAACTTTGATATTTATGAATGGAAATGCTTTATTAATAAACGACGCGATTTTTATGCGGTGTCTATGATGTGAGTAATGTGCTATCCCGTAACACCAACTATTCTTCCGCTGTATTGAGTTGTACAAATTTGGGGGGTGTTACACCTTGGGTTCTCATGATGGCTTCAACATCGGGATTAATGGGTGGGGTTTGTTGGGTGGGTGGTTGATAAGGGTTAGAAGCTCTTGGTTGGATTTGGTTGCTTCTATTGTAGTTGTTGGCGGGGTTTTGGTTTTGAGGAGAAAAATCGGGGGAAAGGTAGTTGTTTGACCGGTAACTCAGCAGATTTCTATCCCCTTGTTGTCTAGCTTGGTAATTTTCCGGTGAATAATTACCATAAGCTGCATACACATTTTCCGGATTTCCTTGTGTAGAAGGAAAATCGGTGTATGAGTGAGGAACGCCACATGTTTCACAAGGATTAGCAACTGCTTTAACTTGTTGTTGTTGTTGGTTTGAAGCGAGAAGCGTAATACTTTTGCTCATTTCGGTCATCATGCGGGTGAGTTCGGTCATCTCAGGGTTTGCTGAGGTAGAAGAAACATTGACTCTCGGGTTGTTCCTTGAAGAAGCAGAGGAATCCCAGTTTTTGTGGTGAGTAGTCATGTTCTCAATTAACTCTCTACACTCCTCGGGTCTCCTTTTCATGAATGTGCCACCGGCGGCTGCATTAATCGTATCACGATCTCGAAAAGTCAAACCATTGTAGAAAGTATGGATTAAGGTCACAGGGAGCATGTTGTGGTTTGGACATCTATCGATCAAGACATTATATCGCTCCCAAGCATCAAAAAGAGATTCATCAGGATCTTGCATGAAACCGCTGATTTGGTTGCGAAGGCTTGTGACCATGGATGGTGGAAAGTAGCGCGACAAAAAGCGTTGAGTCATGTCATCCCAAGTGTGAATAGAATTCTTCGGGAGACGATCAAACCATTTCTCGGCGTGATGTGATAAAGTATGTGGGAAGAGTTGTAGGCGGAGAACATCCATTGTGGCACTGGGCAACTTCATGCTTTGGGTGATTGTAATGAACTTGTCGAGGTGTTTGTTGGCATCATCATCAGGCAATCCACGGAATGGGTTTGTTTGCACTTGCTGAATCATGTGGTGCTTCAACGAAAACTCAGGAACGTTGATTTGCATCGGCGCAATCGGTCCTCCTCGTCCAAACATTGTTGGTTGACAAAGTTCCTCCATGGTCCGAAGATCGGGTTGTGGAAGAACATTGTTGTTATTATTGAGGTGTGGTGGATTATTGTTGTTGTTAACACCTGCCATACTTAAATCTTCTTGAGTCTCGGGGTCTTGATAATTAGAAGATCTAGTAGCATACACCTGAAAATGCTAAAGAAAAAGAAACCAAACACAAAGACAATATATATACACAATAAAGATAAAATCTTTTTGTATTTTTGAAATTTTTAATTTTTATGGGTTTTTATCAATTTTAATTTTTATGGTTTTTTGAATTTTTTTATGCAAGAAAAATAACGTTCACAAGTGAACGGATCCCAAAAAGCAACGCGTCTCTCACAGAAAACCGTTAATCTTTACGAAAAGAGCCGGCAGCGGCGCCATTTGATAACTCGCTTTTAGCCAATTAAAAAGATTAAGTTCGTTGTGTTGGTCTAATCGAATTGAAAAACTTGTGTTTAATGTGTGACTCAGTATTATTTTGGTGGAAACAAAAATGTGTCATTGTAGTTTTTAAAATAAAAGTGCAAAACAATTAAATAAAAGTGCGTTAAATTAAAGGGCATGTAATTTAAATCTAATTCTAACTTAAAGTAAAAGGGTGCAAGTATTTAAAAGCGTGACTGAAATTAAAAGGCACTAAAATAAATGATGCAAACTTAAATCTATCTAAGGCAAACTTAAACGCAACTAAAACTTAAACTAAGGCAAAACTAAAATAAATCTAAGATAAATTTAACTTAAAGGTGCACTAAGGAAAAAGCAGGAAAAATAAAGCTTGAAAATAAAAATCAAAGACAAAAACTAATAAGAACCTGAATACAGCTCATTCGGAATAATCCTTCGTTTGGAACAATCACTCGTCCGGAATGTCACCTTCGGTTGGAATGATTCTTCTTCGCTCGGAATATTACCAAAATCCTTGATCCGGAACAAATTGATCTGAATATGTCACTTATCCAAAACAATCCTTCGTTCGGAACTTTACTGATTCGGAACTTCTCAAACTTGATAAAAGCCTTAATGAAAAATAAACTTAATGCTTGATTCGGAATTTTTCTTTACGATTTAATCCTTGATTCGGAAGTTCAAAACTTCCGAATGAAAAGCCTTGATTCGGAACTTTTAAGTTCCGAATGAAGCTACCTTGAGTCGGAAGTTTGGTGTTGATCCGGAAGTTCGTTCGGAAGAATTGAGTCGGAAGTTCGTCCGGAAGTTCGTCCGGAAGTATTGATCCGGAACTTTTAAAGTTCCGAATGAATTGCTTGATCCGGAACTTTTTGAGTTCCGAATGAAGGTCTTGACTCGGAAGTTTTTGAGTTCCGAATAAACAATGCTTGACTCGCAATTTTTCCTTCGTCCGGAACTTTTGGTGTTGATCCGGAACTTCTAGACTTCCGGATGAAGCCCCTTGGTTCGGAACTTTGGAGTTCCGAATGAATAACTCTTGATCCGGAACTTTGGAGTTCCGAATGAACAAACTCCCTCTCTTGATTCAGAAGATTTCCTGGAAATACAGAATCACAACAAACACTCCCGAAGAACAAGGGAATCACAGATAACAACTAATCTACCAAAGATTAAACTAAAATCAACAAACGATTCAATCAAAACATCAATTAATCATAAACAAACAATTAATATCAAGAAATCTAACAACTTTAACCACAATAATCAAAAATCACTTGGATCAAAATAAAAGCATGAACATGAACACAAACATAAACATAAAAAGCAAAGATTAAGAAAGGTAGATGAGAGATTAACAAGATAAAGTAAAGATTGACAATAATTAAATGAAAACTTACTTGAAATTAAATGAATTTAAGGTGCAAGACAAGGTAATTAAATTGGACAAGAAATTAAATGACATGTATTTAAATGTGGAAGACTAATTGTCACACTTAGCCAACAAGAAAGAAAATTAACAACTAATGACTATTTATAGGGGAGGATTAAGGAAGCTTCCTCCCCTCCTTCATTTCTTCTTAATTGCGAGATTAAGTCCCTCCTTCTTTTAATCTTCATTAATTGCATGCTTAGTCCTTTTCTTCTAATCTTCTTTAAACTTGGACTTAAAGGACTTTTGGCTTCGGGATTTCTTTGAACTCGTCTTTAAATTCTTCAATAAAATAGACTTGAATTCTTCGGCTTTTGATAAACTTCCGTCTTTTGACTTTTTCTTCGATAAATCTTCAGAATTGGTCTTGGACTTCCGTTCTTTTTGCACTCTTGACTTCTTGACTTCGTCTTTCATCTTTTTCTTCAATAAAAGTCCGTAAATGCCCGTGAATTCCCGTGTTTTCTCAACTTTTCACCTTTTCGTCCTAAATCACAACAAAAACACAAAGCACGCATAATTCCGACATAAAAGACATAAAATACACGTTTTGGTCCGGTTATTATTGTAATTAAATGGTAGAAAAGATGGGTGTTTACACACCTATCAACAACCTTCTTAGGCTGTCCTAATTCGTTTTGGCAGGCCTTGGAAGGATCTAGAAAGGTTCTAAAGTGTCTAGGTTCATTGAGATGATAAGAATGAAGTATTAGAGTTGTGATAAGAGTTGGAATAGTCTTGATAAGGCTTAAGTTGAGCATTATCAAGAGTAGGGTTTGAAGGCTATATAAACCATCAACCCTAACTCATTATGAACGTCTAACATAACACAAAAACACAGCAATTAATCTCTGATCTCTTCTATTCTTATAATCAAATTGCTATAAACCTAATATTAGGGTTTATATCACTTGATCTCATCTCACCATCATATTCACTTGTTCTATTTGTTCTAAGGGGTTTAGTAACTTAGAATCAATCCTAAGTTAGCTAAAACAAAGCTTAGAACGAAGGTTTATAAAGTTGTTAAGGTACAACAGCTTGAAGAAGGTTTTTCTGGCTTCCTGATCGTTCTCGGACAGAAACTGATTTTTGTTAGATTCTGTGTTGTCCGATATCGTACAGCAAAGGGAAAGGTTCTCGGGTAAAGGTTATATATCAGACAACAAAGCAGTTTTAGGCTGTTTTGTTTTTTTGGTTCGGATCGGGTTTTTCGACACTTGGTGTTCGGGTATACGTGGAGTTCGGCTAGCAATCCGGACGTGTTCATTTGACGTGTTTGTGTGAGCAACCGTAGAGGTGGTATATTTTATCACTCGTTTGAGTTTCATTGCTTTTGGACGAAGGTTAGTTTTCGCGTTTCCTTTATTATTTATTATTAATTACGTGTTAATCATAATTGCTCAAACTAGATCCATTCCGCTGCGCACTCGTAGTTACATGGTTAACTAGGTATTAAATCCCAACACGTAACACACATCGAACCCGTCATATTCGTGAGATTTCTTTAAAAAGGAATAATGACAACATTGGTTTTTAGATAACTATTGAGAAGTTATAAGAATTTTTGCTTTTCTATTCTGCAGAAAATCGTCAGACCTTTAGCGGTTATTCCTTTAGCCATTTAAGAAAGTCTACTTTCTATCTCTAAGGATCCTCTTAATGTTCCTTAAACCTATTGAACCTACTTGGGACAAAGTTTGCAGTACTAATTACATCCTCGTTCATGGATGTTCAATCCATTGTAGTATGCGTGCTTTCGAGTACTGATATGAGATATCTACAGTAATAAAGAACTAGTTGCAGCAACGCACGGGTACCTTCTAGTAATCATTAATTGATGGGTATCTACACAAAAGACTGACATATTCTTTATATAAAATGACATATTCTTTATACTCCAAAGTTGACAAAAAGTGTAACTCTTTATACACTAAATTCAAGCATATATAAAACATCCTGATTCCTGTAGGCTGTAGCTATTGGCCTTTCAAATTATGAAATAATGTTCTTTTTTTGGGAGTTGACCAAAGGGTATTTAAAACGCAAATTGTTCACAGGATGGGATACTTTTCATTTAGGAATGTTATGTGTTTCGGCCTTTGGGGCCTAAACTTTAATGAGATTGGGCGTCGGATCCAATATCAGGGACTAGGGGTATCAAACGAGTTATTGGGTCGGGTTTAAGGGCTTATCGGGTTGAGTTTGTTGGGTTTTGAAAAAAAAAATAACTTGCAACCCGACCCTATCGGATTCAGGTCTATCGGGTTGCTGGTTGTCAGGTTGGTTCTATTGGATTATCAGGTTGCATGCTAATCTCATTCCACAGTTTGCTTTATTTTTTAAAGGAGTGAAGTCACTTATGTAAGCCATAGTGCAAGTAGATCCAAATTATAAGACGTATTTTAACACACTTTGTGTTGAAAGCTTTATTAATAGGGACCGTGAGCAATAGAATTGACAGTGACGAAAGATATATATTTCGAAAATGTTTGTTTATGTAACAATAAAGTGAACGGAGAAAAATTGGAAAAAGAAAACTATTTCTAGTTTCGTGGAAAGATCAATGCAAAAAAATAACTGAAAGAAGTAGAGCGTTACGCTTATTGTTTCTTATTGTGTCGTTAGGAAATAAGTATGAATATGAAGTAAAAGTATATAGCCTCACTAAAAAAATTAAACCGAGTATGTAACATCAAACGAAAACTGCACCAAAAAGTGCACACTACAAAGGATACCAACAAAACCTAAAGAGTACCTGCTATTCCTTTTTCGTATATGTGAGAAAAAGAAACCACCGAAAACAGAGTTAATACTTACAGTAAAATTTAAACTTATATTTATGTTTGACGAAGATAACTGTGGATGCAGCTGTAAACAAAAATGATGCAAGAGCTAAAAAGTAAAGATTGTCCAAAAAGGTAATAAAGTATCATTTAGTTTTAAGAACATAAGGTACGCATCATTATAGTGTTGGTTGATGCCTTATAACCAGGGATCGGTTATAACTAGGGACGGACTAACATAGATGTCGTGTGTAGCATGGGCGATTGCAGATCATGAGTTGTAAAAAGAAATTCAAAAGTTTCGTTCTTTTGGTATGTGCAAGTGTACGGCCCTCAAAAAAATTGGTACGTAAGTTTCTTACGTTGTAACTTTAGTTAGCCAAACACTATTTTTATGCAACATCCCATTAAAAAGTTTGGGTCCGCCCCTGCTTATAACGCAAGCCTTATGGCTTCACTACCCAAGACATAACACGATTATTCCTCATTATGGGTTAATGTGCTCAAGTTGTTTTAATGCCTGAAATTTCAGCCAGTGGAGGTTCAAAAGGTTAATTAAAGTGACAATCTGACGTTAAACTTCGGGGGATTAGATCCCCATGTGTAGACATACTTTTGTTTATACTTGTAAACAAACAGTAAGAAGACCTCCAAACCTTTTATTATGGAAGTCTTTCACAAACAGTAAGAAGAAGAATAAATCTGTTGGATCAAAGCTTGTTTCGAAAGTAGTTAATGGTGCTACAGAACTCACGACCAGACCTTTATATAGAGATGGTCTAGGAGCATCCCAGCGTAGTTTCGATAGTAGTTAAGCTTATTTCCTGTTTCTATAGCACAAAGCATCAACCCGAATCATGATGATTCAGTTACAAGAAATATAGCCATATTATGGGGATATTATAGCCATATTTGACATTCTTTATAGCATTTGCCAAAGGAATGCTCACCTATAGACAGTAACCACTATACACATTTGTCTGGCTCAAATTGTGAGAGAACGCATATATAATTTCAGTTCAAAAGTATAACTCAAAAAATAAAGTTTCTGAAGTATAACTTTCTATCGATTTATTATAGTGATGAATAGTTACAATGGGATTTCAAAATGACCAGAACAAGCAACAATATATGCAAAACCATCACAGAGATAATTTAGCTCGGGTCTCAATAGACAGCAAGAACCATTGGGCATGCTGCTTGCTTATTTAGCTCATTTAACACATGACATTGTTGAACTAATGTCTAATGATGTAAGCAGCAGCCACGACTAATTTCTTTGGCTTTCACAATTACGGAACCATTGGCCACCCTTCTAAAATCTGCCTCTGCACTACATAGAGCCACCATATTTTGTTAGAACACCATAGTACAACTGTACAAGAATGAACGTAAGACAGAAGAAACTATCAAATATGTAGTACCTCGTTTCTTAATATGGTATGTAAATGAATTCGTTGATCACTAGCTCATTGCGCTGGCATCATAAGCGGGAGAGATTTAGAATGGCAGGGCAATTCTCCTTTGGCAGAGAACAATTTCCAAATTTTTAGAAGTGCTCAGCCATAGGAGAATTGCATTGTTATTCTCCTCTACCATATGCTATAATTTTTTTTTTGGATACTCGTTTACTTTGCTTGTGTTCTAGTGCTGTGTCCAACGGGCATTATATAGAGGGTATATGTTGTACGATACCGACAACAAACCCGAAGTTCGATAACGCGGAACCGCTAGATCGCGAGTTGTATCGAGTAAAAGTAGCGAACCCGGGAGACTACAAAGAACCGACAAATATATGCACACGGAATACCCCAACTACCCCTTTATTAATAACCCTAATAAAGATTACATTGGGAAGAAGAATTCAATGAACTAGGATCCCCTCATCCCTATTTATAGAGATGAGGGGTAGGCACCTTCCTAATACAAGTTTATTCCTAATCTATATTACAAAGTACACTTAAGTCCCTAACCTATGTTTAATATTACTCCTAATATTCTAACAGTATACGAGTTTATTTTGAAAATATTATGCTGAAGTGAATGTGGACTGTAAACTGGACTTGGGCTGGTCCAGAACAGAAAATTGACCCAAACTTAGTCAAGTCTTTAATGGTCCAACAACAGGTAGTAGTGCTCAGTCTTATGCACGTTGGATGTGAAGACCAGGTTTTTAGGTTTATTATCAGAATAGTCAAATAAGTGGAGGAAGTGGTAGCACCTTTATCTCCTAGTCTTATGGTTTATGCTTTACTGGTTCAGTTCTTGTTTTCTCTATTTAAGCAAGGTAGCAGTAGTAGTTTATTATCAATTCAAGCATTGTAACCTTCCTTTTTATAATAAAATCAATCTTCCAGCAAACACTTTATCTTCCTAATTATTATCCACTGTAAATTAGATCCATACACTTCAGATCCAACAATTGGTATCACAGCTTGTGTTAGTGTATGGTCAAGTGTATGCCAAGAACAACCATGGTAGCAAGTTCATCTTCTTCAATTAATGATGATGTTCAAGGGACCGGAAAGGAGGGTAGTGTCACTCTTCGTTATCCGATGCTCACAAAGACGAATTATTCTGTGTGGGCTATTAAGATGCGGGTGAATTTGCAAGCACAAGGAGTGTGGGATGCCACTCAAGGAGAAGGGGTTGACGAACGGCAAGATCGGATGGCTCTAGCCGCCATTTATCAGGCGATTCCAGAAGATGTGTTACTGATGTTAGCCGATAAGGATACGGCTAAGGAAGCGTGGGAGACGCTTCGTACAATGCACATGGGAGCAGAAAGGGTAAAGGAGGCTAAAGTACAAACCTTGAGAAGCGACTTTGAGGTGATCCGAATGAAAGACAGTGAATCAGTGGACGAGTTTGCAATGAGATTGAATACCATTGTGACGGGTATTCGATCTCTAGGTGACAAGATAGAGGAGATTACAGTGGTGAAGAAGTTCCTTCGGGCTGTTCCGATACGATTTATGCAAATCGTAACGTCTATTGAACAGTTTGGGGACTTAAAGAACATGACAGTGGAAGAGGTTGTGGGTCGTCTCAAGACCCATGAAGAGAGACTCCGAGGTTATGGAGATCTAAAAGGAGAACAGTCACTATTGCTCACTCACGCCGAGTGGTCCGCACGATATAAGAGAACCGACGAGAGGGACTCGTCAAATGCACCAAGAGGAAGAGGAGGTTCAAGTAGCCGAGGTCGGGGGCGAGGCCGAGGTCGCGGACGTGGTCGTGGTCGAGGCGATGGACGTGATTTCAAAACTAGTGATCAGAAATATGTCCAAAAAGATAAAAGCAAAATAAAGTGTTTCTCTTGTGAAGAGATTGGTCATTATGCTTCTGAATGTCCGAAAAAGAAACACGGTGAAGAATCGAACCTCACTCAAACTATTGATGATGAACCGACATTGATGATGTCGATTTCAGAAGAGAATACTTATGGCGAAGTATTTCTGAACGAGGAGAAAGTTACAGCAAATCTCCTTCAAATGGGTGAACCTCGAGTCGAGTCCGATGTCTGGTATCTTGACAATGGTGCTAGCAATCACATGACGGGAGATCGTTCAAAATTCCATGAGCTAGACGAGTATGTTTCGGGTCGAGTGAAGTTTGGTGATGGATCGACGGTAGCCATCATGGGGAAAGGATCAGTCTTGTTCGATTGCAAAAATGGTGATCAACGACTCCTTAACGAGGTATACTTTATTCCAAGCTTAAAAAGTAACATTATTAGTCTTGGGCAAAAGACAGAGCAGGGGAGTCGGGTTGAATTAGTAGGTTCGTTATTAAAAGTTTTTGATAGAAGCAAAAATCTTCTTATGAGGGTGAAAAGATCACCGAACCGTCTCTATAAAGTTATCTTAGAAACAGGTCATTCCACTTGTTTTCTTGCCACACGGGACGAACCAGCTTGGTTATGGCATTCAAGACTCGGGCATGTGAACTTTTACTCACTACGAAGATTGGTTGAGAAGAATATGGCAGCAGGTGTCCCCATGATAACACACCCAAATCAGGTGTGTGAAGGGTGTGTTCTAGCAAAGCAAACCCGAATTCCTTTCCCAGAACAAGCAGTGTTTCGGGCTAAAAAACCCCTCGAGCTTGTACACGCTGATCTGTGTGGCCCGATCACACCCACAACTGTCGGGGGAAGTAAGTATTTTCTACTTTTAATTGATGATTTTAGCAGGTGGTCATGGGTGTACATGCTTTCTAGTAAGTGTGAAGCTTTTAATGCATTTAAACGGTCCAAAAAGATGATCGAGGAGAGCTCAGGTAACAAAGTGAAAACACTTCGCACTGATCGTGGGGGAGAGTTTACATCAAAGGAGTTTGCAAATTTTTGTGACGAAAATGGTATTACAAGGCATTTTACAGCCCCTTATTCGCCCCAACAAAACGGAGTTGTGGAGAGGCGAAATTGAACCGTAATGGAGATGGCAAGGAGCCTTCTCAAAGGAAGGAATGTACTTGGAGAATTCTGGGGTGAAGCCGTGAGACACGCGGTCTATCTTCTAAACTGTTTACCATCAAAGTCGCTTCCTGACATCACCCCGTATGAAGCTTGGTATGGTAAAAGACCGAATCTTGAACATTTAAAAATCTTTGGTTGTGTTGCTTTTGCTAAATGTACAGGTGGTCATTTAAAAAAACTCGATGATCGGAGCAAAAAGATGGTGTACCTTGGAGTTGAAGACGGAACGAAAGGAAACCGTTTATATGACCCACATAACAGGAAGTTGCGGGTTAGCCGTGATGTTGTATTTGATGAACAAGAAGGATGGGATTGGTGTAAAAGTGTGGAGGAAGAGAGACCAGTAGCAACCACCTTCACTATAATCAAACCACAGTCACAAATACAACCACCAGGTACTCCACAAAACAGCCCCGAAACCTATCACAACCAACCAGAAGATCTTGGATTCGAAAATGCGTTTTCGGGACAGCCGTATTCTGAAGATGCGCAAGTTGATTCAAACCCAAACATTGCAGCCTTTGATCCCTCTTCCCCGCTCTCATCACATTCAAGTAACTCCCCAAATGCTCTTGGACCTAGAGGGTTCCGTTCCTTAGATAATGTGTATGCTAGAACTCATGAGGTGACACTTGAACCCGAAGAACTTATGATGGCTGAAACGGATCAGCCCTCAACATTTGTAGAGGCAGTGGCACACAAGGCATGGCAAGAAGCTATGCAAGCCGAGTTGGATGCGATCGAAAAGAACAAGACGTGGCAGCTTACTAGCTTGCCAACGGGTCATAAAGCAATCGCTTTGAAGTGGGTCTATAAGGTTAAGAAAGACAACATGGGAAACGTGGTTAAGTATAAGGCACGTCTCGTCGCGAAAGGGTGTGTGCAAAAACAGGGGGTGGACTATGATGAAGTTTTCGCACCCGTAGCAAGACTCGACACGATAAGGCTTATTCTTGCCTTAGCGGCGCAACATGGGTGGAGTGTTCACCATCTGGATGTCAAGCCGGCTTTTCTCAACGGAGACCTCAAGGAGGAGGTTTACGTCACTCAACCAGAAGGGTACGTCAAGAAGGGTCAAAGTGATAAAGTGCTGAAACTTTTCAAAGCTCTTTATGGTTTACGACAAGCACCTCGAGCTTGGAATGTGCGTTTGGATAAAACCATGAAAGGGTTGTGTTTTTTGAAAAGTTCTCAGGATGCAGCCGTTTACACCAAAAACACTAACGGTAAAACTTTGATTGTTGGAGTTTATGTTGATGATCTTATTATCACAGGTTCGAACACACAAGACATTATCGAATTCAAAGAGCAAATGAAGAATGAGT
Source organism: Glebionis coronaria (assembly GCA_025667525.1). Lineage (NCBI taxonomy): Eukaryota > Viridiplantae > Streptophyta > Magnoliopsida > Asterales > Asteraceae > Glebionis > Glebionis coronaria. The sequence goes on from CM046876.1 coordinate 643,534,241, forward strand.
TCGAGATGAGTGACCTGGGATTGTTAAGTTATTACCTTGGAATTGAAGTCTCACAAAAGAAACGGGGAATAGCTTTGCGACAAACGGCTTATGCAAAGAAGCTGTTGGAGAAGTTTGGATTGCAAGATTGCAACCCGACCAAAACTCCTATGGAATCAAAGTTGAAGGTCGATAATGATGAAGCTGGTGAATGTGTTGACCCTACCGAATACAGGAAAGTAATTGGATGCTTGAGGTATTTAACCCACACTCGTCCAGATTTGTCATTTGCGGTTGGAATTGCTAGTCGTTTCATGGAAAAACCGACAACCTTGCACTTTCAAGTTGTAAAGCGCATACTGAGGTATATTAGAGGTACTTTTGATTATGGGTTGAATTATGAGAAAGGATCAGAATTCAAAGATCTAGTCGGGTTCAGCGATAGTGATCATGGTGGTGATGTAGTCGGTGGTAAAAGTACGAGCGGTATGATTTTCTACCTCGGAAGGAATGCAATTACCTGGCAATCTCAGAAACAAAAGACAGTTGCTTTATCATCTTGTGAAGCTGAGTTTATGGCAGCAACTTCAGCAGCATGTCAAGCTATTTGGCTCGCAAATCTCGTGAAGGAACTAGCGGGACAACACGTTGAGCCAATCACGCTGTTTGTTGACAACAAATCAGCAATTGCCTTAATGAAGAATCCGGTTTTTCATGGAAGAAGCAAGCACATTAATATTCGTTTTCACTTCATAAGGGAGTGTGTTGAAGAAGGGAAGATCGTAGTGGAGCATGTTAACTCAAAAGATCAGCGAGCAGATTTATTCACTAAGGCGTTGGCACTAGTGAACTTCATTGAAATGCGAAACAAACTCGGTTTGACTGACACCGAGCTTGGTCTAGTTTAAGGGGGAGATTGTGGACTGTAAACTGGACTTGGGCTGGTCCAGAAAAGAAAATTGACCCAAACTTAGTCAAGTCTTTAATGGTCCAACAACAGGTAGTAGTGCTCAGTCTTATGCACGTTGGATGTGAAGACCAGGTTTTTAGGTTTATTATCAGAATAGTCAAATAAGTGGAGGAAGTGGTAGCACCTTTATCTCCTAGTCTTATGGTTTATGCTTTACTGGTTCAGTTCTTGTTTTCTCTATTTAAGCAAGGTAGCAGTAGTAGTTTATTATCAATTCAAGCATTGTAATCTTCCTTTTTATAATAAAATCAATCTTCCAGCAAACACTTTATCTTCCTAATTATTATCCACTGTAAATTAGATCCATACACTTCAGATCCAACAGTTAATTGGTTTATCCTAGGTATGATGCCTTTGTGCTTTTGATTCACATTGAAAGTTTTAATCGCATGGTCCCCAGTACCATATATGTTGATCTCTTGAGTCTTAAAGAAGTTCCTATGACGTCCCAATTGAGAAATAAATTATATACAATAGCCTTCGATTCTTATCATATTTACAACCAACTTTTCATTACTTGGTGATCGGCTTAACTGTCCATTTTCTGATTATTGCTACGTGACACACATCCCATCATATTCGTGAGATTTTGTTTAGAAAGGAATAATGACAACTTTGGTTTTAAAGAACCAGTAGTATTGATAAGTTTTAAGAATCTTTGCTTTTCTTATCTAATTACCAGTTTTTGGCAGCAAAATCTCTTTAGTTTCTATTCTGCAGAAAATCGTCAGAACTTTAGCAGTTATTTTATTTATCATCTTAATGTTCCTCAAACCTGTTAAACCTACTTGGAACAAAGTTTGTACTACTAATTGCCTCCTAGTTCGTGGATGTTCGATCAATCCATTGTAGTATGTGTACATTCGAGTACGATTAAAATAATTATTATCGGGGAGAGGTTAATTTGGTGGTACAGGGATTGCTAACATTCATCATGTTTTAATGTAGACAATGGGCAGAAAAATTAATGAAACTTCATAACATGAGAAAACAATACATATAACGAAGATTAGACCTTCTCTACACTAATATGAGAAATCTACACTAATAAAGAACTCGTTGCAGCAACGCGTGGATACCTTCTAGTACTCTTTAATTGACGAGTATCTACACAAAAGACTGACATATTCTTTATATAAAAGTTGACAAAAAGTGTAACCCTTTATACACTATATTCCAGCATGAAACATCATGATTCCTGAAGGCTGTAGCTATTGGCCTTTCAAATTATGAAATAATGTTTTTTTTGGAGTTGACCAAAGGTATTTGAAACGCAAACTGTTCATCGGATGGGATCAAGTTATAAATAGCGTGAGGTGTGGCATGACGGCATGGCCAAACTTCACGCTTTATGAGCAATGATAATCACTCGTTAAACTTCGGGGGATTAGATCCCTATGCGATGTACTAACTTTTATTAAAAGGAAGGCTTTCACAATCTGATGTTAAACTTTAGGGCATGATCAGATCCCCATACACACTGTGCTAGATTAGAAAAGACATAGTAGTAATTTTGTTTATACTTGTACAAAAACAATAAGAAGATCTCCAAACCTGTGAGGTCAGATTAGTTTGTTTTGAAAATAGTTAATGGCGCTACAGAAAACTCACTGCCAGGCCTTTTTATAGAGAAGTTCTAGGAGTATGTGAAGCAAGATTCAGATCTTAGCTAGCGGCCGTTTAACAAACGTGGGATCCAAGAACCTATTAAACATTTGGGCACCATGTGTTTATAGCACAAAGCGTCAATCCGTGTCATGAAGAGCCAGTTACATGAAATATAGCAATATTCTGGGGATATATTATAGTTTTATTCAACTGATTTCTCCCATAGGAGATGATACTCCATCCATATTTTACATTTTCTCATCTAGAGACAGTAACCACGATACACTTTTTCCTGGCTCAAATTGTGAAAGAATGCATCAGCTCTACGCGAGATATGTAGCATCCCACCCTAGTTTAGTTGTAATTATTGCATCCATTTCAACCTTTTTAATCTAGTTTCTATTGAACATTTCTCATAAATGTTATTGTGATTCCTCAAAGAAATAAATTATGATAATGAGAAAAAAAAGTTGGAAAAATTGTTAATGAATAGTTACAATGGGATTATAAAAAAAACAAGTGACAAAATATGCAAACCCATCACAAAGATGATTTAGCTCGGGTCTCATTAGACAGCAAGAACCATTGGGCTTGCTGCTTGCTTATTTAGCTCATTTAACAAACGACAACGTTGAACTAATGTCTAATGATGTAAGAAGCAGCCATGACTAATTTCTTTGGCCTTTACAGTTACGTTGGCCACCCTTCTAAAATCTGCTTCTGCACTACGTAGAACCAACACATTTTGTTAGAACACCGTGAGTACAAGAAGGAACGTATTTAGAAAAGAAAGTAACAAAAATGTAGAACCTAGTTTCATAATATGGTACATAAACGAATTCATTGATCATTAGTTCATTGCGCTTGCATTATAAGTGGGAGAGATTTAAAATGGCAGGGCAATTCTCTTTTGGCAGAGATCATATTCCAGAATTTTAGAAGTGCTCAGCCATAGGAGAATTGTGCTATTATTCTCCTCTACCATATGCTATGTATTTCTTTTTTGGATACTCGTTTACTTGCTTGTGTTATAGTGTTGTGTCCAACGGGCCTTATATAGAGGGTATACGAGTTTATTTTGAAAATAGGCTGTTGAAATGAATTGGTTTATCCTAGATATGATGCCTTTGTGCTTTTGATTCACATTTAAAGTTTGATCGCATGGTCCCCAGTACCATATATGCCTTGATGTCGTAAAGAAGTTCCTATTTCTGTAGGTGTAGCCTTCGATTCTTATCATATTTACAACCAACTTTTCATTACTTGGTGGTCGGCTTAACTGTCAATTTTCTGATTATTGCTACGTGACACACATCCCGTCATATTTGTGAGATTTTCTTTAAAAAGGAATAATGATAACATTGGTTTTGAGCCACTCTTGAGAAGTTTTAAGAATCTTTGCTTTTCTTATCTAGTGACCAGTTTTTCACAGCAAAATGCTTCTCTTTAGTTTCTATTCTTCAGAAAATCGTCAGAACTTTAGCAGTTATTTTGTTTAGCCATTTAAGAAAGTCTACTAATTTCTATCTCTAAGGATCCTCTCAATGTTCCTCAAACCTATTAAACTAACTTGGAACATATTTTGTAGTACTAATTACCTCCTCTTTCGCCGATGTTCACTGCATTGTAGTATGCATGCTTTCGGGTACTAATAAAATTATTGGGGAGAGGTTATTTTGGTGGTACAACGATTGCTCATATTCATCATTTTTTAAGGTAGACAATGGGCAGAAAAATTAATGAAACTTCATAACATGAGAAAACACTACATATAATGAAGATTAGACTTTCTCTACAGTAATATGAGAAATCTACACAATCACAGTTACAAAAAAAAATGAGAAATCTACACTAATAAAGAACTCGTTGCACCAACGCGTGGATACCTTGTGGTAATCTTTAATCGACGGGTATCTACACAAAAGATTGACATATTCTTTATATAAAACATGACAAAAAATGTACTCTTTATACACTAAATTCAAGCATATACTACCTCCGTCACATATTAAGTGTCAACTATTTAATATTCAAAGTCTTTGTTACTAAACTTTGACTACAAATATTTGTATTTGTGTCATATAATACTTATCGAAAGTTATATGAATATATTCGGTTTTAAAAAATATTTTCATTGGTATAATTTTTATTGAGTATTATATAATAGAAATATAAATATTTATGGTCAAAGTTTAGTAACAAAGATTTGGAATATTCCATAGTAGACACTTATTATAGGACGAAGGGAGTATAAAACATCCTGTAGAGAGGGTCGTCTCGTTGTTTTTTGTGGCCCTAGTCAATAACAACAAAGAAGCCATTTTACGCGCGTTAAATAAAGAGAAGTTGTATGTAAAATTAAATTTTATAACTCACACATGTTTAATAGTATACGTATTTATATACAAAACTAATAAAAATATGGCCTTTTTGAAGTGGAGACCCTGTACGATTACACATGTACTGTTACACACCCATTCGAGACCCCTCTGCCTGTAGGCCGTAGCTATTCGCCTTTCAGATTATGAAATAATGTTTTCTTTGGGAGTTGACCAAAGAGAATTTGAAATGTAAATTGTTCATTGGATATTCGGCCTTTGGGGGCCTAAACTTTAATGAGATTGAGCTTTTACTATATCTGATATCTAGGGCTCAAATTTAGCTCTCATTTGCTTAAAGGAAATTTAGAAAATGTTTGTTTATCCTAAGTATGAATATGAAGTAAAAATATACATAGTGTAACTAAAATATTATACTCCTATAGTCCTATGTAACATCACGCACACTACAAAGGATACCAACAAAACCTAAGAGCCCCCTATTCCCTTTCGTAAAGGCGAGCAAAAGAAATCACGAAAAACAGAAATTTGATTCAAAATTTAAGCTTGTAAAATATACGTTATGTTTGACGAAAATGTAAATGAAAATAAAGCAAAAGCTAAAAAGTAAAGATTTTTCTAAAAAGCTAGGGAAAACACCATTTGATTTTAAGAACATAAGCTAAGGAGCATTATATGATGAATAAGGTTATATAGCCGAAAAAACAAGATCCAACAGTTATAAACAAGTTTATAAAGCAAGAATCAAAACATTTTATTAAATCAAGATTAAACTACGAATCAAAATAAGAGATCATCACAACTACTCTGGGATGATCCTATTATCTAAATGATAATAGTTTTACAAGAATAAACAAAAAACGATGTGGGTTACATGGTTTGAAAAGAGAGAGAACACAAGACACACACACATATGAAAACCCAGACAAGGTTCACTGTGTGTGCGCGCGCTAGGGTAATATAACAAAAACAAAGAGCCGTTGTAATGGGCTCGGGTGTGTCATGGGCTTGGGCTAAAGAACGAATAAGAAGGAAAATCCCCACTTGACAACTTTAGTCCTTATGGTCCAAGCTAGCTTCCACAGGGCAATAACTGAAATATTGAATAAGCTAAATTAGTCATTTAGGTAAAAGATGATTAACATATTAGGTCATTAAATTTAACATCCCCCCTGGTAACACATACAAGTTTATCATGCCCAGTTTTTTCACACGGTCACAATGTTGAATTGTATCCAATCCTTTTGTAAAGATGTCTGTAATTTGATTTGCAGATCCCACTTTTTCAGTTTTGACAACACCATTTAAAAAATACTCTTACAAAATATAATTCAATCTCTAAATGTTTGGTTCTTTCATTAAAAATAGGATTGGCAGCCATCTTAATAGTTGAATTGCTATCACAATAAAGTGTTATAGGTAAAATATTTTCACATTGTAAATCTTTCATGATTTTAAGGACCCAAACAACTTCGATGGTTACAGAAGTAATAGCTCCATACTCTGCTTCTGTAGAAGAATTAGAGAGAGTATTTTGCTTTTACTCTTCCAAGAAATAAGGTTATCATTAACAAACACACAATACCCAGTAACAGATTTTCTAGTGACAATGCATTTAGCCCAATGAGTATCAGAGTAATCTTTAAGAGCCATACCAGAGATCTTCTTAAAGTGAATGCCCAAACCTGGAGAGCCTTTAAGATATCTTAATATCTTAAAGGCAATTTTGAGATGAGAGTTCAATAGAGAGTGCATAAACTGGCTTAAGTTATGCACAACATAGGAAATGTCAGGTCTGGTGTTAGTCTAATAGATAAGCTTACCCATAAGCTTCTGATAGTCAACAATATTCTCAAGTAAAGGATCAAAATCAATAGGCTCATTAAAAATAACAAGTTTAGACACCAAAGGAGTATTAGTAGGTTTACAAACAAGCATACCATACTCAGACAACAAATCTAACATATACTTCCTCTGATTCAAACAAATTCCATAATTCAGTATCAACAACTTCAATACCCAAGAAATACTTTAACTTCCTCAAATCCTTAATCATGAACTTGGTTCTCAAAAACATTTTAAACTTCTTAATTTCAGCACTATTGTTACCAGTGATGATACAATCATCAACATACACAAGCAAGGTAAGAAATATACTACAATTAGACTTGGTATAAAGAGAGTAATCAGGTTTACTTTGACAAAGCCATTTTCATTTAAAACATAGGTGAGCTTAGAATTTCATTGCCTAGGTGCTTGTTTAAGACCATATATTGACTTTTTAAGTCTACGAACCATGTTTTCACCCCCAGGAAGATATCCTTGGGGTGGTTTCATGTACACAGTCTTATCAAGGTCACCATACAAGAAGGCATTGTTAATGTCAAGCTGAAACACAGGCCAAGATTGCACAATAGCTAAATTAAGAAGGCATCTAACAGTAACCATCTTAACAACAGGGGCAAAGGTCTCTTCATAATCTATTCCTTCCTTTTTACCAAACCCCTGAGCAACAACCCTTGCCTTATACCTTTCTATCTTCCCATTAGAATTAAATTTCAATTTCTAAATCCATTTGCATCCTAAGGCTTTCCTACCTTTAGGAAGCTCAACAATTTCCCAACTATCATTCTTAAGAAGGGCAGCAAGCTCATCATTAATTGCATCAACCCAAAGAGGTTTATGAGATGCTTCAAAAAATTGGTTTACTATTTTTATTAAGTTGGGTTACAAAGCAAAAAATTTCTTGATTAAGTTTAGAATAACTAGGTAGCAATCGAGTCGTGTTCGTGTCGACCTGTTCGGGTTCGCGGGTTGAAGTGTTATTATAACCTAAACCCAAATACGACCCATTCATTAATCGTGTTAAGAAACTAAACCCTAACCCGCACTTGCATAACATGTGTTACTCGTTTTTTACCCGTTTAACATGTTTAAGTAAATATGTCAAGCGGTTAATAAGGTTGATGTTTTGTCAATCTGACTAATTTATATGCTAAAAATGATATAAATATGTTAAAAAAAGGATAAACATGACATACAAATAGTTTTGCAACAATTTCAATGATATGTGAATTATAATGACAATTACTCCTATTAACTACATAACAAAATATATTTAGTCCAAATCTAACATAAAATTAAAGTTATATACCTATTTTTAGAGATTATATATACTTAAACGGGTTCATGTGTCAACCTGTTTAATATTTGCTCAACCCAAACACGACCCAATCATTAAACGGGTTATACGGGTTAACCTGTTTTTTACCCAAACCCGTTTATCCTCAACCCATACTTGTTAAACTTCGTGTCGGGTTCGTGTCGTGTCAAAAATTGACACCCCTAAGAATAACCAACAAATTTTTCAAGACCATACTTAACCTTAGAGTTAAAAACAAGATCATTAAAATTCTTGGAAAAACAAAAGTTCTAGTAGACCTTCTTATATTTTGAGTTCCCTGAGCTGAAGTTTTTGGATTTTGATCCAAATTACCTTCAGACTCGTTGTTTTCATCAAGTGTAGCAACCAACTCTTCCAACGCGGCATTAGTGTCATCACTGTTATGAGCATCATCCCTAAATTATTGAGGAATCAACACTGTTCACACTATCCTCATGGTTGGGAGAGTGGCTACATTCACTATGTGATCCATGGTCACTGTTATGAATAGGTGTTACTCTCTCATCATCATAAGATAGCTCAGGGTTATCTAAATCAAAAAAGTTTAACAGGCTTTTATCTTGACTAACATTGGATATATTAGATTTATCATGTTTGTTTTTTGAAACAGAATCCTTAAAAGGAAAAATAGACTAAAAAAACTAACATCTCTTGAAACCAATAATTGATTCCTATCAAGAATAAAAAGCCTGTAGCCTTTTTGAGAATTAGAATAACCCATCATAACATATTTCTCATATCTATTAGACAGTTTATCTTGACTATTTAAAATAGTAGCAAAGCACAAACAGCCAAACATTCTGATAAAAGAGAGCTTAGGACAAGTATTATAAATCATTTCATAAGGGGATTTTCCATTTAACACTGAAGAAGGTAATATGTTAATAAAAAAAGTAGCGGTTAGCATGCATTAAGACCAAAATTTCAAAGGAATTCCCCCTGAAACATAAGGCACCTAGCAACATTTAGAATGTGTCTATGTTTCCTTTCAGCAACCCTATTTTGGTGTGGAGTATATGCACAAGATGTTTGGTGTAGTATCCTTCTATTATCATAAAACTTGTTAAAAGTTTGATTAACAAATTTGTTCCATTGTGACTTCTAAAGGTTTTAATGCTCTTTTTAAACTGATTTTTTATCATGTTGTAAAAAACATCAATGAAAGTAACAATTTCATCTTTAGAATTAATGATATACACCCAAACAGCTCTAGTATAATCATCCACAATGGTCAAAAATATATGTGACTGGTCCAATATAAGGCCCCCACAAGTCAAGGTGAACAATATCCCCCAGAACTTTAGTTCTATGGTCACTTAAAGGGAAATGTTTTCTAGTCTGCTTAGCCCTTTGTCACACTTCACAATACACTTATCATTTTTATTGATTTTCAGACACTCTTTTAAAACATCGACAGCGGGAGAGGAAGTATGATCAATCCGATCTTGTTTCAGAAGCTGGTAGAGAGTAGAGAATAGAATAGGCTGTGATGCCGGGAGAGAGATTTTTTATCTTGAGTGAGAGATCCTTTGAATACGACCAGGGGGATAGAAGCCCACGGAGCGGTAGGATCTGCAGGATGGCCAAGCCTGTAGTGCCAGTCATAGTAAGAGAGAGAACAAGTAGTGACAGTTTTAGTGTTATTACACTTAATACCTATAGTATCTAAGTAGTACAAACCACCACACTGATTACCAATCCCTAGAACATTTCTCCGATTCAAATCCTGGTTTAAAAATAAACATTTGTTCTCATCAAACACAACAAAGATCTTATTATCCTTAGCAAGCTTATGTACAGATATCAAAGTAACACAATATTCAGGTATAACCAATACATCAAACAAGACTAACCCATTAGCTAACTTAATATTTCCAATTTAGATATGAAAGCTTGAGCTCCATTTAAATGAGCAACTTTGATTTTAAGATGAGATATGTCATAAACACTATCTAATTCCTTTTCATTATTAGTCACGTGTTGATTAGCCCCTGAGTCAATAACTTCCCCATATTGAGTCACTTTAGACTGAATGTTGGTGTTAGAACAAAAAAACTTGTGAAAATTATCATTAAAAACTTTCTTAGAGTTGAAGTATGTAAAACCCGCATAAAATACATATAAATGCACGAAAACCCAGATATATTAAAACTTTATAAATAATTAAAACACGACACGTATCATGAATATTTAATACAAGCATTACGTAAATTATTTATTTATTTACGATAAATATTACGTATGTAAATTAATGCACGATAAGTATTTACATATAATACTTAAAACACGACAAAGATTTAAAACACGAGATGAAAACACGAACACACGCGATAATTATTTAAAACACGAAAAACATATCATACTTTAAGGGCTCTTTTTTTAGCCGGTTATACAAGAAGAAAAGAACAAGGGCTTATAGCCAGGCCCATTTAACCATTATGACTAATAAACAAAAACACCAGGAAAAGTCATATTCCACTTTTACAAAAAATATAAACAAAACCCTAGTTGGTGCTCCTCTTTGATTGATTTTACGGGTTTGTGTTCGTATTATTGAATACTTAACCTTTACGCTTTCGGTATCGTTAAACCTTAATCCTTTTCTTTTATCTTTAATTCATGAATTTATTTCTTTAATAATAAGAAGATGTCAATGTATGAATTAAAACATGTAAATCAAGGGTTTTGGGTTTGGTTTGTCACGGGAACAGAGACAATGAAGTCTCAGTGGTGTTTGTCTCGGCCAGTCGCACCCTTAATAGGGGCGGTGGCTGCTTTGTTCTACCAGCCGCAACACCAAACACCCCAAACAGGGGCTGTTTGGTTTAAACAGTGGCAACCGAGAGCCCCATGGCTCTCGGTGGGAAGACTGTTGCAAGCAGGGGGAAACGGCTTAAGCCGGGGGTAGCGTTGGGCAAGCAGTGGAAAACCACAAGCCTTACGGTTGTGGTGTTGTAGTGGATTCGAGGCAAGTCGAGACCCCCCAAGGTCTCGGTATGGCTTTGTTTGGGGCTCGGGTAGAACCGAAACACATAAAGGGTGTGTTTGGTTAGTTTTGCTAAATTAATTTAATTATACATATATTATATAATACATGTATAATTAAATTAATTAAAACAAGGACTTATGATATAATTATTTAATATAATTATCATGACATAAAACACGGCTATTTATTTAAATAACTATAGCTTATAATAATTATCAATATAATTATTTAATGGTATAAGTTCATGTTACATTAAATTAATTAAAAACTTAGTTTAATTAATTTATTCCATTTTAAGCAAGGTTTAATTAAATTAATACGTTACTTTAATTTAATTATACAATAATCAGTTAAGGTAAAGTTTATTAATATAATCATGTTATATTATTAATTAATAATTACTTACTGAATCATGTATCATGTTATTAATTAATAATCATTATGTTAAGACTAAGTATTTAATATTAATAAACTTTACTATATTAATACATTTAATAATCATGGCTTATAATATATGCTTATTAAACTATAGCTTATATAATTACTTATTTAATAAGCTTATTACTGTTTATGGAAACATGTTAAATATGGAAACATACTATTTATGGAAACATGCTAATTATGGAAACATGCTATTTATGAAAACATACTATTTTTAGAAACTTACTAATTTTAGAAATTTTCTATTTTTGGAAACTTACTATTTATGGAAACTTGCTATTTTTGGAAAGTTACTATATACGGAAACTTGCTATTTTTGGAAAGTTACTATATATAGAAACCTGCTATTTTTAGAAAGGTACTATATATAGAAACCTGCTAATTTTAGATAGTTACTCATTATGAAACAAGTACAATAACACATAAAACATGAAATACACTAATCAAGAATACATGAAATACTAAGAAACACGTGATAAAACATGAAACAGTAAAACAAGTCAAGAACATGTAAAACAAGACTAGAACAAGTAAAACAAGTTAAGAACACGTCAAGTAAACTAATAATCAGTAAGTATACGTTAAACAGACAATTCATTCATGTCCATTTATTATGTAGCACTAGTGAAGTCGGAGTAGTTCTTTCGCTTTCATCCTTATTTTCATTATTAGACATAAGGTACGGATATTCCGTCATTCAGTAAGGACATTCTCTTCCTATATTTAGGATTCCCCGTTTGCAGTCATCTGTTTTTCCTAGTAGTTACATTAAATTTTATAGTAATTACTATGATTAGCATTTTAAACTGTCTGAGCTATATACATGCATGCCATGTTTCACCTAGTTATGGAGGTACCATAACCATAACACTTAAGGCACCGGTGTTATCACTCTTCCGTGACGAGAATGATTGCTCACGGCGTCCCTTTCAGTTATTAGCCTTTTATATTATTTTCATGTGGGGCGAATGGATGCATCCTAGTACATGTTTAGCAGATTACACGGTAACTGTGGTGTGTGCTCTACATCCGTTACATCGAGCTGATCCCTCCCCCTAGACTATTATAATTAGAGGCAACCCCTATAATTGCATGACGAGGTCACTCCTCTATGTATTCATGCACGTTGATACCTTCATGACCTATATGGGCTCTTGGCATTTAAATTACAGTTTCAGTATAAACATGAACATAAGAATTTTCAGTATAAACATAAACATAAGACTTTTCAGTATAAATATGATTTTAAACAACTTCCAGGTTTTACAGGACTTACACATTTTCCGCTGCGTTTTAGATCTTTAATTATGTTTCATTTATTCTTATCATGTCATTATATTCGTTCACTGAGCGTATTGCTCAGCCGTATATTTTCTTTCCATGACCCAAACGGCAGGTACCCAAGGACAGACTTGAGTATGGAGAGGATGTGCATAGGATGGGAGCTACCTTATACTTCTCTTCCTTTTGCACTTCATTTACTTTATGCAATTTTGAGTTTATGTTTGGGGCTGGCATTTGATTCCGGCTTTCCTTTATGTTCATTTATGTTTTAAGACATATTACCTTGCATGCTTTGATGACACGCTATAATTATCATGTAACGGTCCACTTATCAAAGTGGGGTATTACAAAGTAAGTACCCACCATTTTGGCTTGTACGTTTCTTTCAGAACAATTATTTTCTTTAATAAGAGAGAGTTGGTGCCCACAAAGTTGTTGGAAACATTCTTCCCTTTAATGTTTTGACCAAATTTTTTCTTTCCAAAATCATTAGGATATCCAATAATTTTAAAACACCTATCAATAGTATGCCTATTATGGCCACAGTTTTCACACACCAACTCAGAATTCCCATTGGGTCTATAAGTGTTAGGTCTGACAGTTGCATTAGGCCTAGGGTATTACTATTATTAGGTCTAAAGCCACTAGAGTTAAAACTCTGGTTTCTTTGAAAAACATTTCTAGCAGGCCCATTAGATAAGAAAGCAGATGTCTGAGTCCTCTGAGAGGATCCAAATGCAACTCTGTGAGACTCCTCACTAGATATGATAACATAAGCCCCTTTAACATCTGGTAAAATCTCTCTAGAGGAAGTAAAGCTTCTTATAGTCATGTAAGATTTATGAAGTCCCATTAAAAATTGCATTAATTTCAACAACTTGTTATGATTCTTAAATTCATTAGTACCAGTGCACATATAATTAGGCAGCTCAACATCATATTGTTTTCACAAAGCATTTAACCATGATAATAATCAGACAAGTTAGAACAATTTTGTTTCAAGGTGTTAATCCTATGATGAAGATTAGATATAACAGACCCGTCAACTTTATGATAAGTTTCTCTCAAGTCATTCCAAACATGTTTAGCCTTTTTTGAAAAAATCTAACCTAGAAAAAGTTCTTTCGATATAGAATTAAGAATCCAACCCAACACCACAACGTTGACTTTGTCCCATTGTTTTCCCACAATATGACCTTTTACAAGTACCATCAATAAAACCAATCTTATTTTTTCCTTCCAAAGCAAGCAACATAGCATTAGACCAAACTTGATAGTTTTCAATCCCTTTAAGTTTAACAGAAATGACAATTAATGTGGCTGAGTCATTAGGGTGAAGATGTAATGGGTCACTAGGGTTGTAAATGATTTGAGCTTTTAATGAGTTTCACGAGCTTGGGCTCGTTTAGCTCGACTCGAGCTTGATAATATTCAAGCTCAATCTGATCCCGAACAAAAGTTACAGTTCGTTTAGCTTAACGAGCCGAGCTTATAAATATACGTTTTTGGCTCTGCTCGGTTTAATTCGAGTCGAACGAGCCGAGCCGAACGACCATCATGAGTTGAGCCGAGCTTCACGACCGAGCCTAGTAGAGTTCCTCTATTTCAAAAGAAATATATGGTAATAGTGGGATTTGAACTCTAGACCTTTGCTTTAAATATAACAAACTTTACCAATTGAGCACAAGCTCATTTGTTGATTAGATTGACAAACTGATTTATTTGTACATCCAGCTAGTTATTAACTTTTATTTAGTATAGTTTTCCACATTTGTTGATTTAATTTGTTGTATAAACACATTTAGTTGGTTTGTGGTTCGAGTTTTTGACACTTTTTATTTAGTATAATTTTCAAAATACTATATGATAAAGAAGTTTATTATATGTTGGATCGATACTTAATTTGTCAATGTAAGAGAGATCGGATCAACCTAGTTGGGACGATTTCACTATTTCTTTTGTATCTGTACGATTAGCACTCGATTGAGGACTAATCTTTATCTTTTCTGTTTTGTACTTTGAATCCTTCAAAATAAATATCACAAAGGGGAGGTTGGTTGTGTGATAATCCTGGTATTCATGTTATTTGCTTTATCTTTTAACATTAATCCTACTTGGTTAAATTGGATAGCCGACCCAATTGCGGCTTGTATTAATCAGTTGTAACTGTCTTTTCTCTTTCTTTTGCCGCTAGTCTCTTACTAGTCTGTGCGCTTAATAATAATGTCGTTTAAAAACAAAAAGTCTAGTTGTGATTATTGTATCCAGTTGAATGGTCTCAGCCACTTCAGCCTTATTATTCTAGCTTTTAATTTAACACTTCTCATTTTGATTCCGCACAAACATAAACTATGATCATTAGCAAAAAAAGTACATGTGACTACAAGATAAACTTTCTGAAGTATAACTTTCTATCGATTTATTGTTAATGAATAGTTACAATGGGATTATAAAATGACCAGAAGAAGCAACAATATATGCAAAACCATCACAGAGATATATTAGCTCGGGTCTCAATAGACAACAAGACCATTATTGGGCATGCTGCTTGGTTATTTTGCTCATTTAACACATGACATTGTTGAACTAATGTCTAATGATGCAAGTGACAGCCACGACTAACTGTTGAAGCTTTACCAATTATCATTGGCCCCCTTTCTAAAATCTGCCTCAGTGTCTCTACAATGGATTGAGCCACCACATTTTGTTAGAACACCGTGAGTACAAGAATGAACATATATAGGAAAAAAACTAACAAAAATGTAGTACCAAATTTCATAATATGGTATGTAAACAAATTCATTGATCACTAGTTCATTGCGCTTGCATCATAAGCAGGAGAGATTTAGAATGGCAGGGAAATTCTCCTTTGGCAGAGACCATATTCAAAAAATTTAGAAGTGCTCTGCCATAGGAGAATTGCGTTGTTATTCTCCTCTACCATATGCTACGTATTTGTTTTTAGATACACGTTTACTTGCTTGTGTTCTAGTGTTGTGTCCAACGGGTCTTATATAGAGGGTATACGATTTTATTTTGAAAATATGTTGTTGAAATGAATTGGTTTATCCTAGGTATGATGCCTTTGAGCTTTTGATTCATACTGAAAGTTTTGATCGTATAGTCCCCAATACCATATATGCTCTCTTGATGTCGTAAAGAAGTTCCTAATTGAGAAATAAATATGCCTTCGATCTTATCATATTTACAACCAACTTTTCATTACTTGGTGGTCACCTTAAACCTCGGTTTTCTGATTATTGCTACGTGACACACATCCCGTCATATCCGTGAGATTTTCTTTAAAAAAGATTAATGAAAACTTTGTTTTAAAGAACCGCTACTATTAAGAAGTTTTAAGAATCTTTTCTTTTCTTATCTAATGACCAGTTTTTCACAGAAAAATGCTTCTCTTTAGTTTCTATTCTGCAGAAAATCGTCGAGCTATAGCATTTATTTTATTTAGCCATATACGAAAGTATACTATCTATGTCTAAGGATCCTCTTAATGTTCCTGAAACCTATTAAACCTACTTGGAACAAAATTTGTACTACTAATACCTCCTAGTTCACGGATGTTCAATCCCTTGTAGTATGTGTGCTTTCGAGTACTAATAAAATTATCATTATCGGGGAGAGGTTAATTTGGTGGTACAAGGATTGCTCACATTCATCATTTTTAAGGTGTGCAGAAAAATTATTGAAACCTCATAACATGAGAAAACACTACACACTAATATGAGAAATCTACACTAATAAAGAACTCGCTGCAGCAACGCGTTCAATGTTGCTTTTTAGTTATTTTTCTATTACACCTTTTTAGTCATTATTTTCGGTCTTTATACGGTAATTTTTATTGGAAAATGGAAACTTATATCTTGTCACTATAGGTCTTCAAAAGCTTAATCTTCACATTTTGCTGACACAGATTTGTTGTAACTTTAGGGTGTTCAGGCTGTTATAGTTCCTAGATTTCTCGGTCAATATTGGTTAAAGAAAATTATATAGTCTTCAGAATGTTTAATTTATGGACACGATTAATTTTCTCATTCTATAGTTTAGGGTTAATGTGCTCAAGTTGTTTTGAGGCCTGAAATTTCAGCCGGTAGAGGTTCAAAAGGTTAATTAGAGTGACCATCTGACGTTAAACTTCGGGGGATTAGATCCCCATGTGTACTAACTTTTATTAGGGAAGTCTTTCACGATCCCCGTGTAGACTTACTTTTGTTTATACTTGTACAAAAACAGTAAGAAGATCTCCAAATTTTATTAGAGGAAGTCTTTCACACAAACCGTAAGAAGTGAAGAATAAGTAAACCAGTGAGGTCAAAGGTTGTTTCGAAAATAGTTAATGGTGCTACAGAAACCTCACAACCGGACCCTTTATATAGAGATGTTCTAGTAGCATCCCAGCGTAGTTTAACTAGTTAAGCTTATTTCATGTTTCTATATATAGCACAAAGCATCAACCCGAGTCATGATGAGCCAGTTACAAGAAATATATAGCCATATTATGGGGATATAACAGCCCTATTTGAAATTTTTATAGCATATTACGAAATAATGCTCATCTATAGACAGTAACCATAATACACTTTCGGCTGGCTCAAATTGGGAGAGAACGCGTTCAGCTCTACCATATGGAGCATTCTAGCGTAGTTTAGTTGTGATTATTGTATATCCATCTAAAACCAGGAAAAGCTTTCGTGTTTGACATGATTTATCAAGGCAGTGGGATAAATATATAGCAGTGGGAATAACGATAGGATAAGTATAAACACAAGACACGATATATATTAAAGTAATAAGTTTGATTCAACGTTAGGATCCTGTAAATCACAATGTAACCCAATATTCTTCAATATCAATAGATCCTGTTGTTTATCAGGAAGGGTTCAAACCCTATATCTTTTCTTTGTTCTTCCCTAAATTAATTCCTATCTTTATATATATGATTGTTAATGATTAGTTTGGTCGTTATCCGATCCTGGAAAATATGATTCAGACTTGTGTAACATTTTTATTCTAGTTTTTAATTTAGCATTTCTCAGGTATGTTATTCTGATTCCGCACAAACATAAATTATGATAATTAGCAAAAAAGTATAATGGAAAAATAAATTTCTAAAGTATAACTTTCTATCATCGATTTATTGTTAATGAATAGTTACAATGGGATTCTAAAATGACCAGAACAAGCAACAATATATGCAAAACCATCACAAAGATGATTTACTCGGGTGTCGATAGACAGCAAGAACCATTGGACATGTTGTTTGCTTGTTTAGCTCATTTAACACATGACATTGTTGAACTAATGTCTAATGATGTAAGCAGCAGCCAAGACTAATTTCTTTGGCTTTCACAATTACCATTGGCCACCCTTCTGAAATCTGCCTCTGCTCTACATAGAGCCACCACATTTTGTTAGTACAATTGTACTAGAATGAACGCCATAGAGAATAAACTAATAAAAATGTCGTACCTGGTTTCTTATTAGTATGTAAATAAATTCATTGATCACTAGTTCATTGCGCTTGCATCATAAGCGGGAGAGACTTAGATTGGTAGGGCAATTCTCCTTTGGCAAAGATAGTATTCCAAAATTTTAGAAGTGCTCAGCCATAGGAGAATTGCACTGTTATTCTCCTCAACCATATGCTATGTATTTGTTTTTGGATACTCGTTTACTTGCTTGTGTTCTAGTGTTGGGTCCAACGGGACTTATATAGAGGGTATACGAGTTTATCATGAAAATATGTTGTTGAAATGAATTGGTTTATCCTAGGTATGATGCCTTTGTGCTTTTGATTCACATTGAAATTTTTGATCGCATGGTCCCCAATACCATATATGCTCTCTTGATGTCGTAAAGAAGTTCATGTGACGTCCCTAATTGAGAAATAAATATGCCTTCGATTCTTATCATATTTACAACCAACTTTTCGTTACTTGTTGGTCGGCTTAACTGTCAATTTTCTAATTATTGCTACGTGACACACATCCCGTCATATACGTGAGATTATCTTTAAAAAGGAATAATGACAACTTTGGTTTTATAGAACACACAAAAAAATGCTTCTCTTTATTTTCTATTCTACAGAAAATCGTCAGAGCTTTAGCATTTATTTTGTTTAGCCATTTAAGAAAGTCTACTTTCTATCTCTAAGGGTCCTCTCAATATTCCTCAAACCTATTAAAACCTTCTTGGAATTTTGTAGTACTAAACCTCCTCTTTCGCTGATGTTCATTGCATTGTAGTATGCGTGCTTTCGGGTACTAATAAAATTATCATTATCGGGGAAAGATTAATTTGTTGGTACGGGGATTGCTCACTTTCATCATTTATTAAGGTAGACAATGGGCATAAAATATAATGAAACTTCATAAAATGAGAAAACACTACATATAATGAAGATTAGACCTTCTCTACACTAATATTAGAAATCTACTATAATAAAGAACTCGCTGCACCAACCCGTTCAATGTCGCTTTTTGGTTATTATTCTATTAAACCTTTTTAGTCATTATTTTCGGCCTCTATACGGTAGTTTTTTATTGGAAAATTTTAAACGTGATTCTTGTCTCTGTGTGTCTTCAAAAGCTTAATTTTCACAGTTTGCTGACACATATTTTCTTGTAACTTTAAGGTGTTCAGGCTGTTATAGTTCCTAGATCTTTCGGTCAAAGTTGGTTAAACAAATTTCACCTGCGTATTTCAGTCATTATATGGTGTTCAGAATATTTTTTAATTATTGAAACGATTATTCTTCTCGTTCTAGAGTTTAGGGTTAATGTGCTCAAGTTGTTTTAATGCCTGAAATTTCAGCCGGTAGAGGTTCAAAAGGTTAATTAGAGTTCTGCCATTAAATTTTGTGGGATTAGATCCCATGTATACTAACTTTTATTAGGGAAGTCTTTCACGATATGATGTTAAACTCCAGGCATGAGATCCCCATGTAGACATACTTTTGTTTATACTTGTAAAAAACCAGCAAGAAGATCAGTCTTTCACAAACATTAAGAAGAATAAGTAAACCAGTGAGGTCAAAGCTTGCTTCAAAAGTAGTAAATGGTGCTACAGAAACCTCACAACCAGACCTTTCTATAGAGAAGTTCTAGGAGTAAGTGAAGCCAAATTCAGATCTTAGCGGCCATGTTACAAATGTGGGATACAAGAGCTTATTAAACCTTTGGGCACCATGTTTTTATAGCACAAGAAATATATAGCCATATTATGGGGATATTATAGCCATATTTGACATTCTTTATAGCATATGCCGAAGGAATCTTGTCTAGAGACAGTGTCACACCCCAACATGGCGGAATATGGGGCATGGCATATGTATATATATCATCACAACAATAGCGTGTCCATAGAGAGAACTATATGAATTAGAAATGTCATAAAAGGTGACACAAATGTCATGACAATATCTCATCAATGCAGGAGTCTAGGTAAGTAGGTAACAGTCCTACCTCTTACCCAAGACAAACAAATAACACAAACAAATCAACATATAGGTTCATAGTATCACTTATTCAAAACACCGAGAAATAAACTAAGAAGGAACGGGGATCTCCTTCTAAATGCATTCCTACACGACTCCAATCCTAGCCACATATGTTCTCACGCTTAACCACTTTATCACCTGAAAGAGACACTAAAACACGTCAACATAATGTTGGTGAGAGTCATAGGTTTAGACTCCAACGCCAAAATCAAACAATAAGCTGTGAATAATAACCAAATGTAAGAACATATGGAAAATGTGATACAAACATGCATTAACAACTAATATTCAAGATCAATCATTCCAAACCAAATCTAAGGCTCCCAGCCTTACCAAACATCATGGTACCATAGGCGCCCATACACCTATGTACCAATCACAAGTCCCCGCCTTGTCACTATCCATTGGTCCCATAGATGCTCACACATCTATGTACCTCCCCAAGGCCTCGCCTTGTCATTATCCATTGGTCCCATAGATGCTCACACATCTATGTACCTCCCCAAGGCCCCGCCTTGTCAACATCCCCTTGGTACCAAGTCAAATCACAAAACAATCATGAATCATTTAGCAGTTAATCACATAAGTACACACAAGTCCATCACCAATCATAAAACATTCACAGCAACAATTTACAAAACCATAACAAGTGTCTCTTCCATCCCATCTGGAAGTCAAAATCATCAAAAAATATGGGACTATGAAACTCACCTGATTGAGCTTCTCCAAAAATCCGCGCACTAGCAAAAAGCTAACAAACAAAAGCACACAATCAAAACATGAACCAAACACTAAGATGGCTCATCAACCCATGATGGACATCTAACCTTCTCCCATATATATACCTTATTTATATGCTCTAAGCATCTCATTACACCCCTCTATAAATCCCTTAACTTAGTTTACTTCATAACCCGTCTTGTTAACATTTTACCCAAAACAGTCCTGGTTTTTAGGTCTCCAAACTTTAAGCCAAACGCCCACCTAACCATACCCATGATCTCTGTAAAGGATATCATGTGCCCTTACATATGTTAGCTAACTCCTCCCTTTTGCCCCAACCTTAAAGCTACTGTTAAGGCCCCGATATATATATATATATATATATATATATATATATATATATATATATATATATATATATATATATATATATATATATATATATATATATATATATATATATATATATATATATATATATATATATATATATATATATATATATATATATATATATATATATATATATATATATATATATATATATATATATATATATATATATATATATATATATATATATATACTTCTGCCTATCTGCATTTTACCGATTTTGAACATAAAAAAAGTTTGTTATGATTAGGGGGTCTTATCCTAACCCATTTGCTTAGCCCTCCTCCAGGCCTCTTAATTAATATATAAACCAACTCCCATGCTCATTAGAGGGCTCAAGTGTACTCCTAAGTACCCCAATCGCCTTAAAACACTAAATTAAACCCGACTGATTTCAAAACTGTTTTGACCTCCGACTGTTGTAACTTGTTTTTGACCCACTTCCCGACCTCTAATTTAGTTCTCGTTTCTTGAATTTGAAAGCCAACTCAATTACCTTTCTAGGGATACTTGGATCGAAAAATAAGATTTTGTAGAACTCTATATATGATCAAAACAATTGACCTAAAATTCTGTCCAGTTTTTAAAAACGAATTCAATTAAATTAACCTAATTAGTTACCCATAACTCCACTAATTACAAGCCCTAATTCACCTAATCATTATAATATCATTAATATACAGATTTTAATTTAAACCCTAACCTAAATCCATCATAAGATGATTGAGAAAGAATTAAAACACTTTAATTAAAAAGGGTTATAAAGATTTACCTTTAATTTATCAAAACCAAGATTTTTGGAAGAACCCTAATTTTTTTTGTAAAACCCACGTCGCCTTTTTTTTCTTGGAGAAAAATCTGTGTTTTTCTTTAGTAGCAATGTATTTATACCCTTTAAACAAGTCTTTTCCTAATTTAATACAAATTCTAATGGGCTTTTACCCATTCTCTTTTTTTCTTCAAACCGACCATACAAAAATATTTTCCAAAAATATTTTTTTTTTAAATTTCGTTTTTTATTATATTATTTCTTATTTATATTAATTTTTTATTTATTTATTAATCCATTAATTAATTAATTACACCTAAACCTTTTAACTAGTCAATTTTACGCGATTACCGTAAAATACGTAAAATATACAGTTTTATGAAAATTCTTAAAATATGAAATAAACTTTATAACTAGGTCATAAATGACTTAAAACCATCCCGTAAATTATTCATGTGACTAAATACCTCATCCGAGACCTCAAAATGCTAAACCCTAAATAGTAAAAATACAATTTACTATAATACTTATACGTATACGTAAAACACCAAAATAACACCATTTCATTTCACTGTCACTAATTTGTGAGCTCATGAACATGAAATGACCGTTCCTCGATTTACTGATGAGTACTTTATACCCATAAACGATATCCACTCCAACCTCGTTCACGCAAAATAACATGTAAACACGCAAATCACATAGTCACACATAAATTAACCTTAAAATAAGACCAAGTGACGAACCTCAAAACCACGGTTGTCACATCACTCCCTCCTAATAGAAATCTCGTCCCGAGATTTACTCCTTAGGATCGTCATTATCAATTAGCTGAGGATACTTTCTCCTCATAAATCCTTCCCGTTCCTACGTGAACTCTAGTCCACGTTCCAAATTCCATCTACCCATAACTACGGTATATTACCCTTTTTATCCAACGTCCTAACTTCACGGCCCAAAATCTCTATCGGCTCTTCGATAAAACGAAGACTCGTTTCCATACTAATATCATCTAACGGTACTTGCAAGTCAGTTCTTGCTAAGCATTTCCTCAAGTTTGATACATGAAATACGTCATGCACACTACTTAATTCCTCCGGTAATCTCAACCTATACGCCACTAGCCCAATCCTTTCAAGGATTTCAAATGGACGCACAAATCTAGGTGCTAACTTCCCTTTTCTTTCCAAACCGCATCACCCCTTTCCATGGTGAAACCTTTAGCATAACTTTATCTCAAATCTCAACGGCTTACGCCTCTTGTCCGCATAGCTCTCTTGTCGGTTCTTTGCTATTTTCAACCTCTACTTAGTCACTGTCACCACCTCCATAGTTTTCCGATCCACCTCCGGTCCAATACGTTGGCCGCTTCTAACTTCATCCTACTGTAACGATGATCCACCTCATCTCCTATGAATTAACTCCAGCAGTTTCTACTAAAATTCCTATCACCATACCTAACGGCTTCTATCCTCTACGGATTTTCCATCATTCGGAAGTTCTCCCAACCTTAAACACATCCAATGGTATATGCAGGATTGCATAACCAAAAGCTTCCCATAATATTCACAAGAAACATGTCATAACCACCACCTCATCCTTGCTTTCCCATGCTCGGCACCAAGTAACTAACCATCCTTCATACTAACATGTGTTACACCTTTTCTCTAGGTGGACGTTCCATTGTTCGTGACTACTAACCTCTTGCTCTAACGGTTTCTCTTCAATATCACCCCACTATCTTCACAACCTCTTGCTCCCTCGAATCATTCTTCCTCCATACTACTTTTTGCTTGTCTCTCCACAATCTTAATTTCCATACCATCTTATATCCCGTCTTCAGCCTATAATTTAGGTGTTTCCTCCTTTATTCCTTACATCCTCGTCAATGGGGAATATGCCCCTCTCACCGGTGACTCTCTCTTTGTAGGAGAATTCTTCCTAATATAATGCGTTCTCCAACTATCTCCAAATCTCACGCCAATGCTCTAGGCGTCTTTCTCAATTACCCCTATAGTATGCTCATACCAAACATTAGTCTATCAACGGTATACTACGCTTGCTTCACATCGTTTCTTCCCTTGCCATAATCCTTCATAAGGCATTCCATACATATTAGGCTAACTTTTACGCAAAACCCTCTATTCCATCACATCTGTACGCAATCCTTCCAACTTCTCAACTACGTAACTTCTCATTCCTCTTGAAATATGAGATGAATTAGTCAGTCTATCGACTATCACCCAACTCTCGTCGTACTTATTCCTCCACCCCATTATGTATCCCTTTCACCAACTTCGTCCTTACATCGCCCTTTCTAAGCTACTCATATCTATGTAGGAAGTATAGTCTACGTCCCTTTTCTCCATATGATTGTCCAAGCCACGCAACATACATGTTGACGCGTTCTCTGCTTTAGAAAACTCAACTCGTGCAACCTACATCCTTCATCCAAACCACCCTAATACTTCATCCATATAGTTCAAGTTCGTCTCAGCTTCACTTCATTCTTCTTATTCCATGTCTCATCAACCATGCTTGCCTTTCCCAGATGGTACATGGCCTTGCAATTTTCTTTCATCACTTAACTCCACCCATCACCTTTTCCAAATGTTCAATCAAGATGATTAAATATGTGTTGGAGACGTTCATGATCTGTATAGATCATTCTCTACGTCTCGTACCCCAAATGCCTCTAGCATTCTAGGCAGATATAACAATCCAGCTCCACTAACTAAGTCTATCTAGTTCTTCCAAATATTTAGTTCCCACAACGTATAAACAACCGCCTTTCTTTGTCGTTCTCGTATACATCCAAATCCTTGCTCCACGTATCGTCATGCTTCGCGAATTCATCCAGTCCTTCCGATAATTCCAAAATCGGCTCATTATCCAATCCACCTATTCAGCCTCCAAAACGCTTCCTCATCCTTCTTTACCTCGCCCCTTGTTAGTTCCATGATATACCATCATCTCTAACTACTCATCCTGGTCAACTTAATCCTAAAACTCACACTTGAAAATCTCACGTATAATTCCCTTTCATAACAACTCCAAAACCAACTCATAATTCGCCTCACTCTCCTTCTTAGACTTTGAGTAGATCAAGATGTCGTCGATACTCCCGATGACAACTCGTTTATATACGTTCATGCACACTCGGTTCATTGACTCCATGAAAACCGCTAGTGCTCTGGCGAAGCTAAATGCATAACCGTAACCCAAAGCGTTCATACAACATCCTTAGCAGTTTTCAACTACGTCCTACTTGCACCCTCTCTTAGTGGCAATACGAATAAATTCCTACCTCGTTCTACTCGCAAAATTCTACACGCATTCTAAAAGACCAATACTTCCTCTTATCATACCATTCAACCGCTTTCCACATCCAATCTACTACTAAGCAACTCAACTTTTATCTTGCATTCCTTGCTATTTCTAACAACTCCTGTTTTTAAATCATTCCATCAACGATTGCCTTGGAAAGGCACTAACTACAACTCCTCTCACTTCTCCTACTTGTTCTATTCATGGTTCTACCTCACAGTAATAGGTAAACCTACTAAATCTCAGGAAATTTTTGGAAAATTTACATGCCTTACGAACAATCATAAATACCTTTGAGGTATTATATCCCCTTTCAACACTCTCTATGGCGCGTTACTTGTGCCAATATCCATACATTATACAAATCTCCATTCATCTCCCTTGCTACTCCTAAGAGACCTCATGACCACATTAGTTCGTCTACGAACTTCTAGCTCTTTCCTCCCCACTAAAGGCATTCCGACCATTCTCTCATGGCCACCTACTCAATCGTGTAGGTGCGACCAAGTCTTTCATATGACTACCTCAACTTTTCATTACCGATTTTGAACATAGAAAACGTTTGTTATGATTAGGGGGTCTTATCCTAACCCATTTGCTTATCCCTCCTCCAGGCCTCTTACTTAACATATAAACCAACTCCCATGCTCATTAGAGGGCTCAAGTGTACCCCTAAGTACCCCAATCACCTTAAAACATTAAATTAAACCCGACTGATTTCAAAACTGTTTTGACCTCCGACTGTTGTAACCTGTTTTTGACCCACTTCCCGACCTCCAATTTAGTTCTAGTTTCTTGCATTTGAAAGCCTACTCAATTTCCTTTCCAGGGATACTTGAATCGCAAAATAAGAGTTTGTAGAACTCTATATATAATCAAAACAATTGACCTAAAATTCTGCCCAGTTTTTAAAAACGAATTCAATTAAATTAACCTAATTAATTACCCATAACTCCACTAATTACAAGCCCTAATTCACCTAATCATTATAATATCATTAATATACAGATTTTAATTTAAACCCTAACCTAAATCCATCATAAGATGATTGAGAAAGAATTAAAACACTTTAATTAAAAAGGGTTATAAAGATTTACCTTTAATTTATCAAAACCAAGATTTTTGGAAGAACCCTAATTTTTTTTGTAAAACCCACGTTGCCTTGTTTTTTCTTGGAGAAAAATCTGTGTTTTTCTTTAGTAGCAATGTATTTATACCCTTTAAACAAGTCTTTTCCTAATTTAATACAAATTCTAATGGGCTTTTACCCATTATCTTTTTTTTCTTTAAACCGACCATACAAAAATATTTTCCAAATTTTTTTATTTTTTTAAATTTCGTTTTTTATTATATTATTTCTTATTTATATTAATTTTTTATTTTTTTATTTATCCATTAATTAATTAATTACACCTAAACCTTTTAACTAGTCAATTTTACGCGATTACCGTAAAATACGTAAAATATATAGTTTTATGAAAATTCTTAAAATATGAAATAAACTTTATAACTAGGTCATAAATGAATTAAAACCATCCCGTAAATTATTCATGTGACTAAATACCTCATTCGAGACCTCAAAATGCTAAACCCTAAATAGTAAAAATACAATCTACTATAATACTTATACGTATACGTAAAACACCAAAATAACACCATTTCATTTCATTGTCACTAATTTGTGAGCTCATGAACATGAAATAACCGTTCCTCGATTTACTTATGAGTACTTTATACCCATAAACGATATCCACTCCAACCTCGTTCACGCAAAATAACATGTAAACACGCAAATCACATAGTCACACATAAATTAACCTTAAAATAAGACCAAGCGACGAACCTCAAAACCACGGTTGTCACAGACACTAACCACAATACACTTTGGGCTGGCTCAAATTGTCAGAACGTTAACGCATATATAATTTCAGCTCTACCATATGGAGAATCCCAACTTAGTTTAGTTGTGATTATTGTATCCAGTTGAATTGAACAACTTTAAACTTTTTTCTAGTTTTTAATTTAACATTTCTCAGATATGTTATTGTGATTCCGCACAAACATAAATTATGATAATTAGCAAAAAATTATATATAACTGGAAAAATAAAGTTTCTGAAGTATAACTTTCTATTGAATTATTGTTAATGAATAGTTACAATGGGATTATAAAACAACCAGAACAAACAATAATATATGCAAAACCATCACAAAGATGATTTAGCTCGCGTCTCAATAGACAGCAAGAACCATTGGGCATGCTGCTTGCTTATTTAGCTCATTCAACACATGACATTTTTGAACTAATGTCTAATGATGTAAGCAGCAGCCACGACTAATTTCTTTGGCTTTCACAATTACCATTGGCCGCGCATTTCTGAAATCTACCTCTGCACTACATAGAGCCACCACATTTTGTGAGAGCATGAGTACAAGAATGAGTGTAACAGAAAAGAAATTAACAAATATATGGTACCTTGTTTCTTATTATGGTATGCAAATGAATTCATTGATCACTAGTTTATTGCACTTGCATCATAAGCGGGAGAGATTTAGAATGGCAGGGCAATTCTCCTTTATAGGAGAATTGCCCTGCCATTCTAAATCTCTCCCGCTTATGATGCAAGCGCAATGAGCTAGTGATCAATGAATTCTTACATACTATAATAAGAAACCAGGTACGATATTTTTGTTAGTTCTTTTATATTACGCTCATTCATGTACTCATGCTCTAACAAAATGTGGTGTGTAGTGCAGAGGCAGGTCATTTCAGAAGGGCGGCCAATGGTAATTGTAAAGCCAAAGAAATTAGACATTAGTTCAACAATGTCATGTTTTAGATGAGCTGAATAAGCAAGCAGCATGCCCAATGGGTTTGCATAGTTCTGGTCATTTTAAAATACCATTGAACTATTCATTAACAATAATCGATAGAAAGTTATACTTCAAAAAGTTTATTTTTTCAGTTATATATACTATATTGCTAATTATCATAATTTATATCAGAATACATATCGAGAAATGTTAAATTAAAACTAGAATAAAAAGGCTAAAGTGGTTGAGACAATTCAGCTGGATACAATAATCACAACTAAACTAGGCTCGGATGCTCCATATGGTAGAGCTGAAATTATATACCCGTTCTCTCACAATTTGAGCCAGCCAAAAATGTATTGTGGTTACCGTCTATAGATGAGCATTCCTTGGGTATATGCTATAAAAATGTCAAAGAAGAATTGCACTGTTATTCTCCTCTACCATATTGTAAAACCCGTAAAAATAAGGTCATAATTTAATTCTACTTTCAATTATTTTGAAGTATTTTATAACGTTAAATACTATTATGCTTAACGGTTTAAGTTGAAACCGATATTGAATATTATATTTTGATATTTTGATGAGTAACGAGGACAACTAGTGATCGCGATACCGACGGATGCCAAAAATTTTATATTTTATTATCAATCGTTTCCATATTTAATACTTTCGACGATATCGTTTTAATTACGTATCGAGTCGTTATATTATTATTTTTCGTGTGCGTTTAAACTTTTTAGTATTTTTACGAAACCCGAGTCTCGTAAATATTTCAAAATTTACAATTTACATTTTCTACCCTTTCAAACTATTTTATTACATTTTGGACCAAAACTATCACAAATTGGCAAAAACTACCCTAACCTTACACTATATATAATATTTCCACTAACACCATTTCATTTAAAATTCATTACAATAAAAACCACCACTTCTTCTTCCTCTCTCCTTTTTCTCCAAAAACCATACACCCCTTTAAACATATACATCAAAATTTTCCATTATCTAGCTTGATTCTTCCAAAACAAAGACTAGTCCCATTCCTAATTTTTCAAGGGGATTCTTTTGGTACTAATTTCATCAACATGCATGAACTTTGAAATTTTGATCAAGAATCTTGGTGAGTAAAGTTGTTAGATGATGTTGCATGTGATTATCTAGTGATAATCATGTGTAGATCATGCTATTTTTTTAAAGAAAATATATTTTTGATTTTGGGTTTTTGATTTTGATGATGATACAAGTGTTAGGATTAGGTTGTGATGATATTAGGATGTTAGAATGATGATAAAAGTTGTTGGTTTTGATCAAAAACTTGATTTTGTATGGTTTTTAAATGGCCAATTTTAGGCAGTAGGTTTAGAGGCAGTTTCGGAAATCTTAAGTCTGAAAATGGGTTGATATTATGGGATTATGTTGTAGAGAATTTCGTTAGCTTCGATTTGATATAAAGTAGGCCTTTCAACTCCAAACGAGGTGGAAGATACACTAGTTTGATTTTCGTGTACCGGGAGACGAGTGTCGACACAATCCGAAAATTGTTGTCGATATTTGGATCGAATCTCGGGGACAATAAAATGAGTATCAAAATGATTCAAGGGCTGTTCTCAGGCTCCAAGTTTAGCATTCTGAGTCTATTTTTAGAATCAATTGGCGGTTTTATAAATGGAGTTGTTTAGGATGGTCAAAATGGTTTCGTAAGTCAAGGTCGCTAAACTGTCCGGATTTTGTGATTCAAAGATGAGTCGGGCAGGGAACTTTAGAAGTAAAATCTTTTAATGGGCTCTTGGGAGGACTTTCTACATATAGTAAGTGAGTTCTCTGAGTAGTATCATAAAAAGTTGATATGTTTAAGTATGGGAAAACGGCTTGGACATTCGGTATGTTCCGGCAGATTTTTATTAAAGGCATAGAACAATAAAATGAATATATAGGAGAGTGTAATAGTATCACTTGTATCGCTTTCTCTCGAGTTTGTCGTGATTTTATGAGTCGAGTTTTATATTCTTATGTATGGTTTATTTCTCGAGTCTATTATTAATGAACACACCTCATTTGATAGGTTGCGGTTCTCGTGTTTGAAAGGCATCATCTATCGTCGGCGATCGTCTCATTACCACTATTGGCTAAGGTGAGTCTATAGCCTCGCTTTATACTAGTTATTAAATGATTTTAAACCCGCGAGGGGGAATACATGTTTTATAAACTTAGAACACAAGATTTCTATGGTATGCTTTGTCCCTCTATGAATGGACCCGTGGTTGCCTTTAAATTGCATTAAGTGATTGCCTTTGTTAAAACCTCAATTATGGACCGTTAATTAACCTATGATGGGTTAACCGCTAGTACAATTAATAGATCTATGGGGGAAGCCGCCCCGGTTCAGTTTTTGTGGAATTGTCATAGAAGCTTAGGCCCGACCTCCACACTGTTTGAGCATATTGTATTGAGAAGTCAGGTATACGGCAATGTACCAATAATCTGGAGGTAACCGACAATTAATAAATCTCTCGTCTTATTAGACTGATATGGGAGTGTCTAAGGGCTCGGTTCCATGAGCTTATTGCAATTTATGCTATATACAATTATCATTGTTGATGCAAATTATTATTTGATGCTTATAAGCATGCCACAAACTTATAATCTTTGCTTGTGTTCAAATTGATTTCATAAACCTATAGATTCACTCGGCATTTTGCCTGATGTTTTACTCACATGTATTTCAGGTAATCAGGAAGGGTGAAGCTTGGAAGCCACGGGAATGAATGTTGTGCACTACTTTGCAATATAAAATCTTTGAATATTTGTCGTTCCTTTTGTTCAAAACAATTTAAATCTTTTGTTTTGGTTGTACTTTGGTTACGATGTCTTGGGACTGCGCTACTTTGACAAATGTTTTAGGAACGATAAATCTAAAACGTCTCTTTTCGAGTCGTTCTTTATAAATTATGTGTTGTTGTATCATTGTTTAGCACCCAAAGATGTATTCCGCTGCGTGTAAATTTGGGTGTGTTAAAGATTGGTACCAGAGCCATGAGTTATAGAGAACTAGGTCTTTTTCTAAAAACCTAAACTATAACTGTCGGTTTTATTTTTTTCAAAGAGTCGGTGCACATGATTTCGCGTGACTTCAGGTTCAAGCTACTTCTGGGATTACAACTTTAGTATACATTATTATGTATGCCTTATTGCTAAGTATTTCTAAATAAATACTATAATCCTTTATCGATATATATATTGATATCGTTAAACTTTTCGATAAGAGTTATCATTTATTAATGATTTACTTAAATAAATTTTTGGAATTTTTCCTGCAATTATTTTGAAGGATTCTCTACATTTATTTAAATTATTGGAAATTATCATATTTCATTTTGTTATGACCTTACATAACTTCATCTACGCGCATTACTTTCATTGTTTAACCCTTTGTGATATCTATATAGATATTCAAATCGTCTTCCGGCTATTTGTGCTTGGACGTCTTTTAACGTAATCTCTAGACCATTGTGTAGCTCAATGTGTCCTTGGAATAGACTAACCGCTATCGTGTGAGTCATACATTTTGAAACATTTCTTAAAATAGTGTTGAATAATACCATAGTTTTTCATAATATTTTGTTGATTTTTATTATCGTTTTACACGACATGCGAAGATTTAATTCGTTGACACTTATATGTATCGACTCCGAAGTGTATTTTTCACTTATATCTCGGTAACGTCATCGTTATTTTATAAATCATCGTCTAGATTATGGCACTAGAATTGGAATACGATTTTACTTATATAAAATTGTATCATTTGTTTTTCATTAACCTTCTCGCTCCCGGAGTGCAGCATGTTAATGTTCCATTCTTTTCTTGTTATGTTTTGTGTTTTTGACAATTGTGGCACCAAGGAGATTTGCCTACATTGCATTTTGAAATCTAAATTACGAACGTCTTTCACCGTTTTGCTTCATAAAATTCGTGTTGAATACCTTGAAGCATTTTCTGTCATTCATCATGCTATATTTTATTTGATGCTCATTTCGAGATTTATTTTTCGTTGTTATAAAATCCACAAGACATGTGTGTATATATGTATATATTTTGAGCCGTTAAGAAGTGTCGAAAAATACACTTTATGCAGAAACTGTAGGTGCAGTATAAACAGGTCAAAACTTAAAAGTAAAACCTACGTTTTTAAAATAAATTAGTTAAACCTGCACAGAACTTGCAGGGGTATTTTGGTCATTTTAAATTGGTTTTCAGGTCTCGGGTAAAACTAGAAAGTCGTCTGAAACGTCGTTTTGAATCAAAATGCTTTAGACTCTGAGTCTTGGAGATGTCGTTTATCGGGTCAATTAATCGGCTCATATTTAAAAGTTAAATCTGATAGAAAATTCAGAACATGAGTTTTAAATGTTTCTAAGCTGTTTTGATTTCATTTGAGATCGTAAAATTTTAACAAATATTATTTTACAACTAACGAATACTAGTTGCATGTGAAAATATTTAAAAATAGAAACAGTACAGGATTAGCAATTACCGGATTAATGGTGTAATTTAAAAACGAATAACATACTTTCTTAAAAGCATGTTGTGTCGAGTATCTTACAAAGAATACACATGTGGATTGTTTTATTCTTTTCATATATATGACTCATTTATCATTCGATGTTATTTTATTTTCGTTTTCTTCTAACATTCCACTGATTTGAGTTGAGTTTTGAAGTTTTGCCTTCACAATCTTCGTCGACATTCTTATCGCGTGTCTCATGGCGTTTCCGTCTAAACCTTATAACCTTTTGAAACATTAACAACTTGTAACCATTTCATTGATTGCTTTATGAGCTACTATTTGCTACTTTTTGCAAACCTTTGGCTACTTTATACGTTGTCATAATGTCATATTATAAATAAATCTGATATTGTTTTACGATTATTTTCACCAATTATTTTTACTTTGGTCTTATAAAATACTTTTCGTAAGATTAAAAGTTGCTTATTAAGTATCTCACAAATTACTTGTATCCTATAAATTTATAAAGTATTTTTAAATTCCATTTTACAAATGGCATGGTTTATATAAACATAAGAAACGTAATACTTTTCGACGAAACTGAGCACTGCATTGCTATTCCTAAATTATACATGGCCTGATCACCTATGTCTAATTTAGAAGGAGCCATGCTAGGCTGAATAGTAGTCCACTTAAAAATCTTGAAAATAATCAACTTTTTACTTGTATTTATGATAAAGATAAATAAAATGAAATAAAATGAAAAGTAGTTTTAAAAACCTTTATATTTCATGCAAGTAGCGCAATTTCTATGCATCTGCATAAGTTTTCTTACCTTTTCTTAAACGAATTACGCGCTCACGAATACGTTTTTACTCGACAATCTTTTTTCCACTTGTTACTTCATTTTGTCTTATAACTGATTTCTTTTGACCGTTCGTTTAATTACTGACTGTTGATAAATGACTTGAAAGTCTCGATGTTTTATCCTTCCTTCTCGTCCAATCTTCTTTATGCGACTGGGTAGATCTTTGGAATGTCTCCGCACGTGAATAATGAATTATCACTAGAGTGATTTCCGTATATCCGGGATGACGTCCGTCACTCTCGTTTGTCTTGAAATCCACCCTTGTGAACCGTGCTTTGACTTCTCCCTTTAAACACTAACATCGTTCATTTGATTTGTTTTAATTACAAGTGATTATTAGGAATTTCCTTTTATTAAAATTTTTGTATGGATCTTATTTTCGATCGTGTAACGACCACCGCTAAGTTAACGAGCTGATATTGGTGAACCATCAACCGCACTAACCAAATTTGACAACTTGTTTAATCTATTATTTCTTATCGTCTTACCATCAACGCCTTTATCTTATTATTCTCTTTAAGAATTCATACGACATTTGCTTCGTCCCCTTTTGTACCGTTTATTTCGTACTGATTGTTGACTATTATTTCAATTCGTATTCGTTTATTATCTTGTCACATTTTGAAACCCGAATATATCCCATGTTTATTTTGAAATAATAAACACCTTTATGTATTTCTACAACGTATTATAAAATTTTCATGGAACTTTTATATATTTTTCTAATGATTTTCAATTATCGAAATAACTACCATAAGAAAAAGGTCAAATTTATACATCATATTTTGTATAACTAAAACTAATGTTTAAAATGAAATTATGCTCTATCTTTTGAACTAATTGACTTATCATACTTTACTTTTAATGTAATGAAATTACCGGTTTAATTTATATTCCTAACAATGATTTAATTTGGAAATTATATTTTCTAATTGTAACCATCAATACGAATTTAATTAATAAATTCATGTCATTGTTTCAAAGTTTCTTAAGACAACCAAAATAAATTATGAATCTATTTAACTTCTATTTTTAATATATCATCTTTATCAAGAAAGTACCTCAATTGAGTCTTAAGGTAATACCAAATCCGGGACGGATAATTGTGACAAACGTTATTTTAGTATTAATATTTAATTTATTCTTCGCTCTCATTTTTCTAGTATTGTGATTTATTATATTTTACGGTTACGTGAGTCTAGATCCCTTGTCGATCGTCAACCTTAAATCATTTTACCACATCTTGTTCGTTTATGCGTTTATTGAAGTCATTTTTATCTCGTTCTGTTCCTCGTATTGAAGATTACTATTTTATTCTGAGTTTAAAATGAATCTCGGGAAGTAGTGTACAAGAAGAAACGATAAGTGTCACCAGGATTTATGCGTGTACTAGTGGAATGATTGAGGACCGAATCTCTTAATGAATGGAGTTAATAAATTCGTTACAACCTCGAGGAGTATGTTGAAGCCGACACCGCAAGTGGAAACACTCTTGAGATCAAGTAGTTATTATCAAGGGTTCTTTCAAGGTTTTCTCGATAATTAACGGTGGAGATCTATACTCGATGTTTATGTTCGACCTTTTCTTTTATGTACTTAATGATGTGTGATCTAGTCAATTGATCGTAAGTTGTGAGAACTTGAGACGGCATCATCCGATGACGTCCGATTATGTTGAACACATATTATGAAATATCATTTTGACTTTCAACAACAATGTTTATTGAGACTTTAATGCGCGTTGGCGAAAGTGAGATGGTGTCTTTGTATTATCTTTTGAGTAGGGACCCGCGTGTGAGCACCCTCCGACGACGAAAATGTTTTCTTGTTAGTTCTTTTTGATGTGTGTCCATGGCTATCCGGCCGATGGATATCCTTTAATTTGCAACCTTCCCTTTTAACTGGACTTACCCGAGAATCTTGTCATTTATTCTCGTCGTCGAATGAGCTTCGTGTGATTCATAAAATTTTCATGTGTCGATCTTGACGGGTGACTTGTGGATAAAGATTTATTTATTCCTTTTTGGTGAGATACAACTTGACGACAAGTTGCGTTTTGTAAAAGAACCAATGGAGATCGTGGATCGAGATTCACGTAGGAACGTGAAGACTTCTTTATAAGGAATTCCCTCCTCCTTCCGGGTAGTGAACAACTCGTGTATGAGGCGAGTTGAGCGCCGGGACGTCGCTCCCTTAAGGTGGTGAGAATGTAAAACCCGTAAAAATAAGGTCATAATTTAATTCTACTTTTAATTATTTTGAAGTATTTTATAACGTTAAATACTATTATGCTTAACGGTTTAAGTTGAAACCGATATTGAATATTATATTTTGATATTTTGATGAGTAACGAGGACAACTAGTGATCGCGATACCGACGGATGCCAAAAATTTTATATTTTATTATCAATCGTTTCCATATTTAATACTTTCGACGATATCGTTTTAATTACGTATCGAGTCGTTATATTATTATTTTTCGTGTGCGTTTAAACTTTTTAGTATTTTTACGAAACCCGAGTCTCGTAAATATTTCAAAATTTACAATTTACATTTTCTACCCTTTCAAACTATTTTATTACATTTTGGACCAAAACTATCACAAATTGGCAAAAACTACCCTAACCTTACACTATATATAATATTTCCACTAACACCATTTCATTTAAAATTCATTACAATAAAAACCACCACTTCTTCTTCCTCTCTCCTTTTTCTCCAAAAACCATACACCCCTTTAAACATATACATCAAAATTTTCCATTATCTAGCTTGATTCTTCCAAAACAAAGACTAGTCCTATTCCTAATTTTTCAAGGGGATTCTTTTGGTACTAATTTCATCAACATGCATGAACTTTGAAATTTTGATCAAGAATCTTGGTGAGTAAAGTTGTTAGATGATGTTGCATGTGATTATCTAGTGATAATCATGTGTAGATCATGCTATTTTTTTAAAGAAAATATATTTTTGATTTTGGGTTTTTGATTTTGATGATGATACAAGTGTTAGGATTAGGTTGTGATGATATTAGGATGTTAGAATGATGATAAAAGTTGTTGGTTTTGATCAAAAACTTGATTTTGTATGGTTTTTAAATGGCCAATTTTAGGCAGTAGGTTTAGAGGCAGTTTCGGAAATCTTAAGTCTGAAAATGGGTTGATATTATGGGATTATGTTGTAGAGAATTTCGTTAGCTTCGATTTGATATAAAGTAGGCCTTCCAACTCCAAACGAGGTGGAAGATACACTAGTTTGATTTTCGTGTACCGGGAGACGAGTGTCGACACAATCCGAAAATTGTTGTCGATATTTGGATCGAATCTCGGGGACAATAAAATGAGTATCAAAATGATTCAAGGGCTGTTCTCAGGCTCCAAGTTTAGCATTCTGAGTCTATTTTTAGAATCAATTGGCGGTTTTATAAATGGAGTTGTTTAGGATGGTCAAAATGGTTTCGTAAGTCAAGGTCGCTAAACTGTCCGGATTTTGTGATTCAAAGATGAGTCGGGCAGGGAACTTTAGAAGTAAAATCTTTTAATGGGCTCTTGGGAGGACTTTCTACATATAGTAAGTGAGTTCTCTGAGTAGTATCATAAAAAGTTGATATGTTTAAGTATGGGAAAACGGCTTGGACATTCGGTATGTTCCGGCAGATTTTTATTAAAGGCATAGAACAATAAAATGAATATATAGGAGAGTGTAATAGTATCACTTGTATCGCTTTCTCTCGAGTTTGTCATGATTTTATGAGTCGAGTTTTATATTCTTATGTATGGTTTATTTCTCGAGTCTATTATTAATGAACACACCTCATTTGATAGGTTGCGGTTCTCGTGTTTGAAAGGCATCATCTATCGTCGGCGATCGTCTCATTACCACTATTGGCTAAGGTGAGTCTATAGCCTCGCTTTATACTAGTTATTAAATGATTTTAAACCCGCGAGGGGGAATACATGTTTTATAAACTTAGAACACAAGATTTCTATGGTATGCTTTGTCCCTCTATGAATGGACCCGTGGTTGCCTTTAAATTGCATTAAGTGATTGCCTTTGTTAAAACCTCAATTATGGACCGTTAATTAACCTATGATGGGTTAACCGCTAGTACAATTAATAGATCTATGGGGGAAGCCGCCCCGGTTCAGTTTTTGTGGAATTGTCATAGAAGCTTAGGCCCGACCTCCACACTGTTTGAGCATATTGTATTGAGAAGTCAGGTATACGGCAATGTACCAATAATCTGGAGGTAACCGACAATTAATAAATCTCTCGTCTTATTAGACTGATATGGGAGTGTCTAAGGGCTCGGTTCCATGAGCTTATTGCAATTTATGCTATATACAATTATCATTGTTGATGCAAATTATTATTTGATGCTTATAAGCATGCCACAAACTTATAATCTTTGCTTGTGTTCAAATTGATTTCATAAACCTATAGATTCACTCGGCATTTTGCCTGATGTTTTACTCACATGTATTTCAGGTAATCAGGAAGGGTGAAGCTTGGAAGCCACGGGAATGAATGTTGTGCACTACTTTGCAATATAAAATCTTTGAATATTTGTCGTTCCTTTTGTTCAAAACAATTTAAATCTTTTGTTTTGGTTGTACTTTGGTTACGATGTCTTGGGACTGCGCTACTTTGACAAATGTTTTAGGAACGATAAATCTAAAACGTCTCTTTTCGAGTCGTTCTTTATAAATTATGTGTTGTTGTATCATTGTTTAGCACCCAAAGATGTATTCCGCTGCGTGTAAATTTGGGTGTGTTAAACATATGCTATGTATTTGTTTTTCGATACTCGTTTACTTGCTTGTGTTCCAGTGTTGTTGTCCAACGGGCCTTATATAGAGGATATACGAGTTTAGTTTGAAAATATGCTATTGAAATGAATTGGTTTATCCTAGGTACGATACCTTTGTGCTTTTGATTCACATTGAAATTTGGATCGCATGGTCCCCAGTACCATATATACTCTCTTGATGTAATAAAGAAGTTCCTATTTCTGTAGATGTAGCCTTTGATTCTTAGCATAGTTACAACCAACTTTTCATTACTTGGTGGTCGGCTTAACTGTTAATTCTCTGATTATTGCTACGTGACTCGTCATATTGGTGAAATTTTCTTTAAAAAGGAATAATGACAACATTGGTTTTAAAGAACCACTATTGAGAAGTTTTAAGAATCTTTGCTTTTCTTATCTAATTACCAGTTTTTTACAGCAAAGTGCTTCTCTTTAGTTTCTATTTTGCAGAAACTCGTCAAAACTTTAGCAGTTACTTTCTTTAGCCGTTTAAGAAAGTCTACTTTCTATCTCTAAGGATCCTCTCGATATTCCTCAAATTAACCTATTAAACCTACTTGGAACAGATTTTGTAGTACTAATTACCTCCTCTTTCGCCGATGTTCACTGCATTGTAGTATGCATGCTTTCGGGTACTAATAAAATTATCGGGCAGAGGTTATTTTGGTGGTACAACGATCGCTCACATTCTTCATTTTTTAAGGTAGAGAATGGGCAGAAAAATTAATGAAACTTCATAACATGAGAAAACACTACATAATTAGACCTTCTCTGCAGTAATATGAGAAATCTACACTAATAAAGAACTTGTTGCAGCAACGCGTTGATACCTTTTGTGTTAATCTTTAATCGACAGGTCTCTACACAAAAGACTGACATATTCTTTATATAAAAGTTGACAAAAAATGTACTCTTTATACACTAAATTCAAGCATATATAAAACATCCTGATTCCTGTAGGCTGTAGCTATTGGCCTTTCAAATTATGAAATAATGTTTTCTTTGGGAGTTGACCAAAGGGAATTTGAAACGTAAATTGTTCATTGGATATTCGGCCTTTGGGGGCCTAAACTTCAACGAGATTGGGCTTTTACTATATCCGATATCTGGGCCTCAAATTTTGCTCAAAATTGCTTATAGGAAATTTAGAAAATGTTTGTTTATGTAACATTAAAGTGAACGGGAAAAAAACAATTGGAATATGATATTCATTTCTAGTTTCTTATACGCTTGATCATGATAATGAACAATGCAAAAAATTAAGTGAAAGAAGTAGCGCTTTAGGTTTGTCATATTTTCGTGGTTAGGAAAATAAGTATGAATATGAAAGTAAAAGTATATAGCGTGTTGGATTAGTTAAACTTCCAAGTTATTAATATTTCCTATTCTACAAGGACCTTTCATATACAACTTATAGCTCTTTGTTAGTTTGGTGTTGTTTCTAGCAGGTCTATATCTCGAGGGACTTAAAGAGTATCTTGGTTGCTTATAATTGGATGGTGTTACCGTTAGGGAAAATAACAACAAGATCTTATCCATCTCAATACTCTATGTGTTGTGTATGCAAAGGAGGATCTTATCTTATTCTTTGACATGCTCTCTATGTGGAAAAAGATTTGTGTTCGTTTGAGTTGATGCTTTTAGCATCAATGTCATCTTATTCATCTCTTATACCAATAGTTGAGATTCTTCTCACTATTAAGGATGTTTCTCTTTTCTGGTTTGAGTGTTTGAGTGATGATGTAAGTGAGAGAAATTGCATCAACCTAGTTGGGACAATTTCACTATTTCCTTTGTATTGTTGGTTAGCACTCGTTTGAGGACTAACCTTTTATTTTGAATCTTGCACTTTGAATCTTCAATTGATATCACTATGGGGTCGATGGTTGAGTGATAGTTTCTGATATTCGTGTTGAGTGTTTACCATTTTAACATGATATCAGAGCCCATGGTTCTCGATCTAGCTCCTTCATATGTGATTGGTGGTTGTTCCTAGAGTTGTGAAAATTAGAGTGTGTGAAACCCTAATTTTATTTTTGGGTTCTTGCTCCTGGTTACTTGCTTTTGTATTCCCTGGTGTTTTAGGAGATCTTGTTATTTATGCCCATGTTTCTTTGTGGTGAATGGTGTTAGGGTTTGTGAAACCCTAATTTCTCGTATTTTGTGATTTAAATATTGGCATGGTTGTGGTAACAGTGGAGTGTTCCGTACTTGTTGTGCGTGCACTGTAATACCCCTCACTAGTACAAAAAATGGTATCCGTCACACTGAAAAAGAGTGTCCGTAGGCATACAGTCACACGCGGTTTTTTTAGGCTTTGTGACCAAAGGTCCCGCGACCGTAGGTACCTTTTGGTCACAAGTTCGTCTTAGTGACCTTAGCTATAAAAAATGAGTGACCCATACTCGAAAATGTGTGACAAACTAGGTACAATATTTGGTGTTTTAGTGAATATGTGTGACGGTAAACACTCTACGGTTACACGAGTTTTGTTTAAGAGTGACTATTGTTTATAAGTTTGTCACATGAATATACGATATGTGTGACATTTAGTATGTGATTACTGTATTTTGTGTGACTATATGCATCCAATAGTCACATGAATTGTATGTTTGTGTGACCTTTTATGATATGTAGTCACATAAATCATGCTAATGGTACTGAGTTTGTCACATACAATTGACCAAAGAGTTACCAATAGTAGAAATAAGTGTGAGTGTATGCTTTGTCAAGTCAAGCCAATTCTGTTTTGTGTGACTATATGCATCCAATAGTCACATGAATTGTATGTTTGTGTGACCTTTTATAACATGTAGTCACACAAATCATGCTAATGGCACTAAGTTTGTCACATACAGTTAACCAAAGAGTTACCAATAGTAGAAATAAGTGTGACTGTATGCTTTGTCAAGTCAACCAAATTGTATTTTGTGTGACTATATGCATCCAATAGTCACATGAATTGTATGTTTGTGTGACCTTTTATAACATGTAGTCACACAAATCATGCTAATGGCACTAAGTTTGTCACATACAATTAACCAAAGA
This sequence comes from Glebionis coronaria, assembly GCA_025667525.1. NCBI lineage: Eukaryota > Viridiplantae > Streptophyta > Magnoliopsida > Asterales > Asteraceae > Glebionis > Glebionis coronaria. Next base: position 643,575,806 of record CM046876.1, read on the forward strand.
GTTACCAATAGTAGAAATAAGTGTGACTGTATGCTTTGTCAAGTCAAGCAAATTGTATTTTATGTGACTATATGCATCCAATAGTCACATGAATTGTATGTTTGTGTGACCTTTTATGACATGTAGTCACACAAATCATGCTAATGGCACTAAGTTTGTCACATACAATTAACCAAAGAGTTACCAATAGTAGTAATAAGTGTGACTGTATGCTTTGTCAAGTCAAGCAAATTGTATTTTGTGTGACTATATGCATCCAATAGTCACATAGAATTGTATGTTTGTGTGACTTTTTATGATATGTAGTCACACATTGGAATGTGAATAAGTGTGACTATGTTTCATCTTCTAGTAACCTTTCAGAATTCAATAAAAACAAATAACAAAATTCTGGAAATCAAATTTTAATTGCATTAATATATAAAATTGAATGTACATAATCAAATAAACAAATGTAATCTCTTATTATTCTCAAGTAACATACTTTTCACATAGAATCACATTTGTAAAGACTTTGAATCACCGTATGGTAAAGTCTTTTGAGCCTTGTTATTCCTAGCTTGTTTCTGCATATGAGTAATAGTCGTATATGTACTGCCTGCTAGAACATTCATCGAGCGCTTAGATCCTATCTTTGGTGCACTTTCAACAACAACTTTCATGGTATTTGGTGGTGTTGTTTCCTGTATGGAAACAAAAGCCGTGTATTAAACATTGAACTAAATATGAAAAGCTATGTATATGTAGGATGATAAATCAAGTGTATGTACCTCTTCCAAAAAATTAACCTTTTCCTTTGGCCATGCCACGAAACTACCTTTTACATCCTTAACAGTTTTTAAACCATTATTTCCGGCATCAGTATGATTGCTGCATCCACTAAGGATTCATCAACTGAAACTTTGTAGCAATTTTTTGTCAGTGGTTGGTTGTGAATCATTACATTGTCTCCATCCTTAGACTTGTATACCCTACCGTTACCAATGATAATTGTCCTAGATATGTTCCACAGTTTGCACTTAAATGTCTGAAGAAAAATGTTTACATGCGTTAATGACAAATAAATTAAACAAGTAATTATATGAAAAATGATGAAATACTTACATCTGGTAGTGATGGTGGAGACTGATTTACTTTTGATTTAGAAGGTGTACGCTTCTTTCGTAATGATGCGATAGGTACGTCTTGTTGTGGCGAGGGAGACAGATTTTGTTGTGATCCGGAAGCTGGATAAATATCTTCTTGAGATTGGGAATTTTGAAGTGGAGACTTCTTTTCCAACGATGCTGTCTTATTTTTTGCTAACCTAGTTCTAGTAGGTACCTGCATATATACATAACACAATAAATAAGTCATGTATAGTACAATTTAGAAACCAAACATGGTTTTTTTATAACTTACCTTCTTCGCAGTTGTAGTTGCAGCTGCAGTTGCATTGTCCAAATCCTTGTTCGAAGTTGCAGTTGTCTTAAACATTGGAAATAACACACCCTTCTGAAGTCCACCACCACTGATCGACGTCCTTTGCTCTTCACTAGGTATTTTGCTTAATGCATTATGTTCTAGTTGTAATACCTGCAATATATAAGTATGTTAATTGTTAATGGTATTATAGACTGAAAATCATCAAATCAAAATTAAAAAACTAGTCTTTACGTTTGACTGACTTGGCATTAACTCGGCTATATTAACCCCTTGTGAAGACATAACTTTCAACATTTTTTCAATAGTTTCCTGTGTTTGTGACATCTTGGTGGTTAATTCAGCGACTGTATCCTCTTTTTCTTTACGCGCCTGTCTCTCCTTCTCAAGTTCATTTTCAAGCAACGCAATCCTTACATCAGTTCCTTGTTTCCTTCTAGGTAGATCAAAGAACTTCCTCCACGTAACTCTGCCTCCCACTCCTCGTGCATACCCTCCCTTTTCCTTTCCTAAGACATGTGATAATGAATCTGAGCCACTATCAACCGTCAAGGTTCCATCTCTGATCTGTTCCTCTGCTTCCAGCTGCACACAAAAAATGGTAAATAATTTATTATACGAATATAAACATTATATAAAAAAATTTGCAATAACACTTACAATCTTAGTGCCAACTTTGATTGTTTCATTATCTGTCTCTTTTCCTTCTTGTCTAACCCTTTCATTAAACCAAAATACACCACGGGGGGGTTCTTGATCTGGTGTAATTTCTTTTCTTATGATCTTCCAAACATCAAATACATACAGATGAAAAGTTAAACCAACATGGACAACAATGTTAGGATATTACACCAATATAACCTTACCATTTGCTCTTTTATATATACATAACCACCACGTCCCATTGTATGCTGATAAAGAGACTTGGAACGCGCCAATTTATTAGCAGCTGATTTCACCTAACAAAAGAGATTACTGGATGAGAAGTTGCTAGTACGTAACAGACTGTGTTTGTCATACGGAGTTTCCAAACAATACATACATACGGTGTTTATAAATGTAAAATGAAATATAAATTAACAACCTTAAATTCTTCTGTCGCCGTGTGGTTTACAAAAGCAACCCAGTGTTCGGCATTGACGATTGCTCTGTAATTCTTTGGAACTACATTTAGTTTTTCAGGATTATCTAGGTTGGGAACTATGTGCTTAGCTGTCAATTTACTTCTGAAATTTCTTAGCAGTTCACCTAGCTTATTCATTACCAACTTTTTGTAGGACACATCCAATTCAAAGTATTGCTGCACATGTTAACATAATGTTAAAGTAAATGTAGGAATAAGACTAATAGTTGGGTAAAAAATTTTGTATGCGTACCGTGGTTTCAGTCCAAAGTTTTTCTCTTGCTTCCGCCTTCACATCTTTACACGATAGAATCTTCAATCCTATCTGCTCCTGATGAGACTGCTTTTATACATAGTCTCATAGTCCAAATCAGGCTTAAAATGCATTAAATATCATTAAAACTGCCAAATATATGCTCGTGTTTGTTGCTTGTGTATTTTAGGTACGGATATTAAGGAAATGACAAAAAGATCACAAGAATCATTCAAAAACGAACACGGGAAACGAAGCCGCACAATGAACCGGGCCTAAATCTGGAATTTCCAAAAATGACCTTGAAGAATTGAAGATTGGCAACATTGGTCCCTCATTTTTGAAGACTTGGCAATTTATACCCTTGAAAATCTCATTTATTGCATTTGGGTCCCTAAATTATCAAGATGTTACAAGAACAGCCCTTGAAGATTGAAGAAATTACATTTGAAGTCCTTGTTTTAAGTTTGAAAACTTAATTGTGCCAAAAGTGACAAGTTTGCAAAGTTGCTACAAAGGGAAAAAAGTATTTGGGCTGTTAAACTCAATATGACAAGATTAAGGGATTATAGGGACTAATTCCGCCCAGACAAGCAAACCCCCATCCTCCACTCACAACATGCCACCTCACCCTTGACTTTTGACCACCCAATCACCTCTCCCCAATCTCCCACGTCACCATCCACCCAAATAAACTAAACAGATACTTAAATTACTTAATGTTTTCCCTCCCTAAACACCTTTTTAAAAAACGATTACCCCAAAAACAAATCAAAGCCCAACCTGCTAACCTCTATCACCCTATAAACCCTAATCTCAAATTTCATCTAAACCAAAGGGATAATCCCTAATTTGCTCCAGAATGGTGATTAAGGTCCCCCTCAACACAACCCACCTCACAAAACACCCTCACATGGGTTGTGGACCCCACCTTGTACCTCCCCTGCCCCATCACTTTCTTCCCCAATTCCAAAAACCGACCAAATGAACAGCTCTCATTCAAACCTTGCTCCCAAAGCACAAACGAACGCTCCAAGATCAAAGTTGCAAGCTGGCTATGTCAACATCATCACATGGACGATTTGACCAAGATTTTTCAAAGGGCAGATTGGGAATTCCAAGAGCTAGGGTTTCTCCTTTGTATTATTTTAATCAGTATTCTAGAATTATCCTAGGAGTAGTATAAAAAGAGGACCAACATGTGGTATCCCTTTTGTTCCAGATTTTTACTCAATTTTTTATGTAATCCCTTTTTAAGTAATGAAAGTTGGTATTTTATAAAATTGTAATTCCTTTTCTTGGTTAAAAGTTGGTATTAAATGAGCAAAAATCTGAGTTCCATAATTGTTTGTTGAATTGTTTTTGAATTTTCAAAGAGCAATTCCAAGGTTTCTGAAAATTTGATTTTTTTGGTAAAATCCTGTTCTAATTTGGTTGTCTAAGTTTGTTAGTTTGATTGTGTAAGTGATTTCAAAGGAAAGAGTTTAAGGAAGTTTTCTGAAAATTTTGTGAAAGAAGGTTTAAAAGGTTTCAGAAATCAGAAATTGCATTTGGTGCTTGTTCATTGACCTTAGCAGGTTCATTGAGAGCTTGTTTAGTCCAAGGTTCTGCACAGACCCGGGTCTGTTAGGAGATGGCTAGCAGCCATTGTGGGACCTGGATTGTAGGTCCCACAAGGTAAATCCCTTGTTTCCATTTTCAGTTTTAAAATTTGGTGTTTACTAGGTTTTGATCTCGCGCTTCGCTGCGGTGTTCTGACGCTTCCTTTGTCTTTAGACACATGAGCAGCGGATTTATAAAGAAGCATAGTGCATTCGTTGGACTGCCATACGAAAATCCGCCTTGAAAATCAGACTTTTGCTTTTGGGTGTTGTGGCAGGATGGTTGACAAATACCTGGTAAACAAATAAAGAGCAGACATGTTTTATTACACTATTTACAAAGATTTGGAAGACAATATGGAAATAATTTTGAAACACCAACCTTTTTTGAATCGCCTGCACGTTTTACATGAGGTACCCTAACGTTGGGTGCGAATAACTGACCATTATTAGACGATGTGTTGGTATGTGTGGCAGGGATTAATGGGCAACCAATAACAGCATCTGCAACCATAGGAAAAAAGATCTTCATTACGGCGCTAAATCTCGAAAATGGAATGTCTCAGATCAAGAGTAGCTAAAAAAGCAGTATATGCACCCTTTTTCATTCCAGGAACAACAATTTTGTAGAAATTTTGTTGTTGACGCGGATCCTGAATAAATCATATCAGAAGCAGGTTGTTGGTGTACATAGAAGTGCATCACGTCAACCCAAAGGCTATCCTGCGTCAGCAAGTGTAGGTTGTTGGAAGACACATAAAGTTGAGAAATATTTGTAATATAAGAAAGCATAAAGATTAAGGAAAACATTCTGAGTTAAAAAATCTATAACCAAAAAAATTAAGCACTTTTACCTCGAATTCAGTCGTGTACAAAAAGATGTGTAGAACCCGCATTTAAACAATTGGTACAAACGATGTGTAGAACCCGCATTTAAACAATTGGTACAAACGACCAGAGTTGTGGGACGGTTGCAAACAGGGCAGCTAAAGTTGATCTGTTCCAAATAAGCTGGTCCATCCGCTCTTATAACTTCGTGTTGATTCTCGCAGAAACCTGCAATTGAAAAAAAACAATTATCACATTTTTTATTAAACATGAGATAACAAAGCAATGGAACAAGTAGCACGCACCCATTGTTCCAAAAGCCACATGTGCGTGTTGAAGTGCAACCATCACATTTCTTTTATCTTCTGTCAACGTACCATTAATTATATGATCTTGACAACGTGTTCTGAATTGCTGACATCTAAAAGGCAGGGCCACGTAACGAACGCCTGATTTAGCATAAAGCATGATAACAATTTCCCAAAGAACCGAGTCATATCTGCTTGTTCGATCATCTACAAAGTAACAGAGATGTCATTCGAAATTAAGATAGAATAAATTCATCAGACACTATTGTTTGTATCAGTAGAAGTTCACTGAAACAAATGGAAAACGCTGATGAAATGAGAAAGTATCACAAACACCTACGTTAATTACATAATTTACTATTATAGCAAAACAAAAAGTTTGAGTCTTTTCAGGTTCGTACAAAAGATGATGCGTAGACAAAATTTCAGTAATAGCAAATGAAAGTATATGATACTAATAAAACCATGCCTATATGTTGTATCTTAACATGATTAAATATGATAAAAAATCCAAAGTTAAAACCAAAAGCCGACTGTATATCCCAAGAAAAAAATCATCAATTAATATTCAAATCTAATTTTATTTACAAAAGATAGATACAAATCAAAATTAAGGTCTTCAATCACATTATAACAAACAGTTGGTATGCAACCATAAAACCAAACATAAACACTAAAAATTTAAAACAAATATCAAAATTATACTTACATATATTAAATAAACAATAAAGATCATGATTTTAGATCTTAAGATCCGGTAGTTGGGCGAGTCCGATGAACGAAACGTAACCAATAATCGCGAAAACAAATAAAATTTAACGGCGATGGAACCCGAAAAATCCGATCAAAATTATTGGGATTGAGATGAGAGGGTGGGAGTATACAACACACACCTAATGTGTGGGTGGGAGACGACTATTGATTTCTAGAAAAATGAAGGATCGAGATTAATAATGAAGGATCTAGAGAGTGCAATAATTAAGGATATTTGAGAGGTGAATTATTTTATACGCGGGCAAACACCAACCACACAGACGTTACTTTTTTTTTTATTTTTTTTGCCAGCAAATATAGAGGGCAATTTTTTTTACACCTAAACACTGTAGATTGGAACAGTGCAGCGCTATGAATCCTGTAGATTGGAACAGTGCTGTTTGAGAGAGGAGGCAGATTGTTCATTGGAACAGTGTTCTCCTCTTTTATATAAGTTATAATGTGATTTATGCATGAAAGTTGTTAGAAGGTTTGTTTATTGACTTGATATTGCTCAGTTAAATGTAATATGCATGGTAGGAGTAGTTAGAAGTAAATTGGTTTGAGTTTGTTCTGATTTGGTTTGAAAAAGTGAGTTTCTGAATTTTAAGGGGTGTTTGGATTAAGGCTTTAGTTGGGTTATTTGACATCAAGTTTGCTTGAAACCTGTTTAGAATTTCTCTTAGGGTTGTAATAGGTTATATGCTAGCTTAGGTTTCTATTTGGTAGATTTTAGAACACAATTTGCATGCTAAAATATTGAATATAGCAAAAAATCAGAAAGTGCCTTGTTTGACTGACATTGTAAAAATTTGTGCATCAAATTTGATAAACTGTTAGGAGATAGTTCATTATAGGGTTTGCTATAGCTTTCATGTCATTTTGTTGGATTGTGTGCTTGAATTGAGCTCTTAAAATTCACTTTTGTGCATATTAAACCAGCATACTATTCATCAGATACCATTTAGCTTAATCAGAAACTTTTGTGCCATTTTGTGCTTGATTCTTGCTAAGAGCTTGTGAGTTTTTGTGTTTACTTAGACTCCCCACAACCCAACTGGTGTGGGGGTGCCTTGTTGTCCAAAGAAATCCACTCAAGCAAGCTTTCCTAAGCTCTAAGGTCTCCTGACCAAATTTTTACACTACCAGTGGGAACCAATTTCCTACTGCTAGCTTTGTTGTTACCACTGCTAAGCTAAAAGACAAGACTTGGTCACATGTCACTTTCAGTAATCTTTCTTTTTTGTCTTTAGTGACTGAATCTTAGAGTTAGGACTTCAAACTTGTTTCTATATTTTTCTTATTTTATTTAGGATTTTTCTGTTTAATTATTTTTTATTTTACTATTCATTTAGTAATTTTTAGATTAAATAGCTATTTTTAATACTTTTTAAGTTTCTGTTTTTGGCATTTAGTGCCAAAAATACATATTTTTCAGTTTCAACATTTTTCTTAGATATAGAAAAACATTTTAAGATTTTTGGTATAAAAAGTTTTTACTGTTCATCTTTTATTTATTTTTTATAATTAATTTAGTTTAATTAGGGTTTTATTTAAACTGTTTTTGTCTTTTAGTGAAAAAATAAATATTTTTCAAACTTTTTCAATTTTCTACTGTTCATTAGAGTAAATTAGGATTTTTAAAATTGGTAAATTATTTTTAGCATTATTTATTATTTTTTATAATTATTTTAGTTTTAAAATAGTTTTTAGTAATTTAAAAATAGAAAAATAGTTTTTAAAAATTAGGAAAAATACTTTTTAGTCTTTAGATAATATAAGTAAGTTATTTGTTCAATAAAATAATATTTTGGACATTTTGATTAATTATATTTAATTTTAGGGCTTTAATTAGCATTTAAAATTGAATATTTAATTAATAAAAGGTTTTAAAATATTTTTATTGGATTTTTATTCTTATTTATATTATTTTAGACTAATTTTAGCTTTTAATTACTTTTTAGGTTTAAAATTTTTAATTTTGTAGTTTTTACGGTTTTACGTGAACGCCTTTTCGTCTTAGCTCGATCCGTCTTCGTAACCGTCATTTCTTTCTTATTTCTATTTACTTCTTTTCTTCTCAATATAATCACAAACATTAATCAATTCATCACACAACGCACTAGCCTCCTCGAGAACGAACTCACTTTTAGGGTCATTCACACACGGTTTTCCTAAATCGTCGTGCATACTTGCCCTAATTACCTTCCTTTTCCTAAAGGGGTAATTTTACTACTATCATTTTTGGCGCCGCTGCCGGGGAGGCGTGTTGTGTTTTGATTCAATTGTTGTTTTTATACAGCCATAATTAGTATTTGTATTAGTAGCAATCTACTAATACGTATTATCGTTTTTCGATTTTTGTGTGAATACTATTACTATATTGTATACGTAGAACAATAAATTCACAAGTACTCCAAATACGTGAGAAATCACAACCTTGACTTGGGAGGTCATTACCCAATCATTGTATTCGAATCTCAAACCAAAGAAAAAGGCAAAAATAGTTAAATACTTTCGTGAAGCTCGATTTTGAAAAATACAAACTATAAGGTGGGTATAAGGCGGTTGTATTTCACGACCTAAAGTAAAAAGGCTCTTAAGTGCTTCGCGCCGCCTCGTTTCCTCCGCTTGCTTGTGAGTATTTGATTTTGAGAGCTAATCGAGGGTTTTGCCGCCCAAAGTATTACTTAAGTATCATATATATTTTCTTCGTTTCTATTGATCAAACCCTCTTGAACGATTTGGTGTTCCACCATCGTTCTAAAGTCATCGAAGGCGTTCACTTCACGTGATAGTTTTCATTCCTTGAGGCTTCTTTAATCGAGAGATTTGATTAAGGAGGAGATTTGTAGATTTGTGTCTACTTAATACATTCACCAATTTCCAAAAAAGTTAATACCATCAAAAACCACAAAAAATTGAAAAATACAAAACACCAAAAAGAATCTTCTTTGCTCGTCTCCACGTTGTACGTGACGTTTATGCTAACTCGAAATCAAGCAAAACGTGCACGTATACTAAAGAACAAAACTCCCACTCCAACTCATTCTAGTGAGGAGTCTCCTATTGACGAATCCATCGTAGTGAAAGAAGCACCCATGGCTAATAGAACTATGATGGAGTTGCTTCAAGCACCCACCGAGGGTTATGGAGAAGCTATTGTGATTCCCGCTATCCTTGCGGAGAATTTTGAGGTGAAAACGGGTTTGTTGTCGATGATCCAAAACAACAAATTCCATGGTGATGAGAAGGAAAATCCTCACAACCATATCCGCCAATTCAATCGTCTTACCGCCACGTGCAAATTTAAGGATGTCTCGAATGACTCGATTAAGATGATGCTTTTTCCGTATTCCTTAGCGGGGCCCGCTAAAATTTGGTTAGAGAAAGAGCCACCCAATTCTATATTGACGTGGAAGGATCTCGTTTCAAAGTTCGTGAACCAGTTTTTTCCGCCCTCTAAGACTACGCATTTGAAAAATGAGATTTCTAAATTTTCACAAGAATCAAATGAAAGTTTTTCAACGGCTTGGAATAGGTTTAAGGAGATGTTGCATGAATGTCCTCATCACGGTTTTTCCGACTTGCATCAAATTGACACGTTTTACAATGGACTTAATGATCATGAAAGAGATTATTTAAATGCCGCCGCGGGTGGTAATTTTTTGTGTAAAACGGTTGAAGAAGATTTGGTGATAATTGAAAATAGGTCTAAGGTTTATAGCCCTCGTAACACACCGAGTGTTACCAAATTGGGGACATCATCGTCACCATCGTCTCGTAGCATTAATGCCTTACAAGATGAAGCTAATGAGGAAAATTGGTTTTTTGATAGGTTTTCGACTCTTATGTCCCATTGGAAAGCTCAAGAAGCTTCGAATTCCGCTTCGGTTAAAGCGGTTGCTAAGAGTTGTTTATCGTGTGGTGAAGCTCATGATCTTTCCGAGTGCATTACCGCGGATGGTAACACTTCGAGTGCTTATATAGCCACGGGAACTTATAACCAAAACGGCCAAGGTTCCCGCCAAAATCAAGCTCCACCAAATCAAAATGCTAATAACTATCGAAACAACAACCAAGGTGGTAATTATCAAGGAAATCAACGTAATTACAACAAGGGTAATTATCAAAGTGGAAATAGGCAAATTTCAAACCAAAACCAAAACCGTGATTTTCAAACTACTACACAAGGTTTTCAAAATGATCACACCAAAAATCTTCAAGGAGAGTTTTTGAATTATGCTAAGGCAAACGATGCTAAGTTTGACAATATGCAACGTGAAATGGTTAGCTTAAGATCCGAGTTGAAAAACGAGCTTAAAAACGAACTTGCTAATGAACTTAAAATTCATGCTAATAAAATGGAAGGAAATGTTCAATGACTCCAAAGAAATCAACAAAAAATGGAGCAAGGTCAACATGAAATTAAGCAAGAGTTGTTAAAAGCGGATGCTAGGATATCTAAGTTTGAAGACCGAATGGGAAAAATGTTTGAAGCTATCATGTGTAAACCTTCTTCTTCGAGTAGTCTTCCTAGTGATACCATCGTAAACCCAAAAGGAGAGATGAAAGTGATTACCACACGTAGTGGTAAGACACTTAAGGAACCGACTCCTCAACCAATTGCTCCTACGGAGGAAGCAATTGAGGAAGAACCCGAGGTGGTGGTCGAAAAGGAGCATATCTCAATCCCACGAAGTACCGCTCATGCCACACCTACGGTTGACCCATTACCATCATTGGAACCCGAGATTCCAAAGGCTATGCCTACTATGCCTCAACCCACACCACCTTTGCCCTATCCATCGAGACTTAGGAAGGAGAAACGTCAAGAGCGCGACAATTATCAATTTGAGCTTTTTATGAAAATGTTTCGTGATTTGCACCTTAATGTGAGTTTTGCCGACGCTTTGGTCATGATGCCTCGATTTGCCGCTAACTTTAAGAGTATGTTGAACAACAAGGAGAAATTGCACCAATTGTCTAGTTGTTCGTCGGTTTATCTTAATCGCATACCTCAAAAAGTCGGTGATCCCGGTAAATTTTTGATCCCTTGTGCAATCCAAGATATGGAAGAATGCTATGCCTTGGCCGATCTTGGTGCTAGCATTAACTTGATGCCACTTGCAATCTTCGAGTCGCTCAATCTTCCTAATCTTACTCCTTCACTAATGTCTATCGAGTTGGCCGACCATTCCACGATTCGTGCATGTGGATTGGCGGAAGACGTTTTTGTGAAAGTGGGGAAGTTCTACTATCCCGTAGACTTTATCGTTGTCGATATCCCCACGGATCCTCAAGTTCCTCTCATTTTAGGTCGTTCGTTTTTAGACACGTCTATGGCTTTGATCGATGTTCATGCTAGAAAGATCACCTTACGTTTCAACGACGAGGAACTTGTTATAAACGCAACTCAAAATTCTCAACTTTCTCATGTTTATTCCGTTGCTACCATAAACCTCGTTGATATGATCGACGTGGTTTGCGAGGAATCTTCACAAGAAGTTCTAGGATTTGGTGATGAAGAAACTAGTGGCAATCCCACTATGTTAGATCCAATTCTTGATAATTCGACACCAACCTTCACTCCATTTGAAGGTGGTGGTTTAACGTTGGAAGAATTCAATGATCCACGTACTTGTGACGAAGACCTCGACAACGATGAGGACTTCTCGATTATCAAAGATTTTCTTAACGATTTCCCATTTCCTCCACCCGAGGAGGTTATGAGTATCGAGCCCAAATCTTCACTTGAGGAACCACCTATCCTCGAGTTGAAAGATTTACCTCCTCATCTCGAATATGTCTATTTGGAGGAGGGTGACAAGTTGCCGGTTATTATTGCGAAGGAACTTTCGAATGATGAAAAAACCGCACTTGTCAATGTTCTAAAGGACCACAAAGGGGCAATTGCGTGGAAGTTATCCGACATTAAGGGAATCGATCCCAAGTTTTGTACCCACAAAATATTAATGGAGGAGGATTACAAGCCTGCAATCCAAAGTCAAAGGAGGGTGAACCCCAAAATTCACGACGTCATCAAAAAGGAGGTCCTTAAACTCCTTGACGCGGGAATGATTTACCCTATTTCCGATAGCCCTTGGGTGATTCCTATTCATTGTGTCCCTAAAAAGGGAGGGATGACCGTTGTGCCAAACGATGCCAACGAGTTAATTCCCACTAGACTCGTGACCGGATGGAGAGTGTTCATCGACTATCGTAAGTTGAATGAAGCCACTCGAAAAGACCATTTTCCCTTGCCCTTCATGGACCAAATGTTGGAGCGTCTTGCGGCAAACGATTTCTATTGCTTCTTAGATGGTTTTTCCGGTTACTTCCAAATTCCCATCGATCCTCGTGATCAAGAAAAAACTACGTTTACGTGCCCATATGGGACGTTTGCCTATCGTAGAATGCCATTCGGACTTTGCAATGCACCGGGAACCTTTCAAAGGTGCATGATGGCTATTTTTCATGATATGATCGAGAAGACGATGGAAGTCTTCATGGATGACTTTTCCGTGTTTGGTAATTCGTTCACTTCGTGTTTGTCGAACCTTGAGAGAATGATAAAACTTTGTGAGGAAACCAACCTTGTGCTCAATTGGGAAAAATGTCATTTTATGGTTAAGAGTGGAATCGTCTTAGGGCACAAGGTCTCGAAAGCGGGGATTGAGGTAGATCAAGCTAAGGTAGACGTCATTGACAAATTACCTCATCCTAAAACCGTTAAGGGAGTTAGGAGTTTCCTAGGCCACGCGGGCTTTTATCGTCGATTCATCAAGGATTTTTCAAAGATTTCTCGACCCATTACACATCTTCTTGAAAAAGAGGCACGTTTTGTCTTTGACGAAGATTGTGTACGAGCCTTTGAAATCCTTAAGAGGAAACTTACCGAAGCTCCCATTCTTGTTGCTCCCAATTGGAACCTCCCCTTTGAGCTCATGTGTGATGCTAGTGATTACGCTATTGGGGCCGTTTTGGGGCAACGTCATGATAAGCACTTCTTGCCTATTCACTATGCTAGCAAGACGATGACCGAGGCTCAACTAAAATACACTACAACGGAAAAGGAGTTCCTTGCCGTGGTGTATGCATTTGAGAAGTTCTGACCTTACCTCGTCTTAGCTAAATGCATAGTGTATACGGACCATTCGGCTATCAAGTATCTCATGGCAAAGCAAGATGCTAAGCCTAGATTACTTCGTTGGATTCTCCTCCTTCAAGAATTTGATCACACCATTGTTGACAAAAAAGGAGCCGAGAATCTAGCGGTCGATCATCTTTCTCGTTTGGAAGATCCTCACCAAAGTGTTTACTAGCCCAAGGAAATCACCGAAACATTTCCGCTCGAGACACTTGGTGTGGTGAATTCTAAACTTGATCCTTCCACCTCATGGTTTGCGGATTTTGCAACTTACCATGCGGGTAACTTCATCATTAAGGGTATGACGACTCAAGAAAAACGAAAATTCTTTCGTGACGTCAAGTTCTACTTTTGGAACGACCCTTACTTGTTTCGAACTTGTGCGGATCAAATCATCCGACGTTGTGTATTTGGCACCGAAGCTTCTAACATCCTTAGAGCTTGCCATGAGGGACCCACGGGTGGTCACCACGGTGCTAATCTCACGGCTAAAAAGGTGTTTGATGCCGGCTTCTTTTGGCCTACTATTTACCGAGATGCACAAGATCTTGTGAAGTCGTGTGATGCATGCCAACGACAAGGAAAAACCTCACAAAAAGATGAAATGCCACAAAATATCATCTAAGTGTGTGAGATCTTTGACGTTTGGGGTATAGACTTTATGGGGCCGTTCCCATCATCTCGTGGTAATAAGTACATTCTCGTTGCGGTTGACTACCTATCTAAGTGGGTGGAGGCCAAAGCCTTGCCCACCAATGATGCTCGTGTGGTAGTTAAGTTCTTTAAAAGCTTGTTTTCTCGGTTTGGAACCCCTCGTGCGATCATAAGCGATCGTGGAACCCATTTTTGTAATGACCAATTTGAAAGGGTCCTAAGGAAATATGGGGTTACACATCGGCTTTCTACGGCTTATCACCCACAAACGAGTGGGCAAGTCGAGGTTTCAAACCGAGCGTTGAAGAGGATCTTGGAGAGATCCGTTGGGGAAAACCGACAATCATGGTCGGATAAGTTGGACGATGTTTTATGGGCCTTTAGGACCGCTCATAAGACGCCCATTGGGTGCACTCCCTATAAGCTTGTGTATGGAAAGAATTGTCATTTGCCTATCGAGTTAGAACACAAGGCTTATTGGGCCCTAAAGCATTGTAATGATGTTATGGAGACCGCGGGGAAACACCAGAAAATGCAATTAAATGAATTGGATGAATTGAGAGACATTGCTTATGAAAATTCATTGATTTATAAGGAAAAAACTAAAAAGTTGCATGATTCTAAAATAAAAAACCGGGTTTTTAACATTGGGGATCAAGTTTTGCTTTTTAATTCAAGATTAAAAATCTTTTCCGGTAAATTGAAATCCCGTTGGTCCGGTCCATTCACCGTGACTCAAGTGTTTCCGTATGGGACCATCGAGCTAGCTCAAGATGATGGTCCTAACTTCAAGGTGAATGGACATAGGTTGAAGCACTACTTTGGCGGGGAAGTTCCATCCTTGAACTACCTCGACCAAGTCACCTTCCCCAATGATAATTAGTATTGAGGGGATCGAGTCGAGCTCATGACTCGGTAATCAAAAACGAGGTGCCTCGTGGGGGAGACCCATGCTTATCCATGTACATATTATTGCTTTCTAATTAGTTTAATGTGAGGGGATTTGTGCCCTTCCAACCTTTGTTTCGTGGTTGTTTGTGCATTGTGGTTTTTAGATCATGATCTTCACGATTGGAGCCTCTCGTGTTCATTTTATGGGAGCACTCGATCGTTTGCTTTGAAGACTTTCTCAATATCCAAATGATATATCCTTTGATGTTCTAACCTTAGGTTTTTAGCACACTTCATAAACGGCTATTAATTTATTGGTTACACCCTTTCCATGCTAGATTAGGCATTCGACTACGTCTCTAGTATGGGGGTGTTTGCACCCCTAGACTCGAAACATTAAGGACAATGTTTAACTTTAGTATGGGGGGGTGAATAGATACTTGCCTTGCCAAACCTTCACGCTTTCCAAAGTGTATCTTTTTGTTTATCGTTTTTGTTGCAAAATAAGGTAAAAATGGCCAAATTTTAAAATTTTTCTCATGTTTTATAAGTGTTTGAAGACACGAATGTAGGTTTTCCGATGGCGAGAATAAGAGTAATTTTTGACTCGACCGTGCGTGTTGAGCACTTAGCTTTGATTCCTTAACTACACATTAGGCTAAGTCTCTTAAATGAGGACGAGAAATGATAGAGTTAATTATAAGTTACTATGCTAAACGTAGAGTACTCGTATTCTTTCAAAAACTCATGTGTTCTCGTTATTTGCTTATTCTCCCTTCGCTTGTAAATATTTTTTGCTTAATAAATATTGACTTAGCGGTTTAGTTAGGATTGTTGGGTTTCTAGTCTTTTCTAGTAGCTTCCGTGTAATTAAATTGGGAAGACATTAAGGTGGCGCCAGCGACACGGTTTTGAAGTATTGGCACCCGAATAATCGAAAGCTTCACCCAATAATAAGATTTCAAGTGCTCACCTAAATCTAGCAAACAATTTGAAGCCCCACAAGGCCCAAAAATCTATGCAAAATTGAAAGTGAATCAAGCCTTAATCTTCGAAGCTTTAAAGATCCAAAATTCGCTTTAGCGTGAGGATATACGTCTTTGGCTAATAAAACCACCGATGAGGCGGATAATAAAAGGCAAGGCAAGACCGAAGCCATAATAAAAGCTTCATGGCGAAGTTGAATAAAAGATGGAGGTAAACCAAAGATAATAAGGCCCTTCCGTTAGGGGGCGTATAAAAGTCTTGGTAATAAGTCTCACGTTCAAAACCGTTATAAAACCGTGTTTATCGATTCTTCTTGTCAACTTAATTTTTTAACATCGTTGTCTATTAGGAGGGGTTATTGATTTGATGGTCTTAGTTACACCGTTAGGACTCTATTTTTAGACCTAAATCTCTATTATCGCATAAGTCAAACAATGTATCCTCGTGAAACATTCAAGACAAAATAAAATATAAGAGATACAACTTAGGAATAATGGGAGGATAAGTACGTGATTAGGGCATATGAGTAGTGTTAGCATTACTAACTTATAATGACAATGATCTCGTTACACGCTTGGCATGGAATTGGAGTGAAAATCGAGGACGATGAAATTATTTCTAACGAAGCATTCACGTGTTCTTATTCTGTGAACCTAAATGTCCCATTTTGCGATGAAAATCATACATTATGTCTAAAACGCAAGTAGTAGTAATAGTAGTAGTGTAGCTAGTTTATCATTCCAATAAAGTGAATAAAAATGAATTTTGGAGGTGCTATGATACTTTATTCTAGCATTGCGTGAGGGCACGGCAATGGTTTAGTATGGGGGAGTGATGAGACTGCTTTTATACATAGTCTCATCTTCCAAATCGGGCTTAAAATGCATTAAATATCATTAAAACTGCCAAATATATGCTCGTGTTTGTTGCTTGTGTATTTTAGGTACGGATATTGAGGAAATGACAAAAAGATCACAAGAATCATTCAAAAACGAACACGGGAAACGAAGCCGCACAATGAACCGGGCCCAAATCTGGAATTTCCAAAAATGACCTTGAAGAATTGAAGATTTGCAACATTGGTCCCTCATTTTTGAAGACTTGGCAATTTATACCCTTGCAAATATCATTTATTGCATTTGGGTCCCTAAATTATCAAGATGTTACAAGAACAGCCCTTGAAGATTGAAGAAATTACATTTGAAGTCCTTGTTTTAAGTTTGAAAACTTAATTGTGCCAAAAGTGACAAGTTTGCAAAGTTGCTACAAAGGGAAAAAAGTATTTGGGCTGTTAAACTCAATATGACAAGATTAAGGGATTATAGGGACTAAATCCGCCCAGACAAGCAAACCCCCATCCTCCACTCACAACATGCCACCTCACCCTTGACTTTTGACCACCCAATCACCTCTCCCCAATCTCCCACGTCACCATCCACCCAAATAAACTAAACAGATACTTAAATTACTTAATGTTTTCCCTCCTAAACACCTTTTTAAAAAACGATTACCCCAAAAACAAATCAAAACCCAACCTGCTAACCTCTATCACCCTATAAACCCTAATCTCAAATTTCATCTAAACCAAAGGGATAATCCCTAATTTGCTCCAGAATGGTGATTAAGGTCCCCCTCAACACAACCCACCTCACAAAACACCCTCACATGGGTTATGGACCCCACCTTGTACCTCCCCTGCCCCATCACTTTCTTCCCCAATTCCAAAAACCGACCAAATGAACAGCTCTCATTCAAACCTTGCTCCCAAAGCACAAACGAACGCTCCAAGATCAAAGTTGCAAGCTGGCTATGTCAACATCATCAAATGGACGATTTGACCAAGATTTTTCAAAGGGCAGATTGGGAATTCCAAGAGCTAGGGTTTCTCCTTTGTATTATTTTAATCAGTATTCTAGAATTATCCTAGGAGTAGTATAAAAAGAGGACCAACATGTGGTATCCCTTTTGTTCCAGATTTTTACTCAATTTTTTATGTAATCCCTTTTTAAGTAATGAAAGTTGGTATTTTATAAAATTGTAATTCCTTTTCTTGGTTAAAAGTTGGTATTAAATGAGCAAAAATCTGAGTTCCATAATTGTTTGTTGAATTGTTTTTGAATTTTCAAAGAGCAATTCCAAGGTTTCTGAAAATTTGATTTTTTTGGTAAAATCCTGTTCTAATTTGGTTGTCCAAGTTTGTTAGTTTGATTGTGTAAGTGATTTCAAAGGAAAGAGTTTAAGGAAGTTTTTTGAAAATTTTGTGAAAGAAGGTTTAAAAGGTTTCAGAAATCAGAAATTTCATTTGGTGCTTGTTCATTGATCTTAGCAGGTTCATTGAGAGCTTGTTTAGTCCAAGGTTCTGCACAGACCCGGGTCTGTTAGGAGATGGCTAGCAGCCATTGTGGGACCTGGATTGTAGGTCCCACAAGGTAAATCCCTTGTTTCCATTTTCAGTTTTAAAATTTGGTGTTTATGTGATTTATGCATGAAAGTTGTTAGAAGGTTTGTTTATTGACTTGATATTGCTCAGTTAAATGTAATATGCATGTTAGGAGTAGTTAGAAGTAAATTGGTTTGAGTTTGTTCTGATTTGGTTTGAAAAAGTGAGTTTCTGAATTTTAAGGGGTGTTTGGATTAAGGCTTTAGTTGGGTTATTTGACATCAAGTTTGCTTGAAACCTGTTTAGAATTTCTTTTAGGGTTGTAATAGGTTATATGCTAGCTTAGGTTTCTATTTGGTAGATTTTAGAACACAATTTGCATGCTAAAATATTGAATATAGCAAAAAATCAGAAAGTGCCTTGTTTGACTGACATTGTGAAAATTTGTGCATCAAATTTGATAAACTGTTAGGAGATAGGTCATTATAGGGTTTGTTATAGCTTTCATGTCATTTTGTTGGATTGTGTGCTTGAATTGAGCTCTTAAAATTCACTTTTGTGCATATTAAACCAGCATACTATTCATCAGATACCATTTAGCTTAATCAGAAACTTTTGTGCCATTTTGTGCTTGATTCTTGCTAAGAGCTTGTGAGTTTTTGTGTTTACTTAGACTCCCCACAACCCAACTGGTGTGGGGGTGCCTTGTTGTCCAAAGAAATCCACTCAAGAAAGCTTTCCTAAGCTCTAAGGTCTCCTGACCAAATTTTTACACTACCAGTGGGAACCAATTTCCCACTGCTAGCTTTGTTGTTACCACTGCTAAGCTAAAAGACAAGACTTGGTCACATGTCACTTTCAGTAATCTTTCTTTTTTGTCTTTAGTGACTGAATCTTAGAGTTAGGACTTCAAACTTGTTTCTATATTTTTCTTATTTTATTTAGGATTTTTCTGTTTAATTATTTTTTATTTTACTGTTCATTTAGTAATTTTTAGATTAAATAACTATTTTTAATACTTTTTAAGTTTCTGTTTTTGGCATTTAGTGCCAAAAATACATATTTTTCAGTTTCAACATTTTTCTTAGATTTAGAAAAACATTTTAAGATTTTTGGTATAAAAAGTTTTTACTGTTCATCTTTTATTTATTTTTTATAATTAATTTAGTTTAATTAGGGTTTTATTTAAACTGTTTTTGTCTTTTAGTGAAAAATTAAATATTTTTCAAACTTTTTCAATTTTCTACTGTTCATTAGAGTAAATTAGGATTTTTAAAATTGGTCAATTATTTTTAGCATTATTTTATTATTTTTTATAATTATTTTAGTTTTAAAATAGTTTTTAGTAATTTAAAAATAAAAAATAGTTTTTAAAAATTAGGAAAAATACTTTTTAGTCTTTAGATAATATAAGTAAGTTATTTGTTCAATAAAATAATATTTTGGACATTTTGATTAATTATATTTAATTTTAGGGCTTTAATTAGCATTTAAAATTGAATATTTAATTAATAAAAGGTTTTAAAATATTTTTATTAGATTTTTATTCTTATTTATATTATTCTAGACTACTTTTAGCTTTTAATTAATTTTTAGGTTTAAAATTTTTAATTTTGTAGTTTTTACGGTTTTACGTGAACGCCTTTTCGTCTTAGCTCGATCCGTCTTCGTAACCGTCATTTCTTTCTTATTTCTATTTACTTCTTTTCTTCTCAATATAATCACAAACATTAATCAATTCATCACACAACGCACTAGCCTCCTCGAGAACGAACTCACTTTTAGGGTCATTCACACACGGTTTTCCTAAATCGTCGTGCATACTTGCCCTAATTACCTTCCTTTTCCTAAAGGGGTAATTTTACTACTATCAGCTCCCGAACCGTGTCTCCTAAAAAACTGATAAACAATGATCTGTTTGGCCCTGATATTCTATTCAGTGCATCAAAGTTTACATATATCTTCATGACACCTGGTTTTCCATATTTTATCCGAAACTTGGATAACCTAGTTATACCCCTCTTATTAACAACCTTCTGTTTACTGATGTCTTCATCCTCTTCTGATTGATCACCATAATCCTCTGATTCATAATCTCCTTGATTATCGTGATTTACATCATGATTATTAACCAAATAATCATCATCATTAACATTATAATCTTGATCATCGTTTTTAGTGTCCATGATTATTGACCACAAACCGATCTGTACAAGAACAATAAGTGGAAATGGTATGAAACTAGTGATGGTGGTAATTGAGATGGAGATGGAGTTAGAAAATTATGGTATATTTTGTGATTTTGGAGAAAAATCAGGATTTGAGATGGAGATGGACTTAGAATATTATGGTAACTGCATATGCATTAACTTAGCATGGACATTCAAAATTTTCTTGAAAATTTTGGATCCAAATACAAAAATTACACAACCAAATTTTTTGAACTCCAATTTTCCTCCAAATTAAACATTAAACTTTTCCCTTTGAGTTTCATGGTAAAATTAAAGTTTGAACAAAATGTTATACTATTTTTCACATTTTAACATTCAACCAAAAACCCTTAGTTTACACTACATAAAAACTTGAATTCATATATTATAAGAAAATAGATATAACATATAGTGAATTGTACATGGCCTTAAAATACTTATATTAAGTAATTAACAAACTCGTATTGTTGATTACAGATATAACTGATAATTGTTTCATAATGATAGTAATGCATACAAATCTATTAAATTGTTACAACCTGTAGGTTGAAAATGCAACAGGTTCCCAGCAATAACAGACCAACAAAACATAAAAAATTTGTTCATATTACACAGGGAGAACTGACATCATCCAACCTTCCAACATTCCTTTTGCCTTTGTTGTTGCTCCCCTCTGAAGCATTCCTTGACCAAACCTTCTTACATTATGTATGCCTACAAACAGTGGAGGGCGAATACATGGAGTACTTGAAGAACTTGTGGTCAAACTCCGAATCGGACTTATATTGCTAACTTCTGCAAACATGTACATATTAATGTTAGTTATATGTCGACGAAGGTAGTGTTTGGCAGTATGTGTAGCATGGTTGTGGTTGCCCTAACAACATTTGGATTTGGTTATGCATATGTTTGTGTAGGGGACCATATCCAACTGATTACAAAATACCTAAAACAATATCATACCAAAAAACTTGTAACTATAATATACCATGAGACCATATCCAGACACATGTGGAAAAACCATAACCAATATCAAAACATAGACCATATAAACACGTTAATTAAAAATGACATATATTAAGAAAGGCTAGTCCTATAAATCGAATCACGTTAATGAAAAATGAAATATGTCCACATACATGCATTAAAAATTAGTGTAAACCCTAATACCATAACAAACTTACACTATTCGTATGAACCCTAATATTTAAATAGAACAATACTGATTGTTGCATTACCTTTTTTCCTGATTCGTCATGTCGTTAATGATTGTGTAGATTGGCTACTATTGTGTATGAGGGTTTTATTTTTTTATTGTGTATTGGATGAAGATTTAGGGTTTGTTCTTCCTGTGTGTGATTCTGAAGATGGTGGCGGTTACAAGCTAGATGGTTGCTGGATATTATTTGTGTTTAATGAAAATGTAAATATTATTTAAAATTACTTACTAATAAAATTATAGTAACTAACATTTAATTATAAAAAGTTAATAATAAATAAATAATAGTAAGTAAATAAAAAAACATATACGTTGTATTTTTATTAAAAACATTTTTGTCAAAGTTAACTAATTTAAAAAGGTTATAATTTTAAAAATAACATAAAAATATTACTTTAATTAATTTTAAACATAAAATTTTATTTAAATAACTTAAATATGAATAAGGTCGATTTTGAATGGTCGGTTTAATAAGGTTAGGGTGACAAAATTATAGTTTAGTAATGTGTTAGGGTTTATGGTTTAGGGTTGGGGTTTATGGTTCAAGGTATAGGGTTGAGGGTTAAGGTTTAGGATTTATGATTTAGGGTTTATGGTTTAGGGTTAATGAAGTGGTTTATGTTTAATTAGGGTTTAAGTTTTAGGATTTATGGTTTAATTAGATAGTGTGGATTATTAAGGTTTAATTAGGATTTATGGTTTAATTAGCTAGGGTTTGTGGTTTAAGGATTAATTATGATTTAAGGTTTATATGGTTTAGGGCTTATTGGGTTTAGGGTTTAAGGTTCATTGGTTTATGGCTTAAGGTTTAATTAGGTTTAGGATTTATGGTTTAATTAGCTAGGGTTTGTGGTTTAAGGATTAATTATGATTTAAGGTTTATAGGGTTTAGGGCTTATAGGGTTTAGGGTTTAAGGTTCATTGGTTTATGGTTTAAGGTTTAAGGTTTAGGATTTATTGTTTAATTAGCTAGGGTTTGTGGTTTTAAAGGTTAAATAGGATTTAAGGTTAAATGGTTTAAGGTGTATGATATAGTGTTTAGGGTGCATTGGTTTAAGGTTTAGGGCTTAGGGTTTAGGGTTTAAGGTTCATTGGTTTATGGTTTAAGGGTTAAATAGGATTTAAGGTTTATAGGTTTAAGGTGTATGATATAGTGTTTAGAGTGCATTTGTTTAGGGTTTAGGATTTAAGGTTCATTGGTTTATGGTTTAAGGTTTAAGGTTTAGGATTTATGGTTTAATTAGCTAGGGTTTGTGGTTTTAAGGGTTAAATAGGATTTAAGGTTAAATGGTTTAAGGTGTATGATATAGTGTTTAATTAGGGTACATTACTTTAAAGGTTTAGGCTTAATTAGGGTTTAAGGTTTACTGGTTTATGGTTTAAGGTTTATGATTTAAGGTTTAATTAGCTAGGGTTTGTGGTTTAAGGGTTAAATAGGATTTAAGGTTTATAGGTTTAAGGTGTACTGTATGATATAGTGTTTAGGGTGCATTACTTTAAGGTTTAGGGCTTAATTAGGGTTTAAGGTTTATTGGTTTATGTTTTAAGGTTTATGATTTATGGTTTAGTTAGCTAGGGTTTATGGTTTAAGGGTTAAATAGGATTTAAGGTTTATATGTACCGGTTTATGATTTAGTGTTTAGGGTTCATTGGTTTAAGGTTTAGTGTTTATTGAGGTTTAATGTTTAGGGTTTAATGTTTAAGGATTAGGGATTATGGTATGTAGGATTATGAATTATGGTTTAATTAAGGTTTATGGTTTAAGGGTTATATGGTTTAGGGTTAAATTGTTTAACGTTTAGGTTTTAAATTAAGTAAGATAACAAATTACTCATCATTTATGTTACGTTCAGACGTGGTCTTGGTGAAATAAGTCATAAAACCTTTTAAGCACCGACCTTTTAAAAGCGGTATAAAACGTTTGCATATATTATATATTACTTATTTAAAACATAATTAATGTATTTTCATTAATATAATTTTTATAAAGTTTTATATACTTCGTCTTTCATAATAATTGTCGTTTGTTGACTTTTTTGTCTTAATATTGATACTATCACTTTTAACATATTTGTTTATGTTATATGGTTACCTGATAATACGACTCCACCGCATTGGCCCGTCTAAAATAATAATTCCTTAAATATATTTCATGCATATTAATTTTTTAATAGATATAAACCACAATGTAAGCTTATGACACATAAGCCCATCTAGACTTATGTTTAATAAATCATAAATAACATATTTATAAAATGGTATAAGTCATAAATACACAAATTCTTATGATGGTCAGATTTTATTTTGTTGAATCTTCAAACTTTTAAAACCTTTTATTTTGTTGAATATTCATTTTCGGGTCAAATTTTCGGGTCAAATTTTCGGGTCAAATTTTCGGGTCAAATAACCTACATTTTCAGATAATAAATAACCTACATTTTCGGGTCAAATTTTAAAACCTTTTATTTTGTTGAATCTTCAAACTTTTATTGAGTGAAATTTAAAACATGCCTCCAAAATTTTATTTTGTTGAAAATTGAAAATTTGCCTCCAAAATGTTATTTAGTGAACATTGAAAATAACTCCCAAAAATTTTAAACTCATCACATAATTTTTTATCAATCCCTCATTCTCCAGCCATCAACAACTATTCTGTTCGGCCATCTACACCAGTTTTAATTTCATTACTTTATAAATCAGGTAATGTTTTTATTAGGATTATAATCTGTAGTGTTCATATGCATTTGTTTAGATAATTAGTATATATGTGATTGGATTTTGGGGTTTTATATTATGCGTTATTGATTCATGCTATGTGCCTTAAACCTTTAAGAATGTTTTATCTTGGATATGATATATTGGTTTTTTTTTTAATTTGTAGGATATATACGGTACGATTTATCCTCAACACTATGATGGACAAGTCTTGGATACGAGGTAATAGGACTAAAAAGAATATTTTGACGGAGTAGAAACGTTTATTGAATATGCCAAAAAAAAGCGCAAGAGGAGATTAACCGCCACCCAGAAAGTCATAATGGACCACTTACAATTCTATGTCCCTGTAACAACTGCTTAAACCACATAGAGGGTACAGTAGAATATGTAGGATTCCATTTATTCAGACATGTGTTTAATACAAATTACACAAATTGGATAAAACATGGAGAAAAGGACGAGCAATCATCAAATGCCCAAATATTAGTTGATGATACAACAGAGTATGTTGACAACACGGATGTTGGTTCGGAAATTCCAACAGATGGCCCAACAACAGTAGAGATGGTTAACGCTACAAAGATGATTTTGATGAGGATGACATTGCCAAGTTTCAACAACTAGTAGTAGACGCGGAGAAGCCACTTTATGAAGGATGTCCCGACTTCACAAAGTTGTCTGCAATAGTTTAACTTCTCAACTTGAAGGGTAAGTATGGAGCTTGTGATAAGTTCTTTACTGAATTACTTGGTTTGATTAAAAAGATGCTACCTGCTGGTAACGAACTAGTTGAAAGAACTTACCAGGCCAAAAAATGATGCGACTGATGGGATCAGGATACAAAAAGATACATGTATGTATCAACAACTGCATGATTTACTTGAAAACTAACTCAAAATTGACTGCTTGCTCAACATGTGGGACAACAAGATGGAAGGTCGACAATAAGACAAAGAAAGTTTACGAAAACATTCCAGCCAAGGTGATGTGGTACTTCCCAATTATAACAAGACTAAAACGATTGTTTAAGATACCAAGTATTGCAGAAAACATGATATGGCACGCAACAAGGAGGAAAACAGATGGTGTTTTACGTCACCTTGCAGATTCACAGGCATGGCGTACCATAGATGAAAAATTCCCTCAATTTTCAGAAGATCCAAGAAATATACGGATGGGAATATCGGCTGATGGGGTTGACGTCAACTCAGGTAATAGGCATCACAGTGTATGGCCAGTTTTATGTGTCATATACAACCTTCCTCCATGGTTGTGTATGAAATGAAAGTTTATCATGCTTTCGACCCTTATATCAGGATACCCGGGGAATGATATTGATGTTTTCTTAGAACCGTTAGTTGATGATCTGTATACCTTATTTGAACATGGTGTTGATACATATGATGTGTCAACGAAACAGAACTTTAAGATTCATTCCGTTGTGTTATGGACGATAAATGATTACCCAGCACTGGGTACATTATGTGGTTGCCCATACAGTGGATTCAATGGTTGCGTGGTATGTGGGAAAGATACACATTGTGTAAGACTTTTGGCCTCATCCAAGCAAAGTTATGCTGGTCACAAACGATATCTACCATACACCCATCCATTCAGAAAGCAAAGGAAATCGTTTAATGGACAACGAGAACTTGCACTTGCTCCAGTACCAAAGAAAGGGGAAGAAATATACGACGAAGTTTGACATATTCAAAATAAGTGGGGAAAAGTAAAGAAAAATAACAATAACGCATCAGGAAACCAGGAAGATACAAGAGGCAGAGGTGGGAAAATTCAAAATAACAAAAGAAAAGCAACAGAGGAAGACGAGGGTAGTTCAAGCCAACCTACTGAATCGTATTGGAAGAAATTCAACATTTGGTATCGAAGGCTAAGGTATTGGAGGCATAATCCTATTCCACATTGTATTGACTTTATGCATGTAGAAAAAAATTGTGGGGAGAGTGTTGTTGGAACTTTGCTAAATGTTCCTGGTAAGACGAAAGATGGATTGAAGGCATGATTGGATCTGGCAGCTTTGGGTATAAAACCTGAGCTTTTTGCTAGGCTAGAACAAGACAAAACAACACTACCTCCAGCAGGCTACACGTTAACTAATGCTGAAAAAGACAAATTTTATGAAACGTTAGCCAACCTCAGAGTACCACAGGGATATTTTTCAAATTTTGCTAGTTTGGTCAACGTAAAGGAAAGGAAGCTCATTGGCCTTAAGTCACATGACTATCACATGCTGATGCAAGAGTTTTTACCAATTGCAATACGTTCAATCATGCATCCACCCACACGATATGCTATTATCAGGTTTTGCTTTTTCTTTAAATCTATATGTAGAAAAGAAATCAAATTAGAAGAACTAGATGTGATGCAACAAGAACTAGTTGTGACACTGTGCCTACTTGAGAAGTTCTTTCCTCCTTCATTTTTTTATATTATTATACACTTGACTGTGCACCTAACTAGAGAGGTAAGATTGTGTGGTCCCATATGCTTTCGGTGGATGTACCCATTTGAAAGATGTATGAAGGTTATTAAAAACCATGTTAGAAACAAAAACAGACCAGAGGGATGGATTGCTGAGGAGACCATTGCGGAAGAAACAATAGAGTTTTTTAGCGAGTATCATAAAACAATGAAATTTGTTGGTTTGCCACCTGATAAAGATGTAACCAATGAAAATGAGGACGGAATGCCATTGTCGGCCGGCACACTATTCGAAATGAATGGGGAACTATTTGCAAAAGCTTATTTGTATGTACTACAAAATACAGATGAACTTTTACCCTATATCGAGTAAGTATTACTAACACATGTCTATTTCATTGATATAAATATTCTAAAAACAAAAAAAATAATCAAATACATTGTTTCGTTTCAGGCGACACAAGAATTTTTTGAAAAAAAATAACCCGGGTAAACGAATAGCATTGCTGGAGGCTGAGCATTGTAAACTTTTGCTAAGTGGTTACATGATGAGGTAATTACTTGTATGATGTTTATAATTGTTTGTTTTTTGCTAAATATTGGTTAACTTAACATCTCAAAAACCAATACTAAGCTAGTAGTAGAGAATAATAAATAAGCACTTACAACATAATGAGGCGATCTCCAACTCTCAGTAGCAATTAGAAGCGTTGTCATTAGCTAGGTAGAAGTCCACCAGCACACCATTTCTTTATCTGAAACACTATTCTTTAACTGTTGAAATTCAGGTTTTGAGAGAGTTAGCAATATCAAAAGATAGCGTATCAGATACTATTAGGTGGATATCATTTGGACCACGCGCCACGGTAGTGAAATACGATGCATATAACATCAATGGGTATACATTTCGTACGAAAATAAATGATGGCAAAGTTCACCAGAACAGTGGGGTTTGTGTTGAGGTAGAAGATACTCATATATCCAAAGAAGTTGAAACCAAAAAAAACTATTTTATAATGAGGTTTTACAAGAGATATGGGTACTAGATTACCGTTTCAGGAGAATACCTCTTTTCAAGTGCGATTGGGTTAATCACAAGAAACATGCGGTCAAAAAAGATAAGCTTCTTGGATATACATTGGTAGACCTGAATAACTTAGGCCACAAGGATGATCCGTTCATATTTGGCTCACAAGCAGGACAAGTGTTTTATGTCCAAGACCAGGTATACAAAAATATGTCTATTGTCTTCAGGACCCCTAGCAAGAATTACAAAGATACATATGACGAAGTCGATGAGGAATTTAGTACAGTTATTCACCAGAACAATGATAACACTTTGCCAGATGCACATGTAGGTGATGATTCACACAGTGACTACTATCGAGCAGACGATGAAGGAGTTGTCATACGAAAAACCAAGTGAAGCCTGTCATGCTCAAGTTGGCACAATCGGCCTTTTATCGTATTTAACTTGTTCTTTTAGAGGTTAGGTTCTAGTACTTGTTTAAGGATTTATGTTTGTGTGCATATCACACATTTAATCTTTCATTTTTTCTGCAAAAACACTTGTAATCTCTTTTATTTGAATGTAAAATTTCTTTAACATTCAGTGGTTCTTTTAATTATGTTTTTATGAAAATTAGATTTCAATTGTGTCCTGCTGATATAGCTAACTACATGTAAGTTTTCATAATCTGTCATATTGAATTATGTCATACTAGTGAAACTTTGTGTTCAAAAAGAATGTTCAGATTGGTGAGTTGAGTTGCATATCTGTTTATATAGCTAGTGACATACTACATAGTGTTCAATTTGGTGATTTGAGTTGCAATTAATGAACTGCATAATGTAAATATAGCTATTGCATCAGTTTGTATCAGTTTCAACTCCACTAGTGGTTTGGCTTGTGAATGCTTATTTTATTAATTATCCAGCTTATTTAAGTCTTTTGTTGCTCACCTTTATATTTCATATTGGTTGCATGCCCTGAATTTGCTTAAATTTCATTATTCCTTTGTAATTTTGATATACTACTCAACATAATGGGTGTTTGGGACTGTATGTTTAAGCTTATTGACAACATGATTTAAACCTCCTATTGCCTGCACACCTAGTGTTTAGTTACAATAGGTTATAGTTGGTTTTTATTTCAGTCTGTATTCACAAATTTTGTGATTAGCATGTATTGCAAAAATATGCACATTACTGAAGTGCACTAGCTATTGACATAATGAGTATAAATTTGTGTCTGCAAGAAGTTTGCATAATCTATAATACAGAGTTTTGTCATACTTGTCAAGTTTGTGCTCAAATTCATACTTAAATCAGTTCATGTACCTTCTTTAATTTCATACACACATCACATTCTGCTATCTTAACCTCCAAAAATTACAACAGATACTGATATTAAGCATAAGTATAAGTTAAAGAACAATTTAATTAGATGTAATAAAAAATTAAGATAAACACAATAGCAGGCATTAAACATTAAACCAAATTAAACATAAATGTCAATACCATTACCATTAGACATTATATACATATTAGATATGCAGTTAAGCAAAACATGGGTACAGAGTACTTTAACTTAAACAAAAGAGCTGGTTTAGAAACGACATACCCAAACTGCATATTGATGGGCTAAAACAACAAAAAGATATGTGCCCATGCACAACAATCATCAAACATTTTCTTCTGCTGGTGGAACCATTTCCATTTCAGTGGACCAAGCTTTCAACTCATCCACACGTTCAACTTGTTCCTGAACAATAATGTTCAAACGGTAAAGCTTCGTCTCCAACCTCTTCTTTAAATCAGTAAAAGCTTTAATAGACTCCTCCCAATCAGCAGCTAGATGCTTGGTCTTCATTTCAGAAAGTGTAGTACGCACCCTTTTTAGGCTTACCTTAACCGGTTCAATCAAATCCCGGATATCATTAGTAAAGGCCTACTCTTCAATAATCAGTTGCTCCAAGTATACCCGGGTGGCATACGAAATATTTGCACCACCAGTGAGTTGCAAAATCCCGTCCAACACAGGGGTGGCATTTGCATCAGAAGTACTTCTTTGAGAATCTGCCATGGATTGATCTGTTAATAGAAAGTAAAAATGTATTTTTGATTTGGGGAAGATGATCTGTTAGTTGGTGATGTTATAGTATTATATATCCATAGGCAGGGTATTTATACAACCCATAACAACCACAGTTTTTTATTGGGGCAAATGAAGAGTTGCAGCAAATAGTCTGAACTCAATGCATGCAGGGAATAGTATCAAGGAAGCTTCGACACACACTTGTAAATGTGTGTGACAATTTTTTTTTGATGGGCTTAGTTAGTCACATAAAAAATACTTGTTGAGACAAACTATTATTTTATGGGCTTAGTTAGTCACATAGAAAAATACTTGTTGTGACTAGGTGTAGTGACTTTAGTCATACAAACACTAAAAATGTGACTCATATCAACATTAGTGAAAATTGAGATTACATTTGGTTCTAAACATTTGTCACATGAATATTTTACTGTGTGACTTTTTCAATGTGTTGGTCACATATAATCCCACTATAATGTGACCATAAATATAATTTAGTTTCACATTTCTCTAATGTTGTGACTATTGGAAAACATATAGTCACATAATTGTTTGGTTATTGAGTATGATCATGTATTATATTTGATCATAGTCTTCAACTAATTGTAAAATATTTGTCACATTTAAATAAATATAGTGGCAAATGTTTCAATACCTATTTTGCACTTGCAACACATACAAAATTAATGTGTGGTTAAAATTTAACAAAATATACTAGTCACATTTAAATAATGTGTGTGACAACCATGTTTATCAATTTGTCACTTGTAAAATAAGTCTATGTGACCATATATGATTTTTGGTCACATTCAATGTGTGTATGATAAATATTGGTCACACATGTATAGGTATAATGTGACTACTACTTGAATCAGACTTTGATTCGGTAACACTATAAAATTATTAAGTGACTAACGACTCATCCAAAAAGCATTTGTTAGCCCTAGTCACGTAAATATTCATATGCGTGACAAACAAAATACGTAATGGTCATACAAACTGACTTCAAGTGTGACTGTTTATTTATGACTGGCGAATTCAGTCACATAAAAAATTAATTTGTGACTACACCAATTTCGGTCTGTGTGACCGAAACCCATTTTTGTACTAGTGCCTCTCACCTTCCCTCTTAGTTTTTTTCTTTTTCTCTCTTATGTTTTTTTAGAAGGGTGTTTAGGTTGTCGATGGGATTAATTAGTTTTGTGGATTGATTGTTATGAGGTAATTAATAGTTATTTGCTATATGCGTTTGGGAGATATAAGGTGGTTACTTGGTTGTTTTCTTTTGTTTAGTTTTAATTTTGTTTATCTGTTTTTTCATGTGTCATAGATTGTTGTTGTGAGGTGTTTATTGTTTTGTGTTAGTGCTTTGATCATATGAGTTAGTTCATGATCATGTTTTTCGCGTGTCTATTTACCTATATGGTATTTTGGTTGTTAATTGTGACTGATGTTTGCTATAACATTCATAATTAATGGGTATGTTTTCGCTACCGTGTTGTTGTCTTGTCTGTTTAATTGGTATGTCTCATAATTTCATTTATACTTGTTTGTGTTGATAGTTCTTGAGGTATTTATCTCTTATCTCGCCTTTTTACTCGTGTTATGTCTTATTGTTTGTGTCGTGTGGCTTGTTGCTAGTTGGTGTTGTTTGATCCCTGATCTTCTTTGTTGATCTCTAACTATTTTGGATCTGTCTGTTTTAATGTGGTTGATGTGTCTGCCATCTTATAATTGTTTATTTACTTGTCTATCTTTTTTGTTACATTCTGTCTTTAAGGATTTGCTTTTGCCTTGTGTTCTTGATCTATTGTATGTTCTTTGTTTTCCTATGTGACTTATTTGTTGTCTTTGTTATTTCTCTATTACTTGTGTTATCTATTTGTTTATCTATCCTTCTATAGTTTGGTATCTCCTCTGTATGGCTTATCTGTATGTTTTTGTGTCTTTTTTCTATCTATGTGCTTTACTAGTTTGCCTTGTTTATCTATGAGTATATTGTATTGTTGGTTGTTGGTTATCTTGCCTTTATCTGGTGCTAATTACCTTAGGTCATTTGTGTGTTTTAGGATCTATCCTAATTTGTCTCTCTATCTTGGTTTCTCTATATATTGTTCAATGGCATGTCTAATTGGTGGCTGCCTTGTCTCATCTAATGGTAATCGTTTTAGAGTGTGAGTTGATGTCTTCTGTTCTAAATGCTAGGTGTGACATTCCATCCATTTTAAAAACCACTGAAACAATGAGGAAGTACATGAAATTGATTATTAATAATCTTCTAGGTCCCCTTATAATATTGTCAAGGTTTATGACCATATTGTCTATGTGACCGTCTCCTTGTTGTTTTACCTTATGCTTTCGTTGTTTTGTTTGTTTGTTGTTTTTCTGGTCTTGCCTTGTTCTTATGTGTTCCCTCTGTTGTGTGTTTTTGTTATGTATATTTCAGGTTTATGTTTTGTTTTGTTTTGTTTTGTTTTTTTTGTTTTTTTTTCTGTTGAATGTTTCTTGTCCTTGTGTTGTCTTTGGTTATATTCCTACTTATCTTGTTTTCTTTTTGTTTCATGTTCTTGTGTTTTTTTATTGCTTCTTAGTTCATTGTAGTTTTCTTTTTGTGTTGCTTATCTTGTGTTGTCTTTCTGTGGGATGTTTCTCGCTTTGTTTGTTCTTGTTCATGTCCGTGTTCTGTCTAGTTACATTTGCATGTTGTTATCTCTTTTTTTGTTTCTCTTGTCTCTTCTCCCTGTCTATCTTTTTGGTCTACCTTGTCTGATTGGGCTTCTTTTGTTTTTAGTTTGCTATTGGTTTAGGTTGCTCTTTGTTCTGCATTACTCTACCTGTTGCTTAGTTGGTTGGTCTTTTTCCTTGATCTTTATGTTCTTATTTGCCTCGTGTATGGTTTGCATGTGTGTCGGTTATGTCTTGTCCCTGTTGTTGGTTTCTTAATGTCTTGTCCTTTTTCGACAACCTTTCTGTGTTCCTTGTTCTTTGTGTGTTTCCTTATTTTTCTTCAACCCTGTTATATGCGGTAGCGTGTTTTTTTCTTATTTGGGTTGTATCTTGTTATGCATGCTTTGTCCCTGCTCCGTGTTTTATTTTGTTCCCTGTTTTATGGGTTGATTCTTTTTTTTGTTGTTTGGATTCTATTTCCTTCTTGATTTTCATGTCGGCATTGTTTCTTCTTCTTGGTGAGCTTGTGTTTCCCAAGTTTATTCTGGCTATATGATCTTTTATTATAGAACATTGTGTTTCTCTGTCTTTTATGATTGTGTATTCTGATTTCTGTCTTGTTAAGAATCTGGTGATTCTTTGGTTAATCAAATTGTGTTTTCTGATTTCCTTTTTCTTAAGAATCTTGTAATTCTTCGTCTTTCTTGGGTGTGTTCTCTGATTGTGCCGCATTTTATTTTTTTTGGTTTGTAAGGTTCTCGTCTCTTTTCCATATAGGAAAAGGCTTGAACTTTGCTTGTTATGTGGTATGTTGGTGTGCGGTTTGCTGCCATTGTGGTTTGTTGTAGATGATTTTCTTCGGGTTTTAAACCCTGTCATCGTTTCTTCTGCTGCTTTAGACTCTGGTCTTATGTTGCTCAGGGAGTTCTCTGTCTCTTTCTTGTTTCTATTTCTTTGGTTATGCATGTTGTTAAAACCATTGTCCTTTCTGGTAATAAGGTGGAATCTTTTTTCATTATTCTAAATTTATAAATAAATTAATTAGAAGTTTTAAAATTAACTAAAATTAAACAAATAAAATAATAATAATAATAATAAATAATCTTGATGCACATTTGTAGTAAGTTATGTAGTCAGTATGTTTTGTGAGCAATGGTTCTTTCTAATGAGATTGGGCTTTTACTATATCCGATATCTGGGGCTCAATTTTGCTCTCAATTGCATAAAGGAAATTTAGAAAATGTTTGTTTATGTAACATTAAAGCGAACAGGAAAAAATAATTGGAAAATGATATTCATTTCTAGTTTCTTATACACTTGATCAGGATAATGAACAATGCAAAAAATTAAGTGAAAGAAGTAGCGCTTTAGGTTTGTCGTATTTTCGTGTGGTTAGGAAAATAAGTACGAATATGAAAGCAAAAGTATATAGCGTGTTGGAATTATTCAAACTTCCAAGTTATTAATATTTCCTATTCTACAAGGACCTGTCATATACAACTTATAGCTCTTTGTTAGTTTATGTTGTTTCTAGCAGGTCTATATCTCGAGGGACTTAAAGAGTATCTTGGCTGCTTATAATTTGATGGTGTTACCGTTAGGGAAAAATAACAACAAGATCTTATCCATCTCAATACTCTTTGTTGTTGTGTGTGCAAATGAGGATCTTATTTTATTCTTTGACATGCTCTCTATGTGGAAAAAGATCAGTGTTCATTTGAGTTGATGCTTTTAGCATCAATATCATCTTATCCATCTCTTATACCAACATTGAGATTATTCTCACTATTAAGGATGTTTTTCTTTTCTTGTTTGAGTGATTATGTAAGTGAGAAAAATTGGATTGACCTAGTTGGGACACTATTTCCTTTGTATTGTTGGTTAGCACTCGTTTGAGGACTAACCTTTTATTTTGAATCTTGTACTTTGAATCTTCAATAAATATCACTATGGGGTCGATGGTTGAGTGATAGCTTCTGATATTCGTGTTGAGTGCTTACCATTTTAACATGGTATCAGAGCCCATGGTTCTCGATCTTGCTCCTTCATGTGTGATTGGTGGTTGTTCCTAGAATTGTGAAAATTAGAGTGTGTGAAACCCTAATTTTATTTTTGGTTTCTTGCTCTTGGTTACTTGCTTTTGTATTTCCTGGTGTTTTAGGAGCTCTTGTTATTTGTGCCCATGTTTCTTTGTGGTGAATGGTGTTAGGGTTTGTGAAACCCTAATTTCTCGTATTTTGTGATTTGAATCTTGGTGTGGTTGTGGTAACAATGGAGTGTTCCGTTCTTGTTGTGCGTGCACTGTAATACCCCTCTCACCTTCCCTCTTTTTTTTCTTTATCTCTCTTAGGTTTTTTAGAAGGGTGTTTAGGTTGTCGATAGGATTAGTTAGTTTTGTGGATTGATTGTTATGAGGTAATTAATAGCTATTTGCTATATGTGTTTGGGAGATATAGGGTGGTTACTTGGTTGTTTTCTTTTGTTTAGTTTAAATTTTTTCTATCTGTTTTTTCATGTGTCGTAGATTGTTGTTGTGAGGTGTTTATTGTTTTGTGTTAGTGCTTTGATCAAATGAGTTAGTTCATGATCATGTTTTTTTCCTGTCTATTTACTTATATGGTATGTTGGTTGTTAATTGTGACTGATGTTTGCTATAACATTCATAATTAATGGGTCTGTTTTCGCTACCGTGTTGTTGTCTTTTCCTGTTTAATTGGTATGTCTGATAATTTCATTTATACTTGTTTGTGTTGATAGTTCTCGGGGTATTTATCTCTTATCTCGCCTTTTTTACTCGTGTTATGTCTTATTGTTTGTGTCGTGTAGCTTGTTGCTGGTTGGTGTTGTCTGATCCCTGATCTTCTTTGTTGATCTCTGACTATTTTGGATATGTCTGTTTTAATGTGGTTGATGTGTCTGTCATCTTATAATTGTTTATTTGCATATCTATCTTTTTTGTTTCATTTTGTCTTTAAGGATTTGATTTTGCCTTGTGTTCTTGATCTATTGTCTGTTCTTTATTTTCCTATGTGACTTATCTGTTGTCTTTGTTGTTTCTCTATAACTTGTGTTATCTATTTGTTTGTATATCCTTCTATGGTCTGATGTCTCCTCTGTATGGCTTATATGTATGTTTTTGTGTCTTTGTTCTATCTATGTGCTCAACTAGTTTGCCTTGTTTATCTATGAGTATAGTGTATCGTTGATTGTTGGTTGTCTTGTCTTTATCTGGTGCTAATTGTCTTAGGTCATTTGTGTGTTTGAGTATGTATCCTAATTTGTCTATTTATCTTGGTTTCTCTATATATTGGTCTATGGAATGTGTAATTGGTGTCTGCATTGTCTCGTCTAATGGTAATCCTTTTAGAGTGTGAGCTGATGTCTCCTGTTCTAAATGATGCTAGGTGTGACATTCCATCCATTTTAAAAACGACCGGACCAATGAGGAAGTACATGAAATTGATTATTAATAATCTTCTAGGTCCTCTTATAATTCTGTCAAGGTTTATGACCATATTGTCTATGTGACCGTCTCCTTGTTGTTTTACCTTATGCTTTCATTGTTTTTTTGTTTGTTGTTCTTCTGGTCTTGTCTTGTTCTTATGTGTTCCCTTTGTTGTGTGTTTTTGTTATGTATATGTTAGGTTTATGTTTTGTTTTTTTTTGTATTTTTCTGTTGAATATTTCTTGTCCTTGTGTTGTCTTTGGTTATATTCGCTACTTATCTTGTTTTCTTTTTGTTTCATGTTCCTGTGTTTTTAACTGCTTCTTCATTCATTGTGATTTTATTTTTGTGTTGTTTATCATGTGTTGGATTTCTATGGGACGTTTCTCACGTTGGTTGTTCTTGTTCATGTCCGTGTTCTGTTTATTGCATTTGTATGTTGTTATCTCTGCCTTTTTTTGTTTCTCTTGTCTCTTGTCCATGTCTATCTTTTTTGTCTACCTTGTCTGATTGGGCTTCTTTTGTTTTTAGTTTGCTATTGGTTTAGGTTGCTCTTTGTTTTGCTTTACTCTACATGTTGCTTAGTTGGTTGGTCTTTTGCCTTGATCTTTATGTTCTTATCTTCCTCGTGCATGGTTTGCATGTGTGTCGGTTATGTCTTGTCCCTGTTGTTGGTTTCTTAATGTCTTGTCCTTTTTCGACAACCTTTCTGTGTTCCTTGTTCTTTGTGTGTTTCCTTTTTTTGTCTTCAACCCTGTTATATGTGGTAGAGTTTTTTTCTTATTTGGGTTGTATCTTGCTATGCATGCTTTGTCCCTGCTCCGTGTTTTATTTTGTTCCCTGTTTTATGGGCTGGTTCTTTTTTTTGTTGCTTGGATTCTATTGTCTTCTTGGTTTTCATGCCGGCATTGTTTCTTCTTCTTGGTGATCTTGTGTTTCCCAAGTTTATTCTGGCTATATGATATTTTATTATAGAAGATTGTGTTTCTCTGTCTTTTCTGATTGTGTATTCTGATTTCTGTCTTGTTAAGAATCTGGTGATTCTTTGGTTAATCAGATTTTGTTTTCTGATTTCCTTCTTCTTACGAATCTTGTGATTCTTTGTCTTTCCTGAGTGTGTTCTCTGATTGTGCCCTATATTTTTTTTGTACGGTTCTCGTCTCTTTTCCATATAGGAAAAGGCTTGAACTTTGCTTGTTATGTGGTATGTTAGTGTGCGGTTTGTTGCCATTATGGTTTGTTGCAGATGATTTTCTTCGGGTTTTGAACCATGTCATCGTTTCTTCTACTGCTCTGGACTCTAGTCTTATGTTGCTCAGGGAGTTCTTTGTCTCTTTCTTGTTTCTATTTCTTTGGTTATGCATGTTGTTAAAAGCATTGTCCTTTCTGGTAATAAGGTGGGATCTTTTTTTATTATTCTAAATTTATAAATAAATTAATTAGAAGCTTTAAAATTACATAAATATAAATAAATAATAATAATAATAATCTTGATGCACATTTGTAGTAAGTTATGCAGTCAGTATGTTTTGTGAGCTATGCTTCTGTCTAATGGCTTGTACCCTTGTTCAGTTTGAGGGACGGTGTTGGAATTATTCAAACTTCCAAGTTATTAATATTTCCTATTCTACAAGGACCTTTCCTGTACAACTTATAGCTCTTTGTTAGTTTGAAGTTGTTTCTAGTAGGTCTATATCTCGAGGGACTTAAAGAGTATCTTGGTTGCTTATAT
Source organism: Glebionis coronaria (assembly GCA_025667525.1). NCBI lineage: Eukaryota > Viridiplantae > Streptophyta > Magnoliopsida > Asterales > Asteraceae > Glebionis > Glebionis coronaria. The sequence goes on from CM046876.1 coordinate 643,613,686, forward strand.
TGGATGATGTTACCGTTAGGGCAAAATAACAACAATATCTTATCCATCTCAATACTCTTTATGGTTGTGTGTGCAAATGATGATCTTATCTTATTCTTTAACATGCTCTCAATGGAAAAATATATGTGTTCATTTGAGTTGATGTTTTTAGCATCAATATCATCTTATCCATCTCTTTTACCAACAGTTGAGATTATTCTTACTATTAAGGATGTTTCTCTTTTCTTGTTTGAGTGTTTGAGTGATTATGTAAGTGAGGGAAATCGGATCAACCTAGGTGGGACGATTTCACTATTTCTTTTGTATTGTTGGTTAGCACTCGTTTGAGGACTAACCCTTTATTTTGAATCTTGTACTTTAATCTTTAATAAATATCATTATGGGGTGGATGGTTGAGTTGATAGCTTCTGATATTCGTGTTGAGTGTTTACCATTTTAACATAGCGTAACTAAAAAAAGTATATAGCGTTTATTTTACCGAGGTATTGTCTTTTTGACAAAAAAAAAGTATATAGCATAACTAAAAAATTTACTCTTATGTAACATCACGCCAACTACAGATGATAGAAACAAAACCTAAAGAGCATCCGCTATTCCCTTTTCGTAAAGGCGAGCAAAAGAAATCACTGAAAACGTAAATAAGATTCAAAATTTAATCTTGTAAAATATAAGTTATGTTTGACGAAAATGTAAATGGAAATAAAGCAAAAGCTAAAAAGTAAAGATTGTTCTAAAAAGCGGGAAGGCACCATTTGATTTTAAGAACATAAGCTAAGGAGCATTATATGATGAATAAGGTTATATAGACCTTCCCTAAAAAGCAATTTATAGCCCTCTTCCCCCCCACCAAACCTATACCACCTTAGACTGGGGGGAGTGGAGCAGGAACTTATCCGTGAGATCTACATGGAAAAAACCACGCGTTGATTTGCCATATTCCTCACCAAAAAGTCACTTGAACCTCACGCGTGGGTTATGAGTCCCAGGCAAAAAAAAACCACTACAGGTAGCTTACTTACTTCTCGAAAAACACCCCATGTGGGCCCTAATTCACTATCATTTATCTATAAATACGATCATTTAACCCATTTTATACATCTTCTCCATTCTTATACATCTTTACCATTCTTTCAAAAAAATTAACATGAAAACATAGATGAGTATACATTGATGTTCTCCGATTTAATGATCGACGATGAAGAAACTTTGGTGAATAGCCCTCGTGTCCGGTTTCTTGCAAAAGCGATGTCATTTTTTCCGAAATAGATGACAACCAAGAGTTCCTAAAAACCCAGTTAATCAAGATCGTTATGGTGCCCATGAGCGTTTAGTTGCCACGTTTTTCAGTGACAGCCCGATCTACAACGAACGTGAATTCCAGAAAACATTCGAAATGGTCCGTCCACTTTTCAACGATATAGTTGCGGCTGTAACTACTCATGATCCTTATTTTACTACAAATATCGACTGTATCGGAAGAGAATGCATTGCTCATGTTCTAGGTTTTTAAATGAATATCTGCATATGGCTAAAAGAACTTCACGGGAGAGTCTTGATCATTTTTGTACTGCTATAAGGGAGGTTTATGGGCCAGAGTATCTGAGAAAACCCACGGTGAGTGACGTTGAATTACTATATCAACATCACGAAGAGAAACACGGTTTCCCGAGGATGCTATGAAGTCTAGACTACAAGGATTGGGAGTGGTTTGGTTGTCCATACGCCCATAAAGGGCAATTTGTTAGGCGTGATCATGGACCGAATCCGTTCATTTTGTTGGAAGTTTTTGCGTTGCAAGACTTGTGGATATGGCATGCTTTCTTTGGTTTTTATGGGTCTAACAACGACATCAATGTCTTACATCAATCCCCTTTATTTAACAACTTGAAAACAGGATGAGCGCCAAAGATTCCTTTTACGGCTAACGGTGTTACTTGTCCATTTGGATACTATCTTGTTGACGGGATATATCCCAAATTAGTTCACTCGTTAAGACGATTATGGAACCCTCTGACGATGACCACAATCGAATATTGTATAAGAAGAAGCAGGAATCGACAAAGAAAGATATAGAACGCGCGCCTGGTGTTCTAAAAAATAAATTAACCATAATCGTCAATCCCGCGCGTGCGATGAGGAAATAAAGTATTACTAATATGATGTATGCATGCATCATATTGCATAATATGATTCGAAAACACAAAGGATACGCGATAAGTCCCAAATGGTACCCGGGAGAAGCACATCAACCGGACGATCGCGTACGAAGTCAGGAACAAATTCATGATGTTATGAGATACATCATATCATCTCAAGTGCATCATAACATCCGATCCGATTTAATCCAACACTTGGCTAATAATAATATTTAATTTTCGATTCTATTTTAAGGTTTTTAATGTTTTTATTTACCCGCGTGTATCGTTTTTAAGATTTGATATAATAAAAGTATTTAGTTTATGAATAAATTAAATAAAAGAAATAGTGGAAAGGTGAGGTGGAGGTGGAGTGGATGTGAGTTTTTTTCTTTAATACCTTTGAAATGTGAGTTTTTTTGTGAGTTAGTAAGATGTGAGAGAAAGTTGATGTGACGCTTTTTTTTTTGCCACTCCCTTACCTTTATATGATTGGTTGGTGCTTTTGGACATCCTTAATGCAATGGTACAATACAATGTCAAATCACTCACACACACACGTTATATTCTTTAATGTATCAAGGCCTACAATGTATTAAACATTAGAAAGTTAAATCTACTTTTGTATCCTATTATATTTAATATAATATAATAATCAAATGAAGTACCATGTCAAGGAAATCATGTTCACACAATATAAAAAGAAATAGTTTTCATACATTAAATATTATATTATTTCATGAGTATTAGAGCATCTATTATGGTGTTTCAAAGATAAGTTTAAAAATTTATGAAGATGTTTAAAAAAATTGTTATACTGAAGAACAATTTCATGTTTAGGTATCATAAAGATATTTAGGATTTTGAAGTGGTTTAAAACTTTATGTAGATTTAATTTATGTTAAAAACTAAACAATTTATAAACTTCAAAAAATTTAATTCATAGTATGAATAGGTTTATGATGTAAAAAAATTTATAAATTTATAACATTATATGATATAACGACTTTATAAATTTATAAAAAATTTACCATAGTGGATGTCTTATACCCATATGTTCATAAAAGAACTGCTATTTAATATACGCATGAATTGGCTGTTTTACAACGTTTTAATCGATCAAAAGCATTTACTGTACGTATGTCATGTGACTCATTGAAAATGTTTATGTCATATACTAGCGGATTTCACTTAAAAAATAAAATGTTTCATTCCTTTATTTATCCTTCTTTCTTGTTCTTTCTTTTTTATTAAAGTTCACACCTCAACCCAAGCCATAACACCTCGAGTCAAAATTATTATCTCGTGTTATATGTGATTTTGTGTGTGTGTGTGTGTGTGTTGTATTTGTTTTTAATAGTTAAAGTAGGGGTTAATATACAAAGAAGTTACTAAACTTTCCAAGAAATTTGTCCTAAGTTAACGAACGTTCATTTTGTGTTTCTAAGTTACTAAACTTTACTAAACTATACATCACTATAATTTAGTGTTAATTTGAGTAACCTCAATGCATGTTTTTTGATAAGTTAAGTAACATAAATGTCTTGTTTTTTAATGTTAAGTAACATAAATATCACGTTTGTGATAAGTGGGTAACTTAATCAACCGGTCATATGAACATTAATAACTTAGAAACACAAAATAAACGTTCGTTACCTTAGGACAAATTTCTTGGAAAGTTTAGTAACTTCTTTGTATATTAACCCTTAAAGTAGTTAGTAAGTTAATGGTGTTATCAAAGGTTTGTTTTGTGTTGTATTAAAAATTAGCAAATGATTTTTTAAGAAAAGCCAAAAAAGTGAGGTCTTTACATTAAGTTTATGAGTTTAATTTATAATTTTACGTATATTAGTATAGTACCCGTATGATGCAGCGATGAGTACGCGATGATTATTTTTTTGGCAATCAAATTAATATTAAAGTGTAAAATTTTGAATTAAAATAAATAAAATTACTAAAAATGAAAAGAAAACAAAAGTTTTGTAAATATATCAAAATGATAATAAAATTTAAAAAATATGATGAAATTAAATTATGAAGAAAATAAATGACTTAGAAGATATTTCAATTTAAAAATAAAGATGATTTTTTAATTACAAAAAATTTGAATTATCAAGATTATGTTTGGATTAAAAATGATTTAATGATTAAATCTTGTTATGTTAATTTTGATTTTAGGTTTGAAGTTAAAACGAGGAAATACATCTTTTATATAATGTTATAGATATCTTTGCACTTTTTTACATATAATTTAGGTAATCTCTTTTGAAAATATATAAATACTTCTTTGTCTTATAATTATAGTTTACTGATAAAATACACACTTTTTAAAAAAATATCAATTTTATAACTTTCTTTTTACTCATTTTTTTGCGTAAAGACAGTTTTATTACTAACCAATTAATTAAAAACTTTTTAAAAATTTATAATTATCACATCAAATGAAGGTAATAAAGTAAACTTAATCTAAATTTTTTATTTATATTTAAAAATAGACAATTAGATTAGAACAATTAAAAATAAAACATAAAATATAATTATAAGACGAAAAGAGTAATTTTTTATATCCATTTTTAAAAGATATCATATATCCGAATAAACAATTTAATTTTATAAAATTTAACAAATTAATTAAAAAGTTGAGTTATTTTGCATCTTTATTTTTACTTACAAGCAATGGGACTAATCTAATCATTCATTACCTAAATTAAATCCTAAAAGAAAAACACGGAAGGACCATCTTTGCTAAGATGTCAAAAAGAATTACAAAAAATCGACGAAGGGACTAAAATTTCGAACTGATTTTTATCAACAGTGATATTCACTAGTAAAAAAAATCATGAAATTAAAATTATTTTTTATTACCGGTGATATTTCATTGTTTTCTACTAGTGAAATATTATCATTGATAAAATTCAGTTCGGAAAATTTACAACATTAGTTCCTTCATTCGATTTTTTAAACTTTTGGATTTTTTGACAAAAATGATCCTTTCGTTTTCTTTTTAAGTTTAAGTTAGTCTTTATCTTTAGATTAAATCAAAATAGATGGTAAAAATTTGTCTTCTTACTTGTAAGAAAAAATAAAGTTACATTTTTAAACAGTTTGTATACAAGTAAAGTTTGGACTTATTAAATGTATATTTAATATGAATTGTTATTTATTTATGATGAATATTAAGTATATTTAATGTGAATTAAAAGGGAGGGCTTTACCTGGTTTGAGTCTGTGTGGCGGTGGGCTCAAACCCCGTGCATTAGTCGACCAATGAGTCGAAAATCACGGTTACCAAAAAAAAAAAAAAAAAAAAAAAAAAAAAAAAAAAACCTTTAACGTAGCTTGTTTCTCAAATAACGACAGTTTTCTCTAGGTTGACCTGACTATTGAACTGAATGATCAGAAAACAGTTTTCAACTAGAAACCTAATTTAACCGGACCAGATAGATAAATAAAAAACCGGTTTTATCCAATCCAACAAAAGTAGAAAACTATTAACCCAAACACACACCTTGAACAAAATAATCCCATCCCCCCCTAACGCCAAAAAGCTTGAGTTGAAGAAGATCAAAAATGGCGGAAGAGAGTGTGGAGACTGCAACAAAGGCAGCACGGCGGTTGAAAGGTCATAAAGCCATGGCAACCTGCTGTATCGCATCCACTCACCGCCCTGGCCTCATCGCTTCTTCTGACGAAGTAACCCTTAACTCCTTTATGTTACTTTTTACTTTTAACCCACTCACTATGGATAACTTCACTAAAAAGTTACATTTCTTTGGGTTTTGCATTATAAATCTGTTTAATGATAGATGTTGCAGATGTGAGTTAGGGGCTGTTTGTTTTACCTTATAACATAAGCCCCATTTTTGTGGCTTATTTGGACACTTATGGGCTTATATAAGTTTATTATATCATGATACTCTTATGTAAGCCCATAAATCTCAAAATAAGCCGCAAAATTGAGGCTTGTGAAATATAAACCGAAAATAAGCCAAATTTCGGCATGTATTTCGTAAACCACGATTTTGGTGGCTTATGTAAGTTTATTATTGTATGATTAACTTATATAAGCCCATAAGTCTCCAAATAAGCCATAAAATTGGAGCTTATGAAATAAGCTGGAATGGATTTACGTTTCATAAGCCGAAACAAACACCCCCTAAAAACAAGTGCGGACCTAGGGGTTCACGGGAACCCGATAGATATTTGCCACCTAGTATAAATTTTAGTTAAATGACCCCATTTCTCCGAAATGAATCTGGTCACTAAATGGTGTGTTATGTAAGTACTTGTCTTGTTAAGTTAGTTTGCCCATAAGTCTCCAGATAAGCCACAAAATTGGAGCTTATGAAATACTATGCTGAGGGGTTCACAAAATTGGGGCTTATGAAATATAACTCGAAATGAGCCTACGTTATACAAGCTGAAACAAACACCCCCTAGGAACAAGTGCGGACATAGGGGTTCACGGGATATTTGCGGCCTAGTGTAAATTTTCCTTAAAAATCCCGATTTCTCCGAAATGAACAATTGTGTGTCAAGTAAATGCATGTCTTGTTAAGTTAGTTTGCTATTACGGTATGTATAAAGAAATATATGGCATCTTAATTTGTTTACTAGTTTTAACTAGATCATGCCTTTTAATTCATTTGTATTTCCTTTGTGCTCGTAAAAAGAATTGTGTGCACCTGATGATGACTTAGAGTCCTGGTCCATCCCTGATTAATAACCTCGTTAGTTTCGTACATTGTGCTATTGGGGTTGACCTTAAAGGCATGTTAACCATTGAAGTGTAAAAACAGGTATTTGTGTTAGTTTAAGCTTATGGTCTTATGCGCTTATTTGTCTTTGGCTTCTTTTGAAATTCGTGAACTTATATAAGTTTGTTATGAGAGATGGAGTAATAAACACTTATAAGCCTCTACGTAATCCAAGAAAATGTGGCTTATCAAACATAAAACATATATGTCATGAGCCCATAAGTAAGCTTACGCTTGGGTAGTATTAAGGGTGTTTGGGGTTGTTTATTCAAACTGCTTATTTCATTTTGTAAGGGTGAAACAATCAATATGGTGTTTGGCTAACCTTATGAATCGGGCTTATGCTAACTCTTAAAGTGTTTCAATTAGCTTATGTTTAATAAGCTGACAATCTCACATGTTTGTTTAATAAGATTATGAATGTTAGATTAGGTATCAATGTAGGATTGTGGGTAACATTAGAATTTTTAACTGAACATGTTATATAAGCTCAATCCCTTTCAAAATCTACAATTTTGAGGCTTATTAAAGACCTATATAAGCTCATAAGCCCATCATATAAAACACCTTTTCACATGTTTGTTTAATAAGAAGTTTGGAAGTTGGTTTCTTGAAAAGCATGAGCAATTTGGAATAAGCAATTTCTAATCTTTATGGTTCAACTAACTAGGTTGGATTACCCTTGTGGATTATAAGATGGTATTATTAATTGTTGAATTATGTTATAATGTGTATACAGGGTGGGCGTGTTTGCTTCTTTGATATGCGGTCTAAAGATGTTTTGTATACCATGGATGTTGCTCAAAATCCTGTTTCTTCTTTGTGCTTCAAACAAGGTCTAATTCTTAATCTATCTTTCTTAATTGAATCCTTCGTGCTTTCTTTTTTTCTTTCTTGCTTTGTCGCATCCATACCATTTTGTGTCTTTAGCAAGTGTTTTATTATTGCTGATTGTAGTTTCGCGTGATGCAGGAAATGAGGATATTTTATATGTGTCATCAGAAAATGAAGTGAAGGTTTTTGATGTACATATGGTAATACCATAAGCATATACTTTTTAGATTTTTCTTCTCATAGTGTTAAATCATTTGACATTTACGAATTAGTCAAACTGAGATCTTTTTCTGTGCGGTGAATGTAGGAAAAGCTTTTTAAATATATGTACTGGTGCATTGTCACTAAAGATACAACCACCTATTGAATTTTATATGTATAAATAAATTCTATGTGTTCCGTGCTTGTTCTTAACGGCCATAATGTTGACGTTGATCCTACAGCTTGCCTCATGGAAGCCATTGGAGAGTTACAATTACAATAAAGAGGAGATAAACCAGGTTCAGATTCTCATTATCATTTATCCAGTAATTACTTCTTGTTATTGTATTTTACATCGTAACTGAACCTACATATCGTTGTATGCAGGTCACGTGTAACTCAAAGTCATCTTTTATTGCAGCTGCTGATGATGGTGGTGATATAAAGGTTTGTAATATTTTGGTCGATAAATTTATTTTTGTTACCAACTATATCTAATAGTGTCGATGTATTGACTAGTGTTATTGTCTTCATGTCTTGCAGATCATTGACATACACCAAAAGTGCCTTTACAAGACATTAAGAGCTGCCCACGAAAGTGTATCCTAACATCTACCACCCTGGTGCGGTTTCTTACTGTATTCGATGATCAATCAACAGATTGTCTAAATCTTGGCTAAAAAAGCACTTGATCAGCACACATATTTTTCTATTTCCTTAACGAACTTTTAGATTTGTAGCAGTGTGCAGTTTCTTCCTTGGCGACCTTGGGAAGGTGTTCTGTACTTATATATCTGTTTTGAATACTATGCATACACGTAATTTTAATTATATTTCATGACATATAGAGACTTATTTTGCAGTCATTACTGGTGGTCTTGATTCAAAGCTTATAATGTGGGACTTCTCGAAAGGAAAACCGTTTAAAGTTCTGGATTTGGGTATGACTGAATCTTACAAATTTTATCAGTAGTATGTCTTTGTTTAGTTTTTGGAAAAATGATGTTTTCTTTATTTTAGGCAAGTCTGATCCAGATAACAGTAGTGGTGCGCCTCAGTGTTTCAATCCTGCTTTTGTTCATTCAATTGCGGTTCCTGAAGTTGATATGGTAGATAAGGTCGGCAAGATATGTGCTGTAGCCAGAGGAGATGGTGTTGTTGATGTAATCAATATAGAATCGGAATTTAAAGCTGCCAAATCCCAGGGTTCTTCTAAATCTAGAAAAGGGGGTCAACTAAAGTCAACAAAATCCGTAAACCAAGATCCAGATAGAAAAACAAGGTTGCGTTTAGATTATACTTTGGGAGGTCATACTGCTGCTGTATCTTGTGTGTAAGTTGTTGACTTTTACGGTAAAATTTCGAAATTGTGAAATGATTATTGCAGCTATTGAAATTGCTAATGATCTGTATCAGTTTTTGAGCTTGCGGGTAGTGACTTTGACCAAGAAAGTCAAATTGCAGCTCCTTTGACTTTTATATGTTGATATAAAAAGTCTGAGTCGGTTTATAATTTTGATATAGGGCATTTTCTATGTTTGGGGAGAAAGGAAAGTACATAATATCGGGGGGCGTCGATAAAGCCGTTAAGGCTTGGAACTGGTCAAGATACTTTGAAGCCGATCAAACTTTTGACAACAATGAATTACTACATTTAAATATGAAGTTGGGCAAAAAGGTAAGTTTTTTCTTTCATGTTCCCTATACCCGGTCGATCATCTAGTAAATATTGCACATATTTCCTTTTTTTGGAAACCTGCAACTTTCAGTTTAGAATGACCTATTTGTTCATTATAACGAGTAAATGTTCCACCATCTATAGAATTTCTTTTTTTCGCAACGGATTTCTAAGATTGCTTATGTTCCGCTTAGTTTTGTCTTTTCTGAAAAGAGTCAAGTGGTCGTCACTGAGATACCACATATTTTGATATTCAAGTGATAAGAGTTTCTATTTTTGTTTTAACTCGTATTTATGACTTATGATTAGGTCAATTGGCTCTGCACTACTCCAACCGATTCAGAAAATCTTGTTGTATGTGATACGTCTAAAGTCGTGAAGGTTTATACGGTTGCATAATCAACTTTATAGTTTCTCTCCGGAAGCTGGCAGCCAGAACCATAGTTTGTCTGGTTCATGTGCAGAGCGCAACCTTTAGACTAGAAGCGTAGATGAGTTTCTGATACCATGTTAACTTTTTGGTAGTGGGACATGGATTATAGTTCTGCTCAGCTTTTTTGAGTAATAACTTATCAATATTGGTGATGCTATGTGTGTGCACTTGTGCTCGTTTTATAATGCGCCAGTAACCAGGATGGATTAGGCCCGTCTGCGTCTGGTTCGGTGGTTATAAGCCCGTCTTGGTCTGGTTCTTTTGTTCTCAGAGCTTATGTCAGGGTATTAGTTATATTAAAAAAAAAAAAAAATAAGACTAGTTTAACAAGAGTTTCAACTTTTAACAAATTATATTCATACCAATGTTACATATGTTTTTTAATTTATTATTATTGGAGAAATGGATGATTAGGACTTTCCATCCATGCAACAACCAAAGGCCAAAAGGGTGTTTTGATGCGTGTGATTTAAGTATTGATGTTTATTTGATTATCAAGGTTGCAAAAATCGTTAGGCGCTAGCGGCTCAGTGTATTGTCTAGCGATTATCGGGATAGACGAGATTGATCAGGATGAATCAAATTGGAACGTTTATAATTATATATAAGATTGTAAAATTTTGAAAATATATGTCCGATTTGTCAGATTTTTGTCTGATTTTGCCGTTTTATTCTCGATATCCGTAATCGATTTAGCCAATTTTTGTTCAATTTGACCGATTTATGCCCAATTTTATCGATTTTTATCCGATTTATGCCCAATTTTATCGATTTTTATCCGATTAATAAGGCCGATAAGTGAAAATCAAAGTCGTTAGTCCTCGCCTAGCTCCTAGGCGCCGATTAATCGGCCACCTAAATCGATTTCTACAACAATGGGCAGAATCATGTGCTCATAATATGACCGTAACTGAACTGATTGAATATTTCATGAACTATTTAGTAAAAAGTTTTTTATGTTTGTTAATTTATTAGATGAACAACATTTCTACGTTCATTTAGTAAAATGAACGAACAAAAGTCTTGTTCCGATTATGCGTTTGTTTATTCATTTATTTGTTTATGTTCGTCTATCGTATCTTTTTATTACATAGTTTCAACTTTGGTTTACATAAACAAAACAATACTCATAAAACATAATATTATGTATGAATATAATATGTTTACTTTTCTACGTTCATTTAAGCTCGTTCTTTTATGTTCCTTCGTTTAATGGCTTAATGAACGAACATAAACATACATGAAAAATCTTATTCTCTTAATAAACGAACATGAGCAAGAAACTTCATCCGTTAAAACAACCGTATTTGTTTATTCGTTCGACTAAAATAAAAAGAACATGAACAAGACCTTTATATTTATATAAATAAGACAGAAGTCAAGAACAACAAAGTACTTTGAATAAACTGAGCTGTATATTATTCCTCAAACCTTGTACATTTTTAAGGTCATGTGTCAACTGCAACAACAACATTACTTCAAATTCCCGCAAAATTTTAAAAAAATGTTTGACACCAAAAAAAATCATATATTTTTTTTTCTTTGCTTTCATGTCAAAAGACACCAACATCCCAACTTCCACACCAGCAACCCTTCACTTTCAATACTACTAATATGCTACCATACCAACAACCATACCATCTATCTAAGCTTTCTATAAAGAAACCGAAAAACAAGTTCACAAATCATTATCTGGTTTGATCATATCAATCAAGATGATGCAACCGGAGATGCCGATATGCAACACTTGTGGTGAACAAGTTGGCTTTGGTTCTGATGGGACTAATGTTTTTGTGGGCTGTCATGAGTGTAATTTCCCGATATGTAAATCTTGTTTTGATTACGAGGTTAAGGAAGGTCATACTCATTGCGTACAATGTGGTTCTCCTTATGATCATGGTACGGTTTTCTTTATAGTCCTTTTATGGTGTTTCAAGCGTTGATCGTGCAAATGCTATATTGACGCGTGTTTGCTGATTATGCAGGGACCTTGACAGTTGCTGATGTGGCCGAAAAGGAGCCTGTCGCCCATACTTCAATGGGTAGTCACCTAAGTAACCCTCAGGTAGAAATTTGAACAAATCTAAATACAAGTTATATGTAAAAGAACGTTTAAGTTCTTAATTATTTTTTACTTTTTTTGTGAAGGATTCTGGACTCCATGCTAGAAATATAAGCACGGTATCGACAGTGGATAGCGGTGAGTACATTGATTTTAGTCGTACGAAAATTTTGGCACTATAGTTAACTAATTTGTTTGTGGTGTTTCCTTTCCCTTGTATTAAGAAATGATGGATGAAAGTGGGAACCCGATCTGGAAGAACCGTATTGATAGTTGGAAGGATAAGAAAAACAAGAAAAAGAAGGCCGTCACGAAGGCTCCTAAAGAAGTTCAAGTTCCTTCTGACCAACAAATGGACGAAAACCAGCAGTAAGTATACGACGTTTATAAGTACATTTAAGACGTTTCTTTGTGAGATGTAACTATTTACGAGAAGCGATTGTATTTTTGCAGGCCAGTAGACCCAAATGCAATGCAACCACTTTCACAAATAATCCCAATTCCAAAGAGCCAAATCACGCCCTATAGAATTGTGATTATCATCCGGTTGATCATTTTGGGACTCTTTTTCCATTACAGAATCACAAATCCGGTTGAAAGTTCTTACGGATTATGGCTCACTTCTGTTATTTGTGAGATTTGGTTTGCTATCTCTTGGGTGTTGGATCAGTTTCCTAAGTGGTATCCTATCAATAGGGTTACATTTACGGATGAGCTATCCAGAAGGTAATATATTACGAGTACTAGGATTACATATATGCATTCAACTAATAACCACTTAATAGTAGGCTAATAATTTTTTCCGCTCATATATCAGGTATGAACGAGAGGGCGAACCTTCAGAACTTGCAGGTGTTGATTTCTTTGTGAGTACAGTGGATCCTTTAAAGGAACCTCCTCTAATTACTGCTAATACCGTGCTTTCAATCCTGGCTGTTGATTACCCCGTTGATAAGGTCTCATGTTATGTCTCTGATGATGGTGCTGCAATGCTTACGTTCGAATCTTTAGTTGAAACATCAGAATTTGCTAGAATGTGGGTCCCGTTCTGCAAAAAGTTCTCGATAGAACCACGTGCACCAGAATACTACTTCTCACAGAAGATTGATTACTTGAAAGATAAGATTCAACCATCGTTTGTTAAGGAACGTCGAGCAATGAAAGTAAGACTTTGTATTTTATGGTATAATACTCGTATAGAAACTTAGTATATAAGTCTAATGGTCGTTTTTATATCGATTGTAGAGAGAATATGAGGAGTATAAAGTTAGGGTAAATGCATTAGTAGCAAAAGCTCAGAAAACACCAGAAGATGGATGGACCATGCAAGATGGAACACCGTGGCCAGGAAATAACCCGCGAGACCATCCTGGCATGATTCAGGTAAATTATCAATTACCCTTTCCGATGTTATAATCTCTTTTACTTTTAAAACACTTTTCGCTTAAAACAACCGATTATGTACGTACACAGGTTTTCTTAGGACACAATGGGGCCCTTGACGTTGAAGGAAATGAGCTTCCTCGATTAGTTTATGTTTCTAGAGAGAAGAGACCAGGATATCAACACCATAAAAAAGCCGGTGCTGAAAATGCTTTGGTAAATATAAATCGACAGTAGTGTCCTTCCTCTACTAGAAATGGATGGTCTTTTACAAGGACTTAACCACCGGATTTTTGTTTTCTCTTTTCCTGATGTTTTTTAGGTAAGGGTGTCTGCCATTCTTACAAACGCGCCTTATATACTTAATCTGGATTGTGATCACTATCTGAACAATAGTAAAGCTGTTAGAGAGGCGATGTGTTTCATGATGGACCCACAAGTTGGTCGTGATGTGTGTTATGTCCAGTTCCCTCAAAGGTTTGATGGCATTGACCGTAGTGACAGATATGCCAACAGGAACACAGTATTCTTTGATGTAAGGCTAATATCCCACCACACATTATACTATTATTAAAATAGCATTTCAGATTATTTAAGTGTCGGTCTTTGTTAATTTCAGGTTAACATGAAAGGACTAGACGGTATTCAAGGTCCAGTTTATGTAGGAACAGGTTGTATGTTCTACAGGCAAGCTTTGTATGGTTATGGACCTCCATCTTTACCGTCATTAAAGCCTGCTTCTTCATCGTCTTGTTGTTGTTGTGGGCCCAAGAAACCTAAGAAAGATCTCGAAGAGTTTAAGCGTGATGCTAGAAGGGATGATTTAGATGCTGCCATTTTTAACCTTAAGGAGATTGAAAGTGAGTGGACACTTGGTTTTAGCCTTTTAGCTAACAGTTTGACAAAAAAAAAAGGTTCCGGTTTTAAATTGTTAATTTCTATGATATTTGTGCAGGTTATGATGAACATGATCGGTCATTGCTCATATCTCAAATGAGCTTTGAGAAAACTTTTGGCATGTCTTCTGTGTTTATCGAGTCTACGTTGATGGAAAATGGAGGACTAGCCGAGTCAGCCAACCCAGCGACGATGATCAATGAAGCAATTCATGTCATTAGTTGTGGGTATGAAGAGAAAACCGCATGGGGTAAAGAGGTATATCTATCACTCTATAATCAAGACGTCGAATATTTGGCCCGTTATTAATGGGTCAATTTGGGATAATATATTAGTTATTGATCAAATTGCAATATCAACAGATTGGGTGGATATATGGATCAGTTACAGAGGATATCTTAACGGGGTTCAAGATGCATTGCAGAGGGTGGAGGTCAATATACTGCATGCCAGTAAGACCTGCATTCAAAGGGTCCGCTCCTATCAACTTGTCAGATCGGTTGCACCAAGTTTTGCGATGGGCTCTTGGATCCGTTGAGATCTTTTTGAGTAGACATTGCCCGTTGTGGTATGGATGGGGAGGTGGTCGCCTCAAATTGCTTCAAAGATTTGCATATATTAACACCATTGTCTACCCATTCACATCTCTACCTCTTGTTGCATACTGCACGCTGCCTGCTATTTGCCTTTTAACCGGAAAATTCATCATCCCCACGGTAATTATTGTGATAAATGTGAAATTGCCTACCGATTCCTAGCTATATGAACTACGTATTTTTTTTCTGTTTCTGATATCATTTGTTGTTCGATCCAGCTTTCCAACATAGCAGCAGTTTGGTTTCTTGGTCTCTTCCTGTCAATCATTACAACAAGTGTTCTTGAAATTCGATGGAGCGGTGTCAGCATTGAAGAGCTCTGGCGTAACGAGCAGTTTTGGGTCATCGGTGGTGTCTCAGCCCATCTTTTTGCCGTTTTTCAAGGATTCCTCAAAATGTTAGCTGGTGTAGATACAAACTTTACTGTCACATCCAAACAAGCTGACGATCTCGAGTTTGGGGAGCTTTATATGATCAAATGGACCACAGTTTTGATCCCTCCTACCACTCTTCTTGTACTCAACTTGGTTGGCGTCGTGGCAGGATTCTCCGATGCACTAAACAAAGGATATGAGGCATGGGGTCCCCTTTTCGGGAAAGTATTCTTCGCATTCTGGGTGGTTCTTCATTTGTACCCATTCCTTAAAGGTCTCATGGGTCGTCAAAACAGAACTCCTACCATCGTCATATTGTGGTCAGTGCTGTTGGCGTCTGTTTTCTCGCTTGTGTGGGTGAAGATTGATCCATTCGTTAGCAAAAATGTAGACCTTAACCAAGGCTGCATCGCCATCGACTGTTGAGTCAAGCTATAATTTTTGAAATGTAGATCTTTACCTTTTTTTGCATATGCTTGTTTGGAGAATGTATTCTGCAATTTGTATTGATGGAAAATTTGAATGTATAACATGAATTTATCACATGAAACTTTAAAAGTTTTCTATTTGGACTTTTAATTTTTACCTGTACTAATCACTTTACAATGTCTGAAATGATCACTAATTGGTAAAAGTACTACATAAAAATACAGTACCTTTTTTTCTTGTAACTTTTTAAAAAAAGTTTGAATTTTCTATCAGGAGCGGAGACAAAGGGGGGTCGCAAGGGTCATGTGACCCCCTAGCGAAAAAATTGTAATGTAAATTTTCAAAAATATTCGGGGTCTTTTATAATTTGACCCGCTAAGAACTATTTTGTAATGTAGTCTATAAGAAATATCAAAGTGTGTGACCCCCGAGCCGAACTTTTCTGGCTCCGCGATTGGTAGTGGGAATAGGAAGGGATAGATTAGTACTCATACTCCATCTCCTTTACTTAATCTTTACTCTTTGCAGACCATAAAAACATACATCTTCAAACTCACTACACTTACAAAAGACCAACCAACAATGATACATTTAACCACCACCACCTTCTTCCTCCTCCTCCTATGCGCCACCGCCACGGCAACGACCACGGTCCTTGCCCAATCTCCGTCGTTATCCGTCTCTTCAACCCTTGATCCAAACCAACTAAGAGCCCTTCAATACCTCCACATTCCTACCACATGCACACCATCCACATGTGACACCACCACCCCGTACCGCCACCTTCTCTCCCTGCGCCTCACGAACTGCAACCCTGATCATCACCTCACCACGACAATCCTCGCCTCCTTGTCCACTATAACCTCCATCACCTTCTACAACTGCCACACTCCCACTGTCCACTTTCCTACCAGCATCACCTCAAACCTCCACTCTTTCACATCCATCAACTCCCTACAACGCCTCACCGGGGTCTTTTTAAGCCGATTTCATAACCTCACACACCTGTACATCTTAGGTGACCCTATCAAAGCCTCTGGCATACACATCATTACGTCCAATATGAAATCTTTACGTACCATAACACTCTCCAACACACGTTTATCCGGTTTCTTACCTAAAGACTGGAACACAAAACTGACCCATATCGATTTTTCCAAAAATAAGCTAAAAGGAACCATACCCATGTCACTAAACGTACTAAAAAGCCTTAAAGTTTTAAATTTTTCGTCAAATAACCTCGTTGGAGTCATACCAGATTCATTTGGTGGCTTGGTTTCTTTAGAAAAACTATCTTTATCAGCAAACTCGCTATCGGGTCCAATACCAGGATCCTTGTCCAACATTCTTGGATTAGTACATTTGGACCTTGGTTCAAATCAGTTAAATGGTGTAATCCCTGAGTTTATCTCACAAATGAAGGAGTTAAAGTATCTAAATCTCGAAAACAACAGATTTCATGGCGTCTTACCGTTTAACGAATCGTTTATAAAAAGATTAGATGTATTCAAGATTAATGGAAATGAGGACTTATGTTACAATCACTTAAATTTCTCCAAGGATGTAAGGCTTGAGATTGCTTCTTGTGATAAACATGGAATGCCGGTTTTGCCCCCACCCCCGAAGACTAATGAAACGTCGTCGTGGGTGGATGTCGGTCCGGGTGGTGGTGATGATGAAGTTGGTCATGATGATGCTGTGATAAAGAAGAATGAAGTGCATGAGAATAGGGGACCAAGTAAGGTGGTACTTGGTGTGTCTATTGCTCTTTCTGCTATGGTTTTTCTTATTATTTTTTTCATTTTGCTGTTTAAATGTTAGTACTTGAGGTGAAAATGTGCTCATTTTGAGAGATTTAATTATTGTATCTTTAATCATTATATATACATTTTTATATTGCAATCTGGGGGTGACATGAATGATGGTTTCAACTTTCATGCCATCATGTGTGGCAGTGGTAAGATCACTTTTATTGTATGAATTATGTATGAAACATCAAACATAATCAGAGTGATAAAAGAAGTTTGATGATCATAATTAGGCTTAGACATATAAGGTGTAATGAAATGGATTCCAACTAGGTGCGAACAACCTGGTTTGAGTCTGTGGCGGTGGGTTCAAACCCGTGGATTAGTCGGCCAATGTGTCGAAAACCATGGCTACCCAAAAAAGGTAAAATTGGCAAAATGCAGATCATCAGCAAAAAGGTGATAACAAGTGATCCTCACATGTATTCTTTACTACCTCACTGAAACAAAAAAAAAAAAAAACTATAAGCTTTAATCCTTGGGGTAAGTCGGTAAGAACACGTATGCAAGAGCCCTTATTGAAGTTTCATCGGGAAAAACTCTATTGAAGTCGTTAGTTGCGGGGCTATTCCATTTCCTAATGAGAAGGAGCATACGTTGATGGAGTATGAACGGCAGCCTCCCAGTTACACAGTTTATAGAATATTTGATCATATGGATGATTGTTGTCCGAATAATCTGATCAGATTCCCAAGATGGACAACCCGGTAACGGACGATGGCTTTGTGGACGTTACACGAAAAAATGGGAAAGCTAAACAAAGTCGAAATCAAAGCCACGGCATTCGCCTAGGCGTCTTCATCCAAGAATAACGCTCAGGGAGAGAGGCTTCTATTAAGCGATCAAAGTCTTGTATATCTTCTTTAAATGCTACAGAGCCTAGTTTGGTGAATCAAACTAGGATAAAGATTTTTAACCAGCTGACCTACATGAGCATCAACAAATGTTTCCTGCGGTTTGTTTCTTAAGATTTTTGTCGTCTTACGTTTTTTTTTCTAGTGGCATGGTTGTTATGGCTGAGATAAGCGACTTCATTCGCAACCATTGTACTTAAAGCAAGCAGCAGTTAAACCCACAAAATAAAAACAGCATATCTTAAGATAATAATAATATCTGAGCAAACATAGTTCCATAAACTCTTGCCTAAAAACAACTTACTAGTCAGGTTCAAACAGACCGAAAAACAAAAATGGTTGTGATAAAATCTCAGGTAAGACAAGTTACAGCTAACAACACAAGGAAGTTTACTGAAAAGCTGTCTATGCTCCGATTTGCTGGGATTTGTTGAGAATAACTCCTTCATACTTGACCTGGAACCACTTCATGGCATCATCCTTGGTAACTCTGTGCTGGATACCGACACGGGCCTTGCACCTACGGCGACGACCAACACGGTAACCTGGGCGTTCTAGAACAACAAAGAAGTCCATACCGTAGATACCAGTAGATGGATCATACCTGGAAATAGAAAAAGGTTAGAATGTGTCATCACAAAACATCATGAATGGAACTGATATGTTCTACAGTATCACTTGTACTGGAACGACCATATTGGTCTAGTAACGTTGCAACATTTTAGCTTAACAAGAACATTTTTAGCTTGTGTTCTAGTCTCTAATTATAGTTTCGGCTTCTAAAGTGTAACCTATGTTCACTACTTCGTGAAACATATGCAATCATCTTCCAATGAGTCTCCAGAGAACCGAAAAAGTAACTTACTTGATACCAAGATCGATGTGCTCCTGAATACCAAAACCAAAGCAGCCGGTGTCACTGAAGTTACGTCTCAAAAGCTCGTATTCCTTAACCTTCAAGCCACTTTCCAAAAGCTGCATTGCCTTGTCTCCCCTAACAGTGACATAGCATGCAATCTTTTCATTACGCCTAATACCGAAGGACCTCACAGTGTACCTAGCTGGAAAATCGACATCAAAAACATAAATGTCACAAAAGGTACTTTCAAAGCATGTATAAACAAATCAAATACAAGACAATTATATCAGTCGTTTTGAAGAGAATAAAGCTTGGATAAACCAATTTAATTAAACAAAAGGTTAATAATGTTAAGGTGTTTTGATCCCTTCTTGTAAAAACTACTTACAAGTTTCATAACCAAGCTAATGTGGTTTTGGTTTATGTTTCATAAGCTTGTTTTTTAACTAACTTTGAAAGCATATGAGGTTAAGTAAAGCTTATGATGTAAAAATAAGATTACACAATGTCCCATAAGTTTCAAAATAAGCAAAAAACAAACATCAGAAAAATAAGTTAAAACCAAATAAGCTAATTAAGAACAAAAAACCCATTTAAACAAACACCCCAATATATGTGCACAGCAATAAACTCTAGCAAACAACAACAAAAAAGAAACATACCCTTGGAGAAGACTGGTTGCTGCCCACTGAGTTGCTCCAAAACCTTGATATAAAAAAACACAAATCAGCAAAAACCAAAACTTATATAAGCCAAAAACAAACTTATATATCCAGCTTACAGCTTATTTGGCTTTGGTGTTATATTTATCATAAAATCACTTTTATAGCCTGGTTTGAATCTTTATAGCCAATATAAGCTTATAACAACAAAAAACTTATATAAGCCAGATGGTGTCAAAATAAGCAACAAAAGAAGAAGCACAAAGGCAAATAAACTATAAGCCAGCCATATAAGCCTAAAAACCAACAGCTATATATACCATAAATACATGTTTTACATCCTGCTTCTTATTTGGTTTTGGGCTTAAACTTTCATAAGCTGACTTTTTGAAGCTTATTTTGAATCTTTTAGGCTTACATAACCTTATAATGACAACTTATATAAGGCATAAAGTTCCAACACAAACCACAAACGAAAAGCCCAAAAAGAAATAAGCTTATAAGGCAGCTCAAGAAACCATAATTACATGTTATATCATTTGACTTTAGGCTAATAATTTTATAAGCTCACTTTTTATAGCTTGTTTTGAATCTTTTTTCCTTATATAAGCTTATTAAGACATCAAAAACTTACACAAGCCAAAAACAAACTTACAAAAGCTTATAGCTTATTTAGTTTTGGACTTCCATTTTCATAAGCTCATTTTTAGTAGCTTATTTTCAATCTTTTTGAATTACTTAACCTTATAATGACATAAAAACTTACAAAAGCCAACAAGTTTCAGAACAAAACACAAAAGAAAAGCCCAAAACCAAAAGCCCAAAACCAAATAAGCTATAAGGCAGCTATATAAACCATACATGTTATATATCCTGCTTATAGCTTATTTCATTTTGAGCTTATACTTTCACAAGCTCAATTTTTTTGCTCATTTTTAATCTTTTTGGCTTATATAAGCTTTATTACAACAAAAATAAAACTTTAGAAGCCAAAAAGTATCGAATGCCACAAAAAAGAAAGCACAAAAGCAAAAAAGCAATAAGCAGAATATACTTGCTTGTAGCTTGTTTTGAATCTTTTTTACTTACATAACCTTATTACAACATAAAAACTTATAAAAGCCAAAAAGTGTCCAAATAAGCCACAAAAGCAAATAAGCTATAAAGCAGCTAAAAAGCCATAAATACATGTTATAAATAGCTGGTTTATAGCTTACTTGGTTTTTGGCTTATATTTTCATAAGCTCATTTGTGTAGCTCAACTCTCATTCTTTTGGCTTATATAAGCTTATTATACAAAAAAAGAAACTTAAATCATCCAAAAAGTGTCGAATTAAGCCACAAAAAGAAGAAGCCCAAAACCAAAAAAGCTATAAACCAACTAGATAAACCATAAATACATTTTGAGCTTATATTTCCAATAAGCTAACTTTTTGTAGCTTATTTTGAATCTTTATGAATAAAAAAAGCTTATTACGAAATTAAAAAACTTATATATATTTCCTTTTTTTTAATAAAACGTATACAACCCAAAAAGTTTCAAAATAAACCAAAAAAAAAGAAGCCTAGAACCAAATAAGCTATAAGCAGTTTCATAAGCTTCATTTGAATCTTTTAGCTTATATAAGCTCATTACAACAAAAAAAACTTACGCAACCTAAAAAATTTCAACACAGGCCACACAAAAGAAAAAGCCCAAACCAAATAAGCTATAAGCAGTTGAAATAAGCCAAAAAAAAAGAGAGAAGAAACCTTGGAAGCACGGGTAAGACGATCACCACTCTCACCAACAGAGATATTGAGAACAAGTTTCTGAACCTTGATCTCCCTCATTGGGTTCGCTTGTTTCCTTTCTGATGCCTGTGATTAAATCAAACATTAAAAACATCATGATTATTATTAATGAAATAAAAACATCATCATAGGATTAAAAGATAAGAATAAAATGTTTTTTAAGGTTACCATTTGTTTGTTGCGGCTGAGACAATGGCTACTAGGGTTTGATGGAAGAAAGAGGAAGTTATGGAGTGTCATAAGGGTTTTATTGCCACATTTTTCAACATCATTGTGGGCTTTTAGGGTTTGATCATGGACTGGGCTATGTTAATGGGCTTTACTAGAAAGAAGCTAAAAAAAAGTGTTTTAAGGTTGGTTTTTTTTCCAGCATACATGAATTATTATTCCATACGTGTGGTTTAATCACATGTCGCATTATGAGCCGGATCATTTCATGACATAGATATCAAATCAAACTCGATCGATCGATCAATCTCACGACTTGGTTGGTCTGATGTAACGACCGAGTAACTCGATCGATGAGTGGCAAAGTGGACAAAAACTTTGACCATTTACATCAATAAAAAACTTAAATTTTAAAATTTAAACATTTTATTTTTATAAACGCCTTAACTATTTAATCATTTTAATCACACATTCAGATTACAATTCAAAAATCGCATTAATAATCAATCACTGTTTATACAAATCAAACTCAATCATGATTACAAGTTGCAACCAACAATAATATCAATCAACTAATATATTATCTGAAAAGGGTTATTTTGGATATTATATATATCTTGGATATCAAAAACTCATCATCACCATCCATCTATACCATAATCTAATGGATGCGATTAAAATTATTTAATTAATTCACATATTTATTATAATTTAAATATCTCTTAAACTGTTAAGTGTTAAAAAAAAATATACCATCGCGACGAGCATTTAATTATCTTTGGGTAAATACAAAAAACGTCCCTAAACTTTGCGAAATCCGCAAATATGCGCCTAAGTCCAAACTACAAGCATTTTTGCCCCTGAACTTTCATTTCGCCTGCATTTTAGCCCCTGAGTCGACTTTTTTTTTACTTTTCACAACGTTCTGCCGTTAACCCCCATACGTGCCTGGCACGTGAGGGTATATTCGTCATTTCCTGTTCTACCCCATCTCCCCACCTTTCATCATATGCAAAATACGTCCCTGAATACATTTACCACCAGAAACTTAGAATGTAGCTTCTCACTAAAAATCTTTCCAGGACTAAATTTGCAACATCAACATTGAAACTTTCAATATTATCTCGACATTAAATACCCTAATACTATCAATACTCTACTGGTTCAACTTAAATTCATACTACCAACCTAATACTCGATTCAATTGATTATCAACTAGCTTTAATGGCGTATCAGAAAGAAGTCGTTTTCAAAATGCACAATAATGGGTTTTTTGTACATGGTCCGTTGAGGTATGTAAATGGCAATCTTAGCCAAATTTGTGGGTTTAGTTCTGAGGCTAGGATATTTACAATTAGGCTGAATCATATGTTGGAAAGATTTGGCGATGTGAAAAAATAGGCTTTGTTCTTTTGTTTGCCTAATAAATCACTAAAAGGGGGTTTGAAGTTGATTTACATCGACAATGATGTGCATATGATGTTAGAATTGGCTTGTAAGAATGGTACAACTGATTTGCATGTTGTTCGCAATAAACATAGACTAGCTCAGTATTATTTCCAGAACCTTGATTTAGATTTAGAGGATTCAGATGGGGATTTTTTGGGATGGGAAGAAGATGATGTTAGGTTGCGTTGCCATAGTTCAACTCCTTTTGCGACTAAACAACCTTTTTAAAAAAGGAAGAGGAACAATGGCAACCATCAAGGTGGTAAAAAGAAAAGATTGAAAAGATCGGCTGTCGTAACATAAGAAAGAAACAATGATGTAAAGGGTAAAGAGAAGAACACAAAGGGGAAAGCAAATGAGGGTGCCAGTGAGGCTCAGCCTGAGACTTCATTGTTGAATAAGAGGAACAATGGCAACCATCAAAGTGGTAAAACCAAAAGTTTGAAAAGAATGGTTGTCATAACAAAAGAAAGAAAGAATGATGTAAAGGGTAAAGGGAAGAACACAAATGGGAAAGAAAATGAGGGTGTCGGTGAGGCTGAGCCTCATACTACATTGTTGAAGAAGAAGAGAGCTTCGGAAAAGGGTAAAGGGATCATGGTTGAAGAGGATTCGGGTTGTAACCCGAATGTCGGTGCTATACGAGGGGCTACTAGTATAGTCATTAGAGATGGTGGATCTGTGAACGATAGGAGTAGGTCTACAAATAGGTTGAATATGGGGGGTTCTGCTTCTGTTGATAATGTGGCCGAAAATAAAGGACACATAAAAAGGTTTGTTGTGCTTGGTGTAAGAGCTCCTAGCAAGTTATACGAGTATCAAGATTTTAAGATCACGAATTGCGTACTTGGTCTTAGAGCACCGACATATGTGGGAAACCATGGAACTAATGATGGTTGTTACAAGGAGTGAAACCATGGAACCGATGATGGTTGTTACAAGGCGTTTTTGGGATAGTGCATATGATTAGGGTACCAATATGAATATTCCGACTGCTTTGTAACTAGATAACACCTAGGAACTCATAATGTTAAAAAACGGATTAAAGCTTATAATCTGCTTACTGTTATGAATCCAAACAAGGAACGCGTAACTTATGCGCTACTTGTTCACAAAAGATTTTTTGTTACTGCTTATTTATGTTATCGTTAGTGCCTTTGGGCTTATGAATCCAAACAATGAACGTGTAACTTATGCGCTCGAACAAACTTTTACAAATAGGCTCGAGCTCGAATCGAACATTTTTGTTGTTGTTCGAGCTCGTTTAAGAATTTTAATATTTTTGTACTCCTACAATAAACTAATTTTCATGGTCGAACTTGATAGGCTCGTTTATTAACTTAAGATCGAACTCGAAAGCTCGTTTACAATTATAAATTTTTTATAATGTTCAAACTAAAACTTATGTAACTTATAAGCTCAAAGACGCTTATTCATGTATAAGTAAGATCAAATCTTATTCATGTCCCTTCATTATGTAGCTATTGTGAAGTCGGAGTGATCGTCTACGTCTGTTTTCGTCTTCATATTGCTGGACATAAGGTACGGATATTCCATCCTTTAATAAGGACATCTTTCTTCCTATATTAGGATTTCCCCGTTTGCAGCCATCTGTTTTCCCCAGTAGTTTATGTGTCTTAAACACACCAGTATATGTATGATTATTTTAGATTGCATTATACATGCATGTCAGTTTCACCTAGTTATGGGGTTTCCACCGGTGTTATGACTCTTCTGCGGTGAGAGTGATTGCTCGCAACGTCCCTTTACAGTTTTGGCTAGTATTATTATTATCATGTGGGGCGAATGGGTTCATCCTAGGACAAGTAATATGATTTCATGGTAATTATGGTGTGTGCCTTGCATCCGTTACAGGAGCTGATCCTCCACTCATTTTATATATTAATTAGAGGCAGCCCCTCTAATTGCATGACGAGGTCACCCCTCCAATTTTCATGCACGTGGATATAACATGACCTATATGGGCTCTCGGCATATTTAAATACAGATTTTCAAGATAATTTAAACATAAGTCTTTTCAGAAAATAAACCAGCTTTATGAACTTAAACCAGGTTTTCCAGGACATACATTTATTCCGCTGTTATGTTATTCATTTCATTCAATTACTTGCTTATGTTTATGCTTTACATTCTATTGTTATATATCCGCACACTGAGCGTATTGCTCAGTCGTATTTCTCTTTCCATGTCCCAATACAGCAAGTACTAAAGGGCAAAGCTAGGAATCAAAGAGTACGTGCATGGAATGAGGCGTTAGCTTTCTTTCATTCTTTAATGCATTTACATACTTTTGCTTTACTGGACATTGTTTAGTCCTTTCCTTTACATTCATACTTATGCATTTTCGTGTGTGGAGCTTATGTGGATCCGATTTTGTTTCCGGATTCTTTTATGGTCATTTAATATTTTAGACATTACCTCATATGTTTTGATGATATGCCATAATTATCCTATAATATTCCATTTGTCAAAATGGGGTGTTACAGTGTTTGAGGCTAATATAATGTCATGATGAAGAAGATGAAAAGTTTACCTTCGTGGAAATAATATCCCCAAAAGAAAACATGTCAGTGTAATAACGACGCGGCTGAAAGGTATAATAAGTATTTGGGGACGTATTTTGAATATGATGAAAGGTTGGGAGATGGGGTTAAACGAGAAATGACGATAATACCCTCACGTGTCAGGAACGTGTGGAAGTTAACAGTAGAACGTTAGGAAAAGTTAAAAAAAAGTCAACTCAGGGGCAAAAATGCAGGCGAAATAAAAGTTCAAGGGCAAAAATGCTTTTTGTTTGGACTCAGGGGTATATTTGTAGATTTTCCAAAGTTTAGGGACGTTTTTTGCATTTTGCCCATTATCTTTCTACCAATATGCACTATGATATACTTTTGAAGAAAAAAATTTGTTAATGCAAAGCAATGCCTAAAAACATTGTTAGTATTAATTAATCTTTCTTAATTTTGATCACGACAAATTACAAAGACATTTATTGTCAAACACAATCATAAAACAAATTATCTAACAAACACTATCATCAAGATAATAATCATTACACTAACGTATCTTAATCATGCTTAGTGATCATAAAGTGATTAGCCTTAAAACTCACTTTAGTCAAACATTACAAAAGATTTTTAATAAACTTTATTTTTAAGAAAATGTTTTATTAAAATGAAAATGCAAATTTGAATATGGAATATTCCAAATGCCATAAGAATATCCTTTGAAGGTTTAAACAGCCTCAGATATTTCAAATTCACTAAAAGACAAAAAGGAGCGGAGTCTACATCGGCGGTACTAATAAGTGTAAAAACACTTATCCTTTTACCACTTATTTCCAATAATAACAAGACCAAAACGTGTATTTTATGTCATAAAAGTCGGAATTATGCGTGGTTTGTGTTTTTATTGTGTTTTAGGATCAAAAGATGAAAAAGGAAGAAAACACAGGCTTTTATCGAAGAAATCGAGAAAAGAGGAAGTCAAAATATCAAGAATGCAAAAAGAACGGAAGTCCAAGGCCTATTCTGAAGATTTATCGAAGAAAAAGTCTAAAGACAGAAGTTTAATAAAGTCGAAGAACTCAAGTCTAATAGAAGAAGAAAATTACAAGACAAGTTCAATTTACATCGACAAATCCCGAGACGACGTCGAGAAAGACAAAGAATTTAAATCGAGTCGTGAAGAAAGAAAGAAAGAAGGAAACACATGCACCTTCCCATCTCCTATAAATACCCTCCTAAACACATTAGGAGGGTGGTTAGCTAGTTTATTTTTCTTTCCTTAGTTTTATTTTTAGAGAGAAAAAGTGTTTAACTTTCTCTCACTAGAATTTTATCTTTTCTTTCCTTTCATGTTTAAGCTTTAATTCTCTCTTGTATTTTTGAATCTTTTAATCTACAAGTTCAAATTTAATCTTTTCATAATTAATCTTCTTCTACCTTTCTTGATTTTGATTTATCTTTGATTCAAAATTTTAATGCACCTTGTTTAAATTTGATGTTTATGTGATTAAAAAGTTTATCTTTTTAATCCTATATAAGTTTTTATACGATTAAGCTTAAAGCTTGTTATGCTTTTTGGCTTATTTAGTATCTAGCTTATTTACCTTTTGGT
Organism: Glebionis coronaria; assembly: GCA_025667525.1. NCBI lineage: Eukaryota > Viridiplantae > Streptophyta > Magnoliopsida > Asterales > Asteraceae > Glebionis > Glebionis coronaria. Next base: position 643,641,199 of record CM046876.1, read on the forward strand.
TTTCGTAAATAGTTTAGTGTTTTTAAAAGGTTTGATTCATAAAGTTTGCTTATTTTGTATTTTAGAAGTTTTCAAATTTATGCTTATTGAGTTGGTTAAGTTTCGGTTAAGTGTGCTTATTGGAAGTGCTTATTGAAGTTTTGGCTTATTTCTCTTGTATCAGATTACTTGTGCTCCATCGCAATCATAGGGTTTGTATATTGCGACGCTACATTCCGACGGTTCTTTGTATCGCAATAACCCTTAGGGTTTTACTTTGCGATCAAGTGTTTTTCCCCCTTATTCCGATCGTGATTGCGATCGTATATTGCGATGGGTCTTAAGGTTATATTAAGACGAAACTCTGCCCATTTTTTGTTAGCCTTATTCCGACAAAAAACCTTGGATTCCGATAGCTAAGATCTTAAATATTCCGATACCTTGGATTCCGATACTGGACTTTCAGATAGAAATATTCCGATAGACTTGTATTCTGATAGACTTACATTCCGACAGAACTACATTCCGATAGAAGTTACTTTCACTTATTCCGATAGTTTCATCTTTGATACATCCCGACAGTAACATTCAGATGACATTCCGACACAAACATTCTGATGGTTTAAGTTTTTAGTTTTACAAAGTTTTCTAGTTTTAAATTCATTACGTTTTAATTTCCAAAAACTGCACGCTTCCCGAAATCTCTGTTTTTACCAAGGTTTTTTCTAGTAATTTTTAGTTTAATTTTTAAAGCTTTTATTCTACTCGACGACATTTTCATATTTACTTTTAGTTTCAAATAGATAACCAAACCATTTATTTTTCCACCGAGAACGACTGAGTCGCACTCTTAACTAGTAATCAATTCGAAAAGATCGGACGATAAACTCTTTCATAACTAAGTTAAAATCTAGTTATTAAATGGCGCCGCTGCCGGCTCTTTTCGTTAAGATTAACGGTTTTTAGTGAGAGACGCGTTGGATTTTGGGATCCGTTCATTTTTAACGTTATTTTTCTTGCTTTAAAATTTTCAAAAATCCATAAAAATTAAAAAATTTCAAAAATACAAAAAAATAGAAAAACATAAAAAAAACCAAAAATATTTTTTGTCTATTTTTATTTTCTTTTTGCAGGTGTCTATGCGTACTCGTGCTCGTAAGAAGAAAGCAACTCAAGCCGAAGTCATTACTCCACCTATTGTTAACATGGACAATCAACCAATGATCGAGCTTTTGCAATCGCACGTAGAGGGCAACACCGATGCTATTGTCATACCTGAGATTGGAGCCAACAACTTTGAGCTCAAATTCGGCTTTGTTCAAATGGTCTCTGCTCAACCTTTCTTGGGTCGTTCACTTGATGATCCTCATGACCATATAAAAAGGTTTCTTCAGCTCACCAATACGGTTAAATATAATGGGGTTTCACAAGAAGTGATTCGCTTGCAACTTTTTCCTTTCTCCTTAGAGGGACAAGCCCGGAATTGGCTTGATAAGGAACCGCCACAAAGTATTCTTACGTGGACGGATTTAGAGACTAAATTCATCAACTACTTTTTCCCACCCTCACGTACTACCGCTTTGCGGAATGAAATCATTACATTTGAACAAAAGTACGGTGAAACATTTAGTGAATCTTGGGACCGTTTTAAGGAACTTTTAAGAAAGCGTCCACAACATGGTTTCACAAAAGTACATCAAACTAATACTTTTTACAATGGTTTAAGCATGAATGACCAAGATTCACTAAATAATGCCTCGGGGGTAATATTTTGGTTAAGTCTTCTAATGCCGCATGGGATATAATTGAGAATAAGTCTAGAGTGCAAACCAAGAGTGTTTAAACTAATATGGCTAGTGTTAGTACTAGTGACGCCGACAACATAATTGATAAGCTTACTTCGCTTGTGGAATCGCTTGTTGTACAAACCGCCAACAATGCCAAACAAATCAATGCCCAAGCTAATTCTTTGAGTCAATCATGTGAAATATGCGGGGGATCTCACTCATACACCAATTTTCCTTCGACTCATGACAATCCGGGAAATGTGTATGCCGGCAACGGTAACTTTTCTACGGGAGGCTATCAAGCACGTCCTCAAGGTGACCGCAATTTGCTCCGTTATCGTTCAAACAACTTCATTTCACCACCCGGTTTTCCACCACAAAACCCAAACAACCTCAATCGCAACAATCAAAACCAACCTCGAGCTCCAAATCAATATCCAACCCAAAGAAACCCATATCCACCTCAAGGAAACAACCAAGTTTACCAACAACCCGCTTATCAACCACCTGCCTACCATGCTCTTCCTCCCAACCAACCCACCGCATTTAATCACGAGGTTGAAACTTACATGAGGACTAATGATGCGATAGTGCAAAATCTTCAGCAGCAAATGGCCAACTTGAAAGGAGATATGGTGTGTAGAAACTAGAAGGGGGGGTTGAATAGTTTCTTATATTTACTTGTTAAAATGTGGTTTCCAAAAATCCTTTTTCAAAAACTTAGGCTTGAGGAAATATGTGAAATCTTCTTATGCACAATATGAACAATAGTGTAACTAAACTAATACTAACAAAAATATATCTGCAAAGAATAAAGAATGATAGTGTAACTAAGCTAATACTAACAAATGTATATGCATAAAGAATAAAGAATGTAAAGAGTTAAGGGTAAAGAAAGATCAAACCGAACAACAAGGATTTATAGTGGTTCGACAACGAAGCTCACTCCTCGTTCCTACTCCACTCCTCGAGTACTCCTTACTCGAGAGTTCACTACACAACAAGCTCCTTATGGTGGAGAAAACCGTACACGTCGCTTAACCAATTTCCGACTCTAAGCTAAAAGTCGAGCCCTAATCGTAGCTAGGACCAATCTACACAACTATACTTAGTACATACACAACTTCCAAATAGACACAACTACTTGGATCTTCACAACTATGACACAACTATAAGTGTATAAAATTAGATCTTCAATGGATCTTTGGTGGTGGACTCAACACTTCACAAGGATAGTGTTCTTCTCTTTGCACTTGGAGAGGAAGGGATGGAAGAACAAGATTCACTTCTTAAACAAGTAATAATCAAACAAATGATCAAAGATTTGAGTGATTAAAGAAGGGGTTTGAATCTGGAAATAAATGTGCAAAAGAGGTGATTTGAAAAGCTGAGAATGGTCCACTATTTATAGGACAATAAGGCCAACGGCTATATCTGGTGGCGGTTCCTTAGCTTAGCATGCGGTTCCTTATCGATAAGGAACCGCCTAGGTGCTAGAGAACCGCTGCCTAGACTCCGCTCCATTTTTTGTCCTTTAGTGGTGGAGGTCTTATCTGGATATAAAAAATATCCTGAAAGGATATTCTTAGCCAAATAAGAATATGCCATTTTTAAATTTCAAATAAATAATTTAATAAAACATTTTCTTAAAAAGAAAGTTTAATAAAAAAACTTGTCACACTTAAATAAAAAGTGAGTTTTAAGAAAGATTAAATCATTTGATCACTTGATTAAGGTTAGTACTTGTTTATCCATACCTTAAGTGAAAATGGGTAAAATGAAAAATACTTGAACTCAAGAATTCGTTTTTCGTCGTTTTTGTAAATGCTTGTTTTTACATATTGTCGTAATCAAAACTAAGCGAGACCGAAAAATGCAAGTAACGTTTTTAGTCATTATTGCATTAACAATCTCCCCCTTTTTGATTCCGACAATACATAAACTCAATCACACAAAAACAAGATTTTCGAAGACGAGTTTATTCATTTCACCCCCTTTGTCGAAGCAAAAAGGTTGCGTAAGCCGGTGTTGAAGAAACGGACTTTACAAAGACTCCCCCTTGGTGATTACTCCCCCTAGCTTGGGGCACCGAGGAATCGGGATATGGTGACAAGCTACATAGAAGGGTTAGTTGAACAAAGGAAACAACCAACAAGATATAGCAATAGGTCACATAAAAAAAAAGACACAAAGATAAAGATCCAAGATAAGTTACAAAAAAAAAACATCATACAAAGTTGTATGGAAAAAGAAAACAAGCCAAAAGCATAAATCTAATCCTAGTTATTCTAGAATTGTAAGATTTGCTAGAGTTTGGTGTCTTTTGGATAAGCAACCAATGCTTATAAGAAAGACAAGGTAATTGCGGAGGGTGGTGGTGGTGGCTTGTTGGAGATCTCATAATCATAGTGAATAGGAGGCTTGATTAAGAGAGTCTTGATGTAGCTCAACTCCTCATAGATGTGTGCCATAGCAAGATGTTGATATTGACAACAATGACAATATGTTCCATGGTGCATGACATTATCATGAGAAGGAGGAAGAACACTAAAGGGTGGTGGTGGAAGCAAAGAAGTTCCACAATCAACATTCTTGGAATGAGAGATGTGATTAAGAGTGTTCTTGGGTGAAGTTGGGTTGAAAGCAATTGGAGAGAATGGTGGGGATTCAAGGCTTTCATTGGGAGAATAAGACATTTTGTGGTGTGAAGAAAGGCAAAATGCTTAAGGTTTAAATAGGGAAGGTTTAAGGTATTTTGGGGTGGTCAAAGGGTTTGAAACTAAGATTCTCAAAAATGTTGGAGCAAATCTGGAGTTTCAGAGAAAAACCCGAAAAAGGAAGGCGCTGTATGCGGTTCCTTATCATGCCCGGCGGTTCCTTATCACTATGGAACCGCGGTTTACTTATGGAACCGCCTACAGGGGCTTGTGTTTGGTGTATGGTGGAAGATTTTTGTCTAAGCAAATCTTATTTTTCTAGTCTAACTTATCATAGGGATATGCTTAAAAGCAAAGATAGACAAAGAAAACATATGCACACATACCAAATAGACATTTGACAAAAAAAATCAATGTAGGAGGTGTGTAATACAAGACCTTAAGTCATGACACAGTGATCCTCCATGATTCTATCTTGTTCTTGCTATGTTTGAGAGAAACATACATATGAGTTATGTAAGCTCTAGATTAATAGTGAGAATCTATGAAAAACCGTTTTTAGATTGAATTAACAATGTAAAAAAAAGCATTTTTCAACCATTTTGATGAAAACTTTGAGAGTTTTAAAAAAGATAGGAGAAGATTTTTCAAAAGGAGTTTAAAAGACTCAAAGACTCAAAGACTCAAAGTGATAAACTATAAAAAGAAGGAAATCAAGGAAGATGTTCCATTAATCCTAGACCTAGACGTAGGTAATTAAAAGGTTCCCTCTTAAGTGGCTTAGTGAAGATGTCGGCTAAGTTATCCTCGGAGGGCACCTTCTCAATGGAAATGTTTCCCTTTTGAACATTATCCCTAAGGAAATGGTGTCTAATTTCTATGTGTTTGGTTCGCGAATGTTGCACGGGATTCTTGCTAAGGTCTATAGCGCCTTTATTATCGCACATGATGGGAACATCATCAAGAGAAATCCCGTAATCAACAAGCGCTTGCTTCATCCATAGAGCTTGTTGGCATGCTTTTCCGGCACTCACATACTCGGCTTCCGTGGTGGATATCGCAAGAGCGGTTTGTTTCTTGGAGAACCAAGAAGTTAAACAACAACCCATGAAGGTACAAACTCCACTAGTGCTTTTCCGGTCCACATAGTCTCCCGCATGATCCGAGTCTGCGTAGACAATGGTTTCTACGCCGGTCCCTTTAGGATACTATAATCCTTAATGTATAGTGCCTTTAATGTATCAGAAGATACGCTTAACCGCTTCAAGGTGAGAGGTTTTGGGAGCCTCTTGGAAGCGAGCACAAAGGCAAACACTAAACATGATATCCGGTCGACTTGCCGTTAGGTATAACAAACTACCAATCATACCTCTATATTTGGTGTTGTCTACCGACTCACAATCATCATCTACGGTGAGTTTAGTATCCGAGGCCATAGGGGTCTTCATTGGTCTAGATTCTTCTAATCCAAATTTCTTTAGCATTTCTTTAGCGTACTTAGATTGACTAAAGAAAATACCATCATCCAATTGTTTAATTTGGAGTCCTAAAAAGAAGTTGAGTTCTCCCATCATACTCATTTCAAACTCATCATGCATGATTCTGGCAAAGTTATCACACAATCCTTGACAAGTTGATCCAAATATAATGTCATCAACATATATTTGTACGATTATGAGGTGAGAACCTTTCTTCTTTGTAAAGAGTGTATTGTCTACCATCCCCATGGTATACTCATGTTTAACAAGAAACGATTTAAGTCTATCATACCAAGCTTTGGGTGCTTGTTTGAGTCCATAAAGTGCTTTCTTAAGCTTGTAAACATGATCCGGTTTCTCAAAATCAATGAAGCCGGGAGGTTGAGCCACATATACCTCCTCAATGATCAAACCGTTGAGAAAAGCACTCTTTACATCCATTTGTTGAAGCTTAAAATCTAAGGCGCAAGCATAGGCTAAGAGGATTCTAATGGATTCTAGTCTAGCTACCGGTGCATATGTCTCGTCATAATCAATACCTTCTTGTTGATTATAGCCTTGAGCTACAAGTATAGCCTTGTTACGAGACACAACACCATTCTCATCTAGCTTATTCCTAAATACCCATTTGGTTCCTATAATGGTAGAACTTCTAGGTGGAGGAACAAGTTCCCAAACATCATTGGCAACGAATTGATTCAATTCTTCTTGCATCGCAATGACCCAACTCTCATCCTTCAAAGCTTCTTTAACATTCTTTGGTTCAATCAAGGAGACAAAACAAAAGAAGTTGCTTTGGTTTTGGACTTGAGATCTTAGGGTCCTTTGATTTAAGTCACCAATGACATTATTGAGAGTATGATCCCTAGATTCCTTAATGTTTACTTCCTTTTCAACACTAAGGTCTTCAATTCCTATTTTTCTAACCTCTTTGGCTTTAACTACTTCTAATTCATAAAAGTCATCATCAACCAATGGTGGTGTCTTGGGCGAAGGAGGGGTTTATCAAAGGTTACGTTGAGTGATTCTTCAATAACCCCAGTGGTTCTATTTAGGACTATGTAGGCTTTACTAGTTTGGGAATAACCTAAAAGGATACCTTCGTAAGACTTTGGGTCAAACTTGGTAAGGTAGTCTTTGGTGTTGAGGATAAAGCACTTGCTTCCAAACACCCAAAAATATTCCAATGAGGGTTTCTTACCTTTAAGAATCTCATAGGGGGTCTTTCCTAAGAAAGGTCGAATAAGAATTCGGTTGAGAATGTAAGTCGATGTGTCCACGGCATTGCACCAAAACTTTTGAGGCAAAGATTGCTCATTTAACATTGTCCTACTCATCTCTTGGAGAGTCCTATTCTTTCTTTCAACTGCCCCATTTGATTGTGGAGTGTGAGGAGCCGAGAAGTTATGGGTAATACCATGAGCTTCACAAAAGGCACCAAATTGCACTTCATTGTCAAATTCCCTACCATGATCCGTCCTAATAGAGACAATTGAACATCCTAGTTGATTTTGAATTCTTCGACTTAAGATTTCGAAGTGATCGAAAGCTTCATTCTTAGATGCCAAAAATCTAGTCCAAGTGAATCTAGAATAGTCATCAACAATAACTAGGGTATAAAGGTTACCTCCATAACTCCGTATGGCGGAAGGTCCAAAAAGATCCGGATGTAGGAGCTCTAAGCACCGAGAGGTCGAAACCAAATTCTTGGCTTTGTGACTTGAGTGAACTTGCTTTCCAATTTTGCAAGCATCACAAAAGTGACTATCAAACTTAATCTTTGGGGAGGTGTCTTACCAACTCCTTAGAGACTAAAGATTGAATTAAACACATATTAGCGTGACCTAATCTCTTATGCCAAAGAGTAGAACTATCATCTATAGTCGCAAGACATATGTTGTCTTTTGACTTCTTATTGGCCTTCATAACATAAAGCCCATGCTTTCTAATACCTTTTCCAATGACCTTTCCATCTTTTACGATTTTACTGTCATGTTCCGAAAAGATGACATTACACTTATTATCACAAATTTGGCCTATACTTAAAAGGTTGAACCCTAAGTTATCTACGTGTTCAACATTTTCAATGGTCATGGAGTCAAGAGAAACCGTACCTTTGCCAATGATATTTCCATGTAGACTACTAGCTAATGTGACGTTACCTCCATCATATGCTTTGTAATGCGAGAACAAACTTCTATTACCCGTCATGTGTTTAGAACATCCACTATCCTTAATCCACTCATCGGGCTCCAAATCAATTCCCAAGCATATCTAGGTAACAACACACAAGATCAAACATTTGGTCCCCAATATCTCATGGGTCCAAAATTGTTAGTTTCAAACATCCCTTGTATTTGGTTGGGATGCATGAATGAGGAGGGGATTCCCTATGGAGAACAAAATGAAGGAGGGTAGTAATTCATGTAACCATTTTGTTATTCATTATTTCTCCTAGGTGTATTTGATCTAGGTTTAGAGTTATTATTATTCCTTCTAGGTGTTGGAGTTTTACTTCTAGGTCGTGAATTGTTTTGATTATCTTTTCTAGGAGATGTTGTTCTACTTCTAGGCTTAGACGCATTTCGTACTCTAGGTGGAGTAGAAGATGGTCTTGATAAACTTCTATTTCCCATGAGAGGTTTACTTAATGGCTTGTAGAACTTATCAACGATATTGTTGTCAAGTATGGGTAATTTTACCTTGTTAACAATAAGATGCTTTGGTTTTTCATCTAACTTAGATTTATCAGAAAGTTCAGGATTTTCACCAAAATCAACCTCTGGCCGCGGTTCCTTATCTATGACGGCGGTTCCATATTGATAAGGAACCGCCCCATACAATCGAGTACCGCGTACAGCAGGAGTTTTTTGAGAAAACCTGACTTGCTTTGGTTCACTAGTTGAGGCTTCATTTGAGTTAAAACATACACCAAGTCTTTCCTTTAAATGAACTTGTTTGTTTAACATGTCGTCAAGAGCACTAGTACCTTTCATGAACTTTTCCAATTTAATGGAGGTGCTCTTGAGATCTTCATTTTCTAATCTAAGTTTCTCGCAACTTAAGCAACCTAAATCAACCTCTTTGTTGTTCTCAAGTTTAGCCAATTTCTCCCTAAGTTCATTGATCTCATTTTCAAGCTTAGTTTTGGTTGATTTTAAGGTTTTGTTCTTTTCTATGAATTTGAGACTAAGTTTGTGTAAACTATCATATTTGCCTTCAAATTCAATATCATCTAAGGTGGAGCTATCATTACTATAATATTCGGTTTCGGAATGTACCTCTTTAGAAGTGTGAGCCATAAGACATTTCTCCTCCTTGGGGTTGTCATCATTTTCTTCACCGCTATCGCTCCAAGCACCACTAACAAACGCCGTGTGGTTCTTATCACGAGCGGGCCTTGGACAATCACCAATGAAGTGATTTGGATCACCACATCTAAAGCAACTCCTATCACCTTTTTCGTTCTTGGCAAACCGATTCTTTGAGAATGGTTTCTTGTCATTGTTGGGTTGCCTAACGTGTTGACCTCGTCTCTTGAAGAACTTCTTGAAATCTCTCACCGTCAATGCATACTCCTCGTCATCGCTTTCCGAGGAACTATCATGGTCACTTTGTGCCTTCTTGGCTTTAAGTGCAAGAGATTTCCTTTCACTCTTGGTTTTCACTAATTCCGAGTCCTTCAAAATTATCATCTCATGAACCTTCAAGTTGCCTATGAGTTCATCGAGTGATAAAGTTGAGAGATCTTTCGATTCTTCAATCGCCGTGACTTTTGCTCTCCACTTTGGATGTAAAGCCCTTAGAAACTTCCTAACATTGTTCTTGCTAGAAAAACCTTCATCAAGTGCTTTTAGACTAGTAATAATGGTGTTAAACCTAGCAAATGCACTATCAATAGTTTCATCTTCTAAGATGACAAATTGTTCATATTGTTGGACAAGAAGATCGATTTTTCTTTCTTTGACTTGGTTATTACCTTGGTGGGTTACTAAAAGAGTGTTCCAAATATCTTTAGCGGTTTCACACATAAAAATCCTTTCATACTCTTTCTTAGGCAAAGCATTATAAATCACCATTTTAGCCTCATTATTTTTTGAAAGTTTCCTTTTTGTATCATCATTAGCATTGTCAAAAGTGACCAATTCTTTTGTTTTAGAAACTTTATTAAATTGATAAGGTAAAAAATCAACATTGGTAATAACATGCCACAGATCTAAATCTTTTGATTTCACATAAGTTTCAAATCTATTTTTCCAATAAATAAAACTATCGATTTCAAAAAGTGGTGGTCTTTGCATAGATTGCCCTTCTAGGTACTTGTTGGAATCCATAGATCGATTCAAGTTTTAAAATACAATATAATTTAAAAATTCTTGAGCAACCACGCTCTGATACCAATTGTAGAAACTAGAAGGGGGGGGGGGGGTTGAATAGTTTCTTATATTTACTTGTTAAAATGTGGTTTCCAAAAATCCTTTTTCAAAAACTTAGGCTTGAGGAAATATGTGAAATCTTCTTATGCACAATATGAACAATAGTGTAACTAAACTAATACTAACAAAAATATATCCATAAAGAATAAAGAATGATAGTGTAACTAAGCTAATACTAACAAATGTATATGCATAAAGAATAAAGAATGTAAAGAGTTAAGGGTAAAGAAAGATTAAACCGAACACCAAGGATTTATAGTGGTTCGACAACAAAGCTCACTCCTCGTTCCTACTCCACTCCTCGAGTACTCCTTACTCGAGAGTTCACTACACAACAAGCTCCTTATGGTGGAGAAAACCGTACACGTCGCTTAACCAATTTCCGACTCTAAGCTAAAAGTCGAGCCCTAATCGTAGCTAGGACCAATCTACACAACTATACTTAGTACATACACAACTTCCAAATAGACACAACTACTTGGATCTTCACAACTATGACACAACTACAAGTGTATAAAATTAGATCTTCAATGGATCTTTGGTGGTGGACTCAACACTTCACAAGGATAGTGTTCTTCTCTTTGCACTTGGAGAGGAAGGGATGGAAGAACAAGATTCACTTCTTAAACAAGTAATAATCAAACAAATGATCAAAGATTTGAGTGATTAAAGAAGGGGTTTGAATCTGGAAATAAATGTGCAAAAGAGGTGATTTGAAAAGCTGAGAATGGTCCACTATTTATAGGACAAGAAGGCCAACGGCTATACCTGGTGGCGGTTCCTTAGCTCAGCCTGCGATTCCTTATCGATAAGGAACCGCCTAGGCGCTAGAGAACCGCTGCCTAGACTCCGCTCCATTTTTTGTCTTTTAGTGGTGGAGGTCTTATCTGGATATAAAAAATATCCTGAAAGGATATTCTTAGCCAAATAAGAATATGCCATTTTCAAATTTCAAATAAATAATTTAATAAAACATTTTCTTAAAAAGAAAGTTTAATAAAAAAACTTGTCACACTTAAATAAAAAGTGAGTTTTAAGAAAGATTAAATCATTTGATCACTTGATTAAGGTTAGTACTTGTTTATCCATACCTTAAGTGAAAATGGGTAAAATGAAAAATACTTGAACTCAAGAATTCGTTTTTCGTCGTTTTTGTAAATGCTTGTTTTTACATATTGTCGTAATCAAAACTAAGCGAGACCGAAAAATGCAAGTAACGTTTTTAGTCATTATTGCATTAACATGGTGAAACAAGGGAATGATCTTCGACCCGATATGTGAAATTCTTTGAGTAATCAAACGAGTGACTTAAGGGATATGATGGCTAGTTTCTTCCAAAGTAATCAAGCCTCTGGTTCGGGTTCTCTTCCGAGTAACACCGTTGCTAATCTAAGAGGGGAGATGAAAGCAATCACCACTCGAAGTGGAAAAGGTTTAAAGGAACCCGAGCATCCTACACCTACACCGGTGATTGTGACAAAGGAAAACGAGTCCTCTTCTCCAATCCCTCCACCTTCTCCAATCCCTCCACCTTTTCCAATTCCTCCACCTTCTACTTCTACCCCTCCACCACCCAAGGATGTGAGTGAGAATTCTATTCCAAAGCCTTCATCTCAACCCAATATACCTTATCCCTCAAGGTTGAGGAAAGAGAAATTGAAGAACAAGGATGATATTCAGGTTTCTAACTTTCTCAAAATGTTTAAACAACTGAATTTCAACATCTCCTTTGCTGAGGCTCTCGCTCACATGCCAAAGTATGCTAAAATGTTTAAAGATCTTCTCAGTGATAAGGAGAAACTTCTTGATATCGCTCAGACCCAACTTAACGAGAATTGCTCCGCAGTTCTCTTAAGGAAATTACCAACCAAACTTGGTGATCCGGGTCATTTTCTCATTCCTTGCAACTTCCCCGGGGTAGAGAATTGTATGGCCCTAGCCGATCTAGGTGCTAGTATAACTTAATGCCATTAAGTGTTTGGAAACAATTATCTCTACCCGAGCTAGTCCCCACACGAATGACTTTGGAATTAGCTAGTCGTACGGTTGCTTATCCGGTGGGGATAGCCGAAGATGTCTTCGTCGGTGTCGACAAATTCACCTTTCCGGCGGATTTTGTTGTCGTTGACTACGAGATGATCCCCGTGTTCCATTAACCGTTGGACGTCCATTCTTGAGGACCGGTCGCACTCTCATTGATGTAGCCGTGGGCGAATTAATCATGAGATTTAGTGACGATAAAATCGTCTTCAACATGGGTAAACTTTCTAAGCAGCCTTCTGAAAACGGGAGTGTTAATTTCATTGACGTTCTTGATGAGGCTTGTGAGGAACATTTCAAAGACGCTTGTAAAAGTGGTTCTTCTTCTCTACCCATTGTTGAGACCGTTGCCTCTATTGCTCCATCACTAACTCCATTTGGAGAAAGTGACTTCATTTTGAAAGAATTTGAAGCAACTTTGGGAGATGTGGACTTACAATATGACGATTCTCCCTCCAATTGGGATGAAGACATTCGTACCATTGAGAAACTTCTCAATGAGGACCATATTTCTCCACCATCTCCTAAGGATATCTCTATCGATGATCCGAATTTGACTACGTCTTCCATCGAAAATCCTCCGGATTTAGAGCTTAAGGATCTGCCGTCTCATCTCGAGTACGTTTTCCTTGAAGACAATAAGAAGTTACCCGTCATCATCGCTAAGGACTTGAAAGAAGAAGAAAAATGAAGGTCTACGAAATACTTGGCCTATTCTACATGATGGATTGATTTGATAAATAAAATAAGGAAGATGAGAAGGGAAATGATGGAGTAGAGAGAGAAAGGAGAGAAGGGAGAAGAGTAGAGAGAGAAAGTAAAGATTGAATAATGAATAATGAAAATGACCAACCCCTCCTAACATGCTAGGAGGGGATATATATAGCCCACCCTACATGTGGGCTATATGGACTATACATTTACTAAGTGGATCACGAGCCCATTACATAATTATCGTTGGAGCGACCGATCCTTCATAAATACGTAAAACGTATTTCCAACAATCTCCCCCTAAGGGAGGTCGCTCCAAGAGACAAAGTTCTAAATACTCTATATCTCGTGATCTATGCTAACTAAGATGTGACCGCGACTTTATTGGGAAAAACGTATTTCCAATAATCTCCCCCTAAGGGAGGTCACATCTTTTTACAAAATCTTAAACCTAGCATCTATGCTTGAGTCTTCGATCTTGTTCTTGTGAATATGCTTGATGTGATCTTTGACTTTAGTCTTGAGCATGTTTCCTTGCCTTGACCTTGTGTATTCTTCACTTGTGATATTTGCCTCTTCGTGACTTCATGTTCCACATACTTATACTTTTAAATTCTTGAAAGCTTCAGAGTTTGATACAGCGGAAGACTTGACCTTCAGGCTTTCTTGAATTTGTTGAAGTACTAATTGTATGTAGTATAAGCATGTGGTGACGACTTCTTCTGGATTGTACACCGCAATGCCACCTTCTTGTTACGCTGCATAAGACAGTTAGCAACAAACAATATACACGGATGAAATGGCCTTGAACATTTCATTCTAATTCGGTAGCATTTTACCTCCGGTCGGTGAAGACCGTTGGACGATATTAAATATCGTACTTGTGGCAGGTAGTTTCAATAAAGAACCTCCTTGACAAGATTTTGCGGGTAAACCCGTTCTCTTTACTCGACCGTCCAAAGCTGACTGAGAACGTAAATAGTGAATCATTTGGATAATCTTATCCGCATGATTTGAAGCCGTCAATTCATGTTCCTGGAACAAGTGAAGTTCAATTAAGAACCGCACCGTCGTTGCTTTCCAGTTGTCACTAGCTTGATTCATATAGAATCTTGCAAGTTACCTACCAAGTGCTGTTTGATGTTAACACTAGAAGGATTTCCATTCGTCACTGTAAATACTTAATAGTATTACTCTGAATGTTCTGGCAAGATCACTAAGATATTGCGTAGAGGCCTGGAACGTGTTTAAATTCATTTAAGAATTAAACCACTGTTGCTTTCCAGTTATCACAAGTTTGTTTCATAAAGAATCGCACAAGTCACCTACCATGAGCTTTTTGATATTCGCTCAAGAAGGATTTCCATCTTCATTGTAAATACTTTCGTATTACTCGGATGTTCAGGCAAGATCATGAAGATTTTGCGTAGGACTTTTAAGATCTTTCTTACTTTTCACAGTGTGTGAACAAGCAAGGAAATATGAAAGTGTGTCCTAATGAGATATTTGATGATCTCAAATGGCTCTAGACTCAATCGTGCATTTTGGATTTTTGGTGATCGGAGGCTGGAGAGGAGTGCCACCTTTTCAATACCAATTTATTCGGAGTGAATAAATCAATAGATAATGCGTTGTCTCCGTGTGATTAAAACAAATATCTTTTGAGAGATATCTAAGTTAGCTGGGATGGGTTGTGCATTGCATCACTGGGTCCATGATGTCTGTCTTCAATATTAAGAATCATTAAACAATGATTTTAATAGCATATGTATTGACCCGGTTTCTGCCTACGTTGTAAGGAGGGCTTCTTTCTTTACACCCTTTATCTTTACAATTCTTTTTCATTCTTCAACCCCTTCAATGCTTACCAATACGTCATCACTAGCACCTTGTTGTGATTGTTCCAGTGCTAACTTAAGTACTTGGTCGGCATTCAACTACGTTCACAATCTTTCTCCATCTTTCCTAAGGACTACTATTTCTAGCTATGGAATGTCCTTGGGAAGATTCCTCCGGTTCTAGAGGAATCATTGGACTTTAACCTATCCTACCATCCTTATGTCACCACAATCTTCATCATCGTGAATAGAGATGTTTTGGGTAAGTGTATGTCACCATGAAATCCATTATGAAGTGTAAATCCATTTTGCTCCCCTTAACATATGCCACGATATCCGAAAACATTTCGCACACGTCGGGATGAGCCAGTACGTTAAGTCAAACCATTTGTGATTAATCATTTCCCCTATTAAATCACATTTTCTCCCCCATATTAAAAATATTAACTCAATCAGTGTTTTTAATATCAATTGATTTAATAGCGTTTTAAGAAAATTTGGGAAGAAAAATGCAAATCCAATTATCTTCAGGAATTACACAAGCTCCCCCTCAAATTAATGAGGGTGTACTTGAAACATAAATAAATACCTTTTAAACACAAGTGTAAGGTATTTATCACGTGAAAAGATCATATATGATAGTGAATTCACAATATTAGCAATTTACGAGGTTGGACCTGAATGATGGAGAACATCATATGAAAGAAGCACATGGTTCTTGTTCATGAATGTTGGTCTTCCTCGTAACTTCTGAAGTTATCTCTTGACTCCATGTGTATGATTGATATCGTTGTCTTGACACCAATATGTGAACTTGGCACTCTCGGCATCAAGGATTCTGAATGCTGGACAATTGCTCCCCCTCAATTGTTGACCCGTGTTCTATTGAAAGAGCTGTAGTCACCGTTTGAGTAGTCGCATCGTCGAGTATGTAGATATCAATTGTAAGTTGCTACGGTTGGTGGAGATGATAACTTCGGATTCTGAAGTCAAAGCTTTCCGGGGAAATGCTTGACTTCAAAGTGAAAAGCGGGTTACTATCGGAAATAATAGCAAACCATAATGGAGCATGTTTTAAATCTTTTAAACTTCTGCTCGAACTTTATTTACAATCCCGTGTCATTATTGAATGACATTTCTAGGTTCGTAAATATTATCGATTCCATAAGACATGCTCTTTTTATCAAAACATTTTGAACACACAATTTTGAAAGATTTAGAAAAATCTTTTGAAAAAATTCTTGAAAAATTGTGTTCCAAGTTTTGAAAAACAATTACTTGAGCTTAAGATGTTGAATATCTTACAAAACGAGCTCAAGTCCGAGAAGTTGTAAACTTCCCGTTGTTAAGGATAAGTTATCATCGGCGATAAACTTTCCTTTTATCTGAAGGACGAGTTCTAAGCTGACATTTACTTAGAAGTCGTTTTCAGGAGCTTGAAAACTTTGACTGTTTTAACGGAAAGCTCATGACCGAGAAAGGTTAATTTCTCGTTATGAGGAAAAGTTCTCTTATTTAAAAGATACACTTTCCTTTCTGAGCTTAAAACTTCGAATGTTTTAAGACAAGCTCATGACCGAGAAAGGTGAATTTCTCGTTAAGAGGATAAGTTATCATAAAAGATAAACTTTCCTTTATTTTAAGTTCGAGTTACAGTCTGACATTTAACTGTAAGTCATTGTGCATGAGCTTAAAAACTTCGAATGTTTTTAATATTAGCTCATGCCCGAGAAAAATTAATTTCTCGTTGTAAGGATAAGTTTATCATCGGCGATAAACTTTCCTGCCTTTGAAGAGCGGGTTATAGACTGTCATTTATCTATAAGCCTTTTGTGAGCTTAGCCATGAATCCCCTGAGACACTTGTTTCTCCGATATCTGCTTCTTCAGCAACCAAACTCTAAGAGTGTCCTTAGTTGAACGGTATACAACGATTGGACCGCTTCGTTCTTTTGGAACATCAACTTTGGTACCTGCATTCTCATTAGGAGTTTGTATACTTTTGCATGGGTTAGAGATATCTATTTTAGAAGCACATGAGGGTTCACGGTTTTCTTTTCTTGTGTCAGAGGTGGCCTGAGGGGATGATTCACTTGTCTTAGTTGGCAAACGTTTCCTTTTATAGAAAACCTTAAGTTCAAGCTTAAGTGATGTATCATCCTTTGCAATTTCCTCCCTAGTAGTCTTCGTAGAATCAGAGACTATCCTAGTTAAAGGGCACTCGTTTCCTACAAGAGTGAAAGTTCTACCAGTGGGGCGCCATATTTTACCAATGGGTTTGATTTTGACAACCCACTGGGATTTAAGTCTAGCACGGGAGTTCACCTCATTAAGTAATTTCTTGATACAGGAATCATGATTTGCCGTAAAGACACATTTTCTACATGTTTTACAAGTAGCATATTTAATGTCCGAGTAAGATCTGGAATTCCTAGATGATTGATTGATGCTCCTAGGATGTGACATGCTATGGTTAGCAGTGTTGGGTAAACTAGAAGGCATCTGACTAGGTTTGAAATTCCTATCTCTTACTTGTGTCTTTTGCTTAGCTTCCCTTTGACCAAAATCCTGGCGCACATCAGTTGAAATAGTTCTAGACGTGTTCATTGAACTATTCTTAGAGAAACTAGAGGCAATCATGTGATGAGGTCTTGCTAAAACTGATTTAGTCACATTAGGCCTAGTTGGTGGAGTGTCTGTTCTAGAAATATGACCCAAATCAACTTGGGAGGCAAACCGCGGTCTCGAGGATTATGGTCGCTCGGATCTAAATATCGGTTGTCTGACGAACTGATTTGTAGGCGGTTTCCCCAAGATTGATGGTTTTTCAAGCTTAGTGTCCACACTAGGTCCTCTATTTTTCCTTAACTCGTTTTTCAACGCAGCTATAGCAAACACCTTTTCCTGAACTTGGGCTTTTAACGTTTCATTTTCTTTGAGCAATCTATCTTGGGATGCCAATTTAGACTCTAGTAACTGAATTTGTTTCAAAAGATTATCCTTTTCAGCTTTCGAATCTAAAACTTTTTGATCCAATTTTCTTTCAAGAACAACGTTTGACTTTTCAAGTTTTTCAAAGTATGTTTCAAATTTGTCCGTTTTCTTAGAAAATTCAAGTTTGGCATCCTCAAGATCTTTTTATTGTTGAGCTACAATCGTTTCGAGCTCTCTAATCTTGGAATCAGAAGCAGTCAATGAAGCAGTTATAGGACAATTATCATGATGTTTAGCATTCTGAACAATCTCTTCCCCATTATGACTTACATCGGATGAATCAGAAGTGGTATTGCTATCACTCTTTTCCATCCCATGTTTGTCATAATTAGGTTCAGAATGCTCAATATGCGACATATCATCAGCATATACATCATAAACAACATTACATTGTACCATGTTTACAGGCTCTTCGTCATAAACGGGTAAGGCGTCATCAAGAAGGATCTCGTGAACATTCCCTGACGTGCCACTGGTATCATGTTGTCCTTCCGATTCCGTGCTCTTGCCATCGTTATGCTCCAAGTTGTCAACCGTATGACCATTCTCCTCTTGCATCTGCGTCATTGATTCTTGCACTCCATTATCATACACTTGCTGAAGTTGTGATCTTTGATAAATCGAAGACGAGACCGATGTCATGAGTTTCAATATTGTATCACGGAAAACTTGAAGCTCGGTATGTGTATCTCAAAGAAAAGATTGGCAAATCATTGAACTTTCAGACGTGATGATATTGTATTGGAGGAAAGGCGTGAGTTGTGTCACAAGAGTCTTATATCCAAGTGCCGATGCAGAGTGATTAAAGTTTTCATGGTTGAGTTGCTCGGCGAGTTGGGTCAATGTGGTGAATATTGAATCGATGAATATATGACGATCTTGTCCAAAGATTGTCACAAATTCGCTCCCTCCTTGAAGCCGTGAAAGAGTAACTAGATGATATTGAAGCATTTGAAATGAATTTATGCCACTTTCTCTAGCTTTGTCTTGCATTCGATGCAAGTCTCCCTCTTTAAGTGTCGAATTTAACGATTCCATTGAATTTCGATTAAAAATGACGTGGATGTTGTTGTTTTCGGGATTTTATAATACGTGACGAAACTTAGAAACAGAAAGTCACGGGATATGACAAAACCAACGAAACGATCCGTAAATAAATTTGAAAAATCCTTGATTGTAGATAAAAACCTTCTTCACGTACAAATAAGAATATCTTGATTAAAAATCCGTAGCCACGAAAAATAAAGCCCGTCACTTTGACTCGTCACTTTTGTTTTCAAATTCGGCCGCACAAATTTTTTAACCCGTCAAATATTTTACGACTTTGGTTCTTTCGAAATACCCGCCTCACCACGATGTACCAAAGATTAATAACCAAAATTTACTAAACTTAACCAAGAAATAACCAAAATAAAAAAAATAAACTTAACAAAACGAAAAAAAAACTTTTACTTAATTAAAATTAAAAATCACAAACGTTTAATAAAAAAGAAAAAAAAAATCTGATAACCCACTAGTTCCAATCAAATACGTGGCCAACTCTATCATTTACCCTAAAAACGTGGCAAAGTTTCCTCCTAATAACCTTACCTACTCTCCCCACTCCTTCGTGATATCCGCCCAAATAAAATACTCAGATACAAAAAAATCTATCACTCTCTCACCAAAACACACACTCTCAATCTCTCTCAAACACAATTATCTCCGCCCCCAATAACTCTCTCTCCTGTAAAGCAAAAACCTAATCTCATATCAAATCATCCGAATCATACATGATCTTAATCTTCTTATATTCGAAACGAGCAAAGCCCTTGAAGAACTTGGAAGAGATTCGACTTCAAGATCAGTTAGATTGGTCTCGGGTAGGTTTTTCTCTGTTTGTTTGTCTAATCACAATCTTTCTCTCATCTGTCGAGTCTTTCTGTCGTGTATCGAGTCTGAACGAGAGATAAGGAAAAAAAGAGTGTTGTTGTTGACGAGGGTTTGTGTTGAGGGTCTTGTGAGGGAGAGTGTTGTCGAGGGTGGGGAGTAAGTCGAGAGTGTTGTCGAGGGTGGGGAGTTTGGGTGAGTCGAGTGTGAGAGGGTTCTGTTAAAAGAGTGTGAGGGTGTTGAGATTGATTCGAGGGTCGGGTTATACGAGAGGGAGTGTAGGTGTAGGTGTGAGACGAGATTTTTTTTTCAAGATTCAATTTGGGTGAGGGAGTGAGTTTGTTGTGTGAGACGAGGGTGTGAGGGTGTGAGTCGTGGGTTCGTTCGAGTCTTTGTTGTGGAGTCAAAAGATCTTGTGTTTGGGTTTTGTTGGTCGAGAGATTGTGGTGTTAGAGTCTTGTGGTGAGGGTCGAGGGTGAGTGGTGTCGAGGGTGAGTGTTGTTGGAGATTTTTGTGGGTTGTGTTGAGTCTGTGTCAAAAATGGTCGAGGGTGGGTAGAAAAAGTCGAGAGTGTGGGTTGAGGTTGTTTGGGTCGATGTGGTGTCGAAGGATTGCTTGTTTGTCCGTCGAGAGTGAGGGTGAGAGAGTGGAGTCGAGAGTTGGTGAGGGAGTCCGAGGGTCTGTTGTTGGGGTTGGTTGGTTTGACCGAGAGAAGGGTAGTCGAGTGTGAGGTTGAGTTTGTTTTCCGTTATGTTTGAATTTACAATGCTTCGTTCGGAACTTCCGTTCGTCCGGAACTTTCGTTCGTCCGGAACTTTCGTTCGTCCGGAACTTTCGTTCGTCCGGAACTTTCGTTCGTCCGGAACTTTCGTTCGTCCGGAACTTTCGTTCGTCCGGAACTTTCGTTCGTCCGGAACTTTCGTTCATCCGGAACTTTCGAATGGAAGAACAGTTTTGTTGGGACAGATTTGGACAGAAAGATGATGAATGTTACCAAGATACTTTTGACGGTTTTGACCAAAAAGGAAAAACAGAAAACTTATAAAAATTGAGAAATTGATTATATAAAAAATTTATAAAAACTGATTATAAAAAAATAAAAAAGGTTATATAAAACTGATAAACGAAAACTCAGATATGATAAAAAGGTTATATAAAAAAATTATAAAAAAAAATTATATAAAAAACTGATTATAAAAAACCGATAAAAGAAAAACTAATAATAAAAAATTAAAATGGAAACTGATTATAAAAAATTGATTTTTGAATAAAAATTTGTGATTTTTATATAAAAAATAAGTAAATCAAAGATTTAATTATGATTTAAAACATAAAAACACAAACTTTATATAAAAAATACAAACTTTTTAATATTTAAGTGTGATTAAAACAAAACCCATCAAAATCAAACAAAAGAAAAGCAAGAATAAACCAATCTAACCTTGGCTCTGATACCAATTGAAGGTCTACGAAATACTTGGCCTATTCTACATGATGGATTGATTTGATAAATAAAATAAGGAAGATGAGAAGGGAGATGATGGAGTAGAGAGAGAAAGGAGAGAAGGGAGAAGAGTACCTTGTCCAAAGAGAATATCACTCACAAACTTGTGATGTGATTAAAGATGTAGCATTGATGAAGATCACCTTCTCCTAAAGATCTAATCATGTTCATCATTTGTTTATTTGTGTCTTGTGTAAATCCAATGTATTTGTGAATACTTGGACTAGTTGTGTTCATCCAAGTTATTTGTGAATACTTGGATTAGAGTTATGTACATCCATTGAACATGTGTGTGCTTGGATTTATGTTGTGTAGATCCAAGCTATATGTGTGTACTTGGATATGATTAGTTGAGTTGTAATTAGTTGAGTTAGTTCTCACTAAACTATAAAGTGATGTGGTTATGTCTTGTGAGTTCTCACTAAACTATAAAGTGATGTGGTTATGTCTTGTGAGTTCTCACTAAACTATAAAGTGATATGTGGTTGTGTTGTGTGAAGTTCTCACTTAGCTTCAAAGTGAAGAGTCGTGAAGATTGGTTCTAGCTTTGGATTAGAACTCGACATCTAGCCTTGTGTCGGAAAATGGTGAAGTAGGCAACGTTGTGAAGATTTCTACCTTTAGATTAGAACTCGACATCTAGCCTTGTGTCGTAAAAGAATGAAGTGGGCAACGTTGTGTAGATTGGTCCTAGCTAAGATTAGGTCTCGACATTTAGCTTAGTGTCGGAAAATAATGTAAGCGACGTTGTAAGGTTTTCTCCGCCAAGAAGGGAGCTTGTGGATATAGTGGAAATCTCAAGCAAGGTGTACTTGATGAGTGGAGTGGGAACGAGGATAGAGCCTCGTTGCCGAACCACTATAAATCTTGGTGTCTTCCTAGTAGGTTGCTTCTTTCCTTAATCTTTACTTACATTCATTATCACTACATTACTATACATTGTTAATGCATTAGAATTGAACCTAATCATTATGCAACTAGCTTTCAAGTAAAAGATAATTTTATGGACTCACCTAATTGAAAGGAATTTTAATTAGGAGATAAACCAATGAGAAACTATTCACCCCCCCTTCTAGTTTCTATAATTGGTATCAGAGCGATGGTGACACAAGATCTTTGAAGTATATTGTACTTTAAAACTTGGATCGATCCATTGTCTTCTCAAATTAGAAGGTTAAGTTGTACTAAAGTTTTTCTTTGGTCAAAACTATTTTTTTGTTGAAAATAAGCCTTTTAAAATGTTAATATTGAATATTACTTAAATTAGTAGTATTAAAGCATTTTAGATTTACTCTTGAAATGTATCTACTAGTTTGCATCTTGTTATGTGTAGGTACTCATGAAGATAAATCATTCTATTGATTGTGGATTGAGTTACTTACACTTGTAGAAGACTCATCTTCTTTGATTACCAACATCATTGAATGATGATATCAAGATGGGTAGAAGTGATACTAGTCTTTGAAGACTTAGTAGTCACTATTAGTCATAGTTGGGCTTTGCATCGGTTCCTTGAAAGCTTGGAATGCAATTTGTGGCCAAGGTACGCTTTTTTTCTTCCACAGGCTTTATTGATCATTCTTTTGATCATTATTTGACTATATGCTTGTTCTTAGCATCCTTGCCTTGACATTTATTTGTGGTTTGTGATTCTTTTCTTTTTCCCTCTCAAACCTTCATTGCTTGGATACTTGACTCACTATGGAGATGTAGGGTGAGTTAGTAGAAGCTTAAAGTATCAAGCATGATTTCTATGGTTTGCACCCTTACGGTTAGTAGGCCCTATATCATGTGTAACTTGTGCAATTAAGCTCATCTCTAGGATGATTAGTGAATCCCTTGAGATACCAAGCTACTTCATTAAGTTGTAGGTGGATTTTACACATTTGGAATTGAAATATTCCAAGGATATTGTTATTGTTAATTATAGCAATAATTATCCGATCATGTGGGAGAGAAAGTGAATCTATACTTTGCTCATATTTTGAAATAGAATAAGACTACTCTTGAAAATGATCTTATTCTATGCATCAAAATTGCTTGGTTTAATTCATTACTAAAGCCGTTTAGACCATCGCCGGAAAGGCACATCTTAAACCACTATATATGACACAAGCTCTTCACATCATCAATTTGAAGAATGTCATTTGTCCTTTGAGCAATGATCTTTGTCTTGATTCCCTTCTCTTGACTCCTCTCCCTTTTCCTTTTCTCTACGAGTAGTCGTTCATTTCGGTCTTTTCCTATCTCGATTCAACTCGTAATCCTTCAACAAGGCATTATTACCTAGTGTTGTGGTGGTCCAATGATATCCTAAAAGGTTTAAGATATTTTTTTTTAAGTATTTTAAAAATTTTAGTTTTCAAAAATTCATCGTTTTTCTTTGATAAAAACATGCCTCTGTAGGCGGTTCTTTATCTCGGCGGCTCAATAGCACGGTTCCTTATCGATAAGGAACCGTGGGCAGTAGCTTTTGTCAGAGCGCTAGTTTTATAAAATCAACTTTTTCAAACAAGTCTTTCTCTCTCCTTCACACACAACGACGACTTTCTCTTGTTATTCCACCATTGTTGAAGCTTCAAAAACCTTCAATCACTCAAATTAATTGATTCAAGTTCGCGTGTTTCACTCATCCATCATCCAAGATCAATTAATTGTAAGTTATTTCTTTCAATTTCATCGAATTTGTTCTAGGGTTCATACATTCATAATTAGGGGTTTTTAAAATTGACATTGAATTGGAACCTTACTAGGAATAAGAGTTGACATAGTATTGTTACTATGATTCCTTAGGTTCATATTCATAGAGATTTCACTAAAACCCATTTATAGAGCAAATCCGAATTTTGACTAAATATTTTGGTTGATTGATGGAATATGAACCCATGAACAAGTTGGTAATGGCATTGTTAAAAGCTTACCTCAAAACCTTTTTAAAAAAAAACCAATTTTCTAGTTCATTGCTGATTTTACATAGTTCATATGTCTTGATCAATGATGAAATTGGTACATTGTGAATATGAGAATGACAAGGATTAATCCTTTGTTTCTCAAGCTATTGATGAAACACATTCTCATCTTTTGAAACTTTGGCTTTAATTTTTCATACGAGTGATTGGAGAAATATCTTTGTTTGTTGTATTTAGGTACTAATCATGCCTTCGGAATATCAACAAGACCACCGATACACTAGACAATACATGCCAAACCTTTACGAGATGTGTGCTTCACCTCAACTTACAAACACCTTTTCCTCACTCCAAAAACGTTGTTTTCATGAGGGTAGAGTTGTCGAAGAGGATATTGAGGGATATATATATATATATACTCGATCAATGTTCGGACAAATTGGGTTTGATTGTTTGTTGGACATCAAAGAGGATATATATCCCGAATTTCACCTAGAGTTATTTAGCACTTACTCTCTCATTTATGATGACGATAAAGTATATGTTAGGTTCATCCTTGAAGGTCGACTCATTAAACTCTCTCTTGAAGACTTTTGTCAAGCTCTTCGTGTTCCATTTGTGGGCACTTGTCGATTTACTGATAAATGGAAACTTGATTATCTTCTTGAACCATTCGATTGTGCTCCAAATGAAAATGAAGAGATTGACCTTGACTTCATTCTTGATGTCATTTGTAAAGAGCGTAGTGGAAACGTTGTAAGAAGTCTCCACTCTACAAAGCGTCAAGTAAAATGCTATGAGGTTCTCTTAAGCGACCTAAATGATTGTATGGTTCGTTGGGCCGACATCCTTAGGGAGAATGCATTTTGTCTTGGCGGAAACCGGGATCATATTCTGGCGTGTATGGCGCACATGTTATGTTGCATCGCTACCGACGCCAAGTACAATCTCGCATATTATATCGCTTGACGAATCAACTATGCTCTTTCCAAACCCAAAACAAATCTTCCCTATGCCATGCTCCTTACTCGCCTTCTTAAGAAGGTTGGTGAAGATTATCCCGACATCAACATTTCTCGCTTTCGTTCGGTCGAACGTGTTATGCTACCTATTCAAAAGGTACAACGAAAAGCTAGAAGTGATCGAGGTTCGAGAAAGTCCGATCCACAAGAGTCTGATGACGAGGACTTTGATATGTCACCAAGTGATGGTGGTGGCATAGGCACACGTGCTCATGTTGGATCTTCGAGTAAATCCTACCCATCCATGGACTCTTTCATGGAAGGGTTAGAAGAAATCATCCCTCTTCCTCACTTTGCTACTAGTGGACTTCCCGAAAACTTCGGTCTTGCGGATGTCTACCGAGCTAATCTTAAAACACAAGGTGAGTTGTATGATCATTGAGTGGAGTCAAGAGGATCATTCAAGAACATAGCCAAATTGATCAAGGGACTTGGCAAGAAGAAGAAATGAAGCATTGTTTCATCAAGGTTTACATGTTTGAAAACGTGTTTGAATTGTTAATCTTTTATTATGGTTGTCTACTAATAC
Source organism: Glebionis coronaria (assembly GCA_025667525.1). NCBI lineage: Eukaryota > Viridiplantae > Streptophyta > Magnoliopsida > Asterales > Asteraceae > Glebionis > Glebionis coronaria. The sequence goes on from CM046876.1 coordinate 643,666,951, forward strand.
TTTATGTTTGGATTATTAATATTTTAATCCTAATAGTTGCATTTCTTTATGCATACTATGTGTTTGTTAGCTTCCTAGATTTTGATTTATAGTTAACTTTGACTTGATATTTACCTGTGTGAAATCTGGGCTGACCAAAGTTTAAGGAAGTGCACTTTTCTGTCACCACTGGTCGCGGTTCCATATCGAACCCATGGTTCCTTAGCGATAAAGAACCGCGGACCTACGTAAGGAACCACCTGTTCTTGTTTTGACAAAATCTTTGCTTTACACTATTTTCCTTAATCTGTGTAAAACTTTGATAAAATTTTGAAAAACCTGCACTTTCCTAAACTAGGGTACCTAATTTCATTATTCACCTAAAATGACTAGTTTGGATCATTCCCTTCTCTTCTTAAACCCTCTCATGTTGATTGTGTTCTTCATCTCTTCAACTCTTCTCTAAACATTAACACACAACCATGGTGTCCACTAGAACATCCACTTCTTCCAAAACTTCTTCCTCAAAAAGAAGCCTCAAAAATAAGATCAGGATACCTAACATTGATTCTTCATCTTTTCACACTCCCAAAAATGAGATCTCTCCCATTCTCATTTCATCTTCACCTTCACCACCCCTTTCTCCATGCAAGACAAACTCAACCTATGGTAATAACCATTCTCATGTTTCTACCTCCTCTTCATTCCAATCAAGAATGACTGAGCTTTCTTCACCTTTCACCCATAGTCCTCATTTGGATGGGATTTCTCAACCTCAACCTCTATAAAGTATCCCCTTTGTACTTGAGCCTTTGGTCACCTCTCCTTTCACTCCACCAAACTCTCCCATCTCACCATTGGACACTATGCCTCCACCACCTCCTCCACCCTCTAACACTAATGCTCCTATTTTAGGCATTCCTATCCCTCACTTCATAGGTGATCCTTACTTGTTTGGATTCTTAGAAGCTCATGGTGCAAATTACCCATGTTGTCTCTATAATAACTACATCATTCAAAACCTAAGGATGGAAATGCTTGGCCTTCATAGAAGGTTGCATGATTTCTTGCTTGTCTTGTTCTCCATGCCTCCTCCTAGGAGATGAATGATCGTTTTCAAAATTAATATGCTTTTTAAAAAGAAGATCAAGCCAAAGAGAACTATGAACTCAAGACCTAGATGTTTGTTATCTTTGTAGTAGTTAATTGTCTTTTTAATTCTCGTATTTCCTTTCATTTCCCTCATGATTTTCTCATGTGGATGATTTATGGATCTAGTTTTTATGTGCTTTAATCTATGTGATCACATTTAACAACTTCAATTTATTTAAAATTGAATCTAAATCTATCACAACCTCTAAAAACTTGACTTAAAATTGGACCAAAATATTATTTAAATATTTTGTCACCCTTTGTCAAGACATTCTTTGTGAATGTGTTGCTTTTATGCAACCCTAGCATTCTCTAGTGCTAAAAGAGGTAAAAATCCAAGATTTGCAAATTTTTGAAAAAGTCTTATCTTTCTCCAAAACTTTTGAAAATATGGTTTTGTAGTCCACTAGACGCGGTTCTCTAGCCTCCAGGCGGTTCAATATCAATATGGAACCGCGGGCTTCTTTAAAGAACCGCGCCCAGTAAAGCCGATATTGGCTTATTTTTGGTCTTTCTTCTTTGACCACTGTTTTGGCTAAGATTCTTTGTTTACCCAATTTGGCTAAACATTCTCTAAAACCTTTCTTTTTCATTTCAAATCTTTGCCTTGTATATTTTCTTTAAATTCTTCTCTTTTGGGAGTTCTTTCCTTCATCCCTCATAATGCCTAATTCTTCCTTTTCTAACCTTGACATTTCTTTGTCACAAACTTCTCAACCTAAAGCTTCTTTTTCTAAGCTTTCATAGAAACCGAAAATCTCGGTTAAACCCATTTGGATCAAAAGAACAAGAATCCTCATGATTCTTCTTCTCCAAAATCCTCTAAGAATTCCTCTTTCTCTCTGATTCAATATTGGAATGAGACTTACTCTATAAATCCAATTACATGAGAAAAAGAAATTCTTCCACCACCACCTAAACCTTTCAACTCTCCTCAACTCAATGACCTACCTTCTTTCCCTAACCTCACTAGGCATTGTAAAAACATCTCTTATCCATTATCTTCCTCCCCACCAACCTCTAATCTTGATGTACCTCCCCCATCTAACGACTTTGTTTTGCATCATGGTTCCTCGTGTGCTTGTTGTTGTTTTCAACAAATTGAACTTGCTCATATCTATGACAAGCTAAATCTTCTTGAATTCCTCCTCTCAAAGTTTTCGTTCCCGTGAACAAAACTTCGAATGATGCTTCGTCGTCTTTCTTTTCCAACTAAGGCACTTTTTGTACTTTAGTTATTTGAGTCAATAGATTTTAAGCAATCTTGGAAGATTATCACTATTAGAGTAGATTATGCTTTGTGGTCTATTTTCCATATTATTTTTTTTAAATATTCATATTGTGTGTATGAATATTTATCTTGTATGTTATTTCATATTTTTGTAATATGAATGTTATGTGTGTTATCTTTCCCTCTAATTCTATTTCACACATTTGTTAAGGAGTTGATCATGGTTAAAACTTAAAATTAATTATGGGTGATTCCATAAATTCTAAATTTTAACCCATTGACATTTTAAATCATCTTTGATTGGTTTGGATGTTTCTTTTCTTCCTTTATTCCACCAATTGAACTATGATGTTGTCAATACACACTCTTTGGACATACTTAGTAAATGCTTGCTTCTAATTTGAGATTTCTTTTCCTTCTCCCTCTCAAGTTAGTTAGTAAGTAGTGCACATATATACATTGGTGTTTCTTTTCTTTCTTCTAACCTTTGTGTATCATGTCACCTTAGCTCATTGACTTAGTGCCCCAAGCAAGGGGGAGTAAGCACCAAGGGAGAGCTACTAGAAAAAGTCCGATTCTTTTCTTCTTCAAAGACTTATGCTAACCTTTTTGCTTTGACAAAGGGGGAGAAATGATAGTGACAAACTCGTTAATAATTTGAATAAACTTGTATTTTACGTAAATGAGTTTATAGTTTGTCGTAATAAAAAAGGGGGAGCTTGTTAATGCAAAGCAATGCCTAAAAAATTGTTAGTATTAATTAACCTTTCTTAGTTTTGATCACGAAAAATTACAAAGACATTTATTGTCAAACACAATCATAAAACAAATTATCTAACAAACACTATCATCAAGGTAATAATCGTTACACTAACATATCTTAATCATGCTTTGTGATCATAAAAGTGATTAGCCTAAAAACTCACTTTAGTCAAACATTACAAAAGATTTTTAATAAACTTTATTTTTAAGAAAATGTTTTATTAAAACGAAAATGCAAATTTGAATATGGCATATTCTAAATGCCATAAGAATATCCTTTGAAGGTTTAAACAACCTCAGATAGTTCAAATTCACTAAAAGATAAAAAGGAGCGGAGTCTACGCTGGCGGTACCTTAGCACCTACGGCGGTTCCTTATCGATAAGGAACTGCGGGCTCCAATAAGGAACCGCGGTCAGATATAGCCGTTGGATGTTTTGTCCTATAAATAGTGGATCAAATCTGCATTATCATCAACCCTTTTTGGACATCTTCTTCAGCCTTCTTTCTCCTTTCTAATCCAAGTCATTTGTAAATGATCACTTAATGTGTTAATTATGTTTACTCATGATTATCCTCTTGATCTCCTTCTTTACCTTGTCCAAAGAGAAGATCACTCACACACTTGTGATGTGATTAAAGATGTAGCATTGATGAAGATCACCTTCTCCTAAAGATCTAGTCATGTTCATCATTTGTTTATTTGTGTCTTGTTTAAATCCAGTGTATTTGTGAATACTTGGACTAGTTGTTTTCATTCAAGTTATTTGTGAATACTTGGATTAGATTTGTGTACATCCATTGCACATGTGTGTGCTTGGATTTATGTTGTGTAGATCCAATCTACATGTGTGTACTTGGATATGATTAGTTGAGTTGTAATTAGTTGTGTTAGTTATCACTAAACTATAAAGTGATGTGGTTGTGTCTTGTGAGTTCTCACTAAACTATAAAGTGATGTGATTATGTCTTGTGAGTTCTCACTAAACTATAAAGTGATATGTGGTTGTGTCGTGTGAAGTTCTCACTTAGCTTCAAAGTGAAGAGTCGTGAAGATTGGTTATAGCTTTGGATTAGAACTCGACATCTAGCCTTGTGTCGGAAAATGGTGAAGTAGGTAACGTTGTGAAGATTGGTTATACCTTTAGATTAGAACTCGACATCTAGCCTTGTGTCGTAAAAGAGTGAAGTGGGCGACGTTGTGTAGATTGGTCCTAGCTAAGATTATGTCTCGACATTTAGCTTAGTGTCGGAAAATAATGTAAGCGACATTGTAAGGTTTTCTCCGCCAAGAAGGGAGCTTGTGGATATAGTGGAAATCTCGAGTAAGGTGTACTCGAGGAGTGGAGTAGGAACGAGGATAGAGCCTCGTTGACGAACCACTATAAATCTTGGTGTCTTCCTACTAGGTTGCTTCTTTCCTTACTCTTTACTTACATTCATTATCACTACACTTACTCTACATTGTTAATGCATTAGAATTGAACCTAATCATTATGCAACTAGCTTTCAAGTAAAAGATAGTTTTGTGCACTCACCTAATTGAAAGGAATTTTAATTAAGAGATAAACCGATGAGAAACTATTCAACCCCCCCTTCTAGTTTCTACAAAATTCATTATTTTTTCTTGTTAAAATTTACGTAAAAATGTAAAATATCATATATGATAATAGTGTTTCATCATATATGATAATAGTGTTAAATCATAAATTATTATTAAATCATATATGATATTGGTTATATCATATATGATAATAGCGTTTTATCATATATGATAAGTTATATCATATATGATAATAGTGTTTCCTCATATATGATACTAGTGTTAAATCATAAATTATTATTAAATCATCTATGATTTCTAAAATGATATTGCAAAAAATATTATTAAATCATCTATAATACTGCAGAAAATATTTTCTTATGATCTCTAAAATTTTGTACTCTCTCTTCTCTCACCTCATCTTTAACCTTTCATAATTTCTAAGCTTCAAATCTACAATATTAATCATTGCTACTATCACCAAATTTGACATCTAATTCTGATGAATCAAACTTGGGGTGAGCAAAAACCGCACCATAAACCACAAAAACGCTAAAACCGCACGACAAAAACCGCACCACGACAAAAACCGGTGGATCGGTATTAAGAAAAAGAAAAACCATAAAATGTGGTGCGGTTGTGGTTTTGCCCGTAAAACCGCACCACAAAATCTGCACCACACATTAGTTATACAAAACCGGAAAACGGCACATCGATAATTTAACGTGTGTTATAAGGGTTCTAGTGCATATTATCATTAATATTTTAAGTAACTTATATGTTTTTACACTAATATATGCATTGTTATAACCAAAAATACTAACTTTATAACCAAAAACCGCAAAACCCCACATTACTTATATAAATATAAGTGGTGGTGAGATGCGGTTAACATCCGCGAAACCCACAAAAACCGCAAATTCGAAACCGCAAAACCTGCGCGGTGCGGATTCAAAAAATTTAAAACCGCAATTGCGGATGCGGTGCGATTTTTGACAAAATCCGCACCGCACCATGCTCACCCCTAAATCAAACCATACAAACAAAATGTTCTGAATCCCACCCACGCGCCACTATGCGCAGCTCTGGTGAGGCTAACTATTGGTTTTTTGTTGTACTATCTTGTGGTTCAGGCGACCTAGGCTGTCGGATATACCACTTCTGGCGAGTGGAGCTTCCCCCATTTTCAAGAGCCATACCCGGTTGCATCTTCGCTATATTTCTTCGTCGACCACCACTATTTGCCATCATTGTTGAAGATTGATCACCACTAGTGGCTGGAATTTGTCTGAATTCTGGCAGCAACTAAGCTTGCCTCTTTCATCCATTTATTCTATATCCTATTTTATTTGCTGCTATTGCTTTTCAAATTTTTTGTTTTGCTATTGTTACTTACCCATTTTCCCCTAAGCTTTTCTATTGTTGTGTTTTTTTATGTTTTTGAGTTACGTGGTGTCTCTTTCTCCTCCTATGATTTCCTCCTTGCTGCTTCTTTGTTGTTCCGTTATGTCTTTATATACTGGTTGCCCAATGTTGTTAGCCTGTTTTGTGTGTGTATATTTTAGAGCTTTTTGTGCTCTTTTGTGGGTTGGGTTTTGTGCGACTTTGACTTTCGTCGTGTGAGGATATGATAGAGTCTTTGGTTGATGATGGTTATGTGAGGTCGTGTCTTTCTATACAGGCTGGGTTGGGTGGTCCTAGTGAGTCTAGGATTTATGGAAGAGTAACGGATTTTCGTAGGATTAGGATAGGTAGTTGGAACGTAGGCTCTCTCACGGGTAAAGGCTTAGAGCTTGTTGATGCCTTGTAGAGACGGAGAGTGGACATTGCGTGTTTCTAGAAGACCAAATGGAAGGGCTCAGGAAATATTGAGGTTAATGGCTATAAGCTTTGGTACGCAGGCTCTCCGACTGCTATAAATAGAGTTGGAGTGATCGTAAAAGCGTGTCTTAAAGACAAAGTAGTCCACATTAACCGTTGGTACGACCGGATCATATCACTATCGCTGGTGATTGATGGAGAGACCGTCAATGTGTTTAGCGCGTACGCACCCCAAGTGGGCCTGAGTGAGGCAACAAAGAATACCTTTTAGGATTCTCTAGACATGGTTGTGAGGGAGTTCCCGATGGACCAACGACTATTTCTAGGGGCGACTTAAATGGCCATATAGTGGCAGCGACAAAGGGTTACACAGGTGTTCATGTAGGCTTCGATTTTGGAGTAAGGAATGAAGAAGGTCGCGTGATTTTAGATTTTGCTACATCCCACGACTTGGTGGTTGTAAACTCTTTCTTCAAGAATTGAAATCACCACCTAGTTACCTTTCAAAGCGGGAGGCGTTGCACCCAAATTGATTATTTGTTGGTACGAAGAGGAGACCTTAAGGCGTGTAGAGACTGTAAAGTCTTTCCAAGAGAAGCATGCTCTTCCCAACACAACTTGCTTGCACTCGACTCCATGTTTAAGAGGGTGCAACGCATAAGGGAAAGGAGCACCTTGCTGAGAATCATGTGGAAGAACCTCAATGGGGACATAAAAGAGGCGTTCAGAACTAGAGTTGTTGAGGGTGTTTCCGCACAAGTAAAGGCCCTATCTACTAGTGACGCAAATTCTACGTGGAGCATTCTCTCAAATATCATCAAAGATGCGGCAAAGGATACCCTAGGTGTAAGGGGGACATCGAAGACTCTTATCACCCGTAAGGAATCTTGGTGGTTCTCGAAAGAGGTGCAATCAAAAGTTGCGGTGAAGTAAGAGAGGTTTAGAGAACTTCTCTCGTGTCAAGAGGGTAACCAAGAGGAACAAACTACCGTAAAAGATAGGTACAAAGAAGCTAAGAGAGAAACAAAGAAAGTTGTAGCCCTGGCAAAGGAAAAGGCGTATGAAGACATGTATAAGAAACTAAACTCTAAAGAGGGAGAAAATGACATCTTCAAGATTGCAAAAGCCTGAGAAAGAAGAAGAAGGGACCAAAGGGACATTTGTTTTATTAAAGATGAAGGAGGTCGCACCATTACGAACGAATAAGAGATTAAGAAAATAAGGGGAAAGTGCTCCTCTTCTTTTTTTCAACGCGAAAGTACAAGAGAGAGGCGAAGAGGTTACAGGACCTAGGAGGACTGCTACTACTTGAGGATCAGCCAGGCAGAAGTGAGGACTGCTTTACAGAAAATGAGGATGAATAAGGAAATAGTTCCTGACCAAATACCAATAGAAGCTTGGAAAAGCCTTGGGGACAAGGATATTTTATGGCTTACTTGTCTCTTCAACAAGATCTTCACTAGTGCGAAGATGCTTGAAGGCTAGAGACTTAGTGAAGTCATCCCAATCTTTAAAAACAAAGGCGATGCTTAAGATTGCAGCAAAAGGGGTATTAAGCTGCTTGGTCACACCATGAAACTTTAGGAGAGAGTAATCTAAAGAAGACAGTGAAGAGAGACTTCGGTATCAGAGAACCAATTTTATGCGTGGTCGATCTTGAGTTGAGGCAATACACCTTATCAAAAGTCTTATGGATAAGTACATGGATAGACAAAGTGATCTGCATATGGCCTTCTTAGACCTATAAAAGGCGTATGATAGCGTACCACGGGAGTTAATTTGGAAGACTTTAGTCTACAAAGGCACGTCAAGAAGATACATAAAGGTGATTAGGGATATGTATGATGGTGCGAAAACACGTGTTCGAACATCAATCGGAAACATATAATTTTTCCTTGTGGAAGTAGGGCTCCACCAGGGATCGAAAATTAGTCCATATCTTTTTGCTTTGATCTTGGATGATCTTTCGAGAGGAAACTAAGAGGACATCCCATGGTGCTTGATTTTCGCAGACGATATTGTGTTAGTCGCATAAACGGCGGAAGGATTAAACAATAGAATGGAGAGCTTGAGAGAAGTGCTAGAGGACAACGGCCTAAGGGTTAGCCAAGAGAAGACTGAATATCTAAGATGTGACTTCAATAATGTGGTGAACGACCACAACGAAGAAGGGGAGATCTGTATTGGAGACACGATCTTACAACCTAAGGAGTCTTTTAGATATCTTGGATCGGTGTTGCACAAATCTGGGAGGATTGATGAAGATGTATCTCACCCTATTAAACCAGCCTGGTTGAAGTGAAGGGCGGCCTCAGGAGTCCTTTGTGATAGAAATGCCCCCTCAAGCTAAAGAGAAAATTTTATAGAGTCGCTATTAGACCAGCCATGTTGTATGGGTCCGAGTGTTGGCCTATTACGAAAGCCCTTACTAATAGGGTCGAAGTGGCGAGAATTGAGAATGCTTAGGTGGATTTGTGGTAAATCTTTGCGTGACATGATCCCTAATGGAGTGTATAGATCGCTACTTGAAGTCGAGACTATCATCAACAAGACGAGGGAAGGACGGTTGAGGTGGTTTGGACATGTTAGGAGAAGACCACAATCATCACCAATTCGAAGAGCAGAAGCTTTGGTCATCGACGGCTGGATGAGGAGGGCTAGACCGAAACTTAGGTGGGAGGATAGAGTGAAATTAGACATAAAGGAGTTTCTTTTGTCCGAGGACACGACCTCAGATAAGAATGAGTGGAGAGCTATAATTAGACTAGGTGGGTAGGGGTTAGGCTTTGTATCCTTTGTGCGTGGTTTCCTTGATTTTCTTGGCTCTTGGTTTGAGGGCTTCTTTGTTGCTTTGGTTGGTGTTGGCTTTGCTTATGTTTCCTTGTTTTCTTGTTCTTGTGTGTCTGCTCTTTTTTGGTTGCTCCTTTTTTGTTGTTTTGTGGTCTCTTTGCATGCTTGTTTTTTATGGAATTTTTTTTGTGCTTGTGTTTGTTTTGGTTAGACAGTAGGCCTGGAGGGGTAGGTAGTTTTCTTGTTCGCTTGTGTGCTTTTACTTCGCGCCATGTTGCCTTGTTTCCCATACTTGTTCTAGTTTGTCTTGGTTTGTTTGTTTTTTTTTGCTTTTTAAACTTTGCATGGTTGACCGTCCTCACCTTGCGTGGTTTGCCTGGTTGCTTTGCCCCTGTTCTTATATTTTATGATATGGATATCAATCTTTAAAAAAAATATGAAAATAATAATAATAAAAAAATGAATTTATATAAATAAATCGGCGTTTCGATCGCTTTTCTTCTTCCTTCTCTAAGTCAGAGGTCTTTTGGAAGCAGTCTCTTTACCTTCGGGTTTTCCAAAAAGTAGAGGTATAATCTGTCTACATCTCACCTCCCCCTTATCCTGCTCTAGCGGGATTGGGTATCGTTGTTGTTGTTGTTATTGTATTTATGATATTGGTTTATATCAGATATGATAAGTTATATCATATATGATACTGGTGTTACATCATATATGATATTAATATCATATATGATAATTTTCGACAATGAAAAAAACGTGAAAAAAACGAGATTTTTTTTTGTCAATTGTATCATATAGCATATCTATAGAAAGACAATTAAATGCTCTTCGTAACGGTATATTTTTTCGTATAACGATTAACGGTTTAAGAGATACTAATTTTTGAAAATAAGGGAGAAAATAGATTTTATGTTTAATCTCATCCATTGAATTAAAGTGGATATGGAAGGTGGAGATTGGTCCCTTAGTATCTAAATAAAGTTTAGTATCCAAATGAAATTAAATATTTCATTTAATGTAATAACAATATATTTTATAAGTTTTAAGAACAACATCAAGTGCACTACAATAATAGCAACTTATCAACATTAGCTGTCATCAAAGTATGTAAAACCAAAAATTATAATGAGAATGCTATTATAACAATCACAAACCTAACTAAGTTTATGTGAAAAAAATCATAATGGATTATTTTATTATTTTGTGAATGCTTATATATAAACAAAAAAGTAAACAACTAAACATATTAGGAACATCACATAAATGATGTAAGAATAAAAATATATTGATTGGTAGACCAAGGAGGGGAGGGGTGGTTTTTTCGATTCAATGTTATACATTTAATCATAAACAACCCCAAACATTTCATCTTCAAAGATGTGTACACGACCCCTTCGATTTTTCAATTAAGGCGGTTTTCTGGGTGTGATTTCTTTTGTTTTTTTGATTTTTAGTTTGGTTTTTCGGTTTTAAGCTCAACCCTACCTGTCAAGTCGTTGGTGAGAGAAAGTTGAGGTGACGGGTGATTTAAGGGGGCAACTGAATACTGATGTGGGTATCCTAACATCTTTCGTTATTATTATACCTATGCTAAAATTCCTTTATTGAAAATATGCTTAGGGTTTTTGTGTGATCCGACATAACTGAGATCTGAATTTCAATGTAATCCTCTTTGGTGCACTACTATGAAAAAAAATTATAATTCAAATTATATTACCTAGGTTGTTTGGTTTGCAACGTGATTGTGATGTATTTATTTCAATTACAACACAATGACAAATTTTTTAAGTTACAAATTCATTACATTATAACTACAACACACTCTCAAACGTCGTGGATTAGTCGGCATGAGGTCGGAAACCATGGTTACCCAAAAAATCTACAGCAGACTCATATTCTTCAAATTACAATTCTTTTGCCAAATTACATTTTCTTCCGAAACATTTTGCGAACCAAATGCTCCCTTATTTATGAAATTGTTGAAATTTTGTCTATTTATGAAATTATTAAAAATGGCTAACTATGGAAATGTAACAAACTTTTATAATGGTTCCAATGAATAGAAAAACACAAAAGTCTATAACAAGACGCTGGAATTGTTAACTAATGTGCGTTGTGGTAGGCATTTATTTTAGTTCAACTTTTATATTTATATTTTGCCAACTTAACTTACAGAACACTTCTAACGGATAGTGTACCCGGTCAATCGTGAACTAATTTGGTAAGTTAGGTGTCAATCACTATGAGCAAGGTTAAGTTCTAATTTTAATAGTGTTTATTCAATCTAATTGTTAGTTTATATTACACTTATGCTAAACCCTAACTAATTTATACTATGTACAATATTTACGTTTATTTACAAAGTGGTTTATCAAGGGGGTTCAATTTGAGAGATCACAGAGATTGTTGTGGTGCCCTAACTTATTATATCCTCTCTAACGCACTTAAATTGAATAACTAAAACTAGATGGTTGGTCAAGTCTATGATACTGAAACCATGCTAACCATGTTTACTTATATCTAACGCAAGTGTGTTATTAGTGCAATGATTGTCTTATCTCGAGACGGCATAGCATTCCTAAATTAAGGCTGGAGTTCTTCCTTACACATAGATACCTTAATCATGTAACAATTAGACGCATCTAAATAAAGCTTCCTTTATAATGATTATAATTCATCTAGAGAACAATTTTGTGAGAATCGTACTACCCCTATCTCATCGAGACTTTACCCACTTACTGCATATGGTATTTTACATATGGTGGTAATCCACTATCCAATATAAGCAAATGGAATTAGAACATTAGTTTTTAAGCCTAGACTAGAGATGGGCAGCGACACCGAAAAAAGGGTACGGTACCGGAACCGTACCAGTACCGACCTATGCAAGTACCGGTTTTTTATACCTGGTACCACAAAAAGGTGGAAAAAAATTGGTACCATATAAATTCGGTGCGGGATTAAAACGAGAATTCTCGAAGTCGGTATCAGGTTACATATCTTCTTGATATCCACGTATGTGCCTCCTGTGTTATATATGTCCTTGTTTCTATAGTAATATCATGCTTATTTGTTTACAGTAAAGTAAACTATTTACATCATAAAGCAAAAACCGGTGATATATGACATCTTGTCTAATGGTATCCTCTTTGCACATATTACTATCCAAAGTAGAAACACTTATAATGGTATCCTGTTTCACGTACACACTTCTACATTTCACATTTGTACATATTACGATCAAGTCTAGAGCCATTTGAGATCATCATTAATCTCATTAGGAGACTATTCTATATTTCTTTGCTTCTTCACACTCCGTGAAAAGTAAGAAAGATCTTAAGAGTCCTACACAAAATCTTCATGATCTTGCCTAAACATCTGAGTAATACGAAAGTATTTACAATGAAGATGGAAATCCTTCTTGAGTGAACATCAACAAGCTCATGGTAGGTGACTTGTGCGATTCTTTATGAATCAAACTTGTGATAATTGGAAAGCAACGGTGGTTTAATTCTTAACTGAATTCAAACTCGTTCTAGGCCTCTATGCAATATCCTTTTGATCTTGCCAGAACATTCAGAGTAACACTTTTCAGTGTTCACGAGGACGAATGGAAATCCTTCTAGTGTTAACATCAAACATCACCTGGTAGGTAACTTGCAAGATTCTGAATGAATCAAGCTCGTGACAACTTGAAAGCAACGATGGTGCGATTCTTAAATGAATCAAACATGTTCCAAGAATCTGAATTGACGACTTCAATCATGCATATAACTTTATCTAAATGATTCACTCTTTACGCTCGCGGTCAGCTTTGAGACGGTCGAGTAAAGAGAACGGGTTCACCCGTGAAATCCTATAAAGGAGGTTCTTAATTGAAACTATACTAACTACAACAGGTACGATATTTAGTATCGTCCGACGGTCTTCACCGCCCAGAGGTAAAATGCTACCGAATTAGAATGAAATCTTCAAAGCCATTTCGTTCGTGTCTACTTATGTTGATGCATTTGAAGACGGTGGCGTAGCGGTGTACCAAAAGAATTCGTACCCACATGCTTATACTTTCTGCACCAAAGACTTCAGCAAATTCTAGAAAGTTCAACATCAAGTCTTCCGTTGTATTAAACTCTGAAGCTTTGTAGAATTCATTAAGGTATAAGTGTGTGGGACATGAAGTCACGAGGAAGTGAATATCACAAGTGATGAATGCACAAGATAAAGGCAAGAGAAACGTGCTCAAGCTTAAAGTCAAAGATCACATAATCATATTCACAAAAAAGAAAAACACTACGAGCTCAAGACAAGCATAGTATGCTAGGTTTATATCATTGTAACTTGAGGTGACCCCGTTACACTTGAAGTGACCTCCCTTAAGGGAAGATTGTTGAAAATATGTTTTACATATTTAAGAAGGATCAGTCACTCCAACAATATATTAAGTAGTAGCTAGTAGTCCAAATAAACATTAGTTAGACTTTAGTTAGTTTAACTATCTAGCCTGGCCCATATGCATGTATATGGCCGAACCATCTTTCATGTAAGCCTATGACCTATGGTCATGGGTATATAAACCATCTCCTTAGATGGAGAGGGTTGGTTGTTCCTCACTTTTACACATACATATTCAATATTTATCTTTCTACTTTTTCTTTCTAAGAGTATGTGTTTAACCCTCTCTTTAGATAATTCAAGGTTTACATAAATCTATAGCATGATATTTTTTGGCATTGACATATCTACTCATGTCGTCGTCATTTGTCTAACAGCATGCCTAGAAATTCATAAAACATACATATTAGTGTTAGTGAGTGCATATAATATTCTAAATAAAACTATTTGTAAGCTTTATATTTTAATCATACCAGTTAATGGTGACATTATATCTCCTTTTTTAACATGTATCACTAACGTGCCACCATTGCTCCTTTCCAATGTAGGAACTTTCATTAACCATTAAAGAATGATTGGTTTTGCTTGAACCTACTAACATAAAATAGTTACCATTACCAAAATGGTACTAGAAAGTAAGCACATTAAAAGCATTTTGGTTTCTCGGAACAATCAAGCACCACACTAACATTTAACATCATTCCCCTACGGGCTAAACACCAGTTGAGGTCCAACAAAATAATCGATAATATCTAACTATAAGACCATATATGTAAGGTCACACATATTTCATAACTGTTATATAAAGTACTACCTCATCAGCAAGAAGTTTAAACAACTGAAGTAGACGCATCGCATTACACTAAGCACCGTCCTCATAAAGCCCATATGAAACATAGGTTTGCGAGCTCAAGATATCCAAAATGACTAGGCAACTAGCCATGTTAGCCATACAGGTCTCGCACTTCATCTTCCTATCCATCATCCCAAGCCTTGGGTTAGTAAGTCCCAACCCTAGGACGTCCCTTTATCTATTGTTTCACCAGACGCTATTTTCAAAACAACCATTTGTCTCTAAAACAACAAAAGAGTTGATACGTTAAACAACGATAAGCTAATTTTTGTTCACTTGTTTAGCATCTTTGGAAAATAACATGAAATATTTTCTAAACGCTGATAAACACAAAAGTTTGTTCGTTTAAGTGTTGGCGTCCATCCACACTTAGTTATCATCATAATAACGTATGGAAAAATAAGAATACAATAGTTTGAGTTTTATCATAAGTTTATAAAAAAAGATAAATTTGATTTCTCAGGATGTATTCGGTTACCTCAACGCTGGCAATCTGCATCTTTTGCGTCTCCTAACAGACTTCTTCTTTGCAATTTGGCATTCATTTAGAAACATGGCATACCACCAACACCTTCACATAGCACCCGTACCTAAAATAGCATTGCACATCCTCATACTTGTTAGACTTCACTCAATTTCTAATTACAAAAACCTAATTAATACCGGTGTCATAGAATCATATTAATCGCATAAAAGTTGTAACACCCCATTTTGATAAGTGGAATATCACAGGATAATTATGGCATATCATCAAAGCATAAAATGTAAATGTCTTAAATGAACATAAAGAATTCAAAAACAAACATCGGATCCACATAAGCTCTACACACGAAATGAATAAGTATAGAATGTAAGGAAAGGACTAAACAATGTCCAGTAAAGCCAAAGTATGGAAATGCATTAAAGAATGAAAGAAAGTTGACGCCTCATTCCATGCACGTACTCTTGGATTCCTAGCTTTTCCCTTTAGTACCTGCCGTATTGGGACATGGAAAGAGAAATATAGCTGAGTAATACGCTCAATGTGCGGATATATAACATAGAATGTAAAGCATAAACATAAGTAAGTAATGAATGAAATGAATAGCAGCGACATAAATGTATGTCCTGGAAACCTGGTTTAAGTTCATAAGACTGGTTTATATTTCTGAAAAGACTTATTGTAACACCCCACTTGGATAAGTGGACCGTTACGTGTATTTATGGCGTGTCATCAAAGCATAAGGTAAATGTCCTAAAACATTAATTGACCATAAAGGATATATGGGAATCAAACATCGGTAATCCAAACATAACCTCAAAACATGAAAAGTAAATACTAAAGGAAAAGGACTAAACAGTGTCCAAATAAGCGGAATAATGTAGGAAGTGCATAAAGTAAGAAGTATGTATAGCTTCCATCCAAATGTACATGCTCTCAGAATCCTAAGAGCATCCTGGTGTACCTGCCGTTAGAACATGAAAGGAACTACGACTGAGCATAACGCCCAGTGAACAGATATAAAGCATGATAAGAAATACTAAAATGAAGCAGGTGATAAATTACTAAAGCTGTATGACTGATAAGTAAAGTTGCAGCGAAAATCTGTGTATAATATGAAAAGTCTGATTTATAAATAATAAAGCTGAACTGTTATCTGTTAAATCTGAAAACGTGCATTTACTGTATTATAATTGACAAGAGCTTATATAGGTCATGTGCTATAACAACTGTTGCATGAATGACTGGAGGGGTGACCTCGTCATGCTGTAGAGGGGTGACCTCTAAATAGTATGCTGGGTGGAGGGATCAACTCCAGTATGAAGGATGTAGAGCACACACCACATTCACCTGATAATTGTAAACTGATAGCCTAGGATGCATCCATACGCCCCACTAATAATACTGATAAAATGGCCAAGTTGAGCTGAATGGGACGCTGCATGATATCACTCTCCTACAGGCGAGCCATGACACCGGTGCCTCAAGTGTCATGGTCACGGTACTTCCGTAACTAGTACAACTAACTGTTCATGCTTGTATATAAGGCTCAGGCAATATCTTAGTTATTAAAATAATTTCTGATAATTTAAAACATATAGTGGGGAAAACATTTGGCTGCAGACGGGGAATCCTAATCATGCCTAGAAAGGAAGTCCTTACTAAAAGAACGGGAAATCTGTACCTCGTGTCGAGTAATGAAATAAGAGTGAAAGCTGAAGGATCTACTCTGACTTCACGGATACTACATAGATAAAGGACACTGAGATGAGTTGTCTGATTACTGTTTACTATTACTGATTTTTATCTGTTCTTAATTTAATTGATTTTATTCTTGTGATACGGTTTGGGTATAATCTGATAATATCTGCCAGTTCAGTAATATTACTAGTTACGGTATTCCTGTATTGCTGATTATGGTATAAAGTGTATTCTGATATTATAACATTGCTAAAATTAGTAACCTGCTATAGTTAGTAAGTTTCCTAAATTAGAAAGTTTCCTAAAAGGTTTCCAAATGTAATTTCCTCGAAAGTAAACTATTTAAATAATTCACACGTTTTAAAGTAATTTAAAAGAATCAAAATTAATGTTACTAATTAATTTAATAATACAAAACAATATAAATTTACTTTATTTCTTTTAAACGTGTTTATAAACGATTTAATAAATCTTAACATAATTTCTTGTACATATATTACCCGTGATCCCGAAACACCCGAGTCGAAAACTCTCCCCGAGACACACATATCTCGGGTTAAACCGAGCCCAACAGCAGTTCCCACTGCTTGTTCCAATTTCCCCCTGATTTTTGGTGTTACGGTTCCCACTGCTTTGTTATATATTCCCACTGTTAGTATTACTTTTCCCCACTGGCCTGTTGTTCGTTCCCACTGCTGGTACAGTGGTTCCCACTACTAGTGCAGTGGTTCCCACTGCTTGCAGTCCCAAACACCCCATTTTCTGCAATTTAATCCCAAACACCCCTGTACAAACCAAACGACCCCCTGTGTATGGTTTTTGTTATGCGGCTGATCACAAAAGACACCACCGAGACATCGAGTGTCTCGGTTTGTGTGTACCACAACAAAATCAACCCTCAATTACATCAAATCGTGATTCACTTCTTTCCTTTTAATTTAAAAAAACGTTTCATATAAAAAGATTATGTACACATTCGTGTTTTACTCATGAACAAAAAGAGGGATTTACCTTGCAACGAGATTGGGGAAGAACATCTAGAGACGAATTGGTATGCCTAAAAAATGAAGCCGAGACCCCTTTTTTTGTTCTAAAACCTGGCGGCCACTTTCTTTCCTTTTTTTGTCTTTTGCGTCGGCAGGAAACAAGAAACATACAACCCTAATTTTCTTTGTTATTTGGTTTTCTGTTTGTAAAAATAATGGGTAAACCCCCGTGTTTTCTTTGTTTACTAGTTTAGTGGGCTCAAAGCCCATTTATCCTTCTTTTATTGTTTCAAACTCGGCCCAACCACATATGTATACTTTCGTTTTGATTTTCGTTACGCTTCGTTTATAAACATTTAACTTGCGTTTCGCGTTTTAAAATCCCGTCATGTAATTATTATTTTACTGCAAATAAATACGTACGAAATACTGAATAGCTAGTAAATAATTAATACTAATAATTATTTTCTGAATAATTTATTTATGTCACGATCTTAATTAAACTACGACGGTGTGAATATAATAATATTCGTAGATTTTAAACATTGCGTACGTGATTGTATATTCTGACATGAATTATTTATTTCCTGAATAAATAATAATTTCGTAATACTTGATTTAACACTATTAATTATTATATGAATAAATAATTACGTAACTTTTAAATTAAATATGTGATTGTCTGTAATTAATGTTCAAGGACTTTTAAAGCGGGTTTTACAATTCTCCCCCTCTAAAAAATAATTCGTCCTCGAATTAGGGACGCGATACTGCTGTGGTTTTACAATTCTTCCCCTCTAAAAAGGGAAAAATTCGTCGTCGAATTAAGATACTAAGCTGATGAAGTTATAAAAGCTAAAAGAACATATATGTTGAAAGAGCATGAAAGTTGAAAAGACATATAAATTGAAGGATCATTCGTCCTTAATTTAGAACATGATGCTGCTGAAAGGGTATAAACGTGACATGACTGAAGAGGACATGGAACATAACATGACTGAAAGAACTTAACTGGATTTATTGAAGGAAAAGGATGAGAGGTCCGGATGGACTCCTCCGTTTCGAGTGGCCTCCCGCTCGAAACGATTCCTTCAAAGGTCTAAACATAATAATAAAAAATCTTGGTCCTGATGACCCTGTCCTGACGATGCTGAATAGTTTCTGGTTCCATACTTAAGATGGATTTTCTGAATCTGATAGAATGAATAAGTTATAGCATGTAGTATACATGAAACGGTACGTAGAATTATTCTGAAAAGATCACATTTATATTTCTGGGCAAGCTGCTAAAAACATATAGGGACGAACTACGTGAACAATTGTGAACGTGAGCAATTGTGAACGTGGTTCGCGATTATATGAGGAATGCTGATCATGAAGTATATCGTGAATGTGATACGTGAAACATACTGTGAGCGTGATACTAGAACATATCATGAACGTATGCTGACTAAGGAAGGAATGCTAAATGATACGGTATGAGATGTGAAACGTCTGCCTGGTTATGGAAAAGCTATGCTAAACTTGAGTCTGGTTTCTTAAGTTTTCTGTGACCATACACATTAACAAGCTGGGAAACGTGTATCGTGAGATGGAACACGAATCTGAACGTGAACAGTGTCATGAATGTGAGTATGAACTTACATCGTGAGATAGCACAAACATGGACTGAAACAACATCATAATGCGAATGAGACGTAAATGTGAAAGTGAAAGTATTCTTGTACGTGAATGTGAACGTACACGTGATCGTGAACATGAATTTCTATCTGATATGATTATTGATGGAATATCGAGAAATCGTACGGTTTATTGTTGAATTTCCTGCAGATCTGCTACTACGTATTCCTTTCGGATGGAAGAACACGTGCAGGCTGGTTAGATGGTTGATAACTGTTTAGATCGTGTTATGCCACTTCTGAGTGTGTGATAACTGATAATAACCTCTATGGAATCTTATTTCGTTTATGTTTAGAATTTCTAATAGTTGTAATAACCCGCTAACATGATGACATTCTATCTTGAACCTGCGGTATGTCAGGCATCTAGATATGAACATAGCCGCCCTCAATGTTTTATACTGCTTCTATCAGAATTTTGTCTGGGGTTATGGTACGTTCTCGTGAAATCTGGTGAATAGTCATGGAAGAACTTTGAGTCTGGATAAAATAGATCTCTCCTAGTGTAGAATCTTATGTGATACAAAATTTTAGTGTAGGTCTTCTCCTTTATGCGCAAGCTTAGCCATGGAAGGATAATCGTGTGAATTGTCTGCAATTTCTATGGTATCAGTCAACTGAGTTCTAGAAAAATTTGTACTTTAGTCACAGGCGTCAATTTTGACCATCTGGTGACGGCCTTCATATTCGCAGGACTGTCTGAAATTTCTTTCTATTGAAATAGGGTGGCTAAAAAAATGCCACCTTGTTCATCTGGAACTCACATCTAGAAAGCTGCGTATATAATTTTCTCCTATCAGAAAATATGCAGGATCGTGAAAAGATGATTCTCATGTTCTTCTCTAGAATTTAGGAGACCAGGATGTTATCAAAGAACATACTCACGATTTTGTATGAGAAGTCATGAAAAAAATATTCATTCATAAATTTCATATTATAGCTGGAGCATTAGGGAGCTCAGAAGTAAAATTTAAATTTTAGAGAGACTGTAACGTGTTCAACAACAATCTGGAAAACATCATGTTCTTCTCTCACCACTGTTGGTGGCATGGTCACGAATTGTTCTGGAAAATATTGAAGACCTCTTAGCAGGTTAGGTACCTTCTATTCGTTGAATGAGTATCGTTTATGAATGGTGATCTTGTAAATTTCCGGTGATCGGTACATGATCTCAAGTTACCGGCCTTCTTTCTGAAAGACAGAAATGGTACACTTCTTGGTGGTACGCTAGGGCGAATAAAGCCTCGTTCCGGTAACTCTTGCAACAATTTCTGTAACTCTTTTAACTTAGTTGAAGCCCTGGGTTAAAGAGTTTTAGAAACAAGTTCTGTTCTTGAGACAAGCTTGATGTTAAATCCTGTCTCGTGGTTAGGAAAAAAAATTCTGGAAACTTCTGGAATTACTTCTAGAAATGCTGAAAAATATATGCTGATCATAAATTTAAAGAATTTCAGAAGTGGATTATAACTGGTGGCTAGAAAATCTTCATAGCTATGGACTGATAAGTCACGCGCTTGTAAAGCAGAAACAATTTATACTGATTTTGCTGGCAGAAATATAATGAATATATTTGGGATTTAGTAAGACGGATCTCCTCGTTAACTGAAAGGAGAACTTTAATAAACATGGGTGGTACTGTGAAGTCTTTTCTGGTAGAGGGGTAGGTAAATACCTGTTTTAAAATAGAGTTGTCATAGGAATACGTGAAGTAAACATGGCGATTTTCACTGAATGTGTTCGTTTGTAACTTCATAGAATGAATACTGCGTGTTTAACCTGAATAATATTCTAGTGGTGGTGACTGAATCTTTAATGGTCTGAAATATGCGTGGCATGACACAACGGGTATACCCCCTTAGAGGGTACCCTGAATTTCTGAGGACCTGATTTGGAGGCATACTAGTGTTATGGATCTGACTCGTACTTTCAAAAGGTATTCGTATGACGTGTACTATGACTGGTGTCCTGACATGTGTCTTTTGAAATGATACTTGAAACCTGTATATTGACTGATATCTTGACATGTGTTTTAGTAGATGAATCTGGACAAGGCTGAACTTTTTGTTGGTAACTGCTAGGATTGGTGGACCGGTTAGACTATCGACCTCTGTATTTCTGGTCACGTCCGTACCGAAGTTCCGATGGTTACTGACTGATAATTATAAGCACGGTGGTTGTCATTACCGCTTTGTCTGTTAGTTTCACGACGATCATTATTACGACCGTGATTCCTGTAACTATTCCGCTGAGTGGCCGACTGGGTACCGGTTCCCACTCTTTTGAATGAAAGTTAGCTGAGTGAAGTGTGAAATCTAGTTGAGAAAGTAAAAGCATGGAATAGAATGGTGGTGTCTGATGGTTGAAGTTTATTCTTGTCAGAAATTTCAAATTTATAGTTTTCGTCCTTGTTCTGCAGAGTCTGCATAGTATAAACAGCCCCAACATCGTGAAAATCTCCAAAGTATCAGCAATATCATCATTTGTGAGGTCTTCAAAGTGTTAGCAACATCAGTATTTTGGTAAAATCTACAACACTCGAGCAACATCAGCATCTGGTAGAGTATCGACAAGTGGAAACGCCTGAGCTGATTGAGGATCGATTAGCAGTATCCATGGAGTAGGGTACATGGAGTTCACCTGGACTACTGCACATGGAGCATATATGAGACACTATACGTGGAGTACACATGAAATACTGTATATAGAGTATAACTGAGACACTGTACATAGAGTACATAAGGAATATTGTACATGGTACTGGTGAAAATTTAATGGGATGATCGATACTGGTGTCAATCGTCTCACATGGTCAATCAGAATAAAATTTGATTTAACTGATTAGCAAACTAAAATGAAACAAGTAACATGATAGGCTGACGATTCCTGTGTAGACTTAATGCTAGTGGTATAGAGGCTCAAAAGTATGATTAAGCGGAGTTTCATCAATGGTTAGCATGAAGACACGATTGATGAAGACCAAACATGATTTATCATGAAACAGAGTTTTGCTAAAATCCTTCTGTATCTTCGCATGAAAACATCATTACTTTGCTGAAAACATAATCGTCGTAAGGAGACATGAAACTCATTCAACATGAAAACTACCTTCACATGAGAGCATTTTATTTTATTAAAATTGAGAGCTATCAAGAAATAGATTACCAAACACAATCGCTAACATACAAAAACAAATTTATATTGAAATTATCTGAAAACGTGGGTTGCAATAAAATGGTCATAACATGTGATACATGACTACGTTTCAAGACCACAACTAAGAAAATGGATGCTTGAAAAAAGGAGTACTTTTATCCAGGCAAGCATTGGTCAAAAGAGACTAAACCCGATCAAAAACTGATAAAAACCTACCAAGAACAACTAAAAATGCCGTAACCGGCTCAAATCATCCAAACCTAAGAAAAAACCTCTAAAATTATTTCCAGTCCATATAGACCACATAGAATCCGGGCATAATGTATTTGCCCGGATTCTCGATGGATAAAACACATCTATATGTTTGCTCTGTTTAGGTTTGGCTGTGTTTTACTGGTGTAAAAGTTGGTCAGCTAGTATTTGAGGTAGTTGTGAATGTAGTAGAAAAAGAGCATATCGAAGGCACATTATAGTATAAAGGTCAAGACATGAGTGTGCTCTAACAAAACGTCATGTTATTTGACCTAAAAATGATATTGTTTAACCTTGGGAAGCCTACATAGGTGAATAATATGCAAAAGAAGGACAAGTATTTTTTGACATTTCATGTAGGATCAACTTTCTTATGTATTATATGACTCTGAAATATTTGATTCCATGTTTTATTCTATTAAAATTGAGAGCTATCAAGAAATAGATTACCAAACACAATCGCTAACATACAAAAACAAATTTATATTGAAATTATCTGAAAACGTGGGTTGCAATATGTGACAATCCGTCAATTTACGATTGATATTTTATTCTCAAATATTATTTGAAAATATTATTTTAATGATACAATATGAACTCACATATTTTTGGGAAGAAATTTGGATTTACGTCTTGAAGTAGCATTGACTACGTCTAAACCGGAGGATTCAACGTTACGTGCTTACGTTTACATACACCGTCTTTGGTGACAGTCCGACATTTCTGAAAATAAATTTATCTGAGAATATTATTTTGGAGTTTTAAATTTATAAACTCACAAATTACGAAAAGAAATTAGGGCTTACGATTTTATTTTAACGTCCTTTACGACTAAACCGGAAACCTTAGGATTACGTATTTACGTTTTCGAACTCCGTTTTTGATGAGACAATTTTTATTGAATTCGTTTTGTGACGGTGATTCATAATTTATAAAAACGTTTTTCGTAAAACGACCCGAGGGCACGCAAATCGAGGAAACTAGAATCGAGGAGTACCCGTAAATAAATGGGATGAGACAAGTGGGACACTTGTCCCACCCCACACTCAAAACCGTCCAACATCACTACACCTTAACACACTTGGTGTCAAGTTTTAAGCTAGCTAGTTACAAGTGTAACTTAGCTTTCATATTAAGCCTTTACACTATCAAAACCATGTAACTAAACCACTTACCACTCACACACTCATGCAAACAACTTCCATCCTCCCTCTCTCTCTCTAAAAATGCCGTCCATATCCACCACAAGAACACCCTCATTTGATCTAAATTAACCACAAAATCCCATGTTATTCATATACATGTTGAAGTCTTTTTGAAACCTTATTGATTGGTGGTACTTATAACATCCAAGGAGGAGTATTCATGGAGTAAGAGGGCTGATTTTCTACAAGGAGATTAGGAAGATTGGAGGTCTTGAAGATGGTGTTGGCTAATCACAAGTTTCACCATCAAAATCTATGTTTTGATCACAACCTACATCATCATGGTGGTATAAAGATTGTCCTCCTCATCTTCTTAATATTTTGATTATGTAAACATGTATTTTATTTCCTATTGTATATATTTATGATGATTATATGATGATAAAAATGTTATGTGGGGATTTGTTGTTGATAATCATGGATAAAAAGGTGAAAAACTATAAGAAACAAGGTTAAAATCTTAATTAATTTGCATAGCTGTATAAAACAGTAAAGAACCAAGTGGTGAACTGATAAAATGATGAAGTAAAATGGATTTACAGTAAGCTAAATGTCTTGTACACATGTGAGAGTTGGCCATGCAATGGAATCAAAATAATGAGTGAGATATGATCAAAACAAGTTTAGGGTATAAATCTGAAGTTACTGTTTTGGACGATTTTTAGAAAATATTTAGAAGATGATTCAACAGTAGCTATAGAAGAGTTAATTGTATCACATATCATGTAGTTTATGTGATAAAAATTTGAGCTTCTATCTCCATGTAGAACGCAAGATATGGCAGTTTTGGTGAAGATGAAGTTAAAAATTAGATTTTTGGAAATTAAAGAATAATACTATTATATAAGCACTCACATTTTAATATATAAAATGTAAAATAAAAACCCACTAACTTATAAAACTTATTTATATAAATGTATAAAAGGTTAATTTAATGGGTAAATTATATAAATGGTGGTAAAATAATACTTATAAGTAATAAAAACTATAAACATGACTTTTACGACTTTTTCGGCTATTGCCGTAAAAATTAACGTTTTTGTTAAATAAAACTTAGATGGTTGGACCCGTCTAATGAAAACTTTATAAAACTTATATACTGATATATAGACATTTATAACAAGTAAAAACCGATAAAACCCGAACTATAGGGCATACGGACATTAACGAGCTAAGTAAACATATTGGACTAATACTTGGGCTAATAATTGGACTAAATAATATAAACACCCATAAAAAGAACTTTTTGGGCTTAACCTATTTGGGCCCAACTTGAAAGTGTATGTACTGATAATATAGGTACAAAATGGATTAAAATAAGTTAAATAACTTATAATAAGCTTATTGGACTTAAGACACGTAAACGGGTAAAACTAGTAAACTAATATAAAAGTTATCGACATATAACACTAAAAGGAGTAAACGAGAATATGTAAACCCACTTGATCATCATATATATATATAATCATCATATGTATACATAATTGTTATTTTTATAAAGTCATTGGACAAGAGTCTAAGACGAGTATTATTTGTCTAGGTTTCCGTGATTGAAGCACGTACCGTACGTCCGAATTGCCGAGAACCCGCCTTCCCACATCAACGTGAGTTCATAGCCTCGCACTCTTTTAAATGTTTTTATAAATGTTTTATAAACCCGCGAGGGAGATAACATGTTAGTTTTTATAAAATAGGACACCATTTGTCCCGATTGTTTGTTTATTGATTTTGGACCCGAATGATTGAATGACCCGATTGTATGACCTGATAAATGATTAATGGACCCGATAGATGAAATAAAATGGATTATTAAAGTTAGGTTATGTCACTAAAAGTCCCATTAGCATGAATTGTGAACTACCGTGAGTTGGTAGACGCTTATGCATTTAAAAGTACTATTTGGGGACGATCACCCCAGTTCGCGCCTTGACGGTTGATCCCCGTCGTGCCACATTGATTGGTAAGCGAATTTATGTATGAGAAGATTTCCAATAGCGTGACCTTTGTGACGACACGCTACTTTAGATGGGCAAAATTTGGTATCGGGTTAGCTACCCGTTTTGGTTTAGTAAGGTAACAATGTCATGCGGCTTATAATAATCCAAGTTAACGAAATAATAATAGACGCTCCGAATTACGATGTATTGCCTGACTAGCAATACAGGGTCATACTATTGATATTATGATTGTATTTTGGTTTTCATAACCATACTCATATAATGGTTTTTATTTTCATACAACGTCGTAAAACGTATTGTATGACGTTTTTACGACATTGGTTCGTATAATGATTTTTAAGGCTTTTATAACCATATTTATATAATGGTTTTATTTAATCTATACAACGTTGCAAAACGTATTGTATGGTGTTTTTAACGACGATGATTCGTATAACGATTTTTAAGGCAAATGCCTATATTATGATTTTCGATAAGGATTTTTATAAAATGACTTTGGCTATTTTATGGCCTATCAAAACGATTTGTACAAAATGATTTTCAGTAATACTTTTATACTGATAATATATTGATGGAATTTATTAAACTCTATGAATTCTGTGACAATCCGTCAATTTATGGTTGATATTTTATTCTCAATATTATTTGAAAACAATTTACAATATGAACTCACATATTTTTGGGAAGAAATTTGGATTTACGTCTTGGAGTAGCATCGACTACGTCTAAACCGGAGGATTCAACGTTACGTGCTTACGTTTACATACACCGTCTTGGGTGGCAGTCCGACATTTCGGAAAATAAATTTATCCGTGAATATTATTTTGGAGTTTTAAATTTGTGTTGGTTCATAAACTCACAAATTTACGAGAAGAGATTAGGACTTACGATTTTATTTTAACGTCCTTTACGACTAAACCGGAAACCTTAGGATTACGTATTTACGTTTTCGAACTCCGTTTTTGATGAGACAATTTTTATTGGATTCGTTTTGTGACGTCGATTCATAATTTATAAAAACGTTTTTCGTAAAACGACCCGAGGGCACGCAAATCGAGGAAACTAGAATCGAGGAGTACCCGTAAATAAATGGGATGAGACAAGTGGGACACTTGTCCCACCCCACTCTCAAAACCGGCCTAACTAGCCACAATGACACTTATGTGTCAAGTGTACACCTTATTAAGTTACACATGTAACTTAAGCTTACCAAGTAAGCTATTCAACCTCAAAACCACAACACCATAACCATTTGCATCATTTCACACATGCAAAACCACTCTTTTCTCTCTACTCCTCCCAAATATGCCGTCCCATCCTCACTCATAAACACCATTTCCATCAAAAATTAACCATGGAATCCTATGTTATCTCTACATATGTTGAAGCCCCTTTGAAACCCTATTGATTGGTGGTGCTTATAACAACCAAGGAGGAGTTTTCATGGAGTAGGAGGGCTGATTTCCCACAAGGTTCTCATGGAGCATGGTGGTCTTGAAGATGGTCATGGTTGTCTACAAGTTTCTCCATCAAAAACCATGTCAAAATCATAACCTACATCAACTTGGTGGTATAAAGATTGTCCTCCTCATCATCTTGTTATTTTGATTATGTACACATGTATTTTATTTCCTATTGTATATATTTATGATGATTATATGATGATAAAAATGTTATGTGGGGATTTGTTGTTGATAATCATGGATAAAAAGATGAAAAACTATAAGAAACAAGTCTAAAATCTTGTCTAAATATGTTGGCTGTGTAAAACAGTAAATAAACAGGTCATGGACTGATAATATGATGAAGTAGAATCTATTTACAGTAAGCTATGAGTCTTGTACACATGTGAGAGTTGGCCATGCAATGGAATCAAAATAATGAGTGAGATATGATCAAAACAAGTTTAGGGTATAAATCTGAAGTTACTGTTTTGGACGATTTTTAGAAAATACTTAAAGGATGATTCAACAGTAGCTATAGAAGAGTTAAATGTAGCAAATATCATGTAGTTTATGTGATAAAAATTTGAGCTTCTATCTCCATGTAGAACTCAAGATATGACATTTTTGGTGAAGATGAAGTTAAAAATCAGATTTTTGGAAATTAAAGAATAATACTATTATATAAGCACTCACATTTTAATATATAAAATGTAAAATAAAAACCCACTAACTTATAAAACTTATTTATATAAATATATATAAAAGGTTAATCAAATGGATAAATTATATAAATAATGGTGAAATAATGTTTATAAGTAATAAAAACTATAAACATGATTTTTACGACTTTTTCGGCTATTGCCGTAAAATTAACGTTTTTGTTAAATAAAACTTAGATAGTTGGACCCGTCTAATGAAAACTTTATAAAACTTATATACTGATATATAGACATGTATAACAAGTAAAAACCGATAAAACCCGAACTATAGGACAAACGGACATTAACAAGCTAAATATACACATTGGACTAATAATTGGACTAAATGAGATAAACACCCATAAAAAGAACTTATTGGGCTTAACCCATTTGGTCCCAAATTGAAAGTGTATGTACTGATAATATAAGTACAAAAAGGATTAATACAAGTTAAGGACTTATAATAGGCTTATTGGACCTAAAACACGTAAATAGGTAAAACGAGAAAACTAGTATAAAAGTTATCCACACATAACTTTAAAATGAGTAAACAAGAATATGTAAACCCACTTGATCATCATATATATATATAATCATCATATGTATACATAATTGATATTTTATAAAGTCATTGGACAAACGTCTAAGACCGATTATTATTTGTCTAGGTTTCCGTGATTGAAGCACGTACCGTACGTCCGAATTGCCGATACCCGCCTTCCCATATCAACGTGAGTTCATAGCCTCGCACTCTTTTAAATGTTTTTATAAATGTTTTATAAACCCGCGAGGGAGATAACATGTTAGTTTTTATAAAATAGGACACCATTTGTCCCGATTGTTTGTTTATTGATTTTGGACCCGAATGATTGAATGACCCGATTGTATGACCCGATAAATGATTAAAGGACCCGATAGATGAAATAAAATGGATTATTAAAGTTAGGTTATGTCACTAAAAGTCCCATTAGCATGAATTGTGAACTACCGGGAGTTGGTAGACGCTTATGCATTTAATAGTACTATTTGGGGACGATCACCCTAGTTCACGCCTTGACGGTTGATCCCCGTCGTGCCACATTGATTGGTAAGCGAATTTATGTATGAGAAGATTTCCAATAGCGTGACTTTTGTGACGACACGCTACTTTAGATGGGCAAAAATTGGTATCGGGTTAGCTACCCGTTTTGGTTTAGTAAGGTAACAATGTCATGCGGCTTATAATAATCCAATCACCAAAATATTACTGGACGCTCCGAATTACGATGTATTGCCTGACTAGCAATACTCGGTCATACTATTGATATTATGTTTGTATTTTGGTTTTCATAACCATACTCATATAACGGTTTTTATTTTCATACAACGTCATAAGACTTATTGTATGATGTTTTTACGACACTGGCTCGTATAATGATTTTTAAGGCAAATGCCTATATTATGATTTTCGATAAGGATTTGTATAAAAATGATTTTGGCTATTTTACGGCCTATTACAATGATTTGTACGTACTGATTTTTGGTACTAATTTTATACCAAAGTTATATTGATGGAATTTATTAAACTCTATGAATTCACTCGGCGTTATCGCTGACCTTTTCTTTTAACATGTTTTATCTCAGGTACTTGAAGGTAATTCTCGGGAAGACAACAAGAATTCATGGCCCGCACTTAAAACAATATTTTCCATTCAAAAATACTTTGTAAAACTTTGTATGAAATATAATGACTTGGGACCGATGTAACTTTGATATTATTGAATGGAAATGCTTTATAAATAACGACGCGATTTTTATGCGTTGTCTATGATGTGAGTAATGTGCTATCCCGTAACACCAACTAGTCTTCCGCTGTATTGAGTTGTATAAATTTAGGGGTGTTACAGTTTGGTATCAGAGCTCTCGTTATAGAGAACGAAAGATTTTTAAAACCAAGGTTTTGAATAAAACATTTCAAAATCTTTTAACTATAAACATTTTTCTAAAAATGTCTAAAAATCTTTTGACTATAACGGTGCCGAAGAATTCCCGAGTTACCGACAAGGCCAGACTGAGAAGTGTTATTTTAATATGTATATAACTTGGATTATATATATATGATGTAATTTTATTACATGATTGTTTGATGATTACTTTGATTTTTATACGAGGTATTTATACGACGTAGATTGTCACAAGTAACCCTAAATCCCCTAGTAAATTAATCTAAGCTATTCTCGTAGGAATTTTAGCTATCCTAGATCTAAACCAAGTTGCGGATAATTATGATCCCAACAAATGGTTGATATTCGTAGAAATGTAGATATTAGTTGATTATGATATTGAAAAAGAATTGGCGAGATTAAATTTGATATCGATGTCATGACGATCTTTCCTTATAGAGTGGAGTTTGACAAAACGTTATCACCTAGAAAGATGTCATCTGATTCGTTGTCACCCAATTCTGAAACTTGAAATCGAAAGGGTGAAGGTTTCACTTGAGGCTGTCATTAGAACCATTACCCAAAAGCCTCATACCACTAATACCTTTCCAAGAAGTCTAGTTGAATGATCAAGTCATTTCATATTAATGACTCATTTGATAATTGTTGTTGTAAGAGCTAATTGGATTAGAAATTAAGTGTTGATTCATATTGAGATTGTATTGCCTTTACAAGGCCGAAGAATAAGGTTGTAAGTATTAGATAATGAGGTAGGATATCGAATTAAGTATAAAATTGGTTAAAACTTGGATAAAGTAAAATTTAACTTGTATTGGAATATGAGATTGCTAAGAGGAAATCATTAAGTCATGTGATTGAATTATAAGGTTTTAATTGATTGTTAGTTTGTGTTAAGGGCTGTTCCTAGGCCATTGTCCACTAACGAGGATGCCCAGTGTCCAAGAAATAAATTGAAGAAATCTTCTTTTGAATTGAGACCGATGGATCTTCTGGGACATGTGGAACACCTAATGACTCTTGTAGATTAGTATTCATTGTGGTATCTTTTAAAAATAATCCCTAACTTAACTGAGACATCAGTTGGTAGGATGAGTTTTGAGAATTGTATGACATAGTGACATGTAATGTGTTACGGTACAATTTTGACTTGTTTGTGATTAACGAAAAGACTACCTTTGATTGCTAAATTCTACATGTATCGATATTATCTATCTTTTATTGCTTCATCCTAATGTTCGCATTAGTGATGCAACCATTGAGCAAGTACTCATCTATATTTAAGTTACGTTGTGGATTATTCTTCTTGAGTGCCATCGAAGTCATGAACCTCATGATTATTTGGCTAAGCTCATTTCCTATCATATCGTAGTTAGTTCTTGGTGAACAAGCTTTCATCACTCTTCTGCAGATCACACATTGTTTTTATAAAGTTAAAACAGTATCCTTTGAGAAATTTAATCACAATAAGGATTATTTAAAGTGAGATTTATAAGTGATTGATATCAAAATAAAGTTGTTTATGAGACGTTTTGGAAACTTAATTATTTCCATAACAAAGAAAATTTTTGTAAATTTATTTTGAATTCTTATTTAAGAATTAAGCATGAAAATGTTTTTATTATAAACATGATGATAAAATTTTTGACGAACTGAGTATTGCATCGTTAATCTTGAAATTGTATATAGTTGCGCGCCTACATACAATTTGGAATGGACTATGCAAGACTGATTAGTAGTCACCATAAAACTAATTAATAAACACTAAATTTTCTTTGAAGATTGTGAAAGATTACGTTTTATGAGATCTGCAAGAAGTGAAAAATAGGGACATATTGTTAGGGACACCTACATATGTGCCTGTAGCATCTATTCTTCTGAGTCGAATTTACTCATCTGTGGAAATTGTCTTATTTGACAATTGACAATTCTTACTTGTCCAATTCTCCCATAGTGAGATTCTTAGGAAAAGTATTTGATTGCCGAGTGTTGATACCCGACTGGATGTATTGACGTTCTTATCATTTCTTATGATTTGATTTCATTTGAATGACCTGGGTAACGATCCGAGGAGCTTTCGAATGCGTACTCAAATTATGAAAACATGGGATATATTCATATTCGTTAAATGTTTTCGTCTGTATCTGACTTGAAATTCTC
This sequence comes from Glebionis coronaria, assembly GCA_025667525.1. NCBI lineage: Eukaryota > Viridiplantae > Streptophyta > Magnoliopsida > Asterales > Asteraceae > Glebionis > Glebionis coronaria. The sequence continues at coordinate 643,699,134 of CM046876.1, forward strand.
TTGCATAGATTATGCGTTGACCTTACTCTTTTAAGATTAGTTATGTCTCCATATATCCCTGAATTTGTGAAGGATTATGAATTATTATTAGTCTTTTGAGAAGTTCACATCTTATCGACGGCAACAAAACTAGAAAGTTGGAAATGCCAGTAGCATGGATTGATTGATTATGACGTGACGAAATTGTCTTAATTGATGGGAACTCGAGTAGAATTCCCCTAAATGATAAGATGTTGATTATCAAAAGTGATTTAAATAATTCTTGATGGATGACTATATCCTGCGTTTAGACTTGAAATTATACCGTGAATGGTTGTGAACTAGTTATAGATATTATAATCTAGAACAACCTAAAATGAATGTATTAAAAGATGATAATCTTATCTGAAACTATAGGAGGTATTTATTGATGAATTACATAGACTTTTGCTATTAAGGCCAGTAGAATTTGGTATTGATTATATTCCCGGTGCTGCACCTGTGGCTTGTGCACTGTACGTCAGCACCATCTGAATTTAAGAAATTACCGTACAACTGAGAAAGTTGTCGGAGAAATATTTTATTATACCAAGCCTGTCATCCTGAAGAGCTATGGTGTTATCTTTCCTTATATTAGATTACCGTGACTGAGTAAATTGACAATCGAAAACGATATCCATAACTCGAAATGGAAGAATTGCTCGATCTTTTACAAGGTTTTAGCGTATGTTTTAAAGATTTGATTCACGGCATGGTTATTATCAACGTCGCGTCCGCGAAAAAGATTATGTATTCCAATCACTACATCCGGAACTTGTAATGAACATTATGAGTTTCACGTGGTGACGTTTGGATTGACTAATACACATGTAGTATTCATGAATTTGGTGAATCGCGTGTGTAGGCTGTAATTTGATAAATTCATGCTTGTGATCATTAAGGACCATTTGTTTGTAAGAATAATAATGAGTTAATAATTAATTATAGATTGCCCTGAATTGGCCGAACAATAAAAACTGAACCTTGAATAATTGATATGTGATTAAAAACTTAAGACTTAATCCTTTATATGATTTAACCGTGTAATTAAAAGGATAATGGAATATAAATTGACTCTTCAAAAATAAAGAGCCCTTTTAAGACTTTGGATTTTACCAAAAATAAAATGGAAATATGTTTTGACGAATGTTTTAACAAAGGATTTTAAGGGATCATTCCCTTATACACAAACCATTTAACTAAACTTCTGTTTAGGGGTAAATGTTTGTGTATACTTTTAGACAACTTAAGAGGTATTGAGGAAACTATATAAAACATGACTTGAAATTTGAAACGATAATTTTTGCTTTTCAAATAAGAAAATTTTGACTAAAGTATAAACCAAAGATTTTTCGAACATTTACGAATCTTATTAAATTATTTTCGATAAATCAACAAAAATCTTGTTAATTAAATTCAAATTTATTTTTGAACATTTTATATAATTGATCGAACTAAGAAATTTAAACTTTTAACGTTTACGTTTTATAAAAATTTAATAATTATAATTTAATTAATTGTAATGATTATCGACGCTTTAAACGTCGGATTGAGAAAAACGGATAAAAATGATAGTTGAGAAGAAAATAAAACATAGAAGATATGAAGAAGGAATTTTGAATAAATACGGTTGTGATATTTATTTCATCAGGGAGGTGAACGTAATTACTGACGCATAATATATAAAGAATACCTAAGTGAATTATGGACATGATAATTATATCATCATGAGAAGTGAATATAGATACCGACGCATTATGTATAAAAGATAAAGAACCAATTAGGATATATTTCTTAATAATGAACGTGCAAAATAAATTACCGAACGATATAAAAATGAACGATGTGTGTAAGAAGGATAATATAAATAGTGAAAGGTTTTACGGCTAATGTGAACCATTAAAATTGAGAAGCCAATAGCGTTAAATGTTTTAAAGGCCACTTGTGGTTGCCTAAATATGGAGGATAGTGAGATATAGTTATGTTGGAATTTGTAAGTATAAGTATTCTATTTATGCCATTTCTGACTAGAAGTATCTTTGTCTGAAGAAGTTGTACTAACGGCAATTATGAAGGCAGATATCGCCTCATACATTAGTAAACGTCTAACTATTGCAAAGGTCATCATCTGAATTTGATTCGATTTGAGTCATCGTCGACAGACTGACCAAATCTGCTAATATCATTCTCGTTAATGATAAATGCAAAAGAGTTATGTAAACATAGTGTGCTTGTATCGATCATCTATATATCAAGATCCTCGCTTCGCATCGAATTTCTAGAGATTTTCTCAGAAATCAATAAGAACGAACCTTGATGAGAGTACTATGTACCATCCTAAATCGAAGGGACGAGGTAAAGTAACGATACAAAGTAATATAAGTGCTGTTTTATGTTTGAATGATTGACCTTTGGTAATAGACCGTATAATCGTTTTCCTTTGGAAGGATTATCATAGATGATCATCGTATTAGGATTGAGATCGAATCTTGTTAGGATCTAAATCTTAGAGAATCTGTAAGCAGGAATTGAGATGAAGACATCCGACATACACCCATTGTGAGTTGGACATGTCTTTCAGGTTTAAGGTTTCCTATGATGGCGAACCTATCCTTGCAAAATACCCGACCCGCGAGATCTGAAATGATTGTTGAAATTAGGATCTGATTATTGACTGCCGGTAGTGGGCAAGAGGTTATGTGAATGTGAAATGTAGATCTTGAAGTGCCAAATGGGTAGCGAAGTTATGCCACAATTTTTAACGTTGGAAAAAAATGAATTCATGATCTGACAAATCATGGGATATAAGTCCCCGTCATATGGGACCATTGAGATGATGTAAAGTTGGGATTGAAAGGCATATAAGCTGGATCTACCCTAGGACTTCAAAGAAATGCGTGAATTATGTTTCGTAAATCGAACTTGATGGAATATCTATCAAGTGAAAATCTGACTGTTCTTAGTAAAGCTTAGATCGGCGAAAAGTTGCATTCATCAGAAACCCGTGAATATCATGGATAGAGAAAGTAAGTCAACATTTAGCCTGATCTTATTCCCGTAGTTATGTTTGATGAAACTCGCGTATTGTAACGAATTACACTTGTGATAAAAGACCGAATGTGGAGGAAATACCCACATGGCTTAAACTCTATAAGAAGCGAGTAGTAAGATGATCTTTGAGGACAAAGATCCTGTTTAGGGGTAAATGCTGTGACAATCCGTCAATTTATGGTTGATATTTTATTCTCAATATTATTTGAAAACAATTTACAATATGAACTCACATATTTTTGGGAAGAAATTTGGATTTACGTCTTGGAGTAGCATCGACTACGTCTAAACCGGAGGATTCAACGTTACGTGCTTACGTTTACATACACCGTCTTGGGTGGCAGTCCGACATTTCCTAAAATAAATTTATCCGTGAATATTATTTTGGAGTTTTAAATTTGTGTTGGTTCATAAACTCACAAATTTACGAGAAGAGATTAGGACTTACGATTTTATTTTAACGTCCTTTACGACTAAACCGGAAACCTTAGGATTACGTATTTACGTTTTCGAACTCCATTTTTGATGAGACAATTTTTATTGGATTCGTTTTGTGACGTCGATTCATAATTTATAAAAACGTTTTTCGTAAAACGACCCGAGGGCACGCAAATCAGGGAAACTAGAATCGAGGAGTACCCGTAAATAAATGGGATGAGACAAGTGGGACACTTGTCCCACCCCACTCTCAAAACCGGCCTAACTAGCCACAATGACACTTATGTGTCAAGTGTACACCTTATTAAGTTACACATGTAACTTAAGCTTACCAAGTAAGCTATTCAACCTCAAAACCACAACACCATAACCATTTGCATCATTTCACACATGCAAAACCACTCTTTTCTCTCTACTCCTCCCAAATATGCCGTCCCATCCTCACTCATAAACACCATTTCCATCAAAAATTAACCATGGAATCCTATGTTATCTCTACATATGTTGAAGCCCCTTTGAAACCCTATTGATTGGTGGTGCTTATAACAACCAAGGAGGATTTTTCATGGAGTAGGAGGGCTGATTTCCCACAAGGTTCTCATGGAGCATGGTGGTCTTGAAGATGGTCATGGTTGTCTACAAGTTTCTCCATCAAAAACCATGTCAAAATCATAACCTACATCAACTTGGTGGTATAAAGATTGTCCTCCTCATCATCTTGTTATTTTGATTATGTACACATGTATTTTATTTCCTATTGTATATATTTATGATGATTATATGATGATAAAAATGTTATGTGGGGATTTGTTGTTGATAATCATGGATAAAAAGATGAAAAACTATAAGAAACAAGTCTAAAATCTTGTCTAAATATGTTGGCTGTGTAAAACAGTAAATAAACAGGTCATGGACTGATAATATGATGAAGTAGAATCTATTTACAGTAGGCTATGAGTCTTGTACACATGTGAGAGTTGGCCATGCAATGGAATCAAAATAATGAGTGAGATATGATCAAAACAAGTTTAGGGTATAAATCTGAAGTTACTGTTTTGGACGATTTTTAGAAAATACTTAAAGGATGATTCAACAGTAGCTATAGAAGAGTTAAATATAGCAAATATCATGTAGTTTATGTGATAAAAATTTGAGCTTCTATCTCCATGTAGAACTCCAGATATGACATTTTTGGTGAAGATGAAGTTAAAAATCAGATTTTTGGAAATTAAAGAATAATACTATTATATAAGCACTCACATTTTAATATATAAAATGTAAAATAAAAACCCACTAACTTATAAAACTTATTTATATAAATATATATAAAAGGTTAATCAAATGGATAAATTATATAAATAATGGTGAAATAATGTTTATAAGTAATAAAAACTATAAACATAATTTTTACGACTTTTTCGGCTATTGCCGTAAAATTAACGTTTTTGTTAAATAAAACTTAGATGGTTGGACCCGTCTAATGAAAACTTTATAAAACTTATATACTGATATATAGACATGTATAACAAGTAAAAACCGATAAAACCCGAACTATAGGACAAACGGACATTAACAAGCTAAATATACACATTGGACTAATAATTGGACTAAATGAGATAAACACCCATAAAAAGAACTTATTGGGATTAACCCATTTGGGCCCAAATTGAAAGTGTATGTACTGATAATATAAGTACAAAAAGGATTAATACAAGTTAAGGACTTATAATAGGCTTATTGGACCTAAAACACGTAAATAGGTAAAACGAGAAAACTAGTATAAAAGTTATCCACACATAACTTTAAAATGAGTAAACAAGAATATGTAAACCCACTTGATCATCATATATATATATAATCATCATATGTATACATAATTGATATTTTATAAAGTCATTGGAAAAACGTCTAAGACCGATTATTATTTGTCTAGGTTTCCGTGATTGAAGCACGTACCGTACGTCCGAATTGCCGATAACCCGCCTTCCCATATCAACGTGAGTTCATAGCCTCGCACTCTTTTAAATGTTTTTATAAATGTTTTATAAACCCGCGAGGGAGATAACATGTTAGTTTTTATAAAATAGGACACCATTTGTCCTGATTGTTTGTTTATTGATTTTGGACCCGAATGATTGAATGACCCGATTGTATGACCCGATAAATGATTAAAGGACCCGATAGATGAAATAAAATGGATTATTAAAGTTAGGTTATGTCACTAAAAGTCCCATTAGCATGAATTGTGAACTACCGGGAGTTGGTAGACGCTTATGCATTTAATAGTACTATTTGGGGACGATCACCCCAGTTCGCGCCTTGACGGTTGATCCCCGTCGTGCCACATTGATTGGTAAGCGAATTTATGTATGAGAAGATTTCCAATAGCGTGACCTTTGTGACGACACGCTACTTTAGATGGGCAAAAATTGGTATCGGGTTAGCTACCCGTTTTGGTTTAGTAAGGTAACAATGTCATGCGGCTTATAATAATCCAATCACCAAAATATTACTGGACGCTCCGAATTACGATGTATTGCCTGACTAGCAATACTCGGTCATACTATTGATATTATGTTTGTATTTTGGTTTTCATAACCATACTCATATAACGGTTTTTATTTTCATACAACGTCATAAGACTTATTGTATGATGTTTTTACGACATTGGCTCGTATAATGATTTTTAAGGCAAATGCCTATATTATGATTTTCGATAAGGATTTGTATAAAAATGATTTTGGCTATTTTACGGCCTATTACAATGATTTGTACGTACTGATTTTTGGTACTAATTTTATACCAAAGTTATATTGATGGAATTTATTAAACTCTATGAATTCACTCGGCGTTATCGCTGACCTTTTCTTTTAACATGTTTTATCTCAGGTACTTGAAGGTAATTCTCGGGAAGACAACAAGAATTCATGGCCCGCACTTAAAACAATATTTTCCATTCAAAAATACTTTGTAAAACTTTGTATGAAATATAATGACTTGGGACCGATGTAACTTTGATATTATTGAATGGAAATGCTTTATAAATAACGACGCGATTTTTATGCGTTGTCTATGATGTGAGTAATGTGCTATCCCGTAACACCAACTAGTCTTCCGCTGTATTGAGTTGTATAAATTTAGGGGTGTTACAAATTCACTCGGCGTTATCGCTGACCTTTTCTTTTAACATGTTTTATCTCAGGTACTTGAAGGTAATTCTCGGGAAGACGACAAGAATTCATGGCCCGCACTTAAACAATATTTTTCCATTCAAACACTTTGAAAAACTTTTGTATGAAATGTAATGACTTGGGACCAATGTAACTTTGTTGTTTATGAATGGAAATGATTTAATATTAAACGACGCGATTTTTATGCGTTGTCTATGATGTGAGTAATGTGCTATCCCGTAACACCAACTAGTCTTCCGCTGTACTATGTTGTATAAATTTGGGGGTGTTACAGTTTGGTACCAGAGCTCTCGTTATAGAGAACGAAAGATTTTTAAAAACTAAGGTTTTGAATAAAACATTGCAAAATCTTTTAACTATAAACATTTTTCCAAAAATGTCTTAAAATCTTTTGACTATAACGGTGCCGAAGAATTCCCGAGTTACCGACAAGGCCAGACTGAGAAGTGTTATTTTAATATATATATAACTTGGATTAGATATATATATGATGTAATTTTATTACATGAATGTTTGATGATTATTTTGATATTTATACGAGGTATTTATACGACGTAGATTGTCACAAGTAACCCTAAATCCCCTAGTAAATTAATCGAAGCTATTCTCGTAGGAATTCTAGCTATCCTAGATCTAAACCAAGTTGCGGATATTTATGATCCCAACAAATGGTTGAAATTCGTAGAAATGTAGATATTAGTTGATTGTGATATTGAAGAAGAATTGGCGAGATTAAATTTGATATCGATGTTATGACGATCTTTTCTTATAGAGTGGAGTTTGACAAAACGTTATCACCTGGAAAGATGTCATCTGATTCGTTGTCATCCAATTCTTAAATTGAAATCGAAAGGGTGAATGTTGCACTTGAGGCTGTCATTGGAACCATTACCCAAAAGCCTCATGGCACTAGTACCTTTCCGAGAAGTCTAGTTGAATGATCAAGTCATTTCATGCTAGTGACTCATTTGATAATTGTTGTTGTAAGAGCTAATAGGATTGGAAATTAAGTGTTGATTTATATTGAGATTGTATTGCCTTTACAAGGCCGAAGAATAAGATTGAAAGTATTGGAGATTGAGGTAGGATATCGAATTGAGTATAAAATTGGTTGAAACTTGAATAAATAAAAGTAAAACTTAACCCATATGGAATATGAGATTGTTAAGAGGAAGTCGTTAAGTTTTGTGAATGAATTATAAGGTTTTAATTGATTGTTAGTTTGTGTTAAGGGCTGTTCCTAGGCCATTGTCCGCTAACGAGGATGCCCAGTGTCCAAGAAATAAATTGAAGAAATCTTCTTCTGAATTGAGACCGATGGATCTTCTGGGACATGTGGAACACCTAATGACTGTTGTAGATTAGTATTCATTGTGGTATCTTTTAAGAATCCCTAACTTAACTGAGATATCAGTTGGTAGGATGAGTTCTGAGAGTTGTATGACATAGTGACACATAATGTGTTACGGTACAATTTTGACTTGTTTGTGATTAATAAAAAGACTACCTTTGATTGCTAAATTCTACATGTATCGATGTTATCTATCTTTTCTTGCTTCATCCTAGTGTTCGCATTAGTGATGCAACCATTGAACAAGTACTCATCTCGAATTGAGTTACGTTGTAGATTATTCTCCTTGTATTCCTGAGTGCCATCGAGGTCATGAACCTCATGATTATCTGGCTAAGCTCATTTCCTATCATCTTGTAGTTAGTTCTCGGTGAACGGCTCTTCATCACTCTTTTGCAGATCACTCATTGTTTTTATAAGATAAAACAGTATCATTTGAGGAACTTGAATTTCCATCACTAAAAGGATTATTCAAAATGAGATTTATAAGTAATCGTTATCGAATGAAGTTGTTTATGAAACACTTTGGAAAACTTATTGTTTTCATAACAAAGAAAATCTTTGTAAATTTATTTTGATTCTTATTTAAGAATTAAGCATGAAAATGTTTTTATTATAAACATGATGACAAAATTTTGACGAACTGAGTATTGCATCGTTAATCTTGAAATTGTATATAGTTGCGCGCCTACATACAATTTGGAATGGACTATGCAAGACTGATTAGTAGTCACCATAAAACTAATGAATAAACACTACATTTTCTTTGAAGACTGTGAAAGATTAAAATTTTAAAGAGATCTGCAAGAAGTGAAAAATAGGGACATAGTGTTAGGGACACCTACATATGTGCCTATAGCATCTATTCTTCTGAGTCGAATTTACTCATCTGTAGAAATTGTCTTATTTGACAATTGACAATTCTTTCTTGTCCAACTCTCCCGTAGTGAGATTCTTAGGAAAAGTATTTGATTACCGAGTGTTGATACCCGACTGGATGTATCGACGTTCCTATCATTTCTTATGATTTGATTTCATTTGAATGACCTGGGTAACGATCCAAGGAGCTTTCGAATGCGTACTCAAATTATGAAAACATGGGATAATTCATATTCGTTAAATGTTTTCGTCTGTATCTGATTTGAAATTCTCTCGCATAGATTGTGCGTTGACCTTACTCTTTAGATGGTAGTTGTGTCTCCATATATCCTTGAATTTGTGAAGGATTTTGAGTTATTATTAGTCTTTTGAGAAGTTCACATCTTATCGACGGCAATGAAACTGGAAAGTTGATAGTGCCAGTAGAATGGATTGATTGATTATGACATGACGACATTGTCTTAATTGATGGGAACTCGAGTAGAATCCCCTTAAAAGATAAGATGTTGATTATCAAAAGTGATCTAAATAATTCTTGATGGGTGACCATATCCTGCATTTAGACTTGAAATTATACCGTGAATGGTTGTGAACTAGTTATAGATATTGTAATCTAGAAGAACCTAATATGAATGTATTAAAAGATGTTTATCTTATTTGAAACTTTAGGAGGTATTTGTTGATGAATTAACTAGACCTTCGCCACTAAGGCAAGTTGAAATTGGTATTAATTATATTTCCGGTGCTGCACTTGTGGCTTGTGCACTGTACGTCAGCACCATCTGAATTTAAGGAATTACCGTACAACTAAGAGAGTTGTCGAAGAAAGATTTTATTATACCAAGCCTGTCATCCTGAAGAGCTATGGTGTTATCTTTCCTTATATTAGATTACTGTGACTGAGTAAATTGACAATCGAAAATGATATCCATAACTCGAAATGGAAGAATTGTTCGATCATTTACAAGGTTCTAGCAAATTTGATCCATAGCATGGTTATCATCAACTTCGCATCTGCGAAAGAGATTATCTATTCCAATCACTACATCCGGTACTTGTAATGAACGTTATGAGTTTCGCGTGATGTCGTTTGGATTGACCAATGCACATGTAGCATTCATCAATTTGGTGAATCACGTGTGTAGGCTGTGATTTGATAAATTCATGCTTGAGATCATTAAGGACCATTTATTTGTTTATAAGAATAAGAAGGAGTTAATAATTATTTATAGACTGCCCTGAATTGGCCGAACATTGTAAACCTGAACCTTGAATAATTAACACGTGATTAAAAACTTAATACTTTACATGATTTAACCATGTGATTAATAGATAACGGAATATGAATTGACTCTTCAAAAATTAAGAGCCCTTTTAAGACTTTGGATTTTACCAAAAAGAAATGGAAATATGTTTTAACAAAGGATTTTCAAAGGGATTATTCCCTTATACACAAACCATTTAACTAAACTTCTGTTTAGGGGTAAATGTTTGTGTATACCTCAAGATAACTTAATAAGGATTGAGTAAACCATTTATACCATGACTTAAACTTGAAACGACTATTTTTGCTTTTCAAACTAAGAAGACTTTGACCAAAGTATAAACAAAGGTTTTTCGAACATTTACGAATTTTATTAAATATTTTCGATAAATCAACAAAAATCTTGTTAATTAAATTCAAATTATTTTTGAACATTTTATATAATTGGTCGAACTAAGAAATTTAAAACTTTTACGTTTACGCTTCATAAAAATTAACTAATAATTATTTAATTAATTATAATAATTATCGACGCTTTAGACGCCGGATTGAGTAAAACGGATAAAAATGATAGTAAAGACGAAACTAAAACATAGAAGATATGAAGAAAGAATTTTGAATAAATGCGGTTGTGATATTTATTTCATCAAGAAGGTGAATGTAATTACTGACGCATAATATAGAAAGAATATCTGAGTGAATTGTGGACATGATAATTATATCATCATGAGAAGTGAATATAGAAACCGACGCATTATGTATAAAAGATAAAGAACAAGTTAGGACATATTCCTTAATAATGAAGGTGCAACATAAAGTGCCGAACAGTATAAAATAAACGATGTTTGTAAGAAGGATAATATAAATAATAAAAAGGGGGTTCGCGGATAATGTGAACCATTAAAAATTAAGAAGCCGATAGCATTAAATGTTTTAAAGACCACTTGTGATGGTCTAAATATGGAGATTGCGAGATATAGTTATGTTGGAATTTGTAAGTATAAGTATTATATGTATGTCATTTTTGACTACAAATATCTTTGTCTGAAGAAGTTGTACTAATGGCAATTATGAAGGCAGACATCGCCTCATACATTAGTAAACGTCTAGCTATTGCAAAGGTCATCATCTGAATTTGATTCGATTTGGGTCATCGTCGACAGACTGACCAAATCTGCTAATATCATTCCCGTTAATGATAAATGCAAAAGAGTTATGAAAACATGGCATGCCTGTATCGATCATCTATGTCAAGATCCTCGCTTCGCATCGAATTTCTAGAGATTTGCTCAGAAATCATTGAGAACGAACCTTGATGAGAGTACTATGTACCACCCCAAATCGAAGGGATGAGGTAAAGTAATGATACAAGGTAATATAAGTGCTGTTTTGTGTTTGAATGAATGACCTTTTGTAATAGACCGTATAATCGTTTTCCTTTGGAGAGATTATCATTGATAATTATCGTGTTAGTATCGAGATCGAATCTTGTTAGGATCTGAATCTTAGAGCATCTGTAAGCAGGAGTTGAGATGAAGACATCCGACATACACCCATTGTGAGTTGGACATGTCTTTTAGGTTTAAGGTTCCTATGATGGCGAACCTATCCTTGCAAAATACCCGACCCGCGAGATCTAAAGTGATTGTTGAAATTAGGATTTGATTATTAACTGCCGATAGTGGGCAGGAGGTTATGTGAATATGAAATGTAGATCTTGAAGTGCCAAATGGGTAGCGAAGTTATGCCAAAATTTTTAAACTTGGAAAAATGAATTCATAATCTGACAAATCATGGGATATAAGTCCCCGTTGTATGGGACCATTGAAATGATGTAAAAGTTGGGATTGAAAGGCATATAAGCTGGATCTACCCTAGGACTTCAAGAACTGCGTGAATTCTGTTTCGTAAATCGAACTTGATAAAATATCTATCAAGTGAAAATTTGACTGTTCCTTAGTAAAGCTTAGATCGGCGAAAAGTTGCATTCATCAGAAACCCGTGAACATCATGGATAGAGAAAGTAAGTCAACATTAAGCCTGATCTTATTCCCGTAGTTATGTTTGATGAAACTCGCGTATTATAATGAATTGAAGTTGTGAGAAAAGACCGAATGTGGAGGAAATACCCACATGGCTTTAACTCTATAAGAAGCGAGTAGTAAGATGATCTTTGAGGACAAAGATCCTGTTTAGGGGTAAATGCTGTGACAATCCGTCAATTTACGATTGATATTTTATTCTCAAATATTATTTGAAAATATTATTTTAATGATACAATATGAACTCACATATTTTTGGGAAGAAATTTGGATTTACGTCTTGAAGTAGCATCGACTACGTCTAAACCGGAGGATTCAACGTTACGTGCTTACGTTTACATACACCGTCTTTGGTGACAGTCCGACATTTCAGAAAATAAATTTATCTGAGAATATTATTTTGGAGTTTTAAATTTATAAACTCACAAATTACGAAAAGAAATTAGGGCTTACGATTTTATTTTAACGTCCTTTACGACTAAACCGGAAACCTTAGGATTACGTATTTACGTTTTCGAATTAAGTTTTTGATGAGACAATTTTTATTGAATTCGTTTTGTGACGGTGATTCATAATTTATAAAAACGTTTTTCGTAAAACGACCCGAGGGCACGCAAATCGAGGAAACTAGAATCGAGGAGTACCCGTAAATAAATAGGATGAGACAAGTGGGACACTTGTCCCACCCCACACTCAAAACCGTCCAACATCACTACACCTTAACACACTTGGTGTCAAGTTTTAAGCTAGCTAGTTACAAGTGTAACTTAGCTTACATCTTAAGCCTTTCCACTATCAAAACCATGTAACTAAACCACTTACCACTCACACACTCATGCAAACAACTTCCATCCTCCCTCTCTCTCTCTAAAAATGCCGTCCATATCCACCACAAGAACACCCTCATTTGATCTAAATTAACCACAAAATCCCATGTTATTCATATACATGTTGAAGTCTTTTTGAAACCTTATTGATTGGTGGTACTTATAACATCCAAGGAGGAGTTTTCATGGAGTAAGAGGGCTGATTTTCTACAAGGAGGTTAGGAAGATTGGAGGTCTTGAAGATGGTGTTGGCTAATCACAAGTTTCACCATCAAAATCCATGTTTTGATCACAACCTACATCATCATGGTGGTATAAAGATTGTCCTCCTCATCTTCTTAATATTTTGATTATGTAAACATGTATTTTATTTCCTATTGTATATATTTATGATGATTATATGATGATAAAAATGTTATGTGGGGATTTGTTGTTGATAATCATGGATAAAAAGGTGAAAAACTATAAGAAACAAGGTTAAAATCTTGATTAATTTGTATAGCTGTATAAAACAGTAAAGAACCAAGTGGTGAACTGATAAAATGATGAAGTAAAATGGATTTACAGTAAGCTAAATGTCTTGTACACATGTGAGAGTTGGCCATGCAATGGAATCAAAATAATGAGTGAGATATGATCAAAACAAGTTTAGGGTATAAATCTGAAGTTACTGTTTTGGACGATTTTTAGAAAATATTTAGAAGATGATTCAACAGTATCTATAGAAGAGTTAATTGTATCACATATCATGTAGTTTATGTGATAAAAATTTGAGCTTCTATCTCCATGTAGAACTCAAGATATGGCAGTTTTGGTGAAGATGAAGTTAAAAATCAGATTTTTGGAAATTAAAGAATAATACTATTATATAAGCACTCACATTTTAATATATAAAATGTAAAATAAAAACCCACTAACTTATAAAACTTATTTATATAAATGTATAAAAGGTTAATTTAATGGGTAAATTATATAAATGGTGGTAAAATAATACTTATAAGTAATAAAAACTATAAACATGACTTTTACGACTTTTTCGGCTATTGCCGTAAAAATTAACGTTTTTGTTAAATAAAACTTAGATGGTTGGACCCGTCTAATGAAAACTTTATAAAAATTATATACTGATATATAGACATGTATAACAAGTAAAAACCGATAAAACCCGAACTATAGGGCATACGGACATTAACGAGCTAAGTAAACATATTGGACTAATACTTGGGCTAATAATTGGACTAAATAATATAAACACCTATAAAAAGAACTTATTGGGCTTAACCTATTTGGGCCCAACTTGAAAGTGTATGTACTAATAATATAGGTACAAAATGGATTAAAATAAGTTAAATAACTTATAATAAGCTTATTGGACTTAGGACACGTAAACGGGTAAAACTAGTAAACTAATATAAAAGTTATCGACATATAACACTAAAAGGAGTAAACGAGAATATGTAAACCCACTTGATCATCATATATATATAATCATCATATGTATACATAATTGTTATTTTTATAAAGTCATTGGACAAGAGTCTAAGACGAGTATTATTTGTCTAGGTTTCCGTGATTGAAGCACGTACCGTACGTCCGAATTGCCGAGAACCCGCCTTCCCACATCAACGTGAGTTCATAGCCTCGCACTCTTTTAAATGTTTTTATAAATGTTTTATAAACCCGCGAGGGAGATAACATGTTAGTTTTTATAAAATAGGACACCATTTGTCCCGATTGTTTGTTTATTGATTTTGGACCCGAATGATTGAATGACCCGATTGTATGACCCGATAAATGATTAATGGACCAGATAGATGAAATAAAATGGATTATTAAAGTTAGGTTATGTCACTAAAAGTCCCATTAGCATGAATTGTGAACTACCGGGAGTTGGTAGACGCTTATGCATTTAATAGTACTATTTGGGGACGATCACCCCAGTTCGCGCCTTGACGGTTGATCCCCGTCGTGCCATATTGATTGGTAAGCGAATTTATGTATGAGAAGATTTCCAATAGCGTGACCTTTGTGACGACACGCTACTTTAGATGGGCAAAATTTGGTATCGGGTTAGCTACCCGTTTTGGTTTAGTAAGGTAACAATGTCATGCGGCTTATAATAATCCAAGTTAACGAAATAATAATAGACGCTCCGAGTTACGATGTATTGCCTGACTAGCAATACAGGGTCATACTATTGATATTATGATTGTATTTTGGTTTTCATAACCATAATCATATAATGGTTTTTATTTTCATACAACGTCGTAAAACGTATTGTATGACGTTTTTACGACATTGCCTCGTATAATGATTTTTAAGGCTTTTATAACCATATTTATATAATGGTTTTATTTAATCTATACAACGTTGCAAAACGTATTGTATGGTGTTTTTAACGACGATGATTCGTATAACGATTTTTAAGGCAAATGCCTATATTATGATTTTCGATAAGGATTTGTATAAAATGACTTTGGCTATTTTATGGCCTATCAAAACGATTTGTACAAAATGATTTTCAGTAATACTTTTATACTGATAATATATTGATGAAATTTATTAAACTCTATGAATTCACTCGGCGTTATCGCTGACCTTTTCTTTTAACATGTTTTATCTCAGGTACTTGAAGGTAATTCTCGGGAAGACGACAAGAATTCATGGCCCGCACTTAAACAATATTTTTCCATTCAAACACTTTGAAAAACTTTTGTATGAAATGTAATGACTTGGGACCGATGTAACTTTGTTGTTTATGAATGGAAATGATTTAATATTAAACGACGCGATTTTTATGCGTTGTCTATGATGTGAGTAATGTGCTATCCCGTAACACCAACTAGTCTTCCGCTGTACTATGTTGTATAAATTTGGGGGTGTTACACAATAAAATGGTCATAACATGTGATACATGACTACGTTTCAAGACCACAACTAAGAAAATGGATGCTTGAAAAAAGGAGTACTTTTATCCAGGCAAGCATTGGTCAAAAGCGACTAAACCCGATCAAAAACTGATAAAAACCTACCAAGAACAGCTAAAAATGCCATAACCGGCTCAAATCATCCAAACCTAAGAAAAAACCTCTAAAACTATTTCCAGTCCATATAGACCACATAGAAACCGGGCATAATGTATTTGCCCGGATTGTTGATGGATAAAACACATCTATATGTTTGCTCTGTTTAGTTTTGGCTGTGTTTTATTGGTGTAGAAGTTGGTCAGCTAGTATTTGAGGTAGTTGTGAATGTAGTAGACAAAGAGCATCTTGACGGCACATTATAGTATAAAGGTCAAGACATGAGTGTGCTCTAACAAAACGTCATGTTATTTGACCTAAAAATGATATTGTTTAACCTTGGGAAGCCTACATAGGTGAATAATATGCAAAAGAAGGACAAGTATTTTTTGACATTTCATGTAGGATCAACTTGCTTATGTATTATATGACTCTGAAATATTTGATTCCATGTTTTATTCTATTAAAATTGAGAGCTATCAAGAAATAGATTACCAAACACAATCGCTAACATACAAAAACAAATTTATATTGGAATTATCTGAAAACGTGGGTTGCAATAAAATGGTCATAACATGTGATACATGACTACGTTTCAAGACCACAACTAAGAAAATGGATGCTTGAAAAAAGGAGTACTTTTATCCAGGCAAGCATTGGTCAAAAGCGACTAAACCCAATCAAAAACTGATAAAAACCTACCAAGAACAGCTAAAAATGCCGTAACCGGCTCAAATCATCCAAACCTAAGAAAAAACCTCTAAAATTATTTCCAGTCCATATAGACCACATAGAAACCGGGCATAATGTATTTGCCCGGATTGTTGATGGATAAAACACATCTATATGTTTGCTCTATTTAGTTTTGGCTGTGTTTTATTGGTGTAGAAGTTGGTCAGCTAGTATTTGAGGTAGTTGTGAATGTAGTAGACAAAGAGCATCTTGACGGCACATTATAGTATAAAGGTCAAGACATGAGTGTGCTCTAACAAAACGTCATGTTATTTGACCTAAAAATGATATTGTTTAACCTTGGGAAGCCTACATAGGTGAATAATATGCAAAAGAAGGACAAGTATTTTTTGACATTTCATGTAGAATCAACTTGCTTATGTATTATATGACTCTGAAATATTTGATTCCATGTTTTATTCTATTAAAATTGAGAGCTATCAAGAAATAGATTACCAAACACAATCGCTAACATACAAAAACAAATTTATATTGGAATTATCTGAAAACGTGGGTTGCAATAAAATGGTCATAACATGTGATACATGACTACGTTTCAAGACCACAACTAAGAAAATGGATGCTTGAAAAAAGGAGTACTTTTATCCAGGCAAGCATTGGTCAAAAGCGACTAAACCCGATCAAAAACTGATAAAAACCTACCAAGAACAGCTAAAAATGCCGTAACCGGCTCAAATCATCCAAACCTAATAAAAAACCTCTAAAATTATTTCCAGTCCATATAGACCACATAGAATCCGGGCATAATGTATTTGCCCGGATTCTTGATGGATAAAACACATCTATATGTTTGCTCTGTTTAGTTTTGGTTGTGTTTTATTGGTGTAGAAGTTGGTCAGCTAGTATTTGAGGTAGTTGTGAATGTAGTAGACAAAGAGCATCTCGATGGCACATTATAGTATAAAGGTCAAGACATGAGTGTGCTCTAACAAAACGTCATGTTATTTGACCTAAAAATGATATTGTTTAACCTTGGGAAGCCTACATAGGTGAATAATATGCAAAAGAAGGACAAGTATTTTTTGACATTTCATGTAGGATCAACTTGCTAATGTATTATATGACTCTGAAATATTTGATTCCATGTTTTATCTATTAAAATTGAGAGCTATCAAGAAATAGATTACCAAACACAATCGCTAACATACAAAAACAAATTTATATTGAAATTATCTGAAAACGTGGGTTGCAATAAAATGGTCATAACATGTGATACATGACTACGTTTCAAGACCACAACTAAGAAAATGGATGCTTGAAAAAAGGAGTACTTTTATTCAGATAAGCATTGGTCAAAAGCGACTAAACCTGATCAAAAACTGATAAAAACCTACCAAGAACAGCTAAAAATGCCGTAACCGGCTCAAATCATCCAAACCTAAGAAAAAACCTCTAAACTTATTTCCAGTCCATATAGACCACATAGAATCCGGGCATAATGTATTTGCCCGGATTCTTGATGCATAAAACACATTTATATGTTTGCTTTGTTTAGTTTTGGTTGTGTTTTATTGGTGTAAAAGTTGGTCAGCTAGTATTTGAGGTAGTTGTGAATGTAGTAGACAAAGAGCATCTCGACGGCACATTATAGTATAAAGGTCAAGACATGAGTGTGCTCTAACAAAACTTCATGTTATTTGACCTAAAAATGATATTGTTTAACCTTGGGAAGCCTACATAGGTGAATAATATGCAAAAGAAGGACAAGTATTTTTTGACATTTCATGTAGGATCAACTTGCTTATGTATTATATGACTCTGAAATATTTGATTCCATGTTTTATTCTATTAAAATTGAGAGCTATCAAGAAATAGATTACCAAACACAATCGCTAACATACAAAAACAAATTTATATTGAAATTATCTGAAAACGTGGGTTGCAATAAAATGGTCATAACATGTGATACATGACTCCGTTTCAAGACCACAACTAAGAAAATGGATGCTTGAAAAAAGGAGAACTTTTATCTAGGCAAGCATTGGTCAAAAGCGACTAAACCCGATCAAAAACTGATAAAAACCTACCAAGAACAGCTAAAAATGCCTTAACCGGCTCGAATCATCCAAACCTAATAAAAAACCTCTAAAATTATTTCCAGTCCATATAGACCACATAGTATCCGGGCATAATGTATTTTCCCGGATTCTTGATGGATAAAACACATCTATATGTATGCTCTGTTTAGTTTTGGTTGTGTTTTATTGGTGTAAAAGTTGGTCAGCTAGTATTTGAGGTAGTTGTGAATGTAGTAGACAAAGAGCATCTCGACGACACATTATAGTATAAAGGTCAAGACATGAGTGTGCTCTAACAAAACGTCATGTTATTTGACCTAAAAATGATATTGTTTAACCTTGGGAAGCCTACATAGGTGAATAATATGCAAAAGAAGGACAAGTATTTTTTGACATTTCATGTAGGATCAACTTGCTTATGTATTATATGACTCTAAAATATTTGACTCCATGTTTTATTCTATTAAAATTGAGAGCTATCAAGAAATAGGTTACCAAACACAATCGCTAACATACAAAAACAAATTTATATTGAAATTATCTGAAAACGTGGGTTGCAATAAAATGGTCATAACATGTGATACATGACTACGTTTCAAGACCACAACTAAGAAAATGGATGCTTGAAAAAAGGAGTACTTTTATCCAGGCAAGCATTGGTCAAAAGCGACTAAACCCGATCAAAAACTGATAAAAACCTACCAAGAACAGCTAAAAATGCCGTAACCGGCTCAAATCATCCAAACCTAAGAAAAAACCTCTAAAATTATTTCCAGTCCATATAGACCACATAGAATCCGGGCATAATGTATTTTCCCGGATTTTTGATGGATAAAACACATCTATATGTTTGCTCTGTTTAGTTTTGGTTGTGTTTTATTGGTGTAAAAGTTGGTCAGCTAGTATTTGAGGTAGTTGTGAATGTAGTAGACAAAGAGCATCTCGACGGCACATTATAGTATAAAGGTCAAGACATGAGTGTGCTCTAACAAAACGTCATGTTATTTGACCTAAAAATGATATTGTTTAACCTTGGGAAGCCTACATAGGTGAATAATATGCAAAAGAAGGACAAGTATTTTTTGACATTTCATGTAGGATCAACTTGCTTATGTATTATATCACTCTGAAATATTTGATTCCATGTTTTATTCTATTAAAATTGAGAGCTATCAAGAAATAGATTACCAAACACAATCGCTAACATACAAAAACAAATTTATATTGAAATTATTTGAAAACGTGGGTTGCAATAAAATGGTCATAACATGTGATACATGACTACGTTTCAAGACCACAACTAAGAAAATGGATGCTTGAAAAAAGGAGTACTTTTATCCAGGCAAGCATTGGTCAAAAGCGACTAAACCCGATCAAAAACTGATAAAAACCTACCAAGAACAGCTAAAAATGCCGTAACCGGCTCAAATCATCCAAACCTAAGAAAAAACCTCTAAAATTATTTCCAGTCCATATAGACCACATAGAATCCGGGCATAATGTATTTTCCCGGATTTTTGATGGATAAAACACATCTATATGTTTGCTCTATTTAGTTTTGGTTGTGTTTTATTGGTGTAAAAGTTGGTCAGCTAGTATTTGAGGTAGTTGTGAATGTAGTAGACAAAGAGCATCTCGGCGGCACATTATAGTATAAAGGTCAAGACATGAGTGTGCTCTAACAAAACGTCATGTCATTTGACCTAAAAATGATATTGTTTAACCTTGGGAAGCCTACATAGGTGAATAATATGCAAAAGAAGGACAAGTATTTTTTGACATTTCATGTAGGATCAACTTGCTTATGTATTATATGACTCTGAAATATTTGATTCCATGTTTTATTCTATTAAAATTGAGAGCTATCAAGAAATAGATTACCAAACACAATCGCTAACATACAAAAACAAATTTATATTGAAATTATCTGAAAACGTGGGTTGTAATAAAATGGTAATAACATGTGATACATGACTACGTTTCAAGACCACAACTAAGAAAATGGATGCTTGAAAAAAGGAGTACTTTTATTCAGGCAAGCATTGGTCAAAAGCGACTAAACCCGATCAAAAACTGATAAAAACCTACCAAGAACAGCTAAAAATGCCGTAACCGGCCCAAATCATCCAAACCTAAGAAAAATCTCTAAAATTATTTCCAGTCCATATAGACCAGCTAGAATCCGGGCATAATGTATTTGCCCGGATTCTTGATGGATAAAACACATCTATATGTTTGCTCTGTTTAGTTTTGGTTATGTTTTATTGGTGTAAAAGTTGGTCAGCTAGTATTTGAGGTAGTTGTGAATGTAGTAGACAAAGAGCATCTCGACGGCACATTATAGTATAAAGGTCAAGACATGAGTGTTCTCTAACAAAACGTCATGTTATTTGACCTAAAAATGATATTTTTTAACATTGGGAAGCCTACATAGGTGAATAATATGCAAAAGAAGGACAAGTATTTTTTGACATTTCATGTAGGATCAAGTTGCTTATGTATTATATGACTCTGAAATATTTGATTCCATGTTTTATTCTATTAAAATTGAGAGCTATCAAGAAATAGATTACCAAACACAATCGCTAACATACAAAAACAAATTTATATTGAAATTATCTGAAAACGTGGGTTGCAATAAAATGGTCATAACATGTGATACATGACTACGTTTCAAGACCACAACTAAGAAAATGGATGCTTGAAAAAAGGAGTACTTTTATCCAGGCAAGCATTGGTCAAAAGCGACTAAACCCGATCAAAAACTGATAAAAACCTACCAAGAACAGCTAAAAATGCCGTAACCGGCTCAAATCATCCAAACCTAAGAAAAAACCTCTAAAATTATTTCCAGTCCATATAGACCACATAGAATCCGGGCATAATGTATTTGCCCGGATTCTTGATGGATAAAACACATCTATATGTTTGCTCTGTTTAGTTTTGGCTGTGTTTTATTGGTGTAAAAGTTGGTCAGCTAGTATTTGAGGTAGTTGTGAATGTAGTAGACAAAGAGCATATCGACGTCACATTATAGTAAAAGGTCAGGACATGAGTGTGCTCTAACAAAACGTCATGTTATTTGACCTAAAAATGATATTGTTTAACCTTGGGAAGCCTACATAGGTGAATAATATGCAAAAGAAGGACAAGTATTTTTTGACATTTCATGTAGGATCAACTTGCTTATGTATTATATGACTCTGAAATGTTTGATTTCATGTTATTCTATTAAAATTGAGAGCTATCAAGAAATAGATTACCAAACACAATCGCTAACATACAAAAACAAATTTATATTGAAATTATCTGAAAACGTGGGTTGCTATAAAATGGTCATAACATGTGATACATGACTACGTTTCAAGACCACAACTAAGAAAATGGATTCTTGAAAAAAGGAGTACTTTTATCCAGGCAAGCATTGGTCAAAAGCAACTAAACCCGATCAAAAACTGATAAAAACCTACCAAGAACAGCTAAAAATGCCGTAATCGGCTCAAATCATCCAAACCTAAGAAAAAACCTCTAAAATTATTTCCAGTCCATATAGACCACATAGTATCCGGGCATAATGTATTTGCCCGGATTCTTGATGGATAAAACACATCTATATGTTTGCTCTGTTTAGTTTTGGTTGTGTTTTATTGGTGTAAAAGTTGGTCAGCTAGTATTTGAGGTAGTTGTGAATGTAGTAGACAAAGAGCATTGATAGGTGTGTAAACACCCATCTTTTCTACCACTTAATTACTATAATAACCAGACCAAAACATGTATTTTATGTCTTTTATGTCGGAGTTATGCGTGGTTTGTGTTTTTGTTGTAATTTAGGACGAAATTGTGAAAAGTGGAGAAAACACGGGAATTCACGGGCATTCACGACTTTTATTGAAGAAAAAGATGAAAGACGGAGTCGAGAAGTCAAAAGTGGAAAAAGAACGGAAGTCCAAGACCAATTCTGAAGATTTATCGAAGAAAAAGTCAAAAGACGGAAGTTTATCAAAAGTCGAGAAACTCAAGTCTATTTTATTGAAGAAATTAAAGACGAGTTCAAAAGATATCCCGAGCCACAAGTCCTTAAAGTCCAAATTTAAAAGAAAGATTAGAAGAAAAGGACAAATGGTGCAATTAAAAGAAGATTAAAGAAGGAGGGACTAAGCATGCAATTAAGGAAGCTTCCTAAGCAAGCCTTAATCTCCCCTATATATAGATTAGATTATTTTCATTTTCCTGTTGTTGGCTAACTTGACAAATTAGCTCTTCCACTTTTATTTTATGCACCTTTAATTACTTGTCATTTAAATACATGTTTTGCACCTTTAATTACCTTTAATTTCAAGTAAGTGTTTCTTTAATTACTTGCACCTTTACTTTATCTTGTTAATCTTCTTCTACCTTTCTTTGATTTACACGTTTTCAATTTGTTGATTTGTTAAAGATTTGATTTTTATGCTTTTGTTTGTTTTAAATCTCTTATTTTCATAGCTTATTTGATTTATTTTTCAAGTTTATATAGTTTTTACAAAAGTTATTTTTATATAAAAAGTTGTTTTTCTTAAAGTTTATTAATTTCGTGTCTTAAAAGTTGTTAACTTTCAGTTTGTTAGCTTATTCTTACACGTTTTTACCTTAGGATTTAGTCTTGAGCTTATTAGGATTATAGCTTAATTGTTAAGCTTATTTTTGGTACTTTTCTCCGTATTCCGATTGGATCAATCGGAAGAGGGATTTACTTTCCGATCTGCGTGATCGGAAAAGGGATTCTACATTCTGATTGGTGGGGGTTCTGGTATTCCGATCGTAGCAAGGTGTTGGTTATTCCGATCGTGTGTGAGTGACAAACATTCCGATTGGTTCTCCTTTCCAAATTCCGATCGAGGTGCTTAATCAGTATTCCGATTGGGACAGTGACAGTATTCCGATCAAGTGGTTTCCGATTAGCATTCCGACCAGATCACCATATTCCGATCAAGAGGAAGTTAAACATTCCGATTGGAGGTGTTTTGGATATTCCGACTGGTGGTGACAGCATTCCGATTGGGTTCCGACCAACTTTCCGATTGAGCAGGTTTGACATTCCGACAGGTAAGATCGGAATATACATTCCGATTGGGGTATTCTTCTTGTTTTATTTTGTTTAATTTTTACATTATCATTTTAATACTTGTCTAATTTTATTTTCCGCCACGCTTTAATTTTTAGTCATTTAATTAATTTACTTTCCGTCACGTTTTTTAAATTTCGCACATTTTCTTTTTAATTAGACTTAGATTTTAATACTTTCCCTATACTTTAACGACATTTACTTTTAAGTCTTGCACATTTAAATTTAAAACCAACCAAAAATATTCTTTTTCACCAAAATAAAACTGAGTCACACATTAAACACAAGTTTTTCAATTCGAAGAGATTGGTACAACGAATCTTTTTAACCTGAGTAAAATCTAGTTATTAAATGGCGCCGCTGCCGGCTCTTTTCGTAAAGATCAACAGTTTTCTGTGAGAGACACGTTGCTTTTTGGGATCCGTTCACTTGTGAACGTTATTTTTCTTGCATAAAAAAAAAGAAATTCAAAAAATCAAAAAATTAAAAATTGATAAAAATCCATAAAAATTAAAAATTTCAAAAATCCAAAAAGATTTTATCTTTCTTGTGTATATATATTGTCTTTGTGTTTGGTTTTGTTTTCTTTTGCATTTTCAGGTGTATGCGTACTAGATCTTCTAATTATCAAGAGCCCGAGCCTCAAGAAGATTTAGATATGGCAGGTGTTAACAACAACAACATTCCACCGAACCTGAATAATAATAATAACAACAATGCTCTTCCACAGCCCGATCTTCGGACCATGGAGGAACTTTGTCAACCAACAATGTTTGGACGAGGAGGACCGATTGCGCCGATGCAAATCAACGCTCCTGAGTTTTCGTTGAAGCGCCACATGATTCAAAAAGTACAAACAAACCCTTTTAGAGGATTGCCTGATGATGATGCCAACAAACACCTCGACAAGTTCATTACAATCACCCAAAGCATGAAGTTGCCTGGGGCCACAATGGATGTTCTCCGCCTACAACTCTTCCCATATACTTTATCGCTTCATGCCGAGAAATGGTTTGATCGTCTCCCGAAGAATTCTATTCACACTTGGGATGACATGACTCAACGCTTTCTTTCGCGCTACTTTCCACCATCCATGGTCACAAGCCTTCGCAATCAGATCAGCGGTTTCATGCAAGATCCCGATGAATCTCTTTTTGATGCATGGGAGAGATATAATGTCTTGATCGACCGTTGTCCAAACCACAACATGCTTCCGGTCACCTTGATTGATACTTTCTACAACGGATTGACTTTTCGAGATCGTGATACGATCAATGCAGCCGCCGGTGGCACATTCATGAAAAGGAGACCCGAGGAGTGTAGAGAGTTAATTGAAAACATGACTACTCATCATAAGAACTGGGATTCCTCTGCTTCTTCTAGAAACAACACGAGAGTCAATGTTTCTTCTACCTCAGCAAATACTGAGATGACCGAACTCACCCGCATGATGGCTGAAATGAGCAAAAGTATTACGCTTCTCGCTTCAAACCAACAACAACAAGTTAAAGCGGTTGCTAATCCTTGTGAAACATATGGCGGTCCTCACTCATACACCGATTGTCCTTCGACACAAGGAAATCCGGAAAATGTGTATGCAGCTTACGGTAATTATTCACCGGAAAATTACCAAGCTAGACAACAAGGGGATAGAAATCTGCTGAGCTACCGTTCAAACAATTACCTTTCACCCGGTTTTTCTCCTCAAAACCAAAATCCCGCCAACAACTACAATAGAAGCAACCAAATCCCACCTCGTGCTTCTAACCCTTATCAACCACCCACCCAACAACACCCACCCATTAATCCCGATGTTGACACAATCATGAGAACTCAAGGTGAGCAAATCAAGAATCTACAGAGCCAAATAATCAATTTGAAAGGAGATATCTTGAAGCAAGGTAATGACATCAGAACCGAGGTTCGTGATAATCTTCAATCCTCTTTCATCACTCAAACAACTGAATTGAAGAATCTGTTGGCTAGTTTCTTGCCCGAAGCTCAACCTTCTTCTTCTTCGGGTTCTCTACCTTCAAACACCGTCACTAATCCGCGAGCTAATGTGAGTGCTATAACTACGCGTAGTGGAATTACCATTGTCAATCCACCTGATTCACCACCATCATCTACACCTCCTCCACCACCATATATCCCTACTCCTCTTACACTTAGTGATAGTACACCATTACCGTCTCCGCCTCGTCATGACGATGTATCTCGGAAGGACCTTTAACATCACAACCTTCACCAACTACACCTTCACCTAACCCTTATCAACCTAGAATCCCATACCCTTCTCGCATAGGCAAGACCAATGATCTAACCAAGAATGACTGCCAAGTATCGAAATATGTGGATATGCTATCTAAAATGACCATCAACATTAGCCTTGTTGAAGCACTTTGCCACATGCCCAAATTTGTCAAAGCATTCAAGGAATTGCTTAGCAAGAAGGAGAAGCTGATTGAACTCGCCAACACACGCTTAAATGAAAATTGCTCTGCAGTTCTCCTTAGAGAACTTCCGGAAAATCTTGGAGATCCCGGTCGTTTTGTGTTGCCTTGCGTGTTCAACAAAACTGAAGAATTTACTGCCCTTGCTGATCTCGGGGCTAGTATTAACTTGATGCCACTAAGTGTTTGGAAAACACTATCATTGCCCGACCTCACTCCAACTAAGATGACTCTTGAACTTGCAAATCGCACTCTCGCTTACCTCGTTGGTATAGCCGAAGATATGTTTCTTAAAGTTGGCACATTTACTTTTTCCGGTTGACTTTGTCGTAGTTGATTATGAAATGGACCCTCGTATTCCTTTAATACTTGGTCGGCCATTCTTGAGAACCGGACGTGCTTTAATAGATGTGGCCGAAGGTGAGTTAATCTTACGAGTCGGGGATGATTCTAAAGTTTTTAAAATGGGGAAGCTTACAGGCAAATCCTTTAGAGGCCGAGAATCAGTGAATATGATCAATGTGCTCGATGACTTTACCGTCTATGACAATCCTCTATTCGAGTCTTCCACTGATAATCCACTCTTTGAAGATAATGTGGATGATTCTCTCCCTACCTTTGACGCTTCTCCCATTTATGATTCACCACCGGTCTTTGATGCTTATGATGATGATGATTCTAGCTCAGACTCGGATAATTTTGATTGTACTTCTGAGTATCCCGAGCTGCCCACATTCGATGATTTTGATGAGGCCGATACTCTTTCGAGCGATTCTTCACATGATGAAGATCCTTCGCCATCACTCGATCCTACTTTGGACGATTACTCATTCGAGGAAGACTTCTCTATGTTTCTCAATACATACTTCCCGCATGAAAGTGATGCACCTCCTCTGGACTTTGAATCTTATCGTCTTGATCCTACTTTGGATTTGAAGAAAATTTTGTCAAAGGAGAAGAAACCGATCGACATCAAAATCCGTTGCACATACGATTTGACCCCTCTTTGTCCCACTTCTGAGGACGAGGTTGTGCTTCTTTGCGGATCTTCTTCACACTCGGCTGAGCCTGAGTGCTATTTTCCCCTGAAGGAAAAGGTGTTCGACCCCGGTATTGCAATCTTAGAGCCATCTCAGTATCCACCTGATGAAATAAAAGGAAAAATCTTTGGAATTATTGAAGACATGCTCGCACCGCTTCATACTTGCTCCCACCATGCTCCATCACTGCTTAAGGGAACCCTGCCACTTCTCTTTTGGCTTGCCTTGTTCGCCTTAAGCTCTTGCTTATTGATGGATGAAAACTATGTCTTTGATCCTGGTGGATTTGTTTCATGCTACTTCCGTTAATGATCAAGGTCGAGTCAGGCTCACGACTCGGTAAACAAAAACCAAGCGCTTCTTGGGAGGCAACCCATGCATCTATCTTTTCGCTTTCTTTACCATAAGTGTAGGGGGGACCCTTTGGATTGCTATTTCCTCTCCTCACTTCTTAATCAGGGATTCAAACTTCAATGACCCACTCTTGATGATTCTTGACGACCCGTGATTCCGTGTTCTACTTTATCCCGGTTCTATCCTAAACTCTTTTCGATTCACTATTTTATATTTTCTCAATATTAAAATAGGAATCTCTTTAGTTGTCTTTTCCTTAGCAAGATTTAAACAACGTGCACAATGCCCTAAGTGTAGGGGAGTTTACTCCCACATGCTTAAACATTGAGGACAATGTTTATCTTAAGTGTAGGGGGGACTTCTATCGAAGTTAAGTGGTCTTTTCCTTGTTTTTGTCCTCATTTTAACCGGAAAATCAATTTTTCGACATTTTTCAAAATTTTTGATCTATTTTGGCCTATTAATTTTACCTTTTGTATAGTTATTTTTCTTTCTTTGCTAGAATAAATGTTTAATAAGTGGTTTTAATTTTCAAACGTTGTGAATCCTTTGACTCAATCCGAGTTTACTCTAGCTAGTATCCTTAACGTGTTTAAATCAAGTTTTGCTAGGCTTTTATATAGGGAGCTATAAAACGCGAAAGTCTTAACTTTCACGGGTTAAGAACAAGAACTTTTCGCAAGTTCCTATAAATGATCCTAGAGAGTCGTTTATCAAGGGAACTTTAAAATGCGATTTCTAAACTTGAAAAAGTCTAAGAATTTGCAAGATCCTATAGGCAACTCGAAAACCCAAAACTTCGATTTAATAGGCTAAGCATCCACGAATCTCATTACTTGAGATTTTAAACTGTGGAGAACGAGAGATGATAGAGCCAATTATAAGTTCGGTATTCTCTCGTGAATTTATGTGAGTTAATTATGAGCCTATTCTCCCATCGCTTGCTAATAAATTTATCTGCTAATAAATAAGGTTGTACGATTTGAAAAGTTACTTAGCTTCTAGCCCCAGATCGTTTAAAAGTTGCTCGGTAATGACGAGAGTTCATAGCCAAGGCATAACTTATGAAGCGGGGCGCGAAGATTGGCGAGTCCGAAAAGGCCCTAACAAGGCATGAGGGCTATGTTTTGTTGCTAAAGATCCAAAAGTGATGAGAAGAATCATTTATCGAAGATCATTATGAAGGATCGAGACACACGATGAAAAGCAAAAACTCCCAAAAAGTCATGGAGAAGTGTATCCGAAAAGACCCTAACAAGGTATGAGGATAAATAGATCCAAGTCAATAAAGGAGGCGGATCGTTGTATATCAAAATCCAAAATAAAGATTGGAGAAAAATGAAGAAGTCGTGGTCCATATATGAAGAATCTCTCAAAAATTCCAAGTGAAGAAATTCCGTTTATGAAGAGAAGACCATTATTTCTTGAACGTCTCTCAAGATTTGAAGTATGAAGTCGCTGCCAAATATCGGCCCGAGAAAGGTCTCAAATCGCGAACCAAGTTATGCCAAGATATGAACTTTTTGATATCCCGAGAAGCAGTTTTAAAAGATTTGGTCCTTTAGCTAACTATTGATTAAATCGTGCACTTTATTTTCAGACTTAATAATTATCGAAATAAGTCAAACAATGCATCTTCGTGATCATTCAAGACAAATAATAAAATATAAGAGATACCCATAGGAATAAGGGAGTGTAAGTGAATAATTGGCCCACATGAGTTCGTGTTAGTTTACTTACTTATAATAACAATGATCTCGTTTTTAAGCTTGGTTTGGAGAAAGTGAAAAGTTGAGGATGATGATTATTCATGACATTTTCAAAACCCAAGGTATGCTTTTAATTTCTTTGCTTTGCATTTTTATAATTTTCTATCTCTTTAATAAAGGCCAATATGGATTGATTATGATGAAAAGTGTAAACATGCTTTGTAACTAATGCATTGCATGAGGACATTGCAATGGTCAAGTGTAGGGGATTTGATAGGTGTGTAAACACCCATCTTTTCTACCACTTAATTACTATAATAACCAGACCAAAACGTGTATTTTATGTCTTTTATGTCGGAATTATGCGTGGTTTGTGTTTTTGTTGTAATTTAGGACGAAATTGTGAAAAGTGGAGAAAACACGGGAATTCACGGGCATTCACGACTTTTATTGAAGAAAAAGATGAAAGACGGAGTCGAGAAGTCAAAAGTGGAAAAAGAATGGAAGTCCAAGACCAATTCTGAAGATTTATCGAAGAAAAAGTCAAAAGACGGAAGTTTATCAAAAGTCGAGAAACTCAAGTCTATTTTATTGAAGAAATTAAAGACGAGTTCAAAAGATATCCCGAGCCACAAGTCCTTAAAGTCCAAATTTAAAAGAAAGATTAGAAGAAAAGGACTAATGGTGCAATTAAAAGAAGATTAAAGAAGGAGGGACTAAGCATGCAATTAAGGAAGCTTCCTAAGCAAGCCTTAATCTCCCCTATATATAGATTAGATTATTTTCATTTTCCTGTTGTTGGTTAACTTGACAAATTAGCTCTTCCACTTTTATTTTATGCACCTTTAATTACTTGTCATTTAAATACATGTTTTGCACCTTTAATTACCTTTAATTTCAAGTAAGTGTTTCTTTAATTACTTGCACCTTTACTTTATCTTGTTAATCTTCTTCTACCTTTCTTTGATTTACACGTTTTCAATTTGTTGATTTGTTAAAGATTTGATTTTTATGCTTTTGTTTGTTTTAAATCTCTTATTTTCATAGCTTATTTGATTTATTTTTCAAGTTTATATATATCTTTTTTTTTTTTTTTTTTTTTTTTTTTTTTTTTTTTTTACATAATAAAAAACTAAAATTACTGTCAACGTTTACAATAAAATGGTGGGCAAACGGGCCACAAGCTGCGCCGCGATCCCTTTTTGGATGGCAAAACCAATCCCACAAGTTTATATAGTTTTTACAAAAGTTATTTTTATATAAAAAGTTGTTTTTCTTAAAGTTTATTAATTTCGTGTCTTAAAAGTTGTTAACTTTCAGTTTGTTAGCTTATTCTTACACGTTTTTACCTTAGGATTTAGTCTTGAGCTTATTAGGATTATAGCTTAATTGTTAAGCTTATTTTTGGTACTTTTCTCCGTATTCCGATTGGATCAATCGGAAGAGGGATTTACTTTCCGATTTGCGTGATCGGATAAGGGATTCTACATTCCGATTGGTGGGGGTTCTGGTATTCCGATCGTAGCAAGGTGTTGGTTATTCCGATCGTGTGTGAGTGACAAACATTCCGATTGGTTCTCCTTTTCAAATTCCGATCGAGGTGCTTAATCAGTATTCCGATTGGGACAGTGACAATATTCCGATCAAGTGGTTTCCGATTAGCATTCCGACCAGATCACCATATTCCGATCAAGAGGAAGTTAAACATTCCGATTGGAGGTGTTTTGGATATTCCGATTGGTGGTGACAGCATTCCGATTGGGTTCCGACCAAATTTCCGATTGAGCAGGTTTGACATTCCGACAGGTAAGATCGGAATATACATTCCGATTGGGGTATTCTTCTTGTTTTGTTTTGTTTAATTTTTACATTATCATTTTAATACTTGTCTAATTTTATTTTCCGCCACGCTTTAATTTTTAGTCATTTAATTAATTTACTTTCCGTCACGTTTTTTAAATTTCGCACATTTTCTTTTTAATTAGACTTAGATTTTAATACTTGCCCTTTACTTTAACGACATTTACTTTTAAGTCTTGCACATTTAAATTTAAAACCAACCAAAAATATTCTTTTTCACCAAAATAAAACTGAGTCACACATTAAACACAAGTTTTTCAATTCGAAGAGATTGGTACAACGAATCTTTTTAACCTGAGTAAAATCGAGTTATCAAGCATCTCGACGGCACATTATAGTATAAAGGTCAAGACATAAGTGTGCTCTAACAAAACGTCATGTTATTTGACCTAAAAATGATATTGTTTAACCTTGGGAAGCCTACATAGGTGAATAATATGCAAAAGAAGGACAAGTATTTTTTGACATTTCATGTAGGATCAACTTGCTTATGTATTATATGACTCTGAAATATTTGATTCCATGTTTTATTCTATTAAAATTGATAGCTATCAAGAAATAGATTACCAAACACAATCGCTAACATACAAAAACAAATTTATATTGAAATTATCTGAAAACGTGGGTTGCAATAAAATGGTCATAACATGTGATACATGACTACGTTTCAAGACCACAACTAAGAAAATGGATGCTTGAAAAAAAGAGTACTTTTATCCAGGCAAGCATTGGTCAAAAGCGACTAAACCCGATCAAAAAACTGATAAAAACCTACCAAGAACAGCTAAAAATGCCGTAACCGGCTCAAATCATCCAAACCTAAGAAAAATCTCTAAAATTGTTTCCAGTCCATATAGACCAGCTAGAATCCGGGCATAATGTATTTGCCCGGATTCTTGATGGATAAAACACATCTATATGTTTGCTCTGTTTAGTTTTGGTTGTGTTTTATTGGTGTAAAAGTTGGTCAGCTAGTATTTGAGGTAGTTGTGAATGTAGTAGACAAAGAGCATCTCGACGGCACATTATAGTATAAAGGTCAAGACATGAGTGTGCTCTAACAAAACGTCATGTTATTTGACCTAAAAATGATATTTTTTAACATTGGGAAGCCTACATAGGTGAATAATATGCAAAAGAAGGACAAGTATTTTTTGACATTTCATGTAGGATCAACTTGCGTATTTATTATATGACTCTGAAATATTTGATTCCATGTTTTATTCTATTAAAATTGAGAGCTATCAAGAAATAGATTACCAAACACAATCGCTAACATACAAAAACAAATTTATATTGAAATTATCTGAAAACGTGGGTTGCAATAAAATGGTCATAACAAGTGATACATGACTACGTTTCAAGACCACAACAAAAAATGGATGCTTGAAAAAAGGAGTACTTTTATCCAGGCAAGCATTGGTCAAAAGCGACTAAACCCGATCAAAAACTGATAAAAACCTACCAAGAACAGCTAAAAATGCCGTAACCGGCTCAAATCATCCAAACCTAAGAAAAAACCTCTAAAATTATTTCCAGTCCATATAGACCACATAGTATCCGGGCATAATGTATTTTCCCGGATTCTTGATGGATAAAACACATCTATATGTTTGCTCTGTTTAGTTTTGGCTGTGTTTTATTGGTGTAAAAGTTGGTCAGCTAGTATTTGAGGTAGTTGTGAATGTAATAGACAAAGAGCATCTCGACGGCACATTATAGTATAAAGGTCAAGACATAAGTGTGCTCTAACAAAACGTCATGTTATTTGACCTAAAAATGATATTGTTTAACCTTGGGAAGCCTACATAGGTGAATAATATGCAAAAGAAGGACAAGTATTTTTTAACATTTCATGTAGGATCAACTTGCTTATGTATTATATGACTCTGAAATATTTGATTCCATGTTTTATTCTATTAAAATTGAGAGCTATCAAGAAATAGATTACCAAACACAATCGCTAACATACAAAAACAAATTTATATTGAAATTATCTGAAAACGTGGGTTGCAATAAAATGGTCATAACATGTGATACATGACTACGTTTCAAGACCACAACTAAGAAAATGGATGCTTGAAAAAAGGAGTACTTTTATCCAGGCAAGCATTGGTCAAAAGCGACTAAACCCGATCAAAAACTGATAAAAACCTACCAAGAACAGCTAAAAATGCCGTAACCGGCTCAAATCATCCAAACCTAAGAAAAAACCTCTAAATTTATTTCCAGTCCATATAGACCACATAGAATCCGGGCATAATGTATTTGCCCGGATTCTTGATGGATAAAACACATCTATATGTTTGCTCTGTTTAGTTTTGGTTGTGTTTTATTGGTGTAAAAGTTGGTCAGCTAGTATTTGAGGTAGTTGTGAATGTAGTAGACAAAGAGCATCTCGACGGCACATTATAGTATACAGGTCAAGACATGAGTGTGCTCTAACAAAACGTCATGTTATTTGACCTAAAAATGATATTGTTTAACCTTGGGAAGCCTACATAGGTGAATAATATGCAAAAGAAGGACAAGTATTTTTTGACATTTCATGTAGGATCAACTTGCTTATGTATTATATGACTCTGAAATATTTGATTCCATGTTTTATTCTATTAAAATTGAGAGCTATCAAGAGATAGATTACCAAACACAATCGCTAACATACAAAAACAAATTTATATTGAAATTATCTGAAAACGTGGGTTGCAATAAAATGGTCATAACATGTGATACATGACTACGTTTCAAGACCACAACTAAAAAAATGGATGCTTGAAAAAAGGAGTACTTTTATCCAGGCAAGCATTGGTCAAAAGCGACTAAACCCGATCAAAAACTGATAAAAACCTACCAAGAACAGGTAAAAATGCCGTAATCGGCTCAAATCATCCAAACCTAAGAAAAAACCTCTAAAATTATTTCAAGTCCATATCGACCACATAGTATCCGGGCATAATGTATTTGCCCGGATTCTTGATGGATAAAACACATCTATATGTTTGCTCTGTTTAGTTTTGGTTGTGTTTTATTGGTGTAAAAGTTGGTCAGCTAGTATTTGAGGTAGTTGTGAATGTAGTAGACAAAGAGCATCTCGACGGCACATTATAGTATAAAGGTCAAGACATGAGTGTGCTCTAACAAAACGTCATGTTATTTAACCTAAAAATGATATTGTTTAACATTAGGAAGCCTACATAGGTGAATAATATGCAAAAGAAGGACAAGTATTTTTTGACATTTCATGTAGGATCAACTTGCTTATGTATTATATGACTCTGAAATATTTGATTCCATGTTTTATTCTATTAAAATTGAGAGCTATCAAGAAATAGATTACCAAACACAATCTCTAACATACAAAAACAAATTTATATTGAAATTATCTGAAAACGTGGGTTGCAATAAAATGGTCATAACATGTGATACATGACTACGTTTCAAGACCACAACTAAGAAAATGGATGCTTGAAAAAAGGAGTACTTTTATCCAGGCAAGCATTGGTCAAAAGCGACTAAACCCGATCAAAAACTGATAAAAACCTACCAAGAACAGCTAAAAATGCCGTAACCGACTCAAATCATCCAAACCTAAGAAAAAACCTCTAAAATTATTTCCAGTCCATATAGACCACATAGAATCCGGGCATAATGTATTTTCCCGGATTCTTGATGGATAAAACACATCTATATGTTTTCTCTGTTTAGTTTTGATTGTGTTTTATTGGTGTAAAAGTTGGTCAGCTAGTATTTGAGGTAGTTGTGAATGTAGTAGACAAAGAGCATCTCGACGGCACATTATAGTATAAAGGTCAAGACATGAGTGTGCTCTAACAAAACGTCATGTTATTTGACATAAAAATGATATTGTTTAACATTGGGAAGCCTACATAGGTGAATAATATGCAAAAGAAGGACAAGTATTTTTTGACATTTCATGTAGGATCAACTTGCTTATGTATTATATGACTCTGAAATATTTGATTCCATGTTTTATTCTATTAAAATTGAGAGCTATCAAGAAATAGATTACCAAACACAATCCCTAACATACAAAAACAAATATATATTGAAATTATCTGAAAACGTGGGTTGCAATAAAATGGTCATAACATGTGATACATGACTACGTTTCAAGACCACAACTAAGAAAATGGATGCTTGAAAAAAGGAGTACTTTTATCCAGGCAAGCATTGGTCAAAAGCGACTAAACCCGATCAAAAACTGATAAAAACCTACCAAGAACAGCTAAAAATGCCGTAACCGGCTCAAATCATCCAAACCTAAGAAAAAACCTCTAAAATTATTTCCAGTCCATATAGACCAGCTAGAATCCAGGCATAAAGTATTTGCCCGGATTCTTGATGGATAAAACACATCTATATGTTTGCTCTGTTTAGTTTTGGTTGTGTTTTATTGGTGTAAAAGTTGGTCAGCTAGTATTTGAGGTAGTTGTGAATGTAGTAGACAAAGAGCATCTCGACGGCACATTATAGTATAAAGGTCAAGACATGAGTGTGCTCTAACAAAACGTCATGTTATTTGACCTAAAAATGATATTGTTTAACATTGGGAAGCCTACATAGGTGAGTAATATGCAAAAGAAGGACAAGTATTTTTTGACATTTCATGTAGGATCAACTTGCTTATGTATTATATGACTCTGAAATATTTGATTCCATGTTTTATTCTATTAAAATTGAGAGCTATCAAGAAATAGATTACCAAACACAATCGCTAACATACAAAAACAAATTTATATTGAAATTATCTGAAAACGTGGGTTGCAATAAAATGGTCATAACATGTGATACATGACTACGTTTCAAGACCACAACTAAGAAAATGGATGCTTGAAAAAAGGAGTACTTTTATCCAGGCAAGCATTGGTCAAAAGCGACTAAACCCGATCAAAAACTGATAAAAACCTACAAAGAACAGCTAAAAATGCCGTAACCGGCTCAAATCATCCAAACCTAAGAAAAAACCTCTAAAATTATTTCCAGTCCATATAGACCACATAGAATCCGGGCATAATGTATTTGCACGGATTCTTGATGGATAAAACACATCTATATGTTTGCTCTGTTTAGTTTTGGTTGTGTTTTATTGGTGTAAAAGTTGGTCAGCTAGTATTTGAGGTAGTTGTGAATGTAGTAGACAAAGAGCATCTCGACGGCACATTATAGTATAAAGGTCAAGACATGAGTGTGCTCTAACAAAACGTCATGTTATTTGACCTAAAAATGATATTGTTTAACATTGGGAAGCCTACATAGGTGAATAATATGCAAAAGAAGGACAAGTATTTTTTGACATTTCATGTAGGATCAACTTGCTTATGTATTATATGACTCTGAAATATTTGATTCCATGTTTTATTCTATTAAAATTGAGAGCTATCAAGAAATAGATTACCAAACACAATCGCTAACATACAAAAACAAATTTATATTGAAATTATCTGAAAACGTGGGTTGCAATAAAATGGTCATAACATGTGATACATGACTACGTTTCAAGACCACAACTAAGAAAATGGATGCTTGAAAAAAGGAGTACTTTTATCCAGGCAAGCATTGGTCAAAAGCGACTAAACCCGATCAAAAACTGATAAAAACCTACCAAGAACAGCTAAAAATGCCGTAATCGGCTCAAATCATCCAAACCTAAGAAAAAACCTCTAAAATTATTTCCAGTCCATATAGACCACATAGTATCCGGGCATAATGTATTTGCCCGGATTCTTGATGGATAAAACACATCTATATGTTTGCTCTGTTTAGTTTTGGTTGTGTTTTATTGGTGTAAAAGTTGGTCAGCTAGTATTTGAGGTAGTTGTGAATGTAGTAGACAAAGAGCATCTCGACGGCACATTATAGTATAAAGGTCAAGACATAAGTGTGCTCTAACAAAACGTCATGTTATTTGACCTAAAAATGATATTGTTTAACCTTGGGAAGCCTACATAGGTGAATAATATGCAAAAGAAGGACAAGTATTTTTTGACATTTCATGTAGGATCAACTTGCTTATGTATTATATGACTATGAAATATTTGATTCCATGTTTTATTCTATTAAAATTGAGAGCTATCAAGAAATAGATTACCAAACACAATCGCTAACATACAAAAACAAATTTATATTGAAATTATCTGAAAACGTGGGTTGCAATAAAATGGTCATAACATGTGATACATGACTACGTTTCAAGACCACAACTAAGAAAATGGATGCTTGAAAAAAGGAGTACTTTTATCCAGGCAAGCA
This sequence comes from Glebionis coronaria, assembly GCA_025667525.1. NCBI lineage: Eukaryota > Viridiplantae > Streptophyta > Magnoliopsida > Asterales > Asteraceae > Glebionis > Glebionis coronaria. The sequence goes on from CM046876.1 coordinate 643,736,779, forward strand.
TTGGTCAAAAGCGACTAAACCCGATCAAAAACTGATAAAAACCTACCAAGAACAGTTAAAAATGCCGTAATCGGCTCAAATCATCCAAACCTAAGAAAAAAACTCTAAAATTATTTCCAGTCCATATAGACCACATAGTATCCGGGCATAATGTATTTGCCCGGATTCTTGATGGATAAAACACATCTATATGTTTGCTCTGTTTAGTTTTGGTTGTGTTTTATTGGTGTAAAAGTTGGTCAGCTAGTATTTGAGGTAGTTGTGAATGTAGTAGACAAAGAGCATCTCGACGACACATTATATTATAAAGGTCAAGACATGAGTGTGCTCTAACAAAACGTCATGTTATTTGACCTAAAAATGATATTGTTTAACCTTGGGAAGCCTACATAGGTGAATAATATGCAAAAGAAGGACAAGTATTTTTTGACATTTCATGTAGGATCAACTTGCTTATGTATTATACGACTCTGAAATATTTGATTCCATGTTTTATTCTATTAAAATTGAGAGCTATCAAGAAATAGATTACCAAACACAATCGCTAACATACAAAAACAAATTTATAATGAAATTATCTGAAAACGTGGGTTGCAATAAAATGGTCATAACATGTGATACATGACTACGTTTCAAGACCACAACTAAGAAAATGGATGCTTGAAAAAAGGAGTACTTTTATCCAGGCAAGCATTGGTCAAAAGCGACTAAACCCGATCAAAAACTGATAAAAACCTACCAAGAACAGCTAAAAATGCCGTAACCGGCTCAAATCATCCAAACCTAAGAAAAAACCTCTAAAATTATTTCCACTCCATATAGACCAGCTAGAATCCAGGCATAAAGTATTTGCCCGGATTCTTGATGGATAAAACACATCTATATGTTTGCTCTGTTTAGTTTTGGTTGTGTTTTATTGGTGTAAAAGTTGGTCAGCTAGTATTTGAGGTAGTTGTGAATGTAGTAGACAAAGAGCATCTCGACGGCACATTATAGTATAAAGGTCAAGACATGAGTGTGCTCTAACAAAACGTCATGTTATTTGACCTAAAAATGATATTGTTTAACATTGGAAAGCCTACATAGGTGAGTAATATGCAAAAGAAGGACAAGTATTTTTTGACATTTCATGTAGGATCAACTTGCTTATGTATTATATGACTCTGAAATATTTGATTCCATGTTTTATTCTATTAAAATTGAGAGCTATCAAGAAATAGATTACCAAACACAATCGCTAACATACAAAAACAAATTTATAATGAAATTATCTGAAAACGTGGGTTGCAATAAAATGGTCATAACATGTGATACATGACTACGTTTCAAGACCACAACTAAGAAAATGGATGCTTGAAAAAAGGAGTACTTTTATCCAGGCAAGAATTGGTCAAAAGCGACTAAACCCGATCAAAAACTGATAAAAACCTACCAAGAACAGCTAAAAATGCCGTAACCGGCTCAAATCATCCAAACCTAAGAAAAAACCTCTAAAATTATTTCCACTCCATATAGACCAGCTAGAATCCAGGCATAAAGTATTTGCCCGGATTCTTGATGGATAAAACACATCTATATGTTTGCTCTGTTTAGTTTTGGTTGTGTTTTATTGGTGTAAAAGTTGGTCAGCTAGTATTTGAGGTAGTTGTGAATGTAGTAGACAAAGAGCATCTCGACGGCACATTATAGTATAAAGGTCAAGACATGAGTGTGCTCTAACAAAACGTCATGTTATTTGACCTAAAAATGATATTGTTTAACATTGGGAAGCCTACATAGGTGAGTAATATGCAAAAGAAGGACAAGTATTTTTTGACATTTCATGTAGGATCAACTTGCTTATGTATTATATGACTCTGAAATATTTGATTCCATGTTTTATTCTATTAAAATTGAGAGCTATCAAGAAATAGATTACCAAACACAATCGCTAACATACAAAAACAAATTTATATTGAAATTATCTGAAAACATGGGTTGCAATAAAATGGTCATAACATGTGATACATGACTACGTTTCAAGACCACAACTAAGAAAATGGATGCTTGAAAAAAGGAGTACTTTTATCCAGGCAAGCATTGGTCAAAAGCGACTAAACACGAACAAAAACTGATAAAAACCTACCAAGAACAGCTAAAAATGCCGTAATCGGCTCAAATCATCCAAACCTAAGAAAAAAACTCTAAAATTATTTCCAGTCCATATAGACCACATAGTATCCGGGCATAATGTATTTGCCCGGATTCTTGATGGATAAAACACATCTATATGTTTGCTCTGTTTAGTTTTGGTTGTGTTTTATTGGTGTAAAAGTTGGTCAGCTAGTATTTGAGGTAGTTGTGAATGTAGTAGACAAAGAGTATCTCGACGACACATTATAGTATAAAGGTCAAGACATAAGTGTGCTCTAACAAAATGTCATGTTATTTGACCTAAAAATGATATTGTTTAACCTTGGGAAGCCTACATAGGTGAATAATATGCAAAAGAAGGACAAGTATTTTTTGACATTTCATGTAGGATCAACTTGCTTATGTATTATATGACCCTGAAATATTTGATTCCATGTTTTATTCTATTAAAATTGAGAGCTATCAAGAAATAGATTACCAAACACAATCGCTAACATACAAAAACAAATTTATATTGAAATTATCTAAAAACGTGGGTTGCAATAAAATGGTCATAACATGTGATACATGACTACGTTTCAAGACCACAACTAAGAAAATGGATGCTTGAAAAAAGGAGTACTTTTATCCAGGCAAGCATTGGTCAAAAGCGACTAAACCCGATCAAAAACTGATAAAAACCTACCAAGAACAGCTAAAAATGCCGTAACCGGCTCAAATCATCCAAACCTAAGAAAAAACCTCTAAAATTATTTCCAGTCCATATAGACCAGCTAGAATCCAGGCATAAAGTATTTGCCCGGATTCTTGATGGATAAAACACATCTATATGTTTGCTCTGTTTAGTTTTGGTTGTGTTTTATTGGTGTAAAAGTTGGTCAGCTAGTATTTGAGGTAGTTGTGAATGTAGTAGACAAAGAGCATCTCGACGGCACATTATAGTATAAAGGTCAAGACATGAGTGTGCTCTAACAAAACGTCATGTTATTTGACCTAAAAATGATATTGTTTAACATTGGGAAGCCTACATAGGTGAGTAATATGCAAAAGAAGGACAAGTATTTTTTGACATTTCATGTAGGATCAACTTGCTTATGTATTATATGACTCTGAAATATTTGATTCCATGTTTTATTCTATTAAAATTGAGAGCTATCAAGAAATAGATTACCAAACACAATCGCTAACATACAAAAACAAATTTATATTGAAATTATCTGAACACGTGGGTTGCAATAAAATGGTCATAACATGTGATACATGACTACGTTTCAAGACCACAACTAAGAAAATGGATGCTTGAAAAAAGGAGTACTTTTATCCAGGCAAGCATTGGTCAAAAGCGACTAAACCCGATCAAAAACTGATAAAAACCTACCAAGAACAGCTAAAAATGCCGTAACCGGCTCAAATCATCCAAACCTAAGAAAAAACCTCTAAAATTATTTCCAGTCCATATAGACCACATAGAATCCGGGCATAACGTATTTGCCCGGATTCTTGATGGATAAAACACATCTATATGTTTGCTCTGTTTAGTTTTGGTTGTGTTTTATTGGTGTAAAAGTTGGTCAGCTAGTATTTGAGGTAGTTGTGAATGTAGTAGACAAAGAGCATCTCGACGGCACATTATAGTATAAAGGTCAAGACATGAGTGTGCTCTAACAAAACGTCATGTTATTTGACCTAAAAATGATATTGTTTAACATTGGGAAGCCTACATAGGTGAATAATATGCAAAAGAAGGACAAGTATTTTTTGACATTTCATGTAGGATCAACTTGCTTATGTATTATATGACTCTGAAATATTTGATTCCATGTTTTATTCTATTAAAATTAAGAGCTATCAAGAAATAGATTACCAAACACAATCGCTAACATACAAAAACAAATTTATATTGAAATTATCTGAAAACGTGGGTTGCAATAATATGGTCATAACATGTGATACATGACTACGTTTCAAGACCACAACTAAGAAAATGGATGCTTGAAAAAAGGAGTACTTTTATCCAGGCAAGCATTGGTCAAAAGCGACTAAACCCGATCAAAAACTGATAAAAACCTACCAAGAACAGCTAAAAATGCCGTAATCGGCTCAAATCATCCAAACCTAAGAAAAAACCTCTAAAATTATTTCCAGTCCATATAGACCACATAGTATCCGGGCATAATGTATTTTCCCGGATTCTTGATGGATAAAACACATCTATATGTTTGCTCTGTTTAGTTTTGGTTGTGTTTTATTGGTGTAAAAGTTGGTCAGCTAGTATTTGAGGTAGTTGTGAATGTAGTAGACAAAGAGCATCTCGACGGCACATTATAGTATAAAGGTCAAGACATAAGTGTGCTCTAACAAAACGTCATGTTATTTGACCTAAAAATGATATTGTTTAACCTTGGGAACCCTACATAGGTGAATAATATGCAAAAGAAGGACAAGTATTTTTTGACATTTCATGTATGATCAACTTGCTTATGTATTATATGACTCTGAAATATTTTATTCCATGTTTTATTCTATTAAAATTGAGAGCTATCAAGAAATAGATTACCAAACACAATCGCTAACATAAGAAAACAAATTTATATTGAAATTATCTGAAAACGTGGGTTGCAATAAAATGGTCATAACATGTGATACATGACTACGTTTCAAGACCACAACTAAGAAAATGGATGCTTGAAAAAAGGAGTACTTTTATCCAGGCAAGCATTGGTCAAAAGCGACTAAACCCGATCAAAAACTGATAAAAACCTACCAAGAACAGCTAAAAATGCCGTAACCGGCTCAAATCATCCAAACCTAAGAAAAATCTCTAAAATTATTTCCAGTCCATATAGACCAGCTAGAATCCGGGCATAATGTATTTGCCCGGATTCTTGATGGATAAAACACATCTATATGTTTGCTCTGTTTAGTTTTGGTTGTGTTTTATTGGTGTAAAAGTTGGTCAGCTAGTATTTGAGGTAGTTGTGAATGTAGTAGACAAAGAGCATCTCGACGGCACATTATAGTATAAAGGTCAAGACATGAGTGTGCTCTAACAAAACGTCATGTTATTTGACCTAAAAATGATATTTTTTAACATTGGGAAGCCTACATAGGTGAGTAATATACAAAAGAAGGACAAGTATTTTTTGACATTTCATGTAGGATCAACTTGCTTATGTATTATATGACTCTGAAATATTTGATTCCATGTTTTATTCTATTAAAATTGAGAGCTATCAAGAAATAGATTACCAAACACAATCGCTAACATACAAAAACAAATTTATATTGAAATTATCTGAAAACGTGGGTTGCAATAAAATGGTCATAACATGTGATACATGACTACGTTTCAAGACCACAACTAAGAAAATGGATGCTTGAAAAAAGGAGTACTTTTTGTTGGGAATAAATTATGGGTCAGTTCACTAGACGCTGATAAGAAGAATTCAAGCGCTGATAAGATGACATTGGACGTTGACAGCCAAGCGTTGACATTTGTAGAAGTCAACGCTGACAGCCTTGAAGATTAACACTGATGGAATATATCTTCATACGAATCTTTTTGTTTATTTGTTTCTTTATTTGTGTATGGTAAAGATAAGCTCGACATTGTATTTTCCATTATTATCTTTACCTAGAATAATTGATTCGTAGCTTATTGTACAAGACTTCTTAATCTATAAAAGAAGATCTTTTAGGTTAATGTTAATCATCAGTTATCATAAGTTTTCACAAGTTAAACCTCTTTCATTGTAATCAAGTTCGATCATTCTAATACAAGTGAAAGTTTGTTTAACATCTTTGTGTTTTAGATTAAGTGTTAATTCCGCATAACACTTAGTTACTTTATTCATAAGCAAAGGTTTCTCTACGTGTATTACTTGATCTAATCTCGTATACACAAAGCTTAATCGATCTAAGTTTGGGATCAACAAGTGGTATCAGAGCTTGTTGAGAAACGTTTGATCTTTAAGTAACGCAAGAACCCTAAAACACCAAAAACCCTAAAAACCCTAAACTTCTCAAAACCCTAAAAACATCATGTCTGGCACAGACCAACCTCCTGCTCCAGTTTTGCTACAAAACAACACCACAAACCCTAGTATCAAAATTCCCATGTTTGATGCCAGGAACTTCGAGCTTTGGAAGTCTAATTTTGAGCAGTATGTAGCCATCCATGACTACACTCTTTGGGAGATTGTTGAATATGGGAACACATTCAACAAAGCTCAAAAGATTGCTAATGCTATTGCCACAAGGATAGCTGTTCCTAATTGTCCTGAAGCTGATAAGAAGGAAAAGCCTGAAGATGGAAGAGCTGTATCTGCTGAAGATATAGCCAAGAAAAGGGTGGACATGAAAATCTTGAACATCATGAAACACGCCTTAGGTTATGAGAATCAGCACAAGTACAAACGCTTTGAGTCTACAAAAGAGCTATGGGAAGCTCTTGAAGTAGCACATGGTGGCAATGCTGACACAAAAGAAGAAAAGAAGAAGCAACTCATGCATGAGTATGCTGTCTTTAAGGCTCAACCCAATGAGAATCTCAGCAGTGTGAGAAGTAGACTGCTTGACATTACAAGTCAACTTTCCTTCATGGGAACACAGATTGATGACCCTGACTTGAATGCTACTTTTCTCAAAAGTCTTGGTGATGTATGGAAGATTGAGGCAAGATCCATTCTTGTCAATAACACCCACAAGACCTCTAGGTTTGATGACATCTTCAACAAACTAAGACTGTTGGAGAATGAATGGCTTTTGGAGAGTGATAATAAATCTTCCAGTAGCAACATGGCCTTCTTCTCACAAAGTGAAGGTCAATTTGATTCCATGAACTCCTATGGACATCCAGTCACTGGATCTCAATGTGTCAACGCTGGATCACATCCTATCAGCGTTCGAACACATTCTGTCAGCGCTGGATCATATCCTGTCAACGCTTTATACTCAAGCGCTGACACTCACAACTTTGGCGCTGATGGAATTAAACCTGCTGGTTTAGATCTAGATACTGTGTGTGCATTCATTGCTTCTTTGCCCAGTGATTCAAGGATTACATATGAAGATCTTGAGCAGATAAGTGATGAGCAATTGGAAGAGATGGACATCAAGTGGACTATGGCTCTTGTAAGTTTAAGAGCAAACAGGTTTAATAAAAGGTTCAAGAAGAAGATGACCTTTAATGCTAAGGATGTTGCTGGATTTGACAAATCCAAAGTTGAGTGCTACAATTGTCATCGGATGGGGCACTTTATGAGGGAATGTAGATCTCCAAGAAGATCTGATGCTGGTAAGCCTTCAAGCCAAATGGTTAAGAGCCAAGATCCCAAGGCCATGGTTGCTGTTCAACAAATTGATGGTGTTGGAGGATGGGACTGGAGCTGGAACTTTTTGGCTAAGGATGAGGAAGAGGACAGAGCCTTGGTTGCTGAAGTTAAAGAAGAGCATGTTGAATATGCTCTCATGGCACACTCCTCCTCTTCATCAGATAATGAGGTATATGATGATGCTTTCTGTTCTAAGGGTTGTCGTTTAAATACTGAAAAACTAAATCAAGAGATAGTAAAATTATTAGATGAGGCAAGTGCTGAAAGATGCAAAGTATCTAATTATCAAATTGCTCTTACCCAAACAGAAAAGACAGTAGCTGAGTATAAGAAAATGGAGTTTGATTTAAAGGATAAAATAAATATCTTAAAACATGAGTTACATCAAAGTAAAGATATTCAAGATATCACAAACAGGGTTAATCTTGATTTGATAGCTAAGTTAGATGAGGCTAACAAAAATAAAGATAATGTGAGTCTTAAAATTCAGAGATTTGATAAGGCCACACAATCCCTAGGAGAGTGTGTTAGTAAACAAAGAGACTCTAAGGACATGAGTGGGATTGGGATGAAAGATTATACTGGTGTTCCACCACCAGCTGGGGATTTCTATGGTGTCCAATCAAAGGACTTATCTTGGACTGGCTTGCCAGAACTCCAAGAGAAGGAATTCATTCCTCCACCTAGAGTGACTTCCCCAGTTGAAGAATATAAACAAAAACTGACTGACCTAGATGAGTGGAAGAAAGCTAACCACACTTTGTTTGTTAAGGGAGGGTTGTTGTGTGAAAGTCCAAATGAGCCCACACCAATCACGAGCCATGATCCTACACCTATTAAAATCACACACCCAACCACTGGCAAAGCTGTTGACCTTGGCCCACAAACTGTTAGAAAACCTAGTGTTAAGTATGCAGAGATGTATAGGAATACTAGGTCACCAAAAAGCCAAGTTAATAACCATGGAACAGGCTTCTTTGCTTCTAGACCTAAGACTATGTCTAGAAAAGCTTGTTACACGTGTGGTAGCTTTTCACATTTGGCATACAAATGTGTCAACGCTTCCAATGTCAACGCTGATAGGAATCATTTCAGCGCTGACAAAAGTCAACATAGGTCAAACACTGTCAGACCCAATACCTTTGTGAACAAAAGTTCACAAGTTGTTAGACCAGCCCCATTCTTTTCTAGAGGGTCTAACACACAAGGCCTAAGACCTTTCCAAAAGTCAAACACTTGGTCCAATAGGCAATGGGTTCCTGTAGCAAACCCTAGGTTCAACGCTGACACATCCAGCGCTGACAAAGGTAATCGGGGCGCTGATAAAGGTAACTTGAACGCTGACAAAGTTGCAGGTGGTGTTGATGTATTCCAGTCATCAGCAATCATCAAAGATGTGTCCACACAGGTTTCTTCTTCTACCTTACCTATTATTGATCCAAAAGACAAGGGTAAGGGGATTATGGTTGAAGAAGATGTTCAAAAGAAAGATGCAACACAAATTGCATTTGATGAACAGTTGGCTGCACAACTTTTGGAAAAAGATTTGAAGAGGAGTGGTAGATCACCATTTGTTGCCACTTCTGAGAGTGAGGAAGAGAGTGGTGATGAAAAAGAAGGAGATAGCTCAGATTCAAGTGTTCAAATTATTGAAGATCCAGAAAGACTTGAATATGGGGATGAGTTGGCAAGAGAAATATTGAGTGATTTGAAGAAGCAGATTGATTTTGACCTTCCAGAAATCACCAGAATGTTCCATGCTTGGGAAGATAAGGTAATGGACAACCCACGAATGAGTTTGTCAGATCAAATTTGGGGGATGGAAATTCTTCTCAGGGTACAAGATGATATAAAGGTGATTTTGAGGTATAATGCACAAGAGGTCAAAACTTGGCTTAAAAGAGATAGAAGGCAGTTGTATTACAAGTTGCTTAGATGCCATCAACCTAGATGGACATACAAGAAGTTGCTGGCTTTATCTTTTGAGGAGCTAGAGTATAGGGCACATCCTATTTGGAGGAATGTGCAAGAACATAATGTCTTACAGTTTCTTTCAGAAGAAAGGAAACAAGAGCTTGCTGAGGAAATGCAGATTGAAAAGGAGATGAGAATTGCTCAAAGACCAGTGAAGAAAGGAGATCCTCTCCAATTTCCCAAAGATATGGATGTGTATTATCCAACTGAAACTGTCATAAGGAAGCATCTCAAGCTTTCTCCATTGGAAGCTTCAGATTTGGTTAATGTAGTACCTCTAGATGACAGAAATCCAATCATAAGTTTTGATGAAGATGAGTGTGGATTTTGGAAGATTGGCAGGTTTGGGAAGGAGGTACACACTTTCACTTCAATTATTTCTATCTTTGCAAGCATAGACAGAGAAGACTTGGTGCATCTATGGAGATTAATAGAGGCCAAGTATACAGCTGAAGCACCTACTTCAGCAAATGGAATAAGACTATGGCACACATTTTTGACTTTGTGTGGTCCAAGGGAAGCAGATCCTGCCATTTGGAAGGATCATGAAGATGACCTCAGTAATCTTCTTTGGAGGCTTTATTCTACTTGTGGTGTGTTTCATTTGAGCTCTACAAAGTTTTCAGAGTATCTACTTGTGGATGCTAACTATTTCTTGTCCAAAGAAGTATTGGAGAAGATGAAGGAGACACCCTTGGAGATTGATTATACTAGTGATGTGGCCAAAGACTTGATTAGATATGTTTATCACCAACATAAGAAGTTTTTGTAAGATTCCTCCTAAGCCTTAAGTTTTTATTCAGAAACTTGATCATTGGAATAGATATCAAGTTTAGGGGAGGATTGTTGGGAATAAATTATGGGTCAGTTCACTAGACGCTGATAAGAAGAATTCAAGCGCTGATAAGATGACATTGGACGCTGACAGCCAAGCTTTGACATTTGTAGAAGTCAACGCTGACAGCCTTGAAGATTAACACTGATGGAATATATCTTCATACGAATCTTTTTGTTTATTTGTTTCTTTATTTGTGTATGGTAAAGATAAGCTCGACATTGTATTTTCCATTATTATCTTTACCTAGAATAATTGATTCGTAGCTTATTGTACAAGACTTCTTAATCTATAAAAGAAGATCTTTTAGGTTAATGTTAATCATCACTTATCATAAGTTTTCACAAGTTAAACCTCTTTCATTGTAATCAAGTTCGATCATTCTAATACAAGTGAAAGTTTGTTTAACATCTTTGTGTTTTAGATTAAGTGTTAATTCCGCATAACACTTAGTTACTTTATTCATAAGCAAAGGTTTCTCTACGTGTATTACTTGATCTAATCTCGTATACACAAAGCTTAATCGATCTAAGTTTGGGATCAACACTTTTATCCAGGCAAGCATTGGTCAAAAGCGACTAAACCCGATCAAAAACTGATAAAAACCTACCAAGAACAGCTAAAAATGCCGTAACCGGCTCAAATCATCCAAACCTAAGAAAAAACCTCTAAAATTATTCCCAGTCCATATAGACCACATAGAATCCGGGCATGATGTATTTGCCCGGATTCTTGATGGATAAAACACATCTATATGTTTGCTCTGTTTAGTTTTGGTTGTGTTTTATTGGTGTAAAAGTTGGTCAGCTAGTATTTGAGGTACTTGTGAATGTAGTAGACAAAGAGCATCTCGACGGCACATTATAGTATAAAGGTCAAGACATGAGTGTGCTCTAACAAAACGTCATGTTATTTGACCTAAAAATGATATTGTTTAACATTGGGAAGCCTACATAGGTGAATAATATGCAAAAGAAGGACAAGTATTTTTTGACATTTCATGTAGGATCAACTTGCTTATGTATTATATGACTCTGAAATATTTGATTCCATGTTTTATTCTATTAAAATTGAGAGCTATCAAGAAATAGATTACCAAACACAATCGCTAACATACAAAAACAAATTTATATTGAAATTATCTGAAAACGTGGGTTGCAATAAAATGGTCATAACATGTGATACATGACTACGTTTCAAGACCACAACTAAGAAAATGGATGCTTGAAAAAAGGAGTACTTTTATCCAGGCAAGCATTGGTCAAAAGCGACTAAACCCGATCAAAAACTGATAAAAACCTACCAAGAACAGCTAAAAATGCCGTAACCGGCTCAAATCATCCAAACCTAAGAAAAAACCTCTAAAATTATTCCCAGTCCATATAGACCACATAGAATCCGGGCATAATGTATTTGCCCGGATTCTTGATGGATAAAACACATCTATATGTTTGCTCGTTTTAGTTTTGGTTGTGTTTTATTGGTGTAAAAGTTGGTCAGCTAGTATTTGAGGTAGTTGTGAATGTAGTAGACAAAGCGCATCTCGACGGCACATTATAGTATAAAGGTCAAGACATGAGTGTGCTCTAACAAAACGTCATGTTATTTGACCTAAAAATGATATTGTTTAACATTGGGAAGCCTACATAGGTGAATAATATGCAAAAGAAGGACAAGTATTTTGTTTACATTTCATGTAGGATCAACTTGCTTATGTATTATATGACTCTGAAATATTTGATTCCATGTTTTATTCTATTAAAATTGAGAGCTATCAAGAAATAGATTACCAAACACAATCGCTAACATACAAAAACAAATTTATATTGAAATTATCTGAAAACGTGGGTTGCAATAAAATGGTCATAACATGTGATACATGACTACGTTTCAAGACCACAACTAAGAAAATGGATGCTTGAAAAAAGGAGTACTTTTATCCAGGCAAGCATTGGTCAAAAGCGACTAAACCCGATCAAAAACTGATAAAAACCTACCAAGAACAGCTAAAAATGCCGTAACCGGCTCAAATCATCCAAACCTAAGAAAAAACCTCTAAAATTATTTCCAGTCCATATAGACCACATAGAATCCGGGCATAATGTATTTGCCCGGATTCTTGATGGATAAAACACATCTATATGTTTGCTCTGTTTAGTTTTGGTTGTGTTTTATTGGTGTAAAAGTTGGTCAGCTAGTATTTGAGGTAGTTGTGAATGTAGTAGACAAAGAGCATCTCGACGGCACATTATAGTATAAAGGTCAAGACATGAGTGTGCTCTAACAAAACGTCATGTTATTTGACCTAAAAATGATATTTTTTAACATTGGGAATCCTACATAGGTGAATAATATGCAAAAGAAGGACAATTATTTTTTGACATTTCATGTAGGATCAACTTGCTTATGTATTATATGACTCTGAAATATTTGATTCCATGTTTTATTATATTAAAATTGAGAGCTATTAAGAAATAGATTACCAAACACAATCGCTAACATACAAAAACAAATTTATATTGAAATTATCTGAAAACGTGGGTTGCAATAAAATGGTCATAACATGTGATACATGACTACGTTTCAAGACCACAACTAAGAAAATGGATGCTTGAAAAAAGGAGTACTTTTATCCAGGCAAGCATTGGTCAAAAGCGACTAAACCCGATCAAAAACTGATAAAAACCTACCAAGAACAGCTAAAAATGCCGTAATCGGCTCAAATCATCCAAACCTAAGAAAAAACCTCTAAAATTATTTCCAGTCCATATAGACCACATAGTATCCGGGCATAATGTATTTGCCCGGATTCTTGATGGATAAAACACATCTATATGTTTGCTCTGTTTAGTTTTGGTTGCGTTTTATTGGTGTAAAAGTTGGTCAGCTAGTATTTGAGGTAGTTGTGAATGTAGTAGACAAAGAGCATCTCGGCGGCACATTATAGTATAAAGGTCAAGACATGAGTGTGCTCTAACAAAACGTCATGTCATTTGACCTAAAAATGATATTGTTTAACCTTGGGAAGCCTACATAGGTGAATAATATGCAAAAGAAGGACAAGTATTTTTTGACATTTCATGTAGGATCAACTTGCTTATGTATTATATGACTCTGAAATATTTGATTCCATGTTTTATTCTATTAAAATTGAGAGCTATCAAGAGACAGATTACCAAACACAATCGCTAACGTACAAAAACAAATTTATATTGAAATTATCTGAAAACGTGGGTTGCAATAAAATGGTCATAACATGTGACACATGACTACGTTTGAAGACCACAACTAAGAAACTGGATGCTTGAAAAAAGGAGTACTTTTATCCAGGCAAGCATTGGTCAAAAGCGACTAAACCTGATCAAAAACTGATAAAAACCTACCAAGAACAGCTAAAAATGCCGTAACCGGCTCAAATCATCCAAACCTAAGAAAAAACCTCTAAAATTATTTCCAGTCCATATAGACCACATAGAATCCGGGCATAATGTATTTGCCCGGATTCTTGATGGATAAAACACATCTATATTTTTGCTCTGTTTAGTTTTGGTTGTGTTTTATTGGTGTAAAAGTTGGTCAGCTAGTATTTGAGGTAGTTGTGAATGTAGTAGACAATGAGCATCTCGACGGCACATTATAGTATAAAGGTCAAGACATGAGTGTGCTCTAATAAAACGTCATGTTATTTGACCTAAATATGATATTGTTTAACCTTGGGAAGCCTACATAGGTGAATAATATGCAAAAGAAGGACAAGTATTTTTTGACATTTCATGTAGGATCAACTTGCTTATGTATTATATGACTCTGAAATATTTGATTCCATGTTTTATTCTATTAAAATTGAGAGCTATCAAGAGATAGATTACCAAACACAATCGCTAACATACAAAAACAAATTTATATTGAAATTATCTGAAAACGTGGGTTGCAATAAAATGGTCATAACATGTGATACATGACTACGTTTCAAGACCACAACTAAGAAAATGGATGCTTGAAAAAAGGAGTACTTTTATCCAGGCAAGCATTGGTCAAAAGCGACTAAACCCGATCAAAAACTGATAAAAACCTACCAAGAACAGCTAAAATGCCGTAACCGGCTCAAATCATCCAAACCTAAGAAAAAACCTCTAAAATTATTTCCAGTCCATATAGACCAGCTAGAATCCGGGCATAATGTATTTGCCCGGATTCTTGATGGATAAAACACATCTATATGTTTGCTCTGTTTAGTTTTGGTTGTGTTTTATTGGTGTAAAAGTTGGTCAGCTAGTATTTGAGGTAGTTGTGAATGTAGTAGACAAATAGCATCTCGACGGCACATTATAGTATAAAGGTCAAGACATGAGTGTGCTCTAACAAAACGTCATGTTATTTGACCTAAAAATGATATTGTTTAACATTGGGAAGCCTACATAGGTGAATAATATGCAAAAGAAGGACAAGTATTTTTTGACATTTCATGTAGGATCAACTTGCTTATGTATTATATGACTCTGAAATATTTGATTCCATGTTTTATTCTATTAAAATTGAGAGCTATCAAGAAATAGATTACCAAACACAATCGCTAACATACAAAAACAAATTTATATTGAAATTATCTAAAAACGTGGGTTGCAATAAAATGGTCATAACAAAAAAAATGTGATACATGACTACGTTTCAAGACCACAACTAAGAAAATGGATGCTTGAAAAAAGGAGTACTTTTATCCAGGCAAGCATTGGTCAAAAGCGACTAAACCCGATCAAAAACTGATAAAAACCTACCAAGAACAGCTAAAAATGCCGTAATCGGCTCAAATCATCCAAACCTAAGAAAAAACCTCTAAAATTATTTCCAATCCATATAGACCACATATTATCCAGGCATAATGTATTTGCCCGGATTCTTGATGGATAAAACACATCTATATGTTTGCTCTGTTTAGTTTTGGTTGTGTTTTATTGGTGTAAAAGTTGGTCAGCTAGTATTTGAGGTAGTTGTGAATGTAGTAGACAAAGAGCATCTCGACGGCACATTATAGTATAAAGGTCAAGACATGAGTGTGCTCTAACAAAACGTCATGTTATTTGACCTAAAAATGATATTGTTTAACATTGGGAAGCCTACATAGGTGAATAATATGCAAAAGAAGGACAAGTATTTTGTTGACATTTCATGTAGGATCAACTTGCTTATGTATTATATGACTCTGAAATATTTGATTCCATGTTTTATTCTATTAAAATTGAGAGCTATCAAGAAATAGATTACCAAACACAATCGCTAACATACAAAAACAAATTTATATTGAAATTATCTGAAAACGTGGGTTGCAATAAAATGGTCATAACATGTGATACATGACTACGTTTCAAGACCACAACTAAGAAAATGGATGCTTGAAAAAAGGAGTACTTTTATCCAGGCAAGCATTGGTCAAAAGCGACTAAACCCGATCAAAAACTGATAAAAACCTACCAAGAACAGCTAAAAATGCCGTAACCGGCTCAAATCATCCAAACCTAAGAAAAAACCTCTAAAATTATTTCCAGTCCATATAGACCACATAGAATCCGGGCATAATGTATTTGCCCGGATTCTTGATGGATAAAACACATCTATATGTTTGCTCTGTTTAGTTTTGGTTGTGTTTTATTGGTGTAAAAGTTGGTCAGCTAGTATTTGAGGTAGTTGTGAATGTAGTAGACAAAGAGCATCTCGACGGCACATTATAGTATAAAGGTCAAGACATGAGTGTGCTCTAACAAAACGTCATGTTATTTGACCTAAAAATGATATTTTTTAACATTGGGAATCCTACATAGGTGAATAATATGCAAAAGAAGGACAATTATTTTTTGACATTTCATGTAGGATCAACTTGCTTATGTATTATATGACTCTGAAATATTTGATTCCATGTTTTATTATATTAAAATTGAGAGCTATCAAGAAATAGATTACCAAACACAATCGCTAACATACAAAAACAAATTTATATTGAAATTATCTGAAAACGTGGGTTGCAATAAAATGGTCATAACATGTGATACATGACTACGTTTCAAGACCACAACTAAGAAAATGGATGCTTGAAAAAAGGAGTACTTTTATCCAGGCAAGCATTGGTCAAAAGCGACTAAACCCGATCAAAAACTGATAAAAACCTACCAAGAACAGCTAAAAATGCCGTAATCGGCTCAAATCATCCAAACCTAAGAAAAAACCTCTAAAATTATTTCCAGTCCATATAGACCACATAGTATCCGGGCATAATGTATTTGCCCGGATTCTTGATGGATAAAACACATCTATATGTTTGCTCTGTTTAGTTTTGGTTGCGTTTTATTGGTGTAAAAGTTGGTCAGCTAGTATTTGAGGTAGTTGTGAATGTAGTAGACAAAGAGCATCTCGGCGGCACATTATAGTATAAAGGTCAAGACATGAGTGTGCTCTAACAAAACGTCATGTCATTTGACCTAAAAATGATATTGTTTAACCTTGGGAAGCCTACATAGGTGAATAATATGCAAAAGAAGGACAAGTATTTTTTGACATTTCATGTAGGATCAACTTGCTTATGTATTATATGACTCTGAAATATTTGATTCCATGTTTTATTCTATTAAAATTGAGAGCTATCAAGAGACAGATTACCAAACACAATCGCTAACGTACAAAAACAAATTTATATTGAAATTATCTGAAAACGTGGGTTGCAATAAAATGGTCATAACATGTGACACATGACTACGTTTGAAGACCACAACTAAGAAACTGGATGCTTGAAAAAAGGAGTACTTTTATCCAGGCAAGCATTGGTCAAAAGCGACTAAACCTGATCAAAAACTGATAAAAACCTACCAAGAACAGCTAAAAATGCCGTAACCGGCTCAAATCATCCAAACCTAAGAAAAAACCTCTAAAATTATTTCCAGTCCATATAGACCACATAGAATCCGGGCATAATGTATTTGCCCGGATTCTTGATGGATAAAACACATCTATATTTTTGCTCTGTTTAGTTTTGGTTGTGTTTTATTGGTGTAAAAGTTGGTCAGCTAGTATTTGAGGTAGTTGTGAATGTAGTAGACAATGAGCATCTCGACGGCACATTATAGTATAAAGGTCAAGACATGAGTGTGCTCTAACAAAACGTCATGTTATTTGACCTAAATATGATATTGTTTAACCTTGGGAAGCCTACATAGGTGAATAATATGCAAAAGAAGGACAAGTATTTTTTGACATTTCATGTAGGATCAACTTGCTTATGTATTATATGACTCTGAAATATTTGATTCCATGTTTTATTCTATTAAAATTGAGAGCTATCAAGAGATAGATTACCAAACACAATCGCTAACATACAAAAACAAATTTATATTGAAATTATCTGAAAACGTGGGTTGCAATAAAATGGTCATAACATGTGATACATGACTACGTTTCAAGACCACAACTAAGAAAATGGATGCTTGAAAAAAGGAGTACTTTTATCCAGGCAAGCATTGGTCAAAAGCGACTAAACCCGATCAAAAACTGATAAAAACCTACCAAGAACAGCTAAAATGCCGTAACCGGCTCAAATCATCCAAACCTAAGAAAAAACCTCTAAAATTATTTCCAGTCCATATAGACCAGCTAGAATCCGGGCATAATGTATTTGCCCGGATTCTTGATGGATAAAACACATCTATATGTTTGCTCTGTTTAGTTTTGGTTGTGTTTTATTGGTGTAAAAGTTGGTCAGCTAGTATTTGAGGTAGTTGTGAATGTAGTAGACAAATAGCATCTCGACGGCACATTATAGTATAAAGGTCAAGACATGAGTGTGCTCTAACAAAACGTCATGTTATTTGACCTAAAAATGATATTGTTTAACATTGGGAAGCCTACATAGGTGAATAATATGCAAAAGAAGGACAAGTATTTTTTGACATTTCATGTAGGATCAACTTGCTTATGTATTATATGACTCTGAAATATTTGATTCCATGTTTTATTCTATTAAAATTGAGAGCTATCAAGAAATAGATTACCAAACACAATCGCTAACATACAAAAACAAATTTATATTGAAATTATCTAAAAACGTGGGTTGCAATAAAATGGTCATAACAAAAAAAATGTGATACATGACTACGTTTCAAGACCACAACTAAGAAAATGGATGCTTGAAAAAAGGAGTACTTTTATCCAGGCAAGCATTGGTCAAAAGCGACTAAACCCGATCAAAAACTGATAAAAACCTACCAAGAACAGCTAAAAATGCCGTAATCGGCTCAAATCATCCAAACCTAAGAAAAAACCTCTAAAATTATTTCCAATCCATATAGACCACATATTATCCAGGCATAATGTATTTGCCCGGATTCTTGATGGATAAAACACATCTATATGTTTGCTCTGTTTAGTTTTGGTTGTGTTTTATTGGTGTAAAAGTTGGTCAGCTAGTATTTGAGGTAGTTGTGAATGTAGTAGACAAAGAGCATCTCGAAGACACATTATAGTATAAAGGTCAATACATGAGTGTGCTCTAACAAAACGTCATGTTATTTGACCTAAAAATGATATTGTTTAACATTGGGAAGCCTACATAGGTGAATAATATGGAAAAGAAGGACAAGTATTTTTTGACATTTCATGTAGGATCAAGTTGCTTATGTATTATATGACTCTGAAATATTTGATTCCATGTTTTATTCTATTAAAATTGAGAGCTATCAAGAAATAGATTACCAAACACAATCGCTAACATACAAAAACAAATTTATATTGAAATTATCTGAAAACGTGGGTTGCAATAAAATGGTCATAACATGTGATACATGACTACGTTTCAAGACCACAACTAAGAAAATGGATGCTTGAAAAAAGGAGTACTTTTATCCAGGCAAGCATTGGTCAAAAGCGACTAAACCCGATCAAAAACTGATAAAAACCTATCAAGAACAGCTAAAAATGCCGTAACCGGCTCAAATCATGCAAACCTAAGAAAAAACCTCTAAGATTATTTCCAGTCCATATAGACCACATAGAATCCGGGCATAATGTATTTGCCCGGATTCTTGATGGATAAAACATATCTATATGTTTGCTCTGTTTAGTTTTGGTTGTGTTTTATTGGTGTAAAAGTTGGTCAGCTAGTATTTGAGGTAGTTGTGAATGTAGTAGACAAAGAGCATCTCGACGGCACATTATAGTATAAAGGTCAAGACATGAGTGTGCTCTAACAAAACGTCATGTTATTTGACCTAAAAATGATATTTTTTAACATTGGGAAGCCTACATAGGTGAATAATATGCAAAAGAAGGACAAGTATTTTTTGACATTTCATGTAGGATCAACTTGCTTATGTATTATATGACTCTGAAATATTTGATTCCATGTTTTATTCTATTAAAATTGAGAGCTATCAAGAAATAGATTACCAAACACAACCGCTAACATACAAAAACAAATTTATATTGAAATTATCTGAAAACGTGGGTTGCAATAAAATGGTCATAACATGTGATACATGACTACGTTTCAAGACCACAACTAAGAAAATGGATGCTTGAAAAAAGGAGTACTTTTATCTAGGCAAGCATTGGTCAAAAGCGACTAAACCCGATCAAAAACTGATAAAAACCTACCAAGAACAGCTAAAAATGCCGTAATCGGCTCAAATCATCCAAACCTAAGAAAAAACCTCTAATATTATTTCCAGTCCATATAGACCACATAGTATCCGGGCATAATGTATTTGCCCGGATTCTTGATGGATAAAACACATCTATATGTTTTCTCTGTTTAGTTTTGGTTGTGTTTTATTGGTGTAAAAGTTGGTCAGCTAGTATTTGAGGTAGTTGTGAATGTAGTAGACAAAGAGCATCTCGACGGCACATTATAGTATAAAGGTCAAGACATGAGTGTGCTCTAACAAAACGTCATGTTATTTGACCTAAAAATGATATTGTTTAACCTTAGGAAGCCTACATAGGTGAATAATATGCAAAAGAAGGACAAGTATTTTTTGACATTTCATGTAGGATCAACTTGCTTATGTATTATATGACTCTGAAATATTTGATTCCATGTTTTATTCTATTAAAATTGAGAGCTATCAAGAGATAGATTACCAAACACAATCGCTAACGTACAAAAACAAATTTATATTGAAATTATCTGAAAACGTGGGTTGCAATAAAATGGTCATAACATGTGACACATGACTACGTTTCAAGACCACAACTAAGAAAATGGATGCTTGAAAAAAGGAGTACTTTTATCCAGGCAAGCATTGGTCAAAAGCGACTAAACCCGATAAAAAACTGATAAAAACCTACCAAGAACAGCTAAAAATGCCGTAACCGGCTCAAATCATCCAAACCTAAGAAAAAACCTCTAAAATTATTTCCAGTCCATATAGACCACATAGAATCCGGGCATAATGTATTTGCCCGGATTCTTGATGGATAAAACACATCTATATTTTTGCTCTGTTTAGTTTTGGTTGTGTTTTATTGGTGTAAAAGTTGGTCAGCTAGTATTTGAGGTAGTTGTGAATGTAGTAGACAATGAGCATCTCGACGGCACATTATAGTATAAAGGTCAAGAAATGAGTGTGCTCTAACAAAACGTCATGTTATTTGACCTAAATATGATATTGTTTAACCTTGGGAAGCCTACATAGGTGAATAATATGCAAAAGAAGGACAAGTATTTTTTGACATTTCATGTAGGATCAACTTGCTTATGTATTATATGACTCTGAAATATTTGATTCCATGTTTTATTCTATTAAAATTGAGAGCTATCAAGAGATAGATTACCAAACACAATCGCTAACATACAAAAACAAATTTATATTGAAATTATCTGAAAACGTGGGTTGCAATAAAATGGTCATAACATGTGATACATGACTACGTTTCAAGACCATAACTAAGAAAATGGATGCTTGAAAAAAGGAGTACTTTTATCCAGGCAAGCATTGGTCAAAAGCGACTAAACCCGATCAAAAACTGATAAAAACCTACCAAGAACAACTAAAAATGCCGTAACCGGCTCAAATCATCCAAACCTAAGAAAAAACCTCTAAAATTATTTCCAGTCCATATAGACCAGCTAGAATCCGGGCATAATGTATTTGCCCGGATTCTTGATGGATAAAACACATATATATGTTTGCTCTGTTTAGTTTTCGTTGTGTTTTATTGGTGTAAAAGTTGGTCAGCTAGTATTTGAGGTAGTTGTGAATGTAGTAGACAAATAGCATCTCGACGGCACATTATAGTATAAAGGTCAAGACATGAGCGTGCTCTAACAAAACGTCATGTTATTTGACCTAAAAATGATATTGTTTAACATTGGGAAGCCTACATAGGTGAATAATATGCAAAAGAAGGACAAGTATTTTTTGACATTTCATGTAGGATCAACTTGCTTATGTATTATATGACTCTGAAATATTTGATTCCATGTTTTATTCTATTAAAATTGAGAGCTATCAAGAAATAGATTACTAAACACAATCGCTAACATACAAAAACAAATTTATATTGAAATTATCTAAAAACGTGGGTTGCAATAAAATGGTCATAACATGTGATACATGACTACGTTTCAAGACCACAACTAAGAAAATGGATGCTTGAAAAAAGGAGTACTTTTATCCAGGCAAGCATTGGTCAAAAGCGACTAAACCCGATCAAAAACTGATAAAAACCTACCAAGAACAGCTAAAAATGCCGTAATCGGCTCAAATCATCCAAACCTAAGAAAAAACCTCTAAAATTATTTCCAGTCCATATAGACCACATAGTATCCAGGCATAATGTATTTGCCCGGATTCTTGATGGATAAAACACATCTATATGTTTGCTCTGTTTAGTTTTGGTTGTGTTTTATTGGTGTAAAACTTGGTCAGCTAGTATTTGAGGTAGTTGTGAATGTAGTAGACAAAGAGCATCTCGAAGACACATTATAGTATAAAGGTCAATACATGAGTGTGCTCTAACAAAACGTCATGTTATTTGACCTAAAAATGATATTGTTTAACATTGGGAAGCCTACATAGGTGAATAATATGGAAAAGAAGGACAAGTATTTTTTGACATTTCATGTAGGATCAAGTTGCTTATGTATTATATGACTCTGAAATATTTGATTCCATGTTTTATTCTATTAAAATTGAGAGCTATCAAGAGATAGATTACCAAACACAATCGCTAACATACAAAAACAAATTTATATTGAAATTATCTGAAAACGTGGGTTGCAATAAAATGGTCATAACATGTGATACATGACTACGTTTCAAGACCACAACTAAGAAAATGGATGCTTGAAAAAAGGAGTACTTTTATCCAGGCAAGCATTGGTCAAAAGCGACTAAACCCGATCAAAAACTGATAAAAACCTACCAAGAACAGCTAAAAATGCCGTAACCGGCTCAAATCATCCAAACCTAAGAAAAAACCTCTAAAATTATTTCCAGTCCATATAGACCACATAGAATCCGGGCATAATGTATTTGCCCGGATTCTTGATGGATAAAACACATCTATATTTTTGCTCTGTTTAGTTTTGGTTGTGTTTTATTGGTGTAAAAGTTGGTCAGCTAGTATTTGAGGTAGTTGTGAATGTAGTAGACAAAGAGCATCTCGACGGCACATTATATTATAAAGGTCAAGACATGAGTGTGCTCTAACAAAACGTCATGTTATTTGACCTAAAAATGATATTGTTTAACCTTGGGAAGCCTACATAGGTGAATAATATGCAAAAGAAGGACAAGTATTTTTTGACATTTCATGTAGGATCAACTTGCTTATGTATTATATGACTCTGAAATATTTGATTCCATGTTTTATTCTATTAAAATTGAGAGCTATCAAGAGATATATTACCAAACACAATCGCTAACATACAAAAACAAATTTATATTGAAATTATCTGAAAACGTGGGTTGCAATAAAATGGTCATAACATGTGATACATGACTACGTTTCAAGACCACAACTAAGAAAATGGATGCTTGAAAAAAGGAGTACTTTTATCCAGGCAAGCATTGGTCAAAAGCGACTAAACCCGATAAAAAACTGATAAAAACCTACCAAGAACAGCTAAAAATGCCGTAACCGGCTCAAATCATCCAAACCTAAGAAAAATCTCTAAAATTATTTCCAGTCCATATAGACCAGCTAGAATCCGGGCATAATGTATTTGCCCGGATTCTTGATGGATAAAACACATCTATATGTTTGCTCTGTTTAGTTTTGGTTGTGTTTTATTGGTGTAAAAGTTGGTCAGCTAGTATTTGAGGTAGTTGTGAATGTAGTAGACAAAGAGCATCTCGACGGCACATTATATTATAAAGGTCAAGACATGAGTGTGCTCTAACAAAACGTCATGTTATTTGACCTAAAAATGATATTGTTTAACATTGGGAAGCCTACATAGGTGAATAATATGCAAAAGAAGGACAAGTATTTTTTGACATTTCATGTAGGATCAACTTGCTTATGTATTATATGACTCTGAAATATTTGATTCCATGTTTTATTCTATTAAAATTGAGAGCTATCAAGAGATATATTACCAAACACAATCGTTAACATACAAAAACAAATTTATATTGAAATTATCTGAAAACGTGGGTTGCAATAAAATGGTCATAACATGTGATACATGACTACGTTTCAAGACCACAACTAAGAAAATGGATGCTTGAAAAAAGGAGTACTTTTATCCAGGCAAGCATTGGTCAAAAGCGACTAAACCCGATCAAAAACTGATAAAAACCTACCAAGAACAGCTAAAAATGCCGTAATCGGCTCAAATCATCTAAACCTAAGAAAAAACCTCTAAAATTATTTCCAGTCCATATAGACCACATAGTATCCAGGCATAATGTATTTGCCCGGATACTTGATGGATAAAACACATCTATATGTTTGCTCTGTTTAGTTTTGGTTGTGTTTTATTGGTGTAAAAGTTGGTCAGCTAGTATCTGAGGTAGTTGTGAATGTAGTAGACAAAGAGCATCTCGACGGCACATTATAGTATAAAGGTCAAGACATGAGTGTGCTCTAACAAAACGTCATGTTATTCGACCTAAAAATGATATTGTTTAACCTTGGGAAGCCTACATAGGTGAATAATATGCAAAAGAAGGACAAGTATTTTTTAACATTTCATGTAGGATCAACTTGCTTATATATTATATGACTCTGAAATATTTGATTCCATGTTTTATTCTATTAAAATTGAGAGCTATCAAGAAATAGATTACCAAACACAATCGCTAACATACAAAAACAAATTTATATTGAAATTATCTGAAAACGTGGGTTGCAATAAAATGGTCATAACATGTGATACATGACTACGTTTCAAGACCACAACTAAGAAAATGGATGCTTGAAAAAAGGAGTACTTTTATCCAGGCAAGCATTGGTCAAAAGCGACTAAACCCGATCAAAAACTGATAAAAACCTACCAAGAACAGCTAAAATGCCGTAACCGGCTCAAATCATCCAAACCTAAGAAAAAACCTCAAATTATTTCCAGTCCATATAGACCACATAGAATCCGGGCATAATGTATTTGCCCGGATTCTTGATGGATAAAACACATCTATATGTTTGCTCTGTTTAGTTTTGGTTGTGTTTTATTGGTGTAAAAGTTGGTCAGCTAGTATTTGAGGTAGTTGTGAATGTAGTAGATAAAGAGCATCTCGACGACACATTATAGTATAAAGGTCAAGACATGAGTGTGCTCTAACAAAACGTCATGTTATTTGACCTAAAAATGATATTGTTTAACCTTGGGAAGCCTACATAGGTGAATAATATGCAAAAGAAGGACAAGTATTTTTTGATATTTCATGTAGGATCAACTTGCTTATGTATTATATGACTCTGAAATATTTGATTCCATGTTTTATTCTATTAAAATTGAGAGCTATCAAGAAATAGATTACCAAACACAATCGCTAACATACAAAAACAAATTTATATTAAAATTATCTGAAAACGTGGGTTGCAATAAAATGGTCATAACATGTGATACATGACTACGTTTCAAGACCACAACTAAGAAAATGGATGCTTGAAAAAAGGAGTACTTTTATCCAGGCAAGCATTGGTCAAAAGCGACTAAACCCGATCAAAAACTGATAAAAACTGATACAATGATTTTGTATGGGTTCAGATTAAATCTCGGTATCCTCTCGAATTGATCTAGGCCTTAAGTGGAATGATTGTTCTTGGTTACTAAATAAAGGGGTTGGTTTTCTATTCTAAATGAAAGTTTAAATCAAAGGCAATTACTCTAATTAAGATTAACAAAAACTTGGTTGCAAATTTAAAGTTCAAATTAAAATTAAAGTTAACATGTAAATTGTTAAATCAACAGTAAAACAGTAACATTAAAATACTCAAAAAAAATAACTGATTCGGAACTTTAGACCTTGATTCGGAACTAACTGATTCGGAACATGCTCATTCGGAAGTTACTATTCATTGGTTCGGAACTTTGCTTGGTTCGGAAGTCACTGGTTCGGAAGTCACTATTCACTCATTCGGAACTCACTGATTCGGAAGTTCAGCTTCGTTCGGAAGTTGTGCTTGGTTCGGAAGTCACTGTCACTGATTCGGAACTTAGCTTGGTTCGGAAGTCCTTGGTTCGGAACTTATGGACTTCCGAATGAAGGTGTTGATTCGGAACTTTAGTGCTTGATTCGGAACTTTCCGAATGAAGGTTTCATTCGGAACCTTTTTTGTTTGGTTCGGAACTTCTGGGAACAGATACAGTAGCAGTAAAGGCGAAGAACACGGGACACAAAATTAATCAAAATCAAATCAAACACTTAAAAAGGTTTTACCAATTTAAACACAAATCATTTAGACAATATAAGCAACAAATCCCACTAATAAAAACACAAATCCAAACAACTTTTGAAGATCAAATCAAGAAAAATAAAACTTAAGAACTTGAGGATAAAAATGGAGATGAACAAGATGAAATGAAAGATTAAACAAGAACTTTGAATTGAATGATTAATATTTTGACAAGGTGAAAACAAGGATTAAAATTACAAGATCAAAGAACTAATAATAAAAATCACCAATCACCCTAGTGGTGATGGTGTTCTACGAACCAGGAGGAAAGAAAGGGAGGAAGAAAATAAAAACTAGCTAACTCCCAAAAATGTGTGTGGGATGGCCTATTTATAGGTGTTTCCTTTGGTTGGTGAGTGGGCTTTCTCCCGTTCTTCGTGTCTTTTCGTCTTTTCAGAAAAGTTTCCGTTTTCGATTCTGATTCGGGATTTGTTGTCGATTAAATTCAACTCGTCTTTTAATTTCTTCGTTTAATAGACTTGAGTTTCTTCGACTTATATAAATCTTCCATCTTTGGTCCTTTTCTTCGATAAATCTTCGAATAGGCCCAGCGACTTCAAATCTTTTGCATCTCTTGGACAATAGACTTTATCTTGAGTCTTTTTCTTCAGTAAAACCCGTGCAATCCCATGTTTTCTTCAATATTTATCCGGTTGGCTCTGAAAACACAATAAACACAAAAACCACGCATAATTCCAAACAAAAGATATTAAATACGTGTTTTGGTCTCGTTTTAGCCCGAATTAAGTGGTAAAAGGATGGGTGATTACACACCTATCAAAAACCTACCAAGAACAGCTAAAAATGCCGTAACCGGCTCAAATCATCCAAACCTAAGAAAAAACCTCTAAACTTATTTCCAGTCCATATAGACCACATAGAATCCGGGCATAATGTATTTGCCCGGATACTTGATGGATAAAACACATCTATATGTTTGCTCTGTTTAGTTTTGGTTGTGTTTTATTGGTGTAAAAGTTGGTCAGCTAGTATTTGAGGTAGTTGTGAATGTAGTAGACAAAGAGCATCTCGACGGCACATTATAGTATAAAGGTCAAGACATGAGTGTGATCTAACAAAACGTCATGTTATTTGACCTAAAAATGATATTGTTTAACCTTGGGAAGCCTACATAGATGAATAATATGCAAAAGAAGGACAAGTATTTTTTGACATTTTATGTAGGATCAACTTGCTTATGTATTATATGACTCTGAAATATTTGATTTCATGTTTTATTCTATTAAAATTGAGAGTATCAAGAAATAGATTACCAAACACAATCGCTAACATACAAAAACAAATTTATATTGAAATTATCTGAAAACATGGGTTGCAATAAAATGGTCATAACATGTGATACATGACTACGTTTCAAGACCACAACTAAGAAAATGGATGCTTGAAAAAATGAGTACTTTTATCCAGGCAAGCATTGGTCAAAAGCGACTAAACCCGATCAAAAACTGATAAAAACCTACCAAGAATAGCTAAAATGCCGTAACCGGCTCAAATCATCCAAACCTAAGAAAAAACCTCTAAAATTATTTCCAGTCCATATAGACCACATAGAATCCGGGCATAATG
Organism: Glebionis coronaria; assembly: GCA_025667525.1. Classification (NCBI taxonomy): domain Eukaryota; kingdom Viridiplantae; phylum Streptophyta; class Magnoliopsida; order Asterales; family Asteraceae; genus Glebionis; species Glebionis coronaria. The sequence continues at coordinate 643,764,526 of CM046876.1, forward strand.
TATTTGCCCGGATTCTTGATGGATAAAACACATCTATATGTTTGCTCTGTTTAGTTTTGGTTGTGTTTTATTGGTGTAAAAGTTGGTCAGCTAGTATTTGAGGTAGTTGTGAATGTAGTAGACAAAGAGCATCTCGACGGCACATTATAGTATAAAGGTCAAGACATGAGTGTGCTCTAACAAAACGTCATGTTATTTGACCTAAAAATGATATTGTTTAACCTTGGGAAGCCTACATAGGTGAATAATATGCAAAAGAAGGACAAGTATTTTTTGACATTTCATGTAGGATCAACTTGCTTATGTATTATATGACTCTGAAATATTTGATTCCATGTTTTATTCTATTAAAATTGAGAGCTATCAAGAAATAGATTACCAAACACAATCGCTAACATACAAAAACAAATTTATATTGAAATTATCTGAAAACGTGAGTTGCAATAAAATGGTCATAACATGTGATACATGACTACGTTTCAAGACCACAACTAAGAAAATGGATGCTTGAAAAAAGGAGTACTTTTATCCAGGCAAGCATTGGTCAAAAGCGACTAAACCCGATCAAAAACTGATAAAAACCTACCAAGAACAGCTAAAAATGCCGTAACCGGCTCAAATCATCCAAACCTAAGAAAAAACCTCTAAAATTATTTCTAGTCCATATAGACCACATAGAATCCGGGCATAATGTATTTGCCCGGATTCTTGATGGATAAAACACATCTATATGTTTGCTCTGTTTAGTTTTGGTTGTGTTTTATTGGTGTACAAGTTGGTCAGCTAGTATTTGAGGTAGTTGTGAATGTAGTAGACAAAGAGCATATCGACGACACATTATAGTATAAAGGTCAAGACATGAGTGTGCTCTAACAAAACGTCATGTTATTTGACCTAAAAATGATATTGTTTAACCTTGGGAAGCCTACATAGGTGAATAATATGCAAAAGAAGGACAAGTATTTTTTGACATTTCATGTAGGATCAACTTGCTTATGTATTATATGACTCTGAAATATTTGATTCCATGTTTTATCTATTAAAATTGAGAGCTATCAAGAAATAGATTACCAAACACAATCGCTAACATACAAAAACAAATTTATATTGAAATTATCTGAAAACGTGGGTTGCAATAAAATGGTCATAACATGTGATACATGACTACGTTTCAAGACCACAACTAAGAAAATGGATGCTTGAAAAAAGGAGTACTTTTATCCAGGCAAGCATTGGTCAAAAGCGACTAAACCCGATCAAAAACTGATAAAAACCTACCAAGAACAACTAAAAATGCCGTAACCGGCTCAAATCATCCAAACCTAAGAAAAAACCTCTAAACTTATTTCCAGTCCATATAGACCACATAGAATCTGGGCATAATGTATTTGCCCGAATTCTTGATGGATAAAACATATCTATATGTTTGCTCTGTTTAGTTTTTGTTGTGTTTTATTGGTGTAAAAGTTGGCCAGCTAGTATTTGAGGTAGTTGTGAATGTAGTAGACAAAGAGCATCTCGACGACACATTATAGTATAAAGGTCAAGACATGAGTGTGCTCTAACAAAACGTCATGTTATTTGACCTAAAAATGATATTGTTTAACCTTGGGAAGCCTACATAGGTGAATAATATGCAAAAGAAGGACAAGTATTTTTTGACATTTCTTGTAGGATCAACTTGCTTATGTATTATATGACTCTGAAATATTTGATTCCATGTTTTATTCTATTAAAATTGAGAGCTATCAAGAAATAGATTACCAAACACAATCGCTAACATACAAAAACAAATTTATATTGAAATTATCTGAAAACGTGGGTTGCAATAAAATGGTCATAACATGTGATACATGACTACGTTTCAAGACCACAACTAAGAAAATGGATGCTTGAAAAAAGGAGTACTTTTATCCAGGCAAGCATTGGTCAAAAGCGACTAAACCCGATCAAAAACTGATAAAAACCTACCAAGAACAGCTAAAAATGCCGTAACCGGCTCAAATCATCAAAACCTAAGAAAAAACCTCTAAAATTATTTCCAGTCCATATAGACCACATAGAATCCGGGCATAATGTATTTGCCCGGATTTTGATGGATAAAACACATCTATGTGTTTGCTCTGTTTAGTTTTGGTTGTGTTTTATTGGTGTAAAAGTTGGTCAGCTAGTATTTGAGGTAGTTGTGAATGCAGTAGACAAAGAGCATCTCGACGGCACATTATAATATAAAGGTCAAGACATGAGTGTGCTCTAACAAAACGTCATGTTATTTGACCTATAAATGATATTGTTTAACCTTGGGAAGCCTACATAGGTGAATAATATGCAAAAGAAGGACAAGTATTTTTTGACATTTCATGTAGGATCAACTTGCTTATGTATTATATGACTCTGAAATATTTGATTCCATGTTTTATTCTATTAAAATCGAGAGCTATCAAGAAATAGATTACCAAACACAATCCCTAACAAAAAAAAAAATTTATATTGAAATTATCTGAAAACGTGGGTTGCAATAAAATGGTCATAACATGTGATACATGACTACGTTTCAAGACCACAACTAAGAAAATGGATGCTTGAAAAAAGGAGTACTTTTATCCAGGCAAGCATTGGTCAAAAGCGACTAAACCCGATCAAAAACTGATAAAAACCTACCAAGAACAGCTAAAAATGCCGTAACCGGCTCAAATCATCCAAACCTAAGAAAAAACCTCTAAAATTATTTCTAGTCCATATAGACCACATAGAATCCGGGCATAATGTATTTGCCCGGATTCTTGATGGATAAAACACATCTATATGTTTGCTCTGTTTAGTTTTGGTTGTGTTTTATTGGTGTACAAGTTGGTCAGCTAGTATTTGAGGTAGTTGTGAATGTAGTAGACAAAGAGCATCTCGACGACACATTATAGTATAAAGGTCAAGACATGAGTGTGCTCTAACAAAACGTCATGTTATTTGACCTAAAAATGATATTGTTTAACCTTGGGAAGCCTACATAGGTGAATAATATGCAAAAGAAGGACAAGTATTTTTTGACATTTCATGTAGGATCAACTTGCTTATGTATTATATGACTCTGAAATATTTGATTCCATGTTTTATCTATTAAAATTGAGAGCTATCAAGAAATAGATTACCAAACACAATCGCTAACATACAAAAACAAATTTATATTGAAATTATCTGAAAACGTGGGTTGCAATAAAATGGTCATAACATGTGATACATGACTACGTTTCAAGACCACAACTAAGAAAATGGATGCTTGAAAAAAGGAGTACTTTTATCCAGGCAAGCATTGGTCAAAAGCGACTAAACCCGATCAAAAACTGATAAAAACCTACCAAGAACAGCTAAAAATGCCGTAACCGGCTCAAATCATCCAAACCTAAGAAAAAACCTCTAAACTTATTTCCAGTCCATATAGACCACATAGAATCTGGGCATAATGTATTTGCCCGAATTCTTGATGGATAAAACATATCTATATGTTTGCTCTGTTTAGTTTTTGTTGTGTTTTATTGGTGTAAAAGTTGGCCAGCTAGTATTTGAGGTAGTTGTGAATGTAGTAGACAAAGAGCATCTCGACGACACATTATAGTATAAAGGTCAAGACATGAGTGTGCTCTAACAAAACGTCATGTTATTTGACCTAAAAATGATATTGTTTAACCTTGGGAAGCCTACATAGGTGAATAATATGCAAAAGAAGGACAAGTATTTTTTGACATTTCTTGTAGGATCAACTTGCTTATGTATTATATGACTCTGAAATATTTGATTCCATGTTTTATTCTATTAAAATTGAGAGCTATCAAGAAATAGATTACCAAACACAATCGCTAACATACAAAAACAAATTTATATTGAAATTATCTGAAAACGTGGGTTGCAATAAAATGGTCATAACATGTGATACATGACTACGTTTCAAGACCACAACTAAGAAAATGGATGCTTGAAAAAAGGAGTACTTTTATCCAGGCAAGCATTGGTCAAAAGCGACTAAACCCGATCAAAAACTGATAAAAACCTACCAAGAACAGCTAAAAATGCCGTAACCGGCTCAAATCATCAAAACCTAAGAAAAAACCTCTAAAATTATTTCCAGTCCATATAGACCACATAGAATCCGGGCATAATGTATTTGCCCGGATTTTGATGGATAAAACACATCTATGTGTTTGCTCTGTTTAGTTTTGGTTGTGTTTTATTGGTGTAAAAGTTGGTCAGCTAGTATTTGAGGTAGTTGTGAATGCAGTAGACAAAGAGCATCTCGACGGCACATTATAATATAAAGGTCAAGACATGAGTGTGCTCTAACAAAACGTCATGTTATTTGACCTATAAATGATATTGTTTAACCTTGGGAAGCCTACATAGGTGAATAATATGCAAAAGAAGGACAAGTATTTTTTGACATTTCATGTAGGATCAACTTGCTTATGTATTATATGACTCTGAAATATTTGATTCCATGTTTTATTCTATTAAAATCGAGAGCTATCAAGAAATAGATTACCAAACACAATCCCTAACAAAAAAAAAAATTTATATTGAAATTATCTGAAAACGTGGGTTGCAATAAAATGGTCATAACATGTGATACATGACTACGTTTCAAGACCACAACTAAGAAAATGGATGCTTGAAAAAAGGAGTACTTTTATCCAGGCAAGCATTGGTCAAAAGCGACTAAACCCGATCAAAACTGATAAAAACCTACCAAGAACAGCTAAAAATGCCGTAACCGGCTCAAATCATCCAAACCTAAGAAAAAACCTCTAAAATTATTTCTAGTCCATATAGACCACATAGAATCCGGGCATAATGTATTTGCCCGGATTCTTGATGGATAAAACACATCTATATGTTTGCTCTGTTTAGTTTTTGTTGTGTTTTATTGGTGTAAAAGTTGGCCAGCTAGTATTTGAGGTAGTTGTGAATGTAGTAGACAAAGAGCATCTCGACGACACATTATAGTATAAAGGTCAAGACATGAGTGTGCTCTAACAAAACGTCATGTTATTTGACCTAAAAATGATATTGTTTAACCTTGGGAAGCCTACATAGGTGAATAATATGCAAAAGAAGGACAAGTATTTTTTGACATTTCTTGTAGGATCAACTTGCTTATGTATTATATGACTCTGAAATATTTGATTCCATGTTTTATTCTATTAAAATCGAGAGCTATCAAGAAATAGATTACCAAACACAATCCCTAACATAAAAAAAAAATTTATATTGAAATTATCTGAAAACGTGGGTTGTAATAAAATGGTCATAACATGTGATACATGACTACGTTTCAAGACCACAACTAAGAAAATGGATGCTTGAAAAAAGGAGTACTTTTATCCAGGCAAGCATTGGTCAAAAGCGACTAAACCCGATCAAAAACTGATAAAAACCTACCAAGAACAACTAAAAATGCCGTAACCGGCTCAAATCATCCAAACCTAAGAAAAAACCTCTAAAATTATTTCTAGTCCATATAGACCACATAGAATCCGGGCATAATGTATTTGCCCGGATTCTTGATGGATAAAACACATCTATATGTTGGCTCTGTTTAGTTTTGGTTGTGTTTTAATTGTGTAAAAGTTGGTCAGCTAGTATTTGAGGTAGTTGTGAATGTAGTAGACAAAGAGCATCTCGACGGCACATTATAGTATAAAGGTCAAGACATGAGTGTGCTCTAACAAAACGTCATGTTATTTGACCTAAAAATGATATTGTTTAACATTGGGAAGCCTACATAGGTGAATAATATGAAAAAGAAGGACAAGTATTTTTTGACATTTCATATAGGATCAACTTGCTTATGTATTATATGACTCTGAAATATTTGATTCCATGTTTTATTCTATTAAAATTGAGAGCTATCAAGAAATAGATTACCAAACACAATCGCTAACATACAAAAACAAATTTATATTGAAATTATCTGAAAACGTGGGTTGCAATAAAATGGTCATAACATGTGATACATGACTCCGTTTCAAGACCACAACTAAGAAAATGGATGCTTAAAAAAAGGAGTACTTTTATCCAGGCAAGCATTGGTCAAAAGCGACTAAACCCGATCAAAAACTGATAAAAACCTACCAAGAACAACTAAATATGCCGTAACCGGCTCAAATCATCCAAACCTAAGAAAAAACCTCTAAAATTATTTCCGGTCCATATAGACCACATAGAATCCGGGCATAATGTAATTGCCCGGATTCTTGATGGATAAAACACATCTATATGTTTGCTCTGTTTAGTTTTGGTTGTGTTTTATTGGTGTAAAAGTTGGCCAGCTAGTATTTGAGGTAGTTGTGAATGTAGTAGACAAAGAGTATCTCGACGGCACATTATAGTATAAAGGTCAAGACATGAGTGTACTCTAACAAAACGTCATGTTACTTGACCTAAAAATGATATTGTTTAACATTGGGAAGCCTACATAGGTGAATAATATGCAAAAGAAGGACAAGTATTTTTTGACATTTCATGTAGGATCAACTTGCTTATGTATTATATTACTCTGAAATATTTGATTCCATGTTTTATTCTATTAAAATTGAGAGCTATCAAGAAATAGATTACCAAACACAATCGCTAACAAACAAAAACAAATTTATATTGAAATTATCTGAAAACGTGGGTTGCAATAAAATGGTCATAACATGTGATACATGACTACGTTTCAAGACCACAACTAAGAAAATGGATGCTTGAAAAAAGGAGTACTTTTATCCAGGCAAGCATTGGTCAAAAGCGACTAAACCCGATCAAAAACTGATAAAAACCTACCAAGAACAGCTAAAAATGCCGTAACCGGCTCAAATCATCCAAACCTAAGAAAAAACCTCTAAACTTATTTCCAGTCCATATAGACCACATAGAATCTGGGCATAATGTATTTGCCCGAATTCTTGATGGATAAAACATATCTATATGTTTGCTCTGTTTAGTTTTTGTTGTGTTTTATTGGTGTAAAAGTTGGCCAGCTAGTATTTGAGGTAGTTGTGAATGTAGTAGACAAAGAGCATCTCGACGACACATTATAGTATAAAGGTCAAGACATGAGTGTGCTCTAACAAAACGTCATGTTATTTGACCTAAAAATGATATTGTTTAACCTTGGGAAGCCTACATAGGTGAATAATATGCAAAAGAAGGACAAGTATTTTTTGACATTTCTTGTAGGATCAACTTGCTTATGTATTATATGACTCTGAAATATTTGATTCCATGTTTTATTCTATTAAAATTGAGAGCTATCAAGAAATAGATTACCAAACACAATCGCTAACATACAAAAACAAATTTATATTGAAATTATCTGAAAACGTGGGTTGCAATAAAATGGTCATAACATGTGATACATGACTACGTTTCAAGACCACAACTAAGAAAATGGATGCTTGAAAAAAGGAGTACTTTTATCCAGGCAAGCATTGGTCAAAAGCGACTAAACCCGATCAAAAACTGATAAAAACCTACCAAGAACAGCTAAAAATGCCGTAACCGGCTCAAATCATCAAAACCTAAGAAAAAACCTCTAAAATTATTTCCAGTCCATATAGACCACATAGAATCCGGGCATAATGTATTTGCCCGGATTTTGATGGATAAAACACATCTATGTGTTTGCTCTGTTTAGTTTTGGTTGTGTTTTATTGGTGTAAAAGTTGGTCAGCTAGTATTTGAGGTAGTTGTGAATGCAGTAGACAAAGAGCATCTCGACGGCACATTATAATATAAAGGTCAAGACATGAGTGTGCTCTAACAAAACGTCATGTTATTTGACCTATAAATGATATTGTTTAACCTTGGGAAGCCTACATAGGTGAATAATATGCAAAAGAAGGACAAGTATTTTTTGACATTTCATGTAGGATCAACTTGCTTATGTATTATATGACTCTGAAATATTTGATTCCATGTTTTATTCTATTAAAATCGAGAGCTATCAAGAAATAGATTACCAAACACAATCCCTAACAAAAAAAAAAAATTTATATTGAAATTATCTGAAAACGTGGGTTGCAATAAAATGGTCATAACATGTGATACATGACTACGTTTCAAGACCACAACTAAGAAAATGGATGCTTGAAAAAAGGAGTACTTTTATCCAGGCAAGCATTGGTCAAAAGCGACTAAACCCGATCAAAAACTGATAAAAACCTACCAAGAACAGCTAAAAATGCCGTAACCGGCTCAAATCATCCAAACCTAAGAAAAAACCTCTAAAATTATTTCTAGTCCATATAGACCACATAGAATCCGGGCATAATGTATTTGCCCGGATTCTTGATGGATAAAACACATCTATATGTTTGCTCTGTTTAGTTTTTGTTGTGTTTTATTGGTGTAAAAGTTGGCCAGCTAGTATTTGAGGTAGTTGTGAATGTAGTAGACAAAGAGCATCTCGACGACACATTATAGTATAAAGGTCAAGACATGAGTGTGCTCTAACAAAACGTCATGTTATTTGACCTAAAAATGATATTGTTTAACCTTGGGAAGCCTACATAGGTGAATAATATGCAAAAGAAGGACAAGTATTTTTTGACATTTCTTGTAGGATCAACTTGCTTATGTATTATATGACTCTGAAATATTTGATTCCATGTTTTATTCTATTAAAATCGAGAGCTATCAAGAAATAGATTACCAAACACAATCCCTAACATAAAAAAAAAATTATATTGAAATTATCTGAAAACGTGGGTTGCAATAAAATGGTCATAACATGTGATACATGACTACGTTTCAAGACCACAACTAAGAAAATGGATGCTTGAAAAAAGGAGTACTTTTATCCAGGCAAGCATTGGTCAAAAGCGACTAAACCCGATCAAAAACTGATAAAAACCTACCAAGAACAACTAAAAATGCCGTAACCGGCTCAAATCATCCAAACCTAAGAAAAAACCTCTAAAATTATTTCTAGTCCATATAGACCACATAGAATCCGGGCATAATGTATTTGCCCGGATTCTTGATGGATAAAACACATCTATATGTTGGCTCTGTTTAGTTTTGGTTGTGTTTTAATTGTGTAAAAGTTGGTCAGCTAGTATTTGAGGTAGTTGTGAATGTAGTAGACAAAGAGCATCTCGACGGCACATTATAGTATAAAGGTCAAGACATGAGTGTGCTCTAACAAAACGTCATGTTATTTGACCTAAAAATGATATTGTTTAACATTGGGAAGCCTACATAGGTGAATAATATGAAAAAGAAGGACAAGTATTTTTTGACATTTCATATAGGATCAACTTGCTTATGTATTATATGACTCTGAAATATTTGATTCCATGTTTTATTCTATTAAAATTGAGATCTATCAAGAAATAGATTACCAAACACAATCGCTAACATACAAAAACAAATTTATATTGAAATTATCTGAAAACGTGGGTTGCAATAAAATGGTCATAACATGTGATACATGACTCCGTTTCAAGACCACAACTAAGAAAATGGATGCTTAAAAAAAGGAGTACTTTTATCCAGGCAAGCATTGGTCAAAAGCGACTAAACCCGATCAAAAACTGATAAAAACCTACCAAGAACAACTAAATATGCCGTAACCGGCTCAAATCATCCAAACCTAAGAAAAAACCTCTAAAATTATTTCCGGTCCATATAGACCACATAGAATCCGGGCATAATGTAATTGCCCGGATTCTTGATGGATAAAACACATCTATATGTTTGCTCTGTTTAGTTTTGGTTGTGTTTTATTGGTGTAAAAGTTGGCCAGCTAGTATTTGAGGTAGTTGTGAATGTAGTAGACAAAGAGTATCTCGACGGCACATTATAGTATAAAGGTCAAGACATGAGTGTACTCTAACAAAACGTCATGTTACTTGACCTAAAAATGATATTGTTTAACATTGGGAAGCCTACATAGGTGAATAATATGCAAAAGAAGGACAAGTATTTTTTGACATTTCATGTAGGATCAACTTGCTTATGTATTATATTACTCTGAAATATTTGATTCCATGTTTTATTCTATTAAAATTGAGAGCTATCAAGAAATAGATTACCAAACACAATCGCTAACAAACAAAAACAAATTTATATTGAAATTATCTGAAAACGTGGGTTGCAATAAAATGGTCATAACATGTGATACATGACTCCGTTTCAAGACCACAACTAAGAAAATGGATGCTTGAAAAAAGGAGTACTTTTATCCAGGCAAGCATTGGTCAAAAGCGACTAAACCCGATCAAAAACTGATAAAAACCTACCAAGAACAGCTAAAAATGCCGTAACCGGCTCAAATCATCAAAACCTAAGAAAAAACTCTAAAATTATTTCCAGTCCATATAGACCACATAGAATCCGGGCATAATGTATTTGACCGGATTTTTGATGGATAAAACACATCTATATGTTTGCTCTGTTTAGTTTTGGTTGTGTTTTATTGGTGTAAAAGTTGGTCAGCTAGTATTTGAGGTAGTTGTGAATGTAGTAGACAAAGAGCATCTCGACAGCACATTATAGTATAAAGGTCAAGACATGAGTGTGCTCTAACAAAACGTCATGTTGTTTGACCTAAAAATGATATTGTTTAACCTTGGGAAGCCTACATAGGTGAATAATATGCAAAAGAAGGACAAGTATTTTTTGACATTTCATGTAGGATCAACTTGCTTATGTATTATATGACTCTGAAATATTTGATTCCATGTTTTATTCTATTAAAATTGAGAGCTATCAAGAGATAGATTACCAAACACAATCGCTAACATACAAAAACAAATTTATATTGAAATTATCTGAAAACGTGGGTTGCAATAAAATGGTCATAACATGTGATACATGACTACGTTTCAAGACCACAACTAAGAAAATGGATGCTTGAAAAAAGGAGTACTTTTATCCAGGCAAGCATTGGTCAAAAGCGACTAAACCCGATCAAAAACTGATAAAAACCTACCAAGAACAGCTAAAAATGCCGTAACCGGCTCAAATCATCCAAACCTAAGAAAAAACCTCTAAAATTATTTCCAGTCCATATAGACCAGCTAGAATCCGGGCATAATGTATTTGCCCGGTTTCTTGATGGATAAAACACATCTATATGTTTGCTCTGTTTAGTTTTGGTTGTGTTTTATTGGTGTAAAAGTTGGTCAGCTAGTATTTGAGGTAGTTGTGAATGTAGTAGACAAAGAGCATCTCGACGGCACATTATAGTATAAAGGTCAAGACATGAGTGTGCTCTAACAAAACGTCATGTTATTTGACCTAAAAATGATATTGTTTAACATTGGGAAGCCTACATAGGTGAATAATATGCAAAAGAAGGACAAGTATTTTTTGACATTTCATGTAGGATCAACTTGCTTATGTATTATATGACTCTGAAATATTTGATTCCATGTTTTATTCTATTAAAATTGAGAGCTATCAAGAAATAGATTACCAAACACAATCGCTAACATACAAAAACAAATTTATATTGAAATTATCTGAAAACGTGGGTTGTAATAAAATGGTCATAACATGTGATACATGACTACGTTTCAAGACCACAACTAAGAAAATGGATGCTTGAAAAAAGGAGTACTTTTATCCAGGCAAGCATTGGTCAAAAGCGACTAAACCCGATCAAAAACTGATAAAAACCTACCAAGAACAGCTAAAAATGCCGTAATCGGCTCAAATCATCCAAACCTAAGAAAAAACCTCTAAAATTATTTCCAGTCCATATAGACCACATAGTATCCAGGCATAATGTATTTGCCCGGATACTTGATGGATAAAACACATCTATATGTTTGCTCTGTTTAGTTTTGGTTGTGTTTTATTGGTGTAAAAGTTGGTCAGCTATTATTTGAGGTAGTTGTGAATGTAGTAGACAAAGAGTATCTCGACGACACATTATAGTATAAAGGTCAAGACATGAGTGTGCTCTAACAAAACGTCATGTTATTTGACCTAAAAATGATATTGTTTAACCTTGGGAAGCCTACATAGGTGAATAATATGCAAAAGAAGGACAAGTATTTTTTAACATTTCATGTAGGATCAACTTGCTTATATATTATATGACTCTGAAATATTTGATTCCATGTTTTATTCTATTAAAATTGAGAGCTATCAAGAAATAGATTACCAAACACAATCGCTAACATACAAAAACAAATTTATATTGAAATTATCTGAAAACGTGGGTTGCAATAAAATGGTCATAACATGTGATACATGACTACGTTTCAAGACCACAACTAAGAAAATGGATGCTTGAAAAAAGGAGTACTTTTATCCAGGCAAGCATTGGTCAAAAGCGACTAAACCCGATCAAAAACTGATAAAAACCTACCAAGAACAGCTAAAATGCCGTAACCGGCTCAAATCATCCAAACCTAAGAAAAAACCTTAAATTATTTCCAGTCCATATAGACCACATAGAATCCGGGCATAATGTATTTGCCCGGATTCCTGATGGATAAAACACATCTATATGTTTGCTCTGTTTAGTTTTGGTTGTGTTTTATTGGTGTAAAAGTTGGTCAGCTAGTATTTGAGGTAGTTGTGAATGTAGTACACAAAGAGCATCTCGACGACACATTATAGTATAAAGGTCAAGACATGAGTGTGCTCTAACAAAACGTCATGTTATTTGACCTAAAAATGATATTGTTTAACCTTGGGAAGCCTACATAGGTGAATAATATGCAAAAGAAGGACAAGTATTTTTTGACATTTCATGTAGGATCAACTTGCTTATGAATTATATGACTCTGAAATATTTGATTCCATGTTTTATTCTATTAAAATTGAGAGCTATCAAGAAATAGATTACCAAACACAATCGCTAACATACAAAAACAAATTTATATTGAAATTATCTAAAAACGTGGGTTGCAATAAAATGGTCATAACATGTGATACATGACTACGTTTCAAGACCACAACTAAGAAAATGGATGCTTGAAAAAAGGAGTACTTTTATCCAGGCAAGCATTGGTCAAAAGCGACTAAACCCGATCAAAAACTGATAAAAACCTACCAAGAACAGCTAAAAATGCCGTAACCGGCTCAAATCATCCAAACCTAAGAAAAAACCTCTAAACTTATTTCCAGTCCATATAGACCACATAGAATCCGGGCATAATGTATTTGCCCGGATACTTGATGGATAAAACACATCTATATGTTTGCTCTGTTTAGTTTTGATTGTGTTTTATTGGTGTAAAAGTTGGTCAGCTAGTATTTGAGGTAGTTGTGAATGTAGTAGACAAAGAGCATCTCGACGGCACATTATAGTATAAAGGTCAAGACATGAGTGTGATCTAACAAAACGTCATGTTATTTGACCTAAAAATGATATTGTTTAACCTTGGGAAGCCTACATAGGTGAATAATATGCAAAAAGAAGGATAAGTATTTTTTGACATTTTATGTAGGATCAACTTGCTTATGTATTATATGACTCTGAAATATTTGATTCCATGTTTTATTCTATTAAAATTGAGAGTATCAAGAAATAGATTACCAAACAAAATCGCTAACATACAAAAACAAATTTATATTGAAATTATCTGAAAACGTGGGTTGCAATAAAATGGTCATAACATGTGATACATGACTACGTTTCAAGACCACAACTAAGAAAATGGATGCTTGAAAAAAGGAGTACTTTTATCCAGGCAAGCATTGGTCAAAAGCGACTAAACCCGATCAAAAACTGATAAAAACCTACCAAGAACATCTAAAAATGCCGTAACCGGCTCAAATCATCCAAACCTAAGAAAAAACCTCTAAACTTATTTCCAGTCCATATAGACCACATAGAATCCGGGCATAATGTATTTGCCCGGATACTTGATGGATAAAACACATCTATATGTTTGCTCTGTTTAGTTTTGATTGTGTTTTATTGGTGTAAAAGTTGGTCAGCTAGTATTTGAGGTAGTTGTGAATGTAGTAGACAAAGAGCATCTCGACGGCACATTATAGTATAAAGGTCAAGACATGAGTGTGATCTAACAAAACGTCATGTTATTTGACCTAAAAATGATATTGTTTAACCTTGGGAAGCCTACATAGGTGAATAATATATGCAAAAATAAGGATAAGTATTTTTTGACATTTTATGTAGGATCAACTTGCTTATGTATTATATGACTCTGAAATATTTGATTCCATGTTTTATTCTATTAAAATTGAGAGTATCAAGAAATAGATTACCAAACACAATCGCTAACATACAAAAACAAATTTATATTGAAATTATCTGAAAACGTGGGTTGCAATAAAATGGTCATAACATGTGATACATGACTACGTTTCAAGACCACAACTAAGAAAATGGATGCTTGAAAAAAGGAGTACTTTTATCCAGGCAAGCATTGGTCAAAAGCAACTAAACCCGATCAAAAACTGATAAAAACCTACCAAGAACAGCTAAAATGCCGTAACCGGCTCAAATCATCCAAACCTAAGAAAAAACCTCTAAAATTATTTCCAGTCCATATAGACCACATAGAATCCGGGCATAATGTATTTGCCCGGATTCTTGATGGATAAAACACATCTATATGTTTGCTATGTTTAGTTTTGGTTGTGTTTTATTGGTGTAAAAGTTGGTCAGTTAGTATTTGAGGTAGTTGTGAATGTAGTACACAAAGAGCATCTCGACGACACATTATAGTATAAAGGTCAAGACATGAGTGTGCTCTAACAAAACGTCATGTTATTTGACCTAAAAATGATATTGTTTAACCTTGGGAAGCCTACATAGGTGAATAATATGCAAAAGAAGGACAAGTATTTTTTGACATTTCATGTATGATCAACTTGCTTATGTATTATATGACTCTGAAATATTTGATTCCATGTTTTATTCTATTAAAATTGAGAGCTATCAAGAAATAGATTACCAAACACAATCGCTAACATACAAAAACAAATTTATATTGAAATTATCTGAAACGTGGGTTGCAATAAAATGGTCATAACATGTGATACATGACTACGTTTCAAGACCACAACTAAGAAAATGGATGCTTGAAAAAAGGAGTACTTTTATCCAGGCAAGCATTGGTCAAAAGCGACTAAACCCGATCAAAAACTGATAAAAACCTACCAAGAACAGCTAAAAATGCCGTAACCGGCTCAAATCATCCAAACCTAAGAAAAAACCTCTAAACTTATTTCCAGTCCATATAGACCACATAGAATCCGGGCATAATGTATTTGCCCGGATACTTGATGGATAAAACACATCTATATGTTTGCTCTGTTTAGTTTTGATTGTGTTTTATTGGTGTAAAAGTTGGTCAGCTAGTATTTGAGGTAGTTGTGAATGTAGTAGACAAAGAGCATCTCGACGGCACATTATAGTATAAAGGTCAAGACATGAGTGTGATCTAACAAAACGTCATGTTATTTGACCTAAAAATGATATTGTTTAACCTTGGGAAGCCTACATAGGTGAATAATATGCAAAAAGAAGGATAAGTATTTTTTGACATTTTATGTAGGATCAACTTGCTTATGTATTATATGACTCTGAAATATTTGATTCCATGTTTTATTCTATTAAAATTGAGAGTATCAAGAAATAGATTACCAAACAAAATCGCTAACATACAAAAACAAATTTATATTGAAATTATCTGAAAACGTGGGTTGCAATAAAATGGTCATAACATGTGATACATGACTACGTTTCAAGACCACAACTAAGAAAATGGATGCTTGAAAAAAGGAGTACTTTTATCCAGGCAAGCATTGGTCAAAAGCAACTAAACCCGATCAAAAACTGATAAAAACCTACCAAGAACAGCTAAAATGCCGTAACCGGCTCAAATCATCCAAACCTAAGAAAAAACCTCTAAAATTATTTCCAGTCCATATAGACCACATAGAATCCGGGCATAATGTATTTGCCCGGATTCTTGATGGATAAAACACATCTATATGTTTGCTCTGTTTAGTTTTGGTTGTGTTTTATTGGTGTAAAAGTTGGTCAGCTAGTATTTGAGGTAGTTGTGAATGTAGTAGACAAAGAGCATCTCGACGGCACATTATAGTATAAAGGTCAAGACATGAGTGTGCTCTAACAAAACGTCATGTTATTTGACCTACAAATGATATTGTTTAACCTTGGGAAGCCTACATAGGTGAATAATATGCAAAAGAAGGACAAGTATTTTTTGACATTTCATGTAGGATCAACTTGCTTATGTATTATATGACTCTGAAATATTTGATTCCATGTTTTATTCTATTAAAATTGAGAGCTATCAAGAAATAGATTACCAAACACAATCGCTAACATACAAAAACAAATTTATATTGAAATTATCTGAAAACGTGGGTTGCAATAAAATGGTCATAACATGTGATACATGACTACGTTTCAAGACCACAACTAAGAAATGGATGCTTGAAAAAAGGAGTACTTTTATCCAGGCAAGCATTGGTCAAAAGCGACTAAACCCGATCAAAAACTGATAAAAACCTACCAAGAACAGCTAAAAATGCCGTAACCGGCTCAAATCATCCAAACCTAAGAAAAAACCTCTAAACTTATTTCCAGTCCATATAGACCACATAGAATCCGGGCATAATGTATTTGCCCGGATACTTGATGGATAAAACACATCTATATGTTTGCTCTGTTTAGTTTTGATTGTGTTTTATTGGTGTAAAAGTTGGTCAGCTAGTATTTGAGGTAGTTGTGAATGTAGTAGACAAAGAGCATCTCGACGGCACATTATAGTATAAAGGTCAAGACATGAGTGTGATCTAACAAAACGTCATGTTATTTGACCTAAAAATGATATTGTTTAACCTTGGGAAGCCTACATAGGTGAATAATATGCAAAAAGAAGGATAAGTATTTTTTGACATTTTATGTAGGATCAACTTGCTTATGTATTATATGACTCTGAAATATTTGATTCCATGTTTTATTCTATTAAAATTGAGAGTATCAAGAAATAGATTACCAAACACAATCGCTAACATACAAAAACAAATTTATATTGAAATTATCTGAAAACGTGGGTTGCAATAAAATGGTCATAACATGTGATACATGACTACGTTTCAAGACCACAACTAAGAAAATGGATGCTTGAAAAAAGGAGTACTTTTATCCAGGCAAGCATTGGTCAAAAGCAACTAAACCCGATCAAAAACTGATAAAAACCTACCAAGAACAGCTAAAATGCCGTAACCGGCTCAAATCATCCAAACCTAAGAAAAAACCTCTAAAATTATTTCCAGTCCATATAGACCACATAGAATCCGGGCATAATGTATTTGCCCGGATTCTTGATGGATAAAACACATCTATGTGTTTGCTCTGTTTAGTTTTGGTTGTGTTTTATTGGTGTAAAAGTTGGTCAGCTAGTATTTGAGGTAGTTGTGAATGTAGTACACAAAGAGCATCTCGACGACACATTATAGTATAAAGGTCAAGACATGAGTGTGCTCTAACAAAACGTCATGTTATTTGACCTAAAAATGATATTGTTTAACCTTGGGAAGCCTACATAGGTGAATAATATGCAAAAGAAGGACAAGTATTTTTTGACATTTCATGTAGGATCAACTTGCTTATGTATTATATGACTCTGAAATATTTGATTCCATGTTTTATTCTATTAAAATTGAGAGCTATCAAGAAATAGATTACCAAACACAATCGCTAACATACCAAAACAAATTTATATTGAAATTATCTGAAAACGTGGGTTGCAATAAAATGGTCATAACATGTGATACATGACTACGTTTCAAGACCACAACTAAGAAAATGGATGCTTGAAAAAAGGAGTACTTTTATCCAGGCAAGCATTGGTCAAAAGCGACTAAACCCGATCAAAAACTGATAAAAACCTACCAAGAACAGCTAAAAATGCCGTAACCGGCTCAAATCATCCAAACCTAAGAAAAAACCTCTAAACTTATTTCCAGTCCATATAGACCACATAGAATCCGGGCATAATGTATTTGCCCGGATACTTGATGGATAAAACACATCTATATGTTTGCTCTGTTTAGTTTTGATTGTGTTTTATTGGTGTAAAAGTTGGTCAGCTAGTATTTGAGGTAGTTGTGAATGTAGTAGACAAAGAGCATCTCGACGGCACATTATAGTATAAAGGTCAAGACATGAGTGTGATCTAACAAAACGTCATGTTATTTGACCTAAAAATGATATTGTTTAACCTTGGGAAGCCTACATAGGTGAATAATATGCAAAAAGAAGGATAAGTATTTTTTGACATTTTATGTAGGATCAACTTGCTTATGTATTATATGACTCTGAAATATTTGATTCCATGTTTTATTCTATTAAAATTGAGAGTATCAAGAAATAGATTACCAAACAAAATCGCTAACATACAAAAACAAATTTATATTGAAATTATCTGAAAACGTGGGTTGCAATAAAATGGTCATAACATGTGATACATGACTACGTTTCAAGACCACAACTAAGAAAATGGATGCTTGAAAAAAGGAGTACTTTTATCCAGGCAAGCATTGGTCAAAAGCAACTAAACCCGATCAAAAACTGATAAAAACCTACCAAGAACAGCTAAAATGCCGTAACCGGCTCAAATCATCCAAACCTAAGAAAAAACCTCTAAAATTATTTCCAGTCCATATAGACCACATAGAATCCGGGCATAATGTATTTTCCCGGATTCTTGATGGATAAAACACATCTATATGTTTGCTCTGTTTAGTTTTGGTTGTGTTTTATTGGTGTAAAAGTTGGTCAGCTAGTATTTGAGGTAGTTGTGAATGTAGTAGACAAAGAGCATCTCGACGGCACATTATAGTATAAAGGTCAAGACATGAGTGTGCTCTAACAAAACGTCATGTTATTTGACCTACAAATGATATTGTTTAACCTTGGGAAGCCTACATAGGTGAATAATATGCAAAAGAAGGACAAGTATTTTTTGACATTTCATGTAGGATCAACTTGCTTATGTATTATATGACTCTGAAATATTTGATTCCATGTTTTATTCTATTAAAATTGAGAGCTATCAAGAAATAGATTACCAAACACAATCGCTAACATACAAAAACAAATTTATATTAAAATTATCTGAAAACGTGAGTTGCAATAAAATGGTCATAACATGTGATACATGACTACGTTTCAAGACCACAACTAAGAAAATGGATGCTTGAAAAAAGGAGTACTTTTATCCAGGCAAGCATTGGTCGAAAGCGACTAAACCCGATCAAAAACTGATAAAAACCTACCAAGAACAGCTAAAAATGCCGTAACCGGCTCAAATCATCCAAACCTAAGAAAAAACCTCTAAAATTATTTCTAGTCCATATAGACCACACAGAATCCGGGCATAATGTATTTGCCCGGATTCTTGATGGATAAAACGCATCTATATGTTTGCTCTGTTTAGTTTTGGTTGTGTCTTATTGGTGTACAAGTTGGTCAGCTAGTATTTGAGGTAGTTGTGAATGTAGTAGACAAAGAGCATCTCGACGGCACATTATAGTATAAAGGTCAAGACATGAGTGTGCTCTAATAAAACGTCATGTTATTTGACCTAAAAATGATATTGTTTAACCTTGGGAAGCCTACATAGGTGAATAATATGCAAAAGAAGGACAAGTATTTTTTGACATTTCATGTAGGATCAACTTGCTTATGTATTATATGACTTTGAAATATTTGATTCCATGTTTTATCTATTAAAATTGAGAGCTATCAAGAAATAGATTACCAAACACAATCGCTAACATACAAAAACAAATTTATATTGAAATTATCTGAAAACGTGGGTTGCAATAAAATGGTCATAACATGTGATACATGACTACGTTTTAAGACCACAACTAAGAAAATGGATGCTTGAAAAAAGGAGTACTTTTATCCAGGCAAGCATTGGTCAAAAGCGACTAAACCCGATCAAAAACTGATAAAAACCTACCAAGAACAGCTAAAAATGCCGTAACCGGCTCAAATCATCCAAACCTAAGAAAAAACCTCTAAACTTATTTCCAGTCCATATAGACCACATAGAATCCGGGCATAATGTATTTGCCCGGATTCTTGATGGATAAAACACATCTATATGTTTGCTTTGTTTAGTTTTGGTTGTGTTTTATTGGTGTAAAAGTTGGCCAGCTAGTATTTGAGGTAGTTGTGAATGTAGTAGACAAAGAGCATCTCGACGACACATTATAGTATAAAGGTCAATACATGAGTGTGCTCTAACAAAACGTCATGTTATTTGACCTAAAAATGATATTGTTTAACTTTGGGAAGCCTACATAGGTGAATAATATGCAAAAGAAGGACAAGTATTTTTTGACATTTCTTGTAGGATCAACTTGCTTATGTATTATATGACTCTGAAATATTTGATTCCATGTTTTATTCTATTAAAATTGAGAGCTATCAAGAAATAGATTACCAAACACAATCGCAAACATACAAAAACAAATTTATATTGAAATTATCTGAAAACGTGGGTTGCAATAAAATGGTCATAACATGTGATACATGACTACGTTTCAAGACCACAACTAAGAAAATGGATGCTTGAAAAAAGGATTACTTTTATCCAGGCAAGCATTGGTCAAAAGCGACTAAACCCGATCAAAAACTGATAAAAACCTACCAAGAACAGCTAAAAATGCCGTAACCGGCTCAAATCATCCAAACCTAAGAAAAAACCTCTAAAATTATTTCTAGTCCATATAGACCACACAGAATCCGGGCATAATGTATTTGCCCGGATTCTTGATGGATAAAACGCATCTATATGTTTGCTCTGTTTAGTTTTGGTTGTGTCTTATTGGTGTACAAGTTGGTCAGCTAGTATTTGAGGTAGTTGTGAATGTAGTAGACAAAGAGCATCTCGACGGCACATTATAGTATAAAGGTCAAGACATGAGTGTGCTCTAATAAAACGTCATGTTATTTGACCTAAAAATGATATTGTTTAACCTTGGGAAGCCTACATAGGTGAATAATATGCAAAAGAAGGACAAGTATTTTTTGACATTTCATGTAGGATCAACTTGCTTATGTATTATATGACTTTGAAATATTTGATTCCATGTTTTATCTATTAAAATCGAGAGCTATCAAGAAATATATTACCAAACACAATCCCTAACATACAAAAACAAATTTATATTGAAATTATCTGAAAACGTGGGTTGCAATAAAATGGTCATAACATGTGATACATGACTACGTTTTAAGACCACAACTAAGAAAATGGATGCTTGAAAAAAGGAGTACTTTTATCCAGGCAAGCATTGGTCAAAAGCGACTAAACCCGATCAAAAACTGATAAAAACCTACCAAGAACAGCTAAAAATGCCGTAACCGGCTCAAATCATCCAAACCTAAGAAAAAACCTCTAAACTTATTTCCAGTCCATATAGACCACATAGAATCCGGGCATAATGTATTTGCCCGGATTCTTGATGGATAAAACACATCTATATGTTTGCTTTGTTTAGTTTTTGTTGTGTTTTATTGGTATAAAAGTTGGCCAGCTAGTATTTGAGGTAGTTGTGAATGTAGTAGACAAAGAGCATCTCGACGACACATTATAGTATAAAGGTCAATACATGAGTGTGCTCTAACAAAACGTCATGTTATTTGACCTAAAAATGATATTGTTTAACTTTGGGAAGCCTACATAGGTGAATAATATGCAAAAGAAGGACAAGTATTTTTTGACATTTCTTGTAGGATCAACTTGCTTATGTATTATATGACTCTGAAATATTTGATTCCATGTTTTATTCTATTAAAATTGAGAGCTATCAAGAAATAGATTACCAAACACAATCGCTAACATACAAAAACAAATTTATATTGAAATTATCTGAAAACGTGGGTTGCAATAAAATGGTCATAACATGTGATACATGACTACGTTTCAAGACCACAACTAAGAAAATGGATGCTTGAAAAAAGGAGTACTTTTATCCAGGCAAGCATTGGTCAAAAGCGACTAAACCCGATCAAAAACTGATAAAAACCTACCAAGAACAGCAAAAAATGCCGTAACCGGCTCAAATCATCAAAACCTAAGAAAAAACCTCTAAAATTATTTCCAGTCCATATAGACCACATAGAATCCGGGCATAATGTATTTGCCCGGATTTTGATGGATAAAACACATCTATGTGTTTGCTCTGTTTAGTTTTGGTTGTGTTTTATTGGTGTAAAAGTTGGTCAGCTAGTATTTGAGGTAGTTGTGAATGCAGTAGACAAAGAGCATCTCGACGGCACATTATAGTATAAAAGTCAAGACATGAGTGTGCTCTAACAAAACGTCATGTTATTTGACCTAAAAATGATATTGTTTAACCTTGGGAAGCCTACATAGGTGAATAATATGCAAAAGAAGGACAAGTATTTTTTGACATTTCATGTAGGATCAACTTGCTTATGTATTATATGACTCTGAAATATTTGATTCCACGTTTTATTCTATTAAAATTGAGAGCTATCAAGAAATAGATTACCAAACACAATCGCTAACATACAAAAACAAATTTATATTGAAATTATCTGAAAATGTGGGTTGCAATAAAATGGTCATAACATGTGATACATGACTACGTTTCAAGACCACAACTAAGAAAATGGATGCTTGAAAAAAGGAGTACTTTTATCCAGGCAAGCATTGGTCAAAAGCGACTAAACCCGATCAAAAACTGATAAAAACCTACCAAGAACAGCTAAAAATGCCGTAACCGGCTCAAATCATCAAAACCTAAGAAAAAACCTCTAAAATTATTTCCAGTCCATATAGACCACATAGAATCCGGGCATAATGTATTTGCCCGGATTTTGATGGATAAAACACATCTATGTGTTTGCTCTGTTTAGTTTTGGTTGTGTTTTATTGGTGTAAAAGTTGGTCAGCTAGTATTTGAGGTAGTTGTGAATGCAGTAGACAAAGAGCATCTCGACGGCACATTATAGTATAAAGGTCAAGACATGAGTGTGCTCTAACAAAACGTCATGTTATTTGACCTAAAAATGATATTGTTTAACCTTGGGAAGCCTACATAGGTGAATAATATGCAAAAGAAGGACAAGTATTTTTTGACATTTCATGTAGGATCAACTTGCTTATGTATTATATGACTCTGAAATATTTGATTCCACGTTTTATTCTATTAAAATCGAGAGCTATCAAGAAATAGATTACCAAACACAATCCCTAACATACAAAAAAAAATTTATATTGAAATTATCTGAAAACGTGGGTTGCAATAAAATGGTCATAACATGTGATACATGACTACGTTTCAAGACCACAACTAAGAAAATGGATGCTTGAAAAAAGGAGTACTTTTATCCAGGCAAGCATTGGTCAAAAGCGACTAAACCCGATCAAAAACTGATAAAAACCTACCAAGAACAGCTAAAAATGCCGTAACCGGCTCAAATCATCAAAACCTAAGAAAAAACCTCTAAAATTATTTCCAGTCCATATAGACCACATAGAATCCGGGCATAATGTATTTGCCCGGATTTTGATGGATAAAACACATCTATGTGTTTGCTCTGTTTAGTTTTGGTTGTGTTTTATTGGTGTAAAAGTTGGTCAGCTAGTATTTGAGGTAGTTGTGAATGCAGTAGACAAAGAGCATCTCGACGGCACATTATAGTATAAAGGTCAAGACATGAGTGTGCTCTAACAAAACGTCATGTTATTTGACCTAAAAATGATATTGTTTAACCTTGGGAAGCCTACATAGGTGAATAATATGCAAAAGAAGGACAAGTATTTTTTGACATTTCATGTAGGATCAACTTGCTTATGTATTATATGACTATGAAATATTTGATTCCACGTTTTATTCTATTAAA
Organism: Glebionis coronaria; assembly: GCA_025667525.1. Taxonomy (NCBI): domain Eukaryota; kingdom Viridiplantae; phylum Streptophyta; class Magnoliopsida; order Asterales; family Asteraceae; genus Glebionis; species Glebionis coronaria. Next base: position 643,788,413 of record CM046876.1, read on the forward strand.
ATCGAGAACTATCAAGAAATAGATTACCAAACACAATCCCTAACATACAAAAAAAAATTTATATTGAAATTATCTGAAAACGTGGGTTGCAATAAAATGGTCATAACATGTAATACATGACTACGTTTCAAGACCACAACTAAGAAAATGGATGCTTGAAAAAAGGAGTAATTTTATCCAGGCAAGCATTGGTCGAAAGCGACTAAACCCGATCAAAAACTGATAAAAACCTACCAAGAACAGCTAAAAATGCCGTAACCGGCTCAAATCATCCAAACCTAAGAAAAAACCTCTAAAATTATTTCTAGTCCATATAGACCACATAGAACCCGGGCATAATGTATTTGCCCGGATTCTTGATGGATAAAACGCATCTATATGTTTGCTCTGTTTAGTTTTGGTTGTGTTTTATTGGTGTACAAGTTGGTCAGCTAGTATTTGAGGTAGTTGTGAATGTAGTAGACAAAGAGCATCTCGACGGCACATTATAGTATAAAGGTCAAGACATGAGTGTGCTCTAACAAAACGTCATGTTATTTGACCTAAAAATGATATTGTTTAACCTTGGGAAGCCTACATAGGTGAATAATATGCAAAAGAAGGACAAGTATTTTTTGACATTTCATGTAGGATCAACTTGCTTATGTATTATATTACTCTGAAATATTTGATTCCATGTTTTATCTATTAAAATTGAGAGCTATCAAGAAATAGATTACCAAACACAATCGCTAACATACAAAAACAAATTTATATTGAAATTATCTGAAAACGTGGGTTGCAATAAAATGGTCATAACATGTGATACATGACTCCGTTTCAAGACCACAACTAAGAAAATGGATGCTTGAAAAAAGGAGTACTTTTATCCAGGCAAGCATTGGTCAAAAGCGACTAAACCCGATCAAAAACTGATAAAAACCTACCAAGAACAGCTAAAAATGCCGTAACCGGCTCAAATCATCCAAACCTAAGAAAAAACCTCTAAACTTATTTCCAGTCCATATAGACCACATAGAATCCGGGCATAATGTATTTGCCCGGATTCTTGATGGATAAAACACATCTATATGTTTGCTCTGTTTAGTTTTTGTTGTGTTTTATTGCTGTAAAAGTTGGCCAGCTAGTATTTTAGGTAGTTGTGAATGTAGTAGACAAAGAGCATCTCGACGACACATTATAGTATAAAGGTCAAGACATGAGTGTGCTCTAACAAAACGTCATGTTATTTGACCAAAAAATGATATTGTTTAACTTTGGGAAGCCTACATAGGTGAATAATATGCAAAAGAAGGACAGGTATTTTTTGACATTTCTTGTAGGATCAACTTGCTTATGTATTATATGACTCTGAAATATTTGATTCCATGTTTTATTCTATTAAAATTGAGAGCTATCAAGAAATAGATTACCAAACACAATCGCTAACATACAAAAACAATTTTATATTGAAATTATCTGAAAACGTGGGTTGCAATAAAATGGTCATAACATGTGATACATGACTACGTTTCAAGACCACAACTAAGAAAATGGATGCTTAAAAAAAGGAGTACTTTTATCCAGGCAAGCATTGGTCAAAAGCGACTAAACCCGATCAAAAACTGATAAAAACCTACCAAGAACAGCTAAAAATGCCGTAACCGGCTCAAATCATCAAAACCTAAGAAAAAACCTCTAAAATTATTTCCAGTCCATATAGACCACATAGAATCCGGGCATAATGTATTTGCCCTGATTTTGATGGATAAAACACATCTATGTGTTTGCTCTGTTTAGTTTTGGTTGTGTTTTATTGGTGTAAAAGTTGGTCAGCTAGTATTTGAGGTAGTTGTGAATGCAGTAGACAAAGAGCATCTCGACGGCACATTATAGTATAAAGGTCAAGACATGAGTGTGCTCTAACAAAACGTCATGTTATTTGACCTAAAAATGATATTGTTTAACCTTGGGAAGCCTACATAGGTGAATAATATGCAAAAGAAGGACAAGTATTTTTTGACATTTCATGTAGGATCAACTTGCTTATGTATTATATGACTCTGAAATATTTGATTCCATGTTTTATTCTATTAAAATCGAGAGCTATCAAGAAATAGATTACCAAACACAATCCCTAACATACAAAAAAAATTTATATTGAAATTATCTGAAAACGTGGGTTGCAATAAAATGGTCATAACATGTGATACATGACTACGTTTCAAGACCACAACTAAGAAAATGGATGCTTGAAAAAAGGAGTACTTTTATCCAGGCAAGCATTGGTCAAAAGCGACTAAACCCGATCAAAAACTGATAAAAACCTACCAAGAACAGCTAAAAATGCCGTAACCGGCTCAAATCATCCAAACCTAAGAAAAAACCTCTAAAATTATTTCCAGTCCATATAGACCACATAGAATCCGGGCAAAATGTATTTGCCCGGATTCTTGATGGATAAAACACATCTATATGTTTGCTCTGTTTAGTTTTGGTTGTGTTTTATTGGTGTAAAAGTTGGTCAGCTAGTATTTGAGGTAGTTGTGAATGTAGTAGACAAAGAGCATCTCGACGGCACATTATAGTATAAAGGTCAAGACATGAGTGTGCTCTAACAAAACGTCATGTTATTTGACCTAAAAATGATATTGTTTAACATTGGGAAGCCTACATAGGTGAATAATATGAAAAAGAAGGACAAGTATTTTTTGACATTTTATATAGGATCAACTTGCTTATGTATTATATGACTCTAAAATATTTGATTCCATGTTTTATTCTATTAAAACTGAGAGCTATCAAGAAATAGATTACCAAACACAATCGCTAACATACAAAAACAAATTTATATTGAAATTATCTGAAAACGTGGGTTGCAATAAAATGGTCATAACATGTGATACATGACTCCGTTTCAAGACCACAACTAAGAAAATGGATGCTTAAAAAAAGGAGTACTTTTATCCAGGCAAGCATTGGTCAAAAGCGACTAAACCCGATCAAAAACTGATAAAAACCTACCAAGAACAACTAAAAATGCCGTAACCGGCTCAAATCATCCAAACCTTAGAAAAAACCTCTAAAATTATTTCCAGTCCATATAGACCACATAGAATCCGGGCATAATGTAATTGCCCGGATTCTTGATGGATAAAACACATCTATATGTTTGCTCTGTTTAGTTTTGGTTGTGTTTTATTGGTGTAAAAGTTGGCCAGCTAGTATTTGAGGTAGTTGTGAATGTAGTAGACAAAGAGCATCTCGACGGCACATTATAGTATAAAGGTCAAGACATGAGTGTGCTCTAACAAAACGTCATGTTACTTGACCTAAAAATGATATTGTTTAACATTGGGAAGCCTACATAGGTGAATAATATGCAAAAGAAGGACAAGTATTTTTTGACATTTCATGTAGGATCAACTTGCTTATGTATTATATGACTCTAAAATATTTGATTCCATGTTTTATTCTATTAAAATTGAGAGCTATCAAGAAATAGATTACCAAACACAATCGCTAACAAACAAAAACAAATTTATATTGAAATTATCTGAAAACGTGGGTTGCAATAAAATGGTCATAACATGTGATACATGACTCCGTTTCAAGACCACAACTAAGAAAATGGATGCTTGAAAAAAGGAGTACTTTTATCCAGGCAAGCATTGGTCAAAAGCGACTAAACCCGATCAAAAACTGATAAAAACATACCACGAACAGCTAAAAATGCCGTAACCGGCTCAAATCATCAAAACCTAAGAAAAAACCTCTAAAATTATTTCCAGTCCATATAGACCACATAAAATCCGGGCATAATGTATTTGACCGGATTTTTGATGGATAAAACACATCTATATGTTTGCTCTGTTTAGTTTTGGTTGTGTTTTATTGGTGTAAAAGTTGGTCAGCTAGTATTTGAGGTAGTTGTGAATGTAGTAGACAAAGAGCATCTCGACGGCACATTATAGTATAAAGGTCAAGACATGAGTGTGCTCTAACAAAACGTCATGTTATTTGACCTAAAAATGATATTGTTTAACCTTGGGAAGCCTACATAGGTGAATAATATGCAAAAGAAGGACAAGTATTTTTTGACATTTCATGTAGGATCAACTTGCTTATGTATTATATGACTCTGAAATATTTGATTCCATGTTTTATTCTATTAAAATCGAGAGCTATCAAGAAATAGATTACCAAACACAATCGCTAACATACAAAAACAAATTTATATTGAAATTATCTGAAAACGTGGGTTGCAATAAAATGGTCATAACATGTGATACATGACTCCGTTTCAAGACCACAACTAAGAAAATGGATGCTTGAAAAAAGGAGTACTTTTATCCAGGCAAGCATTGGTCAAAAGCGACTAAACCCGATCAAAAACTGATAAAAACCTACCAAGAACCGCTAAAAATGCCGTAACCGGCTCAAATCATCAAAACCTAAGAAAAAACCTCTAAAATTATTTCCAGTCCATATAGACCACATAGAATCCGGGCATAATGTATTTTCCCGGATTTTTGATGGATAAAACACATCTATATGTTTGCTCTGTTTAGTTTTGGTTGTGTTTTATTGGTGTAAAAGTTGGTCGGCTAGTATTTGAGGTAGTTGTGAATGTAGTAGACAAAGAGCATCTCGACGGCACATTATAGTATAAAGGTCAAGACATGAGTGTGCTCTAACAAAACGTCATGTTATTTGACCTAAAAATGATATTGTTTAACCTTGGGAAGCCTACATAGGTGAATAATATGCAAAAGAAGGACAAGTATTTTTTGACATTTCATGTAAGATCAACTTGCTTATGTATTATATGACTCTGAAATATTTGATTCCATGTTTTATTCTATTAAAATTGAGAGCTATCAAGAAATAGATTACCAAACACAATCGCTAACATACAAAAACAAATTTATATTGAAATTATCTGAAAACGTGGGTTGCAATAAAATGGTCATAACATGTGATACATGACTACGTTTCAAGACCACAACTAAGAAAATGGATGCTTGAAAAAAGGATTACTTTTATCCAGGCAAGCATTGGTCAAAAGCGACTAAACCCGATCAAAAACTGATAAAAACCTACCAAGAACAGCTAAAAATGCTAACCGGCTCAAATCATCAAAACCTAAGAAAAAACCTCTAAAATTATTTCCAGTCCATATAGACCACATAGAATCCGGGCATAATGTATTTGCCCTGATTTTGATGGATAAAACACATCTATGTGTTTGCTCTGTTTAGTTTTGGTTGTGTTTTATTGGTGTAAAAGTTGGTCAGCTAGTATTTGAGGTAGTTGTGAATGCAGTAGACAAAGAGCATCTCGACGGCACATTATAGTATAAAGGTCAAGACATGAGTGTGCTCTAACAAAATGTCATGTTATTTGACCTAAAAATGATATTGTTTAACCTTGGGAAGCCTACATAGGTGAATAATATGCAAAAGAAGGACAAGTATTTTTTGACATTTCATGTAGGATCAACTTGCTTATGTATTATATGACTCTGAAATATTTGATTCCATGTTTTATTCTATTAAAATCGAGAGCTATCAAGAAATAGATTACCAAACACAATCCCTAACATACAAAAAAAATTTATATTGAAATTATCTGAAAACGTGGGTTGCAATAAAATGGTCATAACATGTGATACATGACTACGTTTCAAGACCACAACTAATAAAATGGATGCTTGAAAAAAGGAGTACTTTTATCCAGGCAAGCATTGGTCAAAAGCGACTAAACCCGATCAAAAACTGATAAAAACATACCAAGAACAGCTAAAAATGCCGTAACCGGCTCAAATCATCAAAACCTAAGAAAAAACCTCTAAAATTATTTCCAGTCCATATAGACCACATAAAATCCGGGCATAATGTATTTGACCGGATTTTTGATGGATAAAACACATCTATATGTTTGCTCTGTTTAGTTTTGGTTGTGTTTTATTGGTGTAAAAGTTGGTCAGCTAGTATTTGAGGTAGTTGTGAATGTAGTAGACAAAGAGCATCTCGACGGCACATTATAGTATAAAGGTCAAGACATGAGTGTGCTCTAACAAAACGTCATGTTATTTGACCTAAAAATGATATTGTTTAACCTTGGGAAGCCTACATAGGTGAATAATATGCAAAAGAAGGACAAGTATTTTTTGACATTTCATGTAGGATCAACTTGCTTATGTATTATATGACTCTGAAATATTTGATTCCATGTTTTATTCTATTAAAATCGAGAGCTATCAAGAAATAGATTACCAAACACAATCGCTAACATACAAAAACAAATTTATATTGAAATTATCTAAAAACGTGGGTTGCAATAAAATGGTCATAACATGTGATACATGACTCCGTTTCAAGACCACAACTAAGAAAATGGATGCTTGAAAAAAGGAGTACTTTTATCCAGGCAAGCATTGGTCAAAAGCGACTAAACCCGATCAAAAACTGATAAAAACCTACCAAGAACCGCTAAAAATGCCGTAACCGGCTCAAATCATCAAAACCTAAGAAAAAACCTCTAAAATTATTTCCAGTCCATATAGACCACATAGAATCCGGGCATAATGTATTTTCCCGGATTTTTGATGGATAAAACACATCTATATGTTTGCTCTGTTTAGTTTTGGTTGTGTTTTATTGGTGTAAAAGTTGGTCGGCTAGTATTTGAGGTAGTTGTGAATGTAGTAGACAAAGAGCATCTCGACGGCACATTATAGTATAAAGGTCAAGACATGAGTGTGCTCTAACAAAACGTCATGTTATTTGACCTAAAAATGATATTGTTTAACCTTGGGAAGCCTACATAGGTGAATAATATGCAAAAGAAGGACAAGTATTTTTTGACATTTCATGTAGGATCAACTTGCTTATGTATTATATGACTCTGAAATATTTGATTCCATGTTTTATTCTATTAAAATTGAGAGCTATCAAGAAATAGATTACCAAACACAATCGCTAACATACAAAAACAAATTTATATTGAAATTATCTGAAAACGTGGGTTGCAATAAAATGGTCATAACATGTGATACATGACTACGTTTCAAGACCACAACTAAGAAAATGGATGCTTGAAAAAAGGAGTACTTTTATCCAGGCAAGCATTGGTCAAAAGCGACTAAACCCGATCAAAAACTGATAAAAACCTACCAAGAACAGCTAAAAATGCCGTAACCGGCTCAAATCATCAAAACCTAAGAAAAAACCTCTAAAATTATTTCCAGTCCATATAGACCACATAGAATCCGGGCATAATGTATTTGCCCTGATTTTGATGGATAAAACACATCTATGTGTTTGCTCTGTTTAGTTTTGGTTGTGTTTTATTGGTGTAAAAGTTGGTCAGCTAGTATTTGAGGTAGTTGTGAATGCAGTAGACAAAGAGCATCTCGACGGCACATTATAGTATAAAGGTCAAGACATGAGTGTGCTCTAACAAAACGTCATGTTATTTGACCTAAAAATGATATTGTTTAACCTTGGGAAGCCTACATAGGTGAATAATATGCAAAAGAAGGACAAGTATTTTTTGACATATCATGTAGGATCAACTTGCTTATGTATTATATGACTCTGAAATATTTGATTCCATGTTTTATTCTATTAAAATCGAGAGCTATCAAGAAATAGATTACCAAACACAATCCCTAACATACAAAAAAAATTTATATTGAAATTATCTGAAAACGTGGGTTGCAATAAAATGGTCATAACATGTGATACATGACTACGTTTCAAGACCACAACTAATAAAATGGATGCTTGAAAAAAGGAGTACTTTTATCCAGGCAAGCATTGGTCAAAAGCGACTAAACCCGATCAAAAACTGATAAAAACCTACCAAGAACAGCTAAAAATGCCGTAACCGGCTCAAATCATCCAAACCTAAGAAAAAACCTCTAAAATTATTTCCAGTCCATATAGACCACATAGAATCCGGGCATAATGTATTTGCCCGGATTCTTGATGGATAAAACACATCTATATGTTTGCTCTGTTTAGTTTTGGTTGTGTTTTATTGGTGTAAAAGTTGGTCAGCTAGTATTTGAGGTAGTTGTGAATGTAGTAGACAAAGAGCATCTCGACGGCACATTATAGTATAAAGGTCAAGACATGAGTGTGCTCTAACAAAACGTCATGTTATTTGACCTAAAAATGATATTGTTTAACATTGGGAAGCCTACATAGGTGAATAATATGAAAAAAAGGACAAGTATTTTTTGACATTTCATATAGGATCAACTTGCTTATGTATTATATGACTCTGAAATATTTGATTCCATGTTTTATTCTATTAAAACTGAGAGCTATCAAGAAATAGATTACCAAACACAATCGCAAACATTAAAAAACAAATTTATATTGAAATTATCTGAAAACGTGGGTTGCAATAAAATGGTCATAACATGTGATACATGACTCCGTTTCAAGACCACAACTAAGAAAATGGATGCTTAAAAAAAGGAGTACTTTTATCCAGGCAAGCATTGGTCAAAAGTGACTAAACCCGATCAAAAACTGATAAAAACATACCAAGAACAGCTAAAAATGCCGTAACCGGCTCAAATCATCAAAACCTAAGAAAAAACCTCTAACATTATTTCCAGTCCATATAGACCACATAGAATCCGGGCATAATGTATTTGACCGGATTTTTGATGGATAAAACACATCTATATGTTTGCTCTGTTTAGTTTTGGTTGTGTTTTATTGGTGTAAAAGTTGGTCTGCTAGTATTTGAGGTAGTTGTGAATGTAGTAGACAAAGAGCATCTCGACGGCACATTATAGTATAAAGGTCAAGACATGAGTGTGCTCTAACTAAACGTCAGGTTATTTGACCTAAAAATGATATTGTTTAACCTTGGGAAGCCTACATAGGTGAATAATATGCAAAAGAAGGACAAGTATTTTTTGACATTTCATGTAGGATCAACTTGCTTATGTATTATATGACTCTGAAATATTTGATTCCATGTTTTATTCTATTAAAATCGAGAGCTATCAAGAAATAGATTACCAAACACAATCGCTAACATACAAACACAAATTTATATTGAAATTATCTGAAAACGTGGGTTGCAATAAAATGGTCATAACATGTGATACATGACTCCGTTTCAAGACCACAACTAAGAAAATGGATGCTTGAAAAAAGGAGTACTTTTATCTAGGCAAGCATTGGTCAAAAGCGACTAAACCCGATCAAAAACTGATAAAAACCTACCAAGAACCGCTAAAAATGCCGTAACCGGATCAAATCATCAAAACCTAAGAAAAAACCTCTAAAATTATTTCCAGTCCATATAGACCACATAGAATCCGGGCATAATGTATTTTCCCGGATTTTTGATGGATAAAACACATCTATATGTTTGCTCTGTTTAGTTTTGGTTGTGTTTTATTGGTGTAAAAGTTGGTCGGCTAGTATTTGAGGTAGTTGTGAATGTAGTAGACAAAGAGCATCTCGACGGCACATTATAGTATAAAGGTCAAGACATGAGTGTGCTCTAACAAAACGTCATGTTATTTTACCTAAAAATGATATTGTTTAACCTTGGGAAGCCTACATAGGTGAATAATATGCAAAAGAAGGACAAGTATTTTTTGACATTTCATGTAGGATCAACTTGCTTATGTATTATATGACTCTGAAATATTTGATTCCATGTTTTATTCTATTAAAATCGAGAGCTATCAAGAAATAGATTACCAAACACAATCGCTAACATATAAAAACAAATTTATATTGAAATTATCTGAAAACGTGGGTTGCAATAAAATGGTCATAACATGTGTTACATGACTACGTTTCAAGACCACAACTAAGAAAATGGATGCTTGAAAAAAGGAGTACTTTTATCCAGGCAAGCATTGGTCAAAAGCGACTAAACCCGATCAAAAACTGATAAAAACCTACCAAGAACAGCTAAAAATGCCGTAACCGGCTCAAATCATCAAAACCTAAGAAAAAACCTCTAAAATTATTTCCAGTCCATATAGACCACATAGAATCCGGGCATAATGTATTTGCCCGGATTTTTGATGGATAAAACACATCTATATGTTTGCTCTGTGTAGTTTTGGTTGTGTTTTATTGGTGTAAAAGTTGGTCAGCTAGTATTTGAGGTAGTTGTGAATGTAGTAGACAAAGAGCATCTCGACGGCACATTATAGTATAAAGGTCAAGACATGAGTGTGCTCTAACAAAACGTCATGTTATTTGACCTAAAAATGATATTGTTTAACCTTGGGAAGCCTACATAGGTGAATAATATGCAAAAGAAGGACAAGTATTTTTTGACATTTCATGTAGGATCAACTTGCTTATGTATTATATGACTCTGAAATATTTGATACCATGTTTTATTCTATTAAAATCGAGAGCTATCAAGAAATAGATTACAAACACAATCGCTAACATACAAAAACAAATTTATATTGAAATTATCTGAAAACGTGGGTTGCAATAAAATGGTCATAACATGTGATACATGACTCCATTTCAAGACCACAACTAAGAAAATGGATGCTTGAAAAAAGGAGTACTTTTATCCAGGCAAGCATTGGTCAAAAGCGACTAAACCCGATCAAAAACTGATAAAAACCTACCAAGAACAGCTAAAAATGCCGTAACCGGCTCAAATCATCCAAACCTAAGAAAAAACCTCTAAAATTATTTCCAATCCATATAGACCACATAGAATCCGGGCATAATGTATTTGCCCGGATTCTTGATGGATAGAACACATCTATATGTTTGCTCTGTTTAGTTTTGGTTTTGTTTTATTGGTGTAAAAGTTGGTCAGCTAGTATTTGAGGTAGTTGTGAATGTAGTAGACAAAGAGCATCTCGACGGCACATTATAGTATAAAGGTCAAGACATGAGTGTGCTCTAACAAAACGTCATGTTATTTGACCTAAAAATGATATTGTTTAACATTGGGAAGCCTACATAGGTGAATAATATACAAAAGAAGGACAAGTATTTTTTGACATTTCATATAGGATCAACTTGCTTATGTATTATATGACTCTGAAATATTTGATTCCATGTTTTATTCTATTAAAATTGAGAGCTATTAAGAAATAGATTACCAAACACAATCGCTAACAAACAAAAACAATTTTATATTGAAATTATCTGAAAACGTGGGTTGCAATAAAATGGTCATAACATGTGATACATGACTCCGTTTCAAGACCACAACTAAGAAAATGGATGCTTGAAAAAAGGAGTACTTTTATCCAGGCAAGCATTGGTCAAAAGCGACTAAACCCGATCAAAAACTGATAAAAACCTACCAAGAACAGCTAAAAATGCCGTAACCGGCTCAAATCATCAAAACCTAAGAAAAAACCTCTAAAATTATTTCCAGTCCATATAGACCACATAGAATCCGGGCATAATGTATTTGCCCGGATTTTTGATGGATAAAACACATCTATATGTTTGCTCTGTTTAGTTTTGGTTGTGTTTTATTGGTATAAAAGTTGGTCAGCTAGTATTTGAGGTAGTTGTGAATGTAGTAGACAAAGAGCATCTCGACGGCACATTATAGTATAAAGGTCAAGACATGAGTGTGCTCTAACAAAACGTCATGTTATTTGACCTAAAAATGATATTGTTTAACCTTGGGAAGCCTACATAGGTGAATAATATACAAAAGAAGGACAAGTATTTTTTGACATTTCATGTAGGATCAACTTGCTTATGTATTATATGACTCTGAAATATTTGATTCCATGTTTTATTCTATTAAAATCGAGAGCTATCAAGAAATAGATTACCAAACACAATCGCTAACATACAAAAACAAATTTATATTGAAATTATCTGAAAACGTGGGTTGCAATAAAATGGTCATAACATGTGATACATGACTACGTTTCAAGACCACAACTAAGAAAATGGATGCTTGAAAAAAGGAGTACTTTTATCCAGGCAAGCATTGGTCAAAAGCGACTAAACCCGATCAAAAACTAATAAAAACCTACCAAGAACAGCTAAAAATGCCGTAACCGGCTCAAATCATCTAAACCTAAGAAAAAACCTCTAAAATTATTTCTAGTCCATATAGACCACATAGAATCCGGGCATAATGTATTTGCCCGGATTCTTGATGGATAAAACACATCTATATGTTTGCTCTGTTTAGTTTTGGTTGTGTTTTATTGGTGTAAAAGTTGGTCAGCTAGTATTTGAGGTAGTTGTGAATGTAATAGACAAAGAGCATCTCGACGGCACATTATAGTATAAAGGTCAAGACATGAGTGTGCTCTAACAAAACGTCATGTTACTTGACCTAAAAATGATATTGTTTAACATTGGGAAGCCTACACAGGTGAATAATATGCAAAAGAAGGACAGTATTTTTTGACATTTCATGTAGGATCAACTTGCTTATGTATTATATGACTCTGAAATATTTGATACCATGTTTTATTCTATTAAAATCGAGAGCTATCAAGAAATAGATTACAAACACAATCGCTAACATACAAAAACAAATTTATATTGAAATTATCTGAAAACGTGGGTTGCAATAAAATGGTCATAACATGTGATACATGACTCCGTTTCAAGACCACAACTAAGAAAATGGATGCTTGAAAAAAGGAGTACTTTTATCCAGGCAAGCATTGGTCAAAAGCGACTAAACCCGATCAAAAACTGATAAAAACCTACCAAGAACAGCTAAAAATGCCGTAACCGGCTCAAATCATCCAAACCTAAGAAAAAACCTCTAAAATTATTTCCAGTCCATATAGACCACATAGAATCCGGGCATAATGTATTTTCCCGGATTCTTGATGGATAGAACACATCTATATGTTTGCTCTGTTTAGTTTTGGTTGTGTTTTATTGGTGTAAAAGTTGGTCAGCTAGTATTTGAGGTAGTTGTGAATGTAGTAGACAAAGAGCATCTCGACGACACATTATAGTATAAAGGTCAAGACATGAGTGTGCTCTAACAAAACGTCATGTTATTTGACCTAAAAATGATATTGTTTAACATTGGGAAGCCTACATAGGTGAATAATATGCAAAAGAAGGACAAGTATTTTTTGACATTTCATATAGGATCAACTTGCTTATGTATTATATGACTCTGAAATATTTGATTCCATGTTTTATTCTATTAAAATTGAGAGCTATTAAGAAATAGATTACCAAACACAATTGCTAACAAACAAAAACAATTTTATATTGAAATTATCTGAAAACGTGGGTTGCAATAAAATGGTCATAACATCTGATACATGACTCCGTTTCAAGACCACAACTAAGAAAATGGATGCTTGAAAAAAGGAGTACTTTTATCCAGGCAAGCATTGGTCAAAAGCGACTAAACCCGATCAAAAACTGATAAAAACCTACCAAGAACAGCTAAAAATGCCGTAACCGGCTCAAATCATCAAAACCTAAGAAAAAACCTCTAAAATTATTTCCAGTCCATATAGACCACATAGAATCCGGGCATAATGTATTTGCCCGGATTTTTGATGGATAAAACACATCTATATGTTTGCTCTGTTTAGTTTTGGTTGTGTTTTATTGGTATAAAAGTTGGTCAGCTAGTATTTGAGGTAGTTGTGAATGTAGTAGACAAAGAGCATCTCGACGGCACATTATAGTATAAAGGTCAAGACATGAGTGTGCTCTAACAAAACGTCATGTTATTTGACCTAAAAATGATATTGTTTAACCTTGGGAAGCCTACATAGGTGAATAATATGCAAAAGAAGGACAAGTATTTTTTGACATTTCATGTAGGATCAACTTGCTTATGTATTATATGACTCTTAAATATTTGATTCCATGTTTTATTCTATTAAAATCGAGAGCTATCAAGAAATAGATTACAAACACAATCGCTAACATACAAAAACAAATTTATATTGAAATTATCTGAAAACGTGGGTTGCAATAAAATGGTCATAACATGTGATACATGACTACGTTTCAAGACCACAACTAAGAAAATGGATGCTTGAAAAAAGGAGTACTTTTATCCAGGCAAGCATTGGTCAAAAGCGACTAAACCCGATCAAAAACTAATAAAAACCTACCAAGAACAGCTAAAAATGTCGTAACCGGCTCAAATCATCTAAACCTAAGAAAAAACCTCTAAAATTATTTCCAGTCCATATAGACCACATAGAATTCGGGCATAATGTATTTGCCCGGATTCTTGATGGATAAAACACATCTATATGTTTGCTCTGTTTAGTTTTGGTTGTGTTTTATTGGTGTAAAAGTTGGTCAGCTAGTATTTGAGGTAGTTGTGAATGTAATAGACAAAGAGCATCTCGACGGCACATTATAGTATAAAGGTCAAGACATGAGTGTGCTCTAACAAAACGTCATGTTACTTGACCTAAAAATGATATTGTTTAACATTGGGAAGCCTACACAGGTGAATAATATGCAAAAGAAGGACAGTATTTTTTGACATTTCATGTAGGATCAACTTGCTTATGTATTATATGACTCTGAAATATTTGATACCATGTTTTATTCTATTAAAATCGAGAGCTATCAAGAAATAGATTACAAACACAATCGCTAACATACAAAAACAAATTTATATTGAAATTATCTGAAAACGTGGGTTGCAATAAAATGGTCATAACATGTGATACATGACTCCGTTTCAAGACCACAACTAAGAAAATGGATGCTTGAAAAAAGGAGTACTTTTATCCAGGCAAGCATTGGTCAAAAGCGACTAAACCCGATCAAAAACTGATAAAAACCTACCAAGAACAGCTAAAAATGCCGTAACCGGCTCAAATCATCCAAACCTAAGAAAAAACCTCTAAAATTATTTCCAGTCCATATAGACCACATAGAATCCGGGCATAATGTATTTTCCCGGATTCTTGATGGATAGAACACATCTATATGTTTGCTCTGTTTAGTTTTGGTTGTGTTTTATTGGTGTAAAAGTTGGTCAGCTAGTATTTGAGGTAGTTGTGAATGTAGTAGACAAAGAGCATCTCGACGACACATTATAGTATAAAGGTCAAGACATGAGTGTGCTCTAACAAAACGTCATGTTATTTGACCTAAAAATGATATTGTTTAACATTGGGAAGCCTACATAGGTGAATAATATGCAAAAGAAGGACAAGTATTTTTTGACATTTCATATAGGATCAACTTGCTTATGTATTATATGACTCTGAAATATTTGATTCCATGTTTTATTCTATTAAAATTGAGAGCTATTAAGAAATAGATTACCAAACACAATCGCTAACAAACAAAAACAATTTTATATTAAAATTATCTGAAAACGTGGGTTGCAATAAAATGGTCATAACATCTGATACATGACTCCGTTTCAAGACCACAACTAAGAAAATGGATGCTTGAAAAAAGGAGTACTTTTATCCAGGCAAGCATTGGTCAAAAGCGACTAAACCCGATCAAAAACTGATAAAAACCTACCAAGAACAGCTAAAAATGCCGTAACCGGCTCAAATCATCAAAACCTAAGAAAAAACCTCTAAAATTATTTCCAGTCCATATAGACCACATAGAATCCGGGCATAATGTATTTGCCCGGATTTTTGATGGATAAAACACATCTATATGTTTGCTCTGTTTAGTTTTGGTTGTGTTTTATTGGTATAAAAGTTGGTCAGCTAGTATTTGAGGTAGTTGTGAATGTAGTAGACAAAGAGCATCTCGACGGTACATTATAGTATAAAGGTCAAGACATGAGTGTGCTCTAACAAAACGTCATGTTATTTGACCTAAAAATGATATTGTTTAACCTTGGGAAGCCTACATAGGTGAATAATATGCAAAAGAAGGACAAGTATTTTTTGACATTTCATGTAGGATCAACTTGCTTATGTATTATATGACTCTTAAATATTTGATTCCATGTTTTATTCTATTAAAATCGAGAGCTATCAAGAAATAGATTACAAACACAATCGCTAACATACAAAAACAAATTTATATTGAAATTATCTGAAAACGTGGGTTGCAATAAAATGGTCATAACATGTGATACATGACTACGTTTCAAGACCACAACTAAGAAAATGGATGCTTGAAAAAAGGAGTACTTTTATCCAGGCAAGCATTGGTCAAAAGCGACTAAACCCGATCAAAAACTAATAAAAACCTACCAAGAACAGCTAAAAATGTCGTAACCGGCTCAAATCATCTAAACCTAAGAAAAAACCTCTAAAATTATTTCCAGTCCATATAGACCACATAGAATTCGGGCATAATGTATTTGCCCGGATTCTTGATGGATAAAACACATCTATATGTTTGCTCTGTTTAGTTTTGGTTGTGTTTTATTGGTGTAAAAGTTGGTCAGCTAGTATTTGAGGTAGTTGTGAATGTAATAGACAAAGAGCATCTCGACGGCACATTATAGTATAAAGGTCAAGACATGAGTGTGCTCTAACAAAACGTCATGTTACTTGACCTAAAAATGATATTGTTTAACATTGGGAAGCCTACACAGGTGAATAATATGCAAAAGAAGGACAGTATTTTTTGACATTTCATGTAGGATCAACTTGCTTATGTATTATATGACTCTGAAATATTTGATACCATGTTTTATTCTATTAAAATCGAGAGCTATCAAGAAATAGATTACAAACACAATCGCTAACATACAAAAACAAATTTATATTGAAATTATCTGAAAACGTGGGTTGCAATAAAATGGTCATAACATGTGATACATGACTCCGTTTCAAGACCACAACTAAGAAAATGGATGCTTGAAAAAAGGAGTACTTTTATCCAGGCAAGCATTGGTCAAAAGCGACTAAACCCGATCAAAAACTGATAAAAACCTACCAAGAACAGCTAAAAATGCCGTAACCGGCTCAAATCATCCAAACCTAAGAAAAAACCTCTAAAATTATTTCCAGTCCATATAGACCACATAGAATCCGGGCATAATGTATTTTCCCGGATTCTTGATGGATAGAACACATCTATATGTTTGCTCTGTTTAGTTTTGGTTGTGTTTTATTGGTGTAAAAGTTGGTCAGCTAGTATTTGAGGTAGTTGTGAATGTAGTAGACAAAGAGCATCTCGACGACACATTATAGTATAAAGGTCAAGACATGAGTGTGCTCTAACAAAACGTCATGTTATTTGACCTAAAAATGATATTGTTTAACATTGGGAAGCCTACATAGGTGAATAATATGCAAAAGAAGGACAAGTATTTTTTGACATTTCATATAGGATCAACTTGCTTATGTATTATATGACTCTGAAATATTTGATTCCATGTTTTATTCTATTAAAATTGAGAGCTATTAAGAAATAGATTACCAAACACAATCGCTAACAAACAAAAACAATTTTATATTTAAATTATCTGAAAACGTGGGTTGCAATAAAATGGTCATAACATCTGATACATGACTCCGTTTCAAGACCACAACTAAGAAAATGGATGCTTGAAAAAAGGAGTACTTTTATCCAGGCAAGCATTGGTCAAAAGCGACTAAACCCGATCAAAAACTGATAAAAACCTACCAAGAACAGCTAAAAATGCCGTAACCGGCTCAAATCATCAAAACCTAAGAAAAAACCTCTAAAATTATTTCCAGTCCATATAGACCACATAGAATCCGGGCATAATGTATTTGCCCGGATTTTTGATGGATAAAACACATCTATATGTTTGCTCTGTTTAGTTTTGGTTGTGTTTTATTGGTATAAAAGTTGGTCAGCTAGTATTTGAGGTAGTTGTGAATGTAGTAGACAAAGAGCATCTCGACGGCACATTATAGTATAAAGGTCAAGACATGAGTGTGCTCTAACAAAACGTCATGTTATTTGACCTAAAAATGATATTGTTTAACCTTGGGAAGCCTACATAGGTGAATAATATGCAAAAGAAGGACAAGTATTTTTTGACATTTCATGTAGGATCAACTTGCTTATGTATTATATGACTCTTAAATATTTGATTCCATGTTTTATTCTATTAAAATCGAGAGCTATCAAGAAATAGATTACAAACACAATCGCTAACATACAAAAACAAATTTATATTGAAATTATCTGAAAACGTGGGTTGCAATAAAATGGTCATAACATGTGATACATGACTACGTTTCAAGACCACAACTAAGAAAATGGATGCTTGAAAAAAGGAGTACTTTTATCCAGGCAAGCATTGGTCAAAAGCGACTAAACCCGATCAAAAACTGATAAAAACCTACCAAGAACAGCTAAAAATGCCGTAACCGGCTCAAATCATCCAAACCTAAGAAAAAACCTCAAAATTTATTTCCAGTCCATATAGACCACATAGAATCCGGGCATAATGTATTTGCCCGGATTCTTGATGGATAGAACACATCTATATGTTGGCTCTGTTTAGTTTTGGTTGTGTTTTATTGGTGTAAAAGTTGGTCAGCTAGTATTTGAGGTAGTTGTGTATGTAGTAGACAAAGAGCATCTCGACGGCACATTATAGTATAAAGGTCAAGACATGAGTGTGCTCTAACAAAACGTCATGTTATTTGCCCTAAAAATGATATTGTTTAACATTGGGAAGCCTACATAGGTGAATAATATGCAAAAGAAGGACAAGTATTTTTTGACATTTCATATAGGATCAACTTGCTTATGTATTATATGACTCTGAAATATTTGATTCCATGTTTTATTCTATTAAAATTGAGAGCTATTAAGAAATAGATTACCAAACACAATCGCTAACAAACAAAAACAATTTTATATTGAAATTATCTGAATACGTGGGTTGCAATAAAATGGTCATAACATGTGATACATGACTCCGTTTCAAGACCACAACTAAGAAAATGGATGCTTGAAAAAAGGAGTACTTATATCCAGGCAAGCATTGGTCAAAAGCGACTAAACCCGATCAAAAACTGATAAAAACCTACCAAGAACAGCTAAAAATGCCGTAACCGGCTCAAATCATAAAAACCTAAGAAAAAACCTCTAAAATTATTTCCAGTCCATATAGACCACATAGAATCCGGGCATAATGTATTTGCCCGGATTTTTGATGGATAAAACACATCTATATTTTTGCTCTGTTTAGTTTTGGTTGTGTTTTATTGGTATAAAAGTTGGTCAGCTAGTATTTGAGGTAGTTGTGAATGTAGTAGACAAAGAGCATCTCGACGGCACATTATAGTATAAAGGTCAAGACATGAGTGTGCTCTAACAAAACGTCATGTTATTTGACCTAAAAATGATATTGTTTAACCTTGGGAAGCCTACATAGGTGAATAATATGCAAAAGAAGGACAAGTATTTTTTGACATTTCATGTAGGATCAACTTGCTTATGTATTATATGACTCTGAAATATTTGATTCCATGTTTTATTCTATTAAAATCGAGAGCTATCAAGAAATAGATTACAAACACAATCGCTAACAAACAAAAACAAATTTATATTGAAATTATCTGAAAACGTGGGTTGCAATAAAATGGTCATAACATGTGATACATGACTACGTTTCAAGACCACAACTAAGAAAATGGATGCTTGAAAAAAGGAGTACTTTTATCCTGGCAAGCATTGGTCAAAAGCGACTAAACCCGATCAAACACTGATAAAAACCTACCAAGAACAGCTAAAAATGCCGTAACCGGCTCAAATCATCAAAACCTAAGAAAAAACCTCTAAAATTATTTCCAGTCCATATAGACCACATAGAATCCGGGCATAATGTATTTGCCCGAATTTTTGATGGATAAAAATACATCTATATGTTTGCTCTGTTTAGTTTTGGTTATGTTTTATTGGTGTAAAAGTTGGTCAGCTAGTATTTGAGGTAGTTGTGAATGTAGTAGACAAAGAGCATCTCGACGGCACATTATATTATAAAGGTCAAGACATGAGTGTGCTCTAACAAAACGTCATGTTATTTGACCTAAAAATGATATTGTTTAACCTTGGGAAGCCTACATAGGTGAATAATATGCAAAAGAAGGACAAGTATTTTTTGACATTTCATGTAGGATCAACTTGCTTATATATTATATGACTCTGAAATATTTGATTTCATGTTTTATTCTATAAAAATCGAGAGCTATCAAGAAATAGATTACCAAACACAATCGCTAACATACAAAAACAAATTTATATTGAAATTATCTGAAAAAGTGGGTTGCAATAAAATGGTCATAACATGTGATACATGACTACGTTTCAAGACCACAACTAAGAAAATTGATGCTTGAAAAAAGGAGTACTTTTATCCAGGCAAGCATTGGTCAAAAGCGACTAAACCCGATCAAAAACTGATAAAAACCTACCAAGAATAGCTAAAAATGCCGTAACCGGCTCAAATCATCCAAACCTAAGAAAAAACCTCTAAAATAATTTCCAGTCCATATAGACCACATAGAATCCGGGCATAATGTATTTGCCCGGATTCTTGATGGATAAAACACATCTATATGTTTGCTCTGTTTAGTTTTGGTTGTGTTTTATTGGTGTAAAAGTTGGTCAGCTAGTATTTGAGGTAGTTGTGAATGTAGTAGACAAAGAGCATCTCGACGGCACATTATAGTATAAAGGTCAAGACATGAGTGTGCTCTAACAAAACGTCATGTTATTTGACCTAAAAATGATATTTTTTAACATTGGGAAGCCTACATAGGTGAATAATATGCAAAAGAAGGACAAGTATTTTTTGACATTTCATATAGGATCAACTTGCTTATGTATTATATGACTCTGAAATATTTGATTCCATGTTTTATTCTATTAAAATTGAGAGCTATCAAGAAATAGATTACCAAACACAATCGCTAACATACAAAAACAATTTTATATTGAAATTATCTGAAAACGTGGGTTGCAATAAAATGGTCATAACATGTGATACATGACTCCGTTTCAAGACCACAACTAAGAAAATGGATGCTTGAAAAAAGGATTACTTTTATCCAGGCAAGCGTTGGTCAAAAGCGACTAAACCCGATCAAAAACTGATAAAAACCTACCAAGAACAACTAAAAATGCCGTAACCGGCTCAAATCATCCAAACCTAAGAAAAAACCTCTAAAATTATTTCCAGTCCATATAGACCACATAGAATCCGGGCATAATGTATTTGCCCGGATTCTTGATGGATAAAACACATCTATATGTTTGCTCTGTTTAGTTTTGGTTGTGTTTTATTGGTGTAAAAGTTGGTCAGCTAGTATTTGAGGTAGTTGTGAATGTAGTAGACAAAGAGCATCTCGACGGCACATTATAGTATAAAGGTCAAGACATGAGTGTGCTCTAACAAAACGTCATGTTACTTGACCTAAAAATGATATTGTTTAACATTAGAAAGCCTACATAGGTGAATAATATGCAAAAGAAGGACACGTATTTTTTGACATTTCATGTAGGATCAACTTGCTTATGTATTATATGACTCTGAAATATTTGATTCCATGTTTTATTCTATTAAAATCGAGAGCTATCAAGAAACAGATTACAAACACAATCGCTAACATACAACAACAAATTTATATTGAAATTATCTGAAAACGTGGGTTGCAATAAAATGGTCATAACATGTGATACATGACTACGTTTCAAGACCATAACTAAGAAAATGGATGCTTGAAAAAAGGAGTACTTTTATCCAGGCAAGCATTGGTCAAAAGCGACTAAACCCGATCAAAAACTGATAAAAACCTACCAAGAACAGCTAAAAATGCCGTAACCGGCTCAAATCATCCAAACCTAAGAAAAAACCTCTAAAATTATTTCCAGTCCATATAGACCACATAGAATCCGGGCATAATGTATTTGCCCGGATTCTTGATGGATAAAACACATCTATATGTTTGCTTTGTTTAGTTTTGGTTGTGTTTTATTGGTGTAAAAGTTGGTCAACTAGTATTTGAGGTAGTAGTGAATGTAGTAGACAAAGAGCATCTCGACGGCACATTATAGTATAAAGGTCAAGACATGAGTGTGCTCTAACAAAACGTCATGTTATTTGACCTAAAAATGATATTGTTTAACATTGGGAAGCCTACATAGGTGAATAATATGCAAAAGAATGACAAGTATTTTTTGACATTTCATATAGGATCAACTTGCTTATGTATTATATGACTCTGAAATATTTGATTCCATGTTTTATTCTATTAAAGTTGAGAGCTATCAAGAAATAGATTACCAAACACAATCGCTAACAAACAAAAACAATTTTATATTGAAATTATCTGAAAACGTGGGTTGCAATAAAATGGTCATAACATGTGATACATGACTCCGTTTCAAGACCACAACTAAGAAAATGGATGCTTGAAAAAAGGAGTACTTTTATCCAGGCAAGCATTGGTCAAAAGCGACTAAACCCGATCAAAAACTGATAAAAACCTACCAAGAACAGCTAAAAATGCCGTAACCGGCTCAAATCATCAAAACCTAAGAAAAAACCTCTAAAATTATTTCCAGTCCTTATAGACCACATAGAATCCGGGCATAATGTATTTGCCTGGATTTTTGATGGACAAAACACATCTATATGTTTGCTCTGTTTAGTTTTGGTTGTGTTTTATTTGTATAAAAGTTGGTCAGCTAGTATTTGAGGTAGTTGTGAATGTAGTAGACAAAGAGCATCTCGACGGCACATTATATTATAAAGGTCAAGACATGAGTGTGCTCTAATAAAACGTCATGTTATTTGACCTAAAAATGATATTGTTTAACCTTGGGAAGCCTACATAGGTGAATAATATGCAAAAGAAGGACAAGTATTTTTTGACATTTCATGTAGGATCAACTTGCTTATGTATTATATGACTCTGAAATATTTGATTCCATGTTTTATTCTATTAAAATCGAGAGCTATCAAGAAATAGATTACCAAACACAATCGCGAACATACAAAAACAAATTTATATTGAAATTATCTGAAAAAGTGGGTTGCAATAAAATGGTCATAACATGTGATACATGACTACGTTTCAAGACCACAACTAAGAAAATTGATGCTTGAAAAAAGGAGTACTTTTATCCAGGCAAGCATTGGTCAAAAGCGACTAAACCCGATAAAAAATTGATAAAAACCTACCAAGAACAGCTAAAAATGTCGTAACCGGCTCAAATCATCCAAACCTAAGAAAAAACCTCTAATGTTATTTCCAGTCCATATAGACCACATAGAATCCGGGCATAATGTATTTGCCCGGATTCTTGATGGATAAAACACATTTATATGTTTGCTCTGTTTAGTTTTGATTGTGTTTTATTGGTGTAAAAGTTGGTCAGCTAGTATTTGAGGTAGTTGTGAATGTAGTAGACAAAGAGCATCTCGACGGCACATTATAGTATAAAGGTCAAGACATGAGTGTGCTCTAACAAAACGTCATGTTATTTGACCTAAAAATGATATTTTTTAACATTGGGAAGCCTACATAGGTGAATAATATGCAAAAGAAGGACAAGTATTTTTTGACATTTCATATAGGATCAACTTGCTTATGTATTATATGACTCTGAAATATTTGATTCCATGTTTTATTCTATTAAAATTGAGAGCTATCAAGAAATAGATTACCAAACACAATCGCTAACAAACAAAAACAATTTTATATTGAAATTATCTGAAAACGTGGGTTGCAATAAAATGGTCATAACATGTGATACATGACTCCGTTTCAAGACCACAACTAAGAAAATGGATGCTTGAAAAAAGGAGTACTTTTATCCAGGCAAGCATTGGTCAAAAGCGACTAAACCCGATCAAAAACTGATAAAAACCTACCAAGAACAGCTAAAAATGCCGTAACCGGCTCAAATCATCAAAACCTAAGAAAAAACCTCTAAAATTATTTCCAGTCCATATAGACCACATAGAATCCGGGCATAATGTATTTGCCCGGATTTTTGATGGATAAAACACATCTATATGTTTGCTCTGTTTAGTTTTGGTTGTGTTTTAATGGTGTAAAAGTTGGTCAGCTAGTATTTGAGGTAGTTGTGAATGTAGTAGATAAAGAGCATCTCGACGGCACATTATATTATAAAGGTCAAGACATGAGTGTGCTCTAACAAAACGTCATGTTATTTGACCTAAAAATGATATTGTTTAACCTTGGGAAGCCTACATAGGTGAATAATATGCAAAAGAAGGACAAGTATTTTTTGACATTTCATGTAGGATCAACTTGCTTATGTATTATATGACTCTGAAATATTTGATTCCATGTTTTATTCTATTAAAATCGAGAGCTATCAAGAAATAGATTACCAAACACAATCGCTAACATACAAAAACAAATTTATATTGAAATTATCTGAAAAAGTGGGTTGCAATAAAATGGTCATAACATGTGATACATGACTACGTTTCAAGACCACAACTAAGAAAATTGATGCTTGAAAAAAGGAGTACTTTTATCCAGGCAAGCATTGGTCAAAAGCGACTAAACCCGATCAAAAACTGATAAAAACCTACCAAGAATAGCTAAAAATGCCGTAACCGGCTCAAATCATCCAAACCTAAGAAAAAACCTCTAAAATTATTTCCAGTCCATATAGACCACATAGAATCCGGGCATAATGTATTTGTCCGGATTCTTGATGGATAAAACACATCTATATGTTTGCTCTATTTAGTTTTGGTTGTGTTTTATTGGTGTAAAAGTTGGTCAGCTAGTATTTGAGGTAGTTGTGAATGTAGTAGACAAAGAGCATCTCGACGGCACATTATAGTATAAAGGTCAAGACATGAGTGTGCTCTAACAAAACGTCATGTTATTTGACCTAAAAATGATATTTTTTAACATTGGGAAGCCTACATAGGTGAATAATATGCAAAAGAAGGACAAGTATTTTTTGACATTTCATATAGGATCAACTTGCTTATGTATTATATGACTCTGAAATATTTGATTCCATGTTTTATTCTATTAAAATTGAGAGCTATCAAGAAATAGATTACCAAACATAATCGCTAACATACAAAAACAATTTTATATTGAAATTATCTGAAAACGTGGGTTGCAATAAAATGGTCATAACATGTGATACATGACTTCGTTTCAAGACCACAACTAAGAAAATGGATGCTTGAAAAAAGGATTACTTTTATCCAGGCAAGCGTTGGTCAAAAGCGACTAAACCCGATCAAAAACTGATAAAAACCTACCAAGAACAACTAAAAATGCCGTAACCGGCTCAAATCATCCAAACCTAAGAAAAAACCTCTAAAATTATTTCCAGTCCATATAGACCACATAGAATCCGGGCATAATGTATTTGCCCGGATTCTTGATGGATAAAACACATTTATATGTTTGCTCTGTTTAGTTTTGATTGTGTTTTATTGGTGTAAAAGTTGGTCAGCTAGTATTTGAGGTAGTTGTGAATGTAGTAGACAAAGAGCATCTCGACGGCACATTATAGTATAAAGGTCAAGACATGAGTGTGCTCTAACAAAACGTCATGTTATTTGACCTAAAAATGATATTTTTTAACATTGGGAAGCCTACATAGGTGAATAATATGCAAAAGAAGGACAAGTATTTCTTGACATTTCATATAGGATCAACTTGCTTATGTATTATATGACTCTGAAATATTTGATTCCATGTTTTATTCTATTAAAATCGAGAGCTATCAAGAAATAGATTACCAAACACAATCGCTAACATACAAAAACAAATTTATATTGAAATTATCTGAAAAAGTAGGTTGCAATAAAATGGTCATAACATGTGATACATGACTACGTTTCAAGACCACAACTAAGAAAATTGATGCTTGAAAAAAGGAGTACTTTTATCCAGGCAAGCATTGGTCAAAAGCGACTAAACCCGATCAAAAACTGATAAAAACCTACCAAGAATAGCTAAAAATGCCGTAACCGGCTCAAATCATCCAAACCTAACAAAAAACCTCTAAAATTATTTCCAATCCATATAGACCACATAGAATCCGGGCATAATGTATTTGTCCGGATTCTTGATGGATAAAACACATCTATATGTTTGCTCTGTTTAGTTTTGGTTGTGTTTTATTGGTGTAAAAGTTGGTCAGCTAGTATTTGAGGTAGTTGTGAATGTAGTAGACAAAGAGCATCTCGACGGCACATTATAGTATAAAGGTCAAGACATGAGTGTGCTCTAACAAAACGTCATGTTATTTGACCTAAAAATGATATTTTTTAACATTGGGAAGCCTACATAGGTGAATAATATGCAAAAGAAGGACAAGTATTTTTTGACATTTCATATAGGATCAACTTGCTTATGTATTATATGACTCTGAAATATTTGATTCCATGTTTTATTCTATTAAAATTGAGAGCTATCAAGAAATAGATTACCAAACATAATCGCTAACATACAAAAACAATTTTATATTGAAATTATCTGAAAACGTGGGTTGCAATAAAATGGTCATAACATGTGATACATGACTCCGTTTCAAGACCACAACTAAGAAAATGGATGCTTGAAAAAAGGATTACTTTTATCCAGGCAAGCGTTGGTCAAAAGCGACTAAACCCGATCAAAAACTGATAAAAACCTACCAAGAACAACTAAAAATGCCGTAACCGGCTCAAATCATCCAAACCTAAGAAAAAACCTCTAAAATTATTTCCAGTCCATATAGACCACATAGAATCCGGGCATAATGTATTTGCCCGGATTCTTGATGGATAAAACACATCTATATGTTCTGTTTAGTTTTGGTTGTGTTTTATTGGTGTAAAAGTTGGTCAGCTAGTATTTGAGGTAGTTGTGAATGTAGTAGACAAAGAGCATCTCGACGGCACATTATAGTATAAAGGTCAAGACATGAGTGTGCTCTAACAAAACGTCATGTTACTTGACCTAAAAATGATATTGTTTAACATTGGGAAGCCTACATAGGTGAATAATATGCAAAAGAAGGACACGTATTTTTTGACATTTCATGTAGGATCAACTTGCTTATGTATTATATGACTCTGAAATATTTGATTCCATGTTTTATTCTATTAAAATCGAGAGCTATCAAGAAATAGATTACAAACACAATCGCTAACATACAAAAACAAATTTATATTGAAATTATCTGAAAACGTGGGTTGCAATAAAATGGTCATAACATGTGATACATGACTACGTTTCAAGACCATAACTAAGAAAATGGATGCTTGAAAAAAGGAGTACTTTTATCCAGGCAAGCATTGGTCAAAAGCGACTAAACCCGATCAAAAACTGATAAAAACCGACCAAGAACAGCTAAAAATGCCGTAACCGGCTCAAATCATCCAAACCTAAGAAAAAACCTCTAAAATTATTTCCAGTCCATATAGACCACATAGAATCCGGGCATAATGTATTTGCCCGGATTCTTGATGGATAAAACACATCTATATGTTTGCTCTGTTTAGTTTTGGTTGTGTTTTATTGGTGTAAAAGTTGGTCAGCTAGTATTTGAGGTAGTTGTGAATGTAGTAGACAAAGAGCATCTCGACGGCACATTATAGTATAAAGGTCAAGACATGAGTGTGCTCTAACAAAACGTCATGTTATTTGACCTAAAAATGATATTTTTTTAACATTGGGAAGCCTACATAGGTGAATAATATGCAAAAGAAGGACAAGTATTTTTTGACATTTCATATAGGATCAACTTGCTTATGTATTATATGACTCTGAAATATTTGATTCCATGTTTTATTCTATTAAAATTGAGAGCTATCAAGAAATAGATTACCAAACATAATCACTAACATACAAAAACAATTTTATATTGAAATTATCTGAAAACGTGGGTTGCAATAAAATGGTCATAACATGTGATACATGACTCCGTTTCAAGACCACAACTAAGAAAATGGATGCTTGAAAAAAGGATTACTTTTATCCAGGCAAGCGTTGGTCAAAAGCGACTAAACCCGATCAAAAACTGATAAAAACCTACCAAGAACAACTAAAAATGCCGTAACCTGCTCAAATAATCCAAACCTAAGAAAAAACCTCTAAAATTATTTCCAGTCCATATAGACCACATAGAATCCGGGCATAATGTATTTGCCCGGATTCTTGATGGATAAAACACATCTATATGTTCTGTTTAGTTTTGGTTGTGTTTTATTGGTGTAAAAGTTGGTCAGCTAGTATTTGAGGTAGTTGTGAATGTAGTAGACAAAGAGCATCTCGACGGCACATTATAGTATAAAGGTCAAGACATGAGTGTGCTCTAACAAAACGTCATGTTACTTGACCTAGAAATGATATTGTTTAACATTGGGAAGCCTACATAGGTGAATAATATGCAAAAGAAGGACACGTATTTTTTGACATTTCATGTAGGATCAACTTGCTTATGTATTATATGACTCTGAAATATTTGATTCCATGTTTTATTCTATTAAAATCGAGAGCTATCAAGAAATAGATTACAAACACAATCGCTAACATACAAAAACAAATTTATATTGAAATTATCTGAAAACGTGGGTTGCAATAAAATGGTCATAACATGTGATACATGACTACGTTTCAAGACCATAACTAAGAAAATGGATGCTTGAAAAAAGGAGTACTTTTATCCAGGCAAGCATTGGTCAAAAGCGACTAAACCCGATCAAAAACTGATAAAAACCGACCAAGAACAGCTAAAAATGCCGTAACCGGCTCAAATCATCCAAACCTAAGAAAAAACCTCTAAAATTATTTCCAGTCCATATAGACCACATAGAATCCGGGCATAATGTATTTGCCCGGATTCTTGATGGATAAAACACATCTATATGTTTGCTCTGTTTAGTTTTGGTTGTGTTTTATTGGTGTAAAAGTTGGTCAACTAGTATTTGAGGTAGTTGTGAATGTAGTAGACAAAGAGCATCTCGACGGCACATTATAGTATAAAGGTCAAGACATGAGTGTGCTCTAACAAAACGTCATGTTATTTGACCTAAAAATGATATTGTTTAACATTGGGAAGCCTACATAGGTGAATAATATGCAAAAGAAGGACAAGTATTTTTTGACATTTCATATAGGATCAACTTGCTTATGTATTATATGACTCTGAAATATTTGATTCCATGTTTTATTCTATTAAAATTGAGAGCTATCAAGAAATAGATTACCAAACACAATCGCTAACAAACAAAAACAATTTTATATTGAAATTATCTGAAAACGTGGGTTGCAATAAAATGGTCATAACATTTGATACATGACTACGTTTCAAGACCATAACTAAGAAAATGGATGCTTGAAAAAAGGAGTACTTTTATCCAGGCAAGCATTGGTCAAAAGCGACTAAACCCGATCAAAAACTGATAAAAACCGACCAAGAACAGCTAAAAATGCCGTAACCGGCTCAAATCATCCAAACCTAAGAAAAAACCTCTAAAATTATTTCCAGTCCATATAGACCACATAGAATCCGGGCATAATGTATTTGCCCGGATTCTTGATGGATAAAACACATCTATATGTTTGCTCTGTTTAGTTTTGGTTGTGTTTTATTGGTGTAAAAGTTGGTCAGCTAGTATTTGAGGTAGTTGTGAATGTAGTAGACAAAGAGCATCTCGACGGCACATTATAGTATAAAGGTCAAGACATGAGTGTGCTCTAACAAAACGTCATGTTATTTGACCTAAAAATGATATTTTTTAACATTGGGAAGCCTACATAGGTGAATAATATGCAAAAGAAGGACAAGTATTTTTTGACATTTCATATAGGATCAACTTGCGTATGTATTATATGACTCTGAAATATTTGATTCCATGTTTTATTCTATTAAAATTGAGAGCTATCAAGAAATAGATTACCAAACATAATCGCTAACATACAAAAACAATTTTATATTGAAATTATCTGAAAACGTGGGTTGCAATAAAATGGTCATAACATGTGATACATGACTCCGTTTCAAGACCACAACTAAGAAAATGGATGCTTGAAAAAAGGATTACTTTTATCCAGGCAAGCGTTGGTCAAAAGCGACTAAACCCGATCAAAAACTGATAAAAACCTACCAAGAACAACTAAAAATGCCGTAACCGGCTCAAATCATCCAAACCTAAGAAAAAACCTCTAAAATTATTTCCAGTCCATATAGACCACATAGAATCCGGGCATAATGTATTTGCCCAGATTCTTGATGGATAAAACACATCTATATGTTCTGTTTAGTTTTGGTTGTGTTTTATTGGTGTAAAAGTTGGTCAGCTAGTATTTGAGGTAGTTGTGAATGTAGTAGACAAAGAGCATCTCGACGGCACATTATAGTATAAAGGTCAAGACATGAGTGTGCTCTAACAAAACGTCATGTTACTTGACCTAAAAATGATATTGTTTAACATTGGGAAGCCTACATAGGTGAATAATATGCAAAAGAAGGACACGTATTTTTTGACATTTCATGTAGGATCAACTTGCTTATGTATTATATGACTCTGAAATATTTGATTCCATGTTTTATTCTATTAAAATCGAGAGCTATCAAGAAATAGATTACAAACACAATCGCTAACATACAAAAACAAATTTATATTGAAATTATCTGAAAACGTGGGTTGCAATAAAATGGTCATAACATGTGATACATGACTACGTTTCAAGACCATAACTAAGAAAATGGATGCTTGAAAAAAGGAGTACTTTTATCCAGGCAAGCATTGGTCAAAAGCGACTAAACCCGATCAAAAACTGATAAAAACCGACCAAGAACAGCTAAAAATGCCGTAACCGGCTCAAATCATCCAAACCTAAGAAAAAACCTCTAAAATTATTTCCAGTCCATATAGACCACATAGAATCCGGGCATAGTGTATTTGCCCGGATTCTTGATGGATAAAACACATCTATATGTTTGCTCTGTTTAGTTTTGGTTGTGTTTTATTGGTGTAAAAGTTGGTCAACTAGTATTTGAGGTAGTTGTGAATGTAGTAGACAAAGAGCATCTCGACGGCACATTATAGTATAAAGGTCAAGACATGAGTGTGCTCTAACAAAACGTCATGTTATTTGACCTAAAAATGATATTGTTTAACATTGGGAAGCCTACATAGGTGAATAATATGCAAAAGAAGGACAAGTATTTTTTGACATTTCATATAGGATCAACTTGCTTATGTATTATATGACTCTGAAATATTTGATTCCATGTTTTATTCTATTAAAATTGAGAGCTATCAAGAAATAGATTACCAAACACAATCGCTAACAAACAAAAACAATTTTATATTGAAATTATCTGAAAACTTGGGTTGCAATAAAATGGTCATAACATGTGATACATGACTCCGTTTCAAGACCACAACTAAGAAAATGGATGCTTGAAAAAAGGAGTACTTTTATCTAGGCAAGCATTGGTCAAAAGCGACTAAACCCGATCAAAAACTGATAAAAACCTACCAAGAACAGCTAAAAATGCCGTAACCGGCTCAAATCATCAAAACCTAAGAAAAAACCTCTAAAATTATTTCCAGTCCATATAGACCACATAGAATCCGGGCATAATGTATTTGCCCGGATTTTTGATGGATAAAACACATCTATATGTTTGCTCTGTTTAGTTTTGGTTGTGTTTTATTTGTGTAAAAGTTGGTCAGCTAGTATTTGAGGTAGTTTTGAATGTAGTAGACAAAGAGCATCTCGACGACACATTATATTATAAAGGTCAAGACATGAGTGTGCTCTAACAAAACGTCATGTTATTTGACCTAAAAATGATATTGTTTAACCTTGGGAAGCCTACATAGGTGAATAATATGCAAAAGAAGGACAAGTATTTTTTGACATTTCATGTAGGATCAACTTGCTTATGTATTATATGACTCTGAAATATTTGATTCCATGTTTTATTCTTTTAAAATCGAGAGCTATCAAGAAATAGATTACCAAACACAATCGCGAACATACAAAAACAAATTTATATTGAAATTATCTGAAAAAGTGGGTTGCAATAAAATGGTCATAACATGTGATACATGACTACGTTTCAAGACCACAACTAAGAAAATTGATGCTTGAAAAAAGGAGTACTTTTATCCAGGCAAGCATTTGTCAAAAGCGACTAAACCCGATCAAAAATTGATAAAAACCTACCAAGAACAGCTAAAAATGTTGTAACCGGCTCAAATCATCCAAACCTAAGAAAAAACCTCTAATGTTATTTCCAGTCCATATAGACCACATAGAATCCGGGCATAATGTATTTGCCCGGATTCTTGATGGATAAAACACATTTATATGTTTGCTCTGTTTAGTTTTGATTGTGTTTTATTGGTGTAAAAGTTGGTCAGCTAGTATTTGAGGTAGTTGTGAATGTAGTAGACAAAGAGCATCTCGACGGCACATTATAGTATAAAGGTCAAGACATGAGTGTGCTCTAACAAAACGTCATGTTATTTGACCTAAAAATGATATTTTTTAACATTGGGAAGCCTACATAGGTGAATAATATGCAAAAGAAGGACAAGTATTTTTTGACATTTCATATAGGATCAACTTGCTTATGTATTATATGACTCTGAAATATTTGATTCCATGTTTTATTCTATTAAAATTGAGAGCTATCAAGAAATAGATTACCAAACACAATCGCTAACATACAAAAACAAATTTATATTGAAATTATCTGAAAACGTGGGTTGCAATAAAATGGTCATAACATGTGATACATGACTCCGTTTCAAGACCACAACTAAGAAAATGGATGCTTGAAAAAAGGAGTACTTTTATCCAGGCAAGCATTGGTCAAAAGCGACTAAACCCGATCAAAAACTGATAAAAACCTACCACGAACAACTAAAAATGCCGTAACCGGCTCAAATCATCCAAACCTAAGAAAAACTTCTAAAATTATTTCCAGTCCATATAGACCACATAGAATCCGGGCATAATGTATTTGCCCGGATTCTTGATGGATAAAACACATCTATATGTTTGCTCTGTTTAGTTTTGGTTGTGTTTTATTGGTGTAAAAGTTGGTCAGCTAGTATTTGAGGTAGTTGTGAATGTAGTAGACAAAGAGCATCTCGACGGCACATTATAGTATAAAGGTCAAGACATGAGTGTGCTCTAACAAAACGTCATGTTATTTGACCTAAAAATTATATTGTTTAACATTGGGAAGCCTACATAGGTGAATAATATGCAAAAGAAGGACAAGTATTTTTTGACATTTCATGTAGGATCAACTTGCTTATGTATTATATGACTCTGAAATATTTGATTCCATGTTTTATTCTATTAAAATTGAGAGCTATCAAGAAATAGATTACCAAACACAATCGCTAATAAACAAAAACAAATTTATATTGAAATTATCTGAAAACGTGGGTTGCAATAAAATGGTCATAACATGTGATACATGACTCCGTTTCAAGACAACAACTAAGAAAATGGATGCTTGAAAAAAGGAGTACTTTTATCCAGGCAAGCATTGGTCAAAAGCGACTAAACCCGATCAAAAACTGATAAAAACTTACCAAGAACATCTAAAAATGCCGTAACCGGCTCAAATCATCAAAACCTAAGAAAAAACCTCTAAAATTATTTCCAGTCCATATAGACCACATAGAATCCGGGCATAATGTATTTACCCGGATTCTTGATGGATAAAACACATCTATATGTTTGCTCTGTTTAGTTTTGGTTGTGTTTTATTGGTGTAAAAGTTGGTCAGCTAGTATTTGAGGTAGTTGTGAATGTAGTAGACAAAGAGCATCTCGACGGCACATTATAGTATAAAGGTCAAGACATGAGTGTGCTCTAACAAAAAGTCATGTTATTTGACCTAAAAATGATATTGTTTAACATTAGGAAGCCTACATAGGTGAATAATATGCAAAAGAAG
The DNA here is from genome assembly GCA_025667525.1 of Glebionis coronaria. NCBI lineage: Eukaryota > Viridiplantae > Streptophyta > Magnoliopsida > Asterales > Asteraceae > Glebionis > Glebionis coronaria. The sequence goes on from CM046876.1 coordinate 643,822,243, forward strand.
GACAAGTATTTTTTGACATTTCATATAGGATCAACTTGCTTATGTATTATATGACTCTGAAATATTTGATTCCATGTTTTATTCTATTAAAATTGAGAGCTATCAAGAAATAGATTACCAAACACAATCGCTAACATACAAAAACAAATTTATATTGAAATTATCTGAAAACGTGGGTTGCAATAAAATGGTCATAACATGTGATACATGACTCCGTTTCAAGACCACAACTAAGAAAATGGATGCTTGAAAAAAGGAGTACTTTTATCCAGGCAAGCATTGGTCAAAAGCGACTAAACCCGATCAAAAACTGATAAAAACCTACCACGAACAACTAAAAATGCCGTAACCGGCTCAAATCATCCAAACCTAAGAAAAAACCTCTAAAATTATTTCCAGTCCATATAGACCACATAGAATCCGGGCATAATGTATTTGCCCGGATTCTTGATGGATAAAACACATCTATATGTTTGCTCTGTTTAGTTTTGGTTGTGTTTTATTGGTGTAAAAGTTGGTCAGCTAGTATTTGAGGTAGTTGTGAATGTAGTAGACAAAGAGCATCTCGACGGCACATTATAGTATAAAGGTCAAGACATGAGTGTGCTCTAACAAAACGTCATGTTATTTGACCTAAAAATTATATTGTTTAACATTGGGAAGCCTACATAGGTGAATAATATGCAAAAGAAGGACAAGTATTTTTTGACATTTCATGTAGGATCAACTTGCTTATGTATTATATGACTCTGAAATATTTGATTCCATGTTTTATTCTATTAAAATTGAGAGCTATCAAGAAATAGATTACCAAACACAATCGCTAATAAACAAAAACAAATTTATATTGAAATTATCTGAAAACGTGGGTTGCAATAAAATGGTCATAACATGTGATACATGACTCCGTTTCAAGACAACAACTAAGAAAATGGATGCTTGAAAAAAGGAGTACTTTTATTCAGGCAAGCATTGGTCAAAAGCGACTAAACCCGATCAAAAACTGATAAAAACCTACCAAGAACATCTAAAAATGCCGTAACCGGCTCAAATCATCAAAACCTAAGCAAAAACCTCTAAAATTATTTCCAGTCCATATAGACCACATAGAATCCGGGCATAATGTATTTGCCCGGATTTTTGATGGATAAAACACATCTATATGTTTGCTCTGTTTAGTTTTGGTTGTGTTTTATTGGTGTAAAAGTTGGTCAGCTAGTATTTGAGGTAGTTGTGAATGTAGTAGACAAAGAGCATCTCGACGGCACATTATAGTATAAAGGTCAAAACATGAGTGTGCTCTAACAAAACGTCATGTTATTTGACCTAAAAATGATATTGTTTAACCTTGGGAAGCCTACATAGGTGAATAATATGCAAAAGAAGGACAATTATTTTTTGACATTTCATATAGGATCAACTTGCTTATGTATTATATGACTCTGAAATATTTGATTCCATGTTTTATTCTATTAAAATTGAGAGCTATCAAGAAATAGATTACCAAACACAATCGCTAACATACAAAAAAAATTTATATTGAAATTATCTGAAAACGTGGTGTTAGCCTCAAAATATTGAGTCAAACAAGAATGTTCGGTCATAGGTTTCTATTGTATTATTTATTAGAACGTTGTAATAAGTAGTTATTTAGTCGTGATTCACGGGCTTGGATTTAAACTAATTAAAGTCCAAAATACAAGCCCGGCCCAATATATAGTCCATTAAAGCCCGCATGTGGGTGGACTATATATACTACCCTCCTAGCATGTTAGGAGGGTGGTTGGTTCATTTGTATTTCTCATTCCTTAATCTAACATTCACCTAGTTCCAACCATTTCTCTCTCACTTTCTCTCACTACTTTCTCTCTCTAGAATCCTTCTCATTTCTTCCTTTCTTTCTTTCTTTAATTCGTGTGTATTAACATCACATATATTAGGGACAACAATTGGTATCAATCGCCACGGGGTAGATTTGTGATTGGTTGTTGTGTTTTTCATATGATCCATTTGATTTGATCCATATTTCTTCCTCGAATTCAAGATTCTTTTGTGTTTGATTGTGTTTCTTACTCGTATAACTTCTTTAATCATGTTGTAGTGATCTTGGTATCTTGGTTTTGGTTAAAAACACAAACTTTCTTGGATCAAACGTTCAAAAATCCTTGGTTTTTCATCTTTCCGAAATTCTAGCAAAGGTAACCATCGGAAAGTACAAGTATTTTGAGGTCAGATCGCAATAACCACTAGGTTCTACTTTGCGATCTAAGGATTCCGATACCCTATTCCGATCTGGACATTCCGATCGTACATTGCGATCTGGGATTCCGACGGTTTCAAGGGACTTTTGAGTCGTTACTCTGCCAAATTTGTTTTAGACACATTCCGATCTGAACATATTCCGATCTGAACATTGCGATCTGGGATTACGACAGTACATTGCGATCTGGGATTCCGACAGTGCATTGCGATCTAAGCCACATTCCGATGGACATTCCGATGGACATTCCGATGGCACATTCCGATGGCACATTCCGATGACATGTTTAGCTAAATTTTGTTCGAGTATTTTTTCGACTTAGCCACCATCTAGACTAGTTTCGTAATATCGTTTACACGAAGATTAAAAAAAAAAAAAAAAAAAAAGAGTTTTTTGGCGGGAAAACCATTTTAAATTTTATTTTTTCCTAGACCATTTTTAGGCCATTTATGCTTCGATTTCAAATTTTGGCGATGCGAAAAATTTTTCGACCAAAAATTCAAATTTTCGGACCAAGATTCAAATTTTTAGGCCATTTTTAGGTTTTATTTTTGTCAAAATTTTTCACTTTTCAAAATTTTTCCCTATTAGTTTTTGGCTATTTCGGACTTGATTTCAAAATTTGGTAAGACAAATTTTTTCAACTTACCGTTTTGTCAGACTGAGGAATTTATTGTCGGACTGGGAAAAAAATCGGAATTTTCGAAATTGCAACCACAAACCAATCACAACAAATCTACTTAAGATCCAAAGTCAATTCATCAACTGTGTCACCCATTATGGATTCCGTAACACAAGATGTGCATGCACTCAAATCCAAGATGTCGGTTGCAAAAGAACGATGCATGACACACTTTAGATCACTCCAGTCACACCTTCAAGTTCTTTCAAATGACGATTTAAAAGGCACTCGCGTCGAACTTGGATTCAAACGGGTATTCATGTCACTCACTGGACAAGATGTTGAGACATTCACAAGCACAATGCTACTCAATTTAGATCACATTGAACAACAACTTGCCAATGATGAATTTCAAGAGGTTGAATCCATAGATGCGGTTTTGGTTCTCGAGAATCAGTTTCAGCAATTCTTTGATACACAGGTCTCTGTACACTATGATCGAGAATTCATCAACAAATACTTCTTTGAATATACTCGGTTAGAAGTTCAAGAATTCAAGGAGACATTTCTTCAACACATGAGTGCTATAAGGAAGTCCATTACAGAAAGAACAAGTCATAAACTAAAAGTTGAAAGAAGGGTGAATAACAGATTAATGCAGCAGAACGAGAGCAATGTAGATGATGGTCAAACATTGGATGCTTGTTCGATTGGCACAGAAAGTAGCGGGACAGAATCAGAAAAGCAGCATACCAGCAACAACTCAGGGAATGATCAAGCAACCGATGATGCAGATATCAGACCCATATATGATGAGGAGCCAATGGCTGAGGTACAATTAAATACTGTGTATGATGATCATCAATATATTGATTCTAAGATTCATGAGCTTGAAACTATGTTAGCTCAAAAGACAAAAGATTTTGAGGATGCCAAACTCGAGTTTTTAAAGAAAAATGACAAATTTGAATCTTATTTTGAAAAACTTGAAAAAGCAAACGTTGTTCTTGAACAAAAACTGGATCGTAAGATTCAAGATTCTAATACGGAAAAAGAACATTTTGTGAAACAAATAAATTTGTTAGAATCAAAGTTGGCTTCTCAAAATCCAAGTCCTCCGCCTGCTTCAATAAGTGGAATATCTGTGCAACCTATCGACACTGTAGATAGTAATGACGCGAATGCTGATAACGACATATTTGATAATATAAACATTAAGTTAGAACAACGTGTCGCTCAATTACTTCTACAAAATGAGCAATTGAAAGCTCAGATTCAGGAAAAGGTTTTTGCATTAACAGCAGTGAAAAATGAATTAAGGAAGCTAAAAGGAAATAGTGTGGATACTAAGTTAGCAAATCAGTCTATCTTGGGGAAACCTCCTACTCAACCATTCAGAAACCGCTCAGTTGCTAGACAACCGAATGCGTTTAAATCTGAACGACCCAAAACATCGAACTTGAGGTTTGCATCCCAAGTTGACATGCGTAGCAATTTGCCAAACACTGTCACTCCACAATCTAGATACTCCTTCATATATTCTGCCTATGTAAAACCCAATCACATGAATGATTCAAGCAACTCTAGCAATAGCCACAAGAACATGCCTAGGCGAAGTTCAAATGACACGGGTCATACAAGCTATCTAGAGGATGCTAAGATAAAGACACAAGCAAGAGATAGGACCCAACCGAAACCTAGGAGCGCTAATCACACATCTAGGAATTCTAGACCCTTCTATGATGTGCCCAAATCAGCCTATCCTAGGAACACTAGCTCCTTCTCAGATGCTAAGCACTTTGTTTGTACGAAATGTAACAAATGTGTGTTTAATGCCATTCATGATGATTGCATCACTAAAGTCCTGAACAAGGTGAACCAAACAGCTAGAGCATCTCAAAGATGGAACCCAATAGGAAATAGTTTTTCTCCAACTAATTCTTCCTCGGTGCATGAGAAAGCTAAGTTTTCTAGACCCTGTCTTAAGTGGAGACAAACAGGTAGAATCTTCAAAACAACTGGTCTTAAATGGGTTCCTACTGGAAAAATATTTCCCTCTAGCAAGACAAAGGTTCACTGTGAACCCCCACATGGTTCTCACAAAGATATAACTAACAAATATGCAAGCATACAAACTACTGATGAAAGTGCAGGTAATCAAGTAAGGGTTCAACAAGAACATAAAGGTTTTCCTTATTCATACCGTTCAACAAAAGACACTCTCAGAGTTTGGTTGCTAAAGAAACAAATATCAGAGAAATATGTGTCTCAGGGGTTTCACAAGTAAGCAACACGATGGCACTTGAACAAAGCAGTTTAAGTCCCGATCCACAAGGACAAACGACTTCCGTTCAAAACCGCACGGAACTCGGAACTCAAGACCACAACAATGAACCATCAAGTTCAAAGCTGGTTCCTGAACATGTTCCTAGAGCAGATATGACAGTGGACACGACACTTGAAGAGTTGGAAATGTTATATGGACCAATGTATGATGAATATTTCACGGGGGAGAAACAAGTTGCATCGAAGCCTTCCGCTGTCATTCATGATACGAATGATGATACAGATCATCATCAACAAAAGGATACAACTTCATCTACTTCAACACGGGTTGTTGCAGATTTACCTCCTCAGAATATCACCTCAACAATCGATCCTACAACATCCACAACTACTGTCATTGCTCCAGAGAACACAAATCAAGCAGACGGTGCATTATCTGACGATGACGATTTTCACAACCCATTCGGTACATCGGTACACGAAACTGGAGAGTCTTCTACTCGCCATGTTGATCCGTCAAATATGCATACGTTCTATCAACGACATCCTTCAACACATCATTGGACCCGAGATCATCCTTTGGTTCACGTAATTAGAAACCCTTCACAGCCTGTTCGTACAAGACGACAACTAGCCACTGATGGCGATGTTTGTATGTTCGCACTCGCCGTGAGTACTGTCGAACCGAAAAACATCAAAGAAGCCATGGCTGATCATGCTTGGATTGAATCGATGACGGATGAACTTCAACAATTTGAAAGACTTAAAGTCTGGGAACTTGTTGACAGACCACACGATGTGACTCCATTAAATCTTCGTTGGATCTGGAAAAACAAGATGGATGAAGAGAATACGATCATCAAGAACAAAGCTAGGCTAGTGGCTAAGGGGTATGGCCAGAAAGAGGGAATTGATTTTGATGAATCATTTGCACCAGTTGCTCGCATGGAAGCGGTCAGGATTTTCCTTGCTTATGCTGCACATAAGGGATTCACTGTCTATCAAATGGACGTAAAGACGGCCTTTCTTAACGGTCCTTTGAAGGAAGAAGTCTATGTCACGCAGCCGGAAGGATTCGTCGATCCTCACTATCCTGACAAGGTGTATCGTCTCCACAAGGCACTATATGGACTCAAGCAAGCTCCAAGGGCGTGGTACGACGAGCTCTCAAAATTTCTGGTATCCAAAGGTTTCTCAAAAGGTTCCATTGATTTAACTTTGTTCACTTATAAATATGAGGATGACATTCTGCTTGTGCAAATTTATGTTGATGACATTATTTTCGGGTCTACAAACCCAAAACTTTCAAAATGGTTTGAAAAAGTAATGCACAGCAGATTTGAAATGTCTATGATGGGCGAACTAAAATTCTTTCTAGGAATTCAAGTTCACCAATCCCCAAGTGGTATCTTCATTAACCAAGCTAAGTATTGTCAAGAGATAATCAAAAAGCATGGTATGACATCATGTGACCCCGTTGGGACACCATTATCAACCACATCCCTAGATGCTGATTTGGAGGGATTACCCATAGATCAAACGAGATATCATTCCATGATCGGGTCCCGCATGTACTTGACAGCAAGCAGACCTGATATTCATCATGCTACGTGTTATTGTGCACGATATCAAGCACGACCCACTGAAAAGCACCTCAAGGAGGTTAAACGGATCTTTCGGTACCTTAAGAATACCATTCACATGGGACTCTGGTATCTGAGGGAAACCGGTTTCTTTCTAACGGCCTATTCAGATTCTGATCATGCAGGGTGTCTTGATACACGTAAAAGTACTTCTGGTGGTGCACAATTTCTAGGTCAAGACAAGCTTGTGGGATGGTCTTCCAAGAAGCAGGATTGTACGTCACTTTCATCAGCCGAAGCGGAGTATGTGTCTCTATCTGCGTGTTGTGCTCAAGTTCTTTGGATGAGAACACAACTCACGGATTATGGCTTCCATTTTGATAAAGTACCTATGTACTGTGACTCAAAGTCGGCCATAGCCATCTCCTGCAATCCGGTTCAGCATTCCCGCACGAAGCACATTGATGTCCGATATCACTTCATAAAAGAACAAGTTGAAAGAGGTATCGTTGAACTATACTTTGTTGGAACGGATTACCAATTAGCTGACTTGTTTACAAAAGCTCTTTCGAAAGAGAGGTTTGCGTATCTAGTTAGGCAAATTGGTATGAGATGTTTGACTCCAGTAGAACTGGAGGTTCTGGCAAAGAAGCCTGCTTGATTCATTTATCAAACATCTACCTGTAAATATTAATCAAAAAGCAAAATACAAAATTAAAAAATCTTCGATAATCCAAAAATATTCTTCTCGACATGTCTTTCAGTATCGATAATATGGACGTACCTAGAAATGTCGCTCAATAACGACACGGGTGTGTACATAAAGCTCGAATGAAAGTTGTAAATATTTTTCAAAACATGTCATTTCTATCTTTTCAAAAGGAAATTGTCTATTTTGGACAATATTTCCAACAACGGGTAGAGCAATCTATCTCGGGTTGAGCTTGTCACAAAACATTCAACGTTTTGAGCTCAACACAATGGCTTGTAATCACTTTCAGATTGCAACCCGGATTTAAATTCACGGGGGAGTGTACGCTTTTGTACTCTTACCCTTAGCAAAAGAAGTTAAATCTTCTTACACTTGAGTGGATTCGTCAAGACATTCAAAGTCTATGAACTCAAGTTTATGCTTTAGAAAAACCTCTTCGACAAAAAGAAATAGGATTTTTCAAAAAGCGTTGAACACAATTTTTTCAAGAATTTATCAATGATTATTCAAAATCTTTCAAAAATTGTGTGTTCAACAAACTCCCATCCTCAAAAAGCGAAATGTGGATCATATCCTCATAATGACAATTCAATTGGATCAATTTTTGAGGGGGAGCATTTTAACTTCATGCAAAAGATTAACACATCTTTCTCCCGGAGATTTCAAGACTATTTTTTCAAAATATATTTTAATCAAATTTGGTATCTCTAATATCAAAAGATTTTATATATTAGAGATAGGGGGAGAAAATGTGATTAAAAGGTGATCTAATATAAGACTCAAGCACTTTAACTCTTACCTACATGTGCGAAACACTTTCGATTATCGATGCACATGTAAAGGGGGAGCTTTTCTGAAACGACAAAACTAGCAAGGTGTTAAATGTTTTTCACACACTTTGTTAGAATTTAAAGTGGTTTTCATGGTTACGATCAAATACCCACAACATCTTTAATTCACGACGTTATTGGTGTCAAAAGGGTGGTTAGGTTTAAGTCCTATGATCCAACCAGAACCGGAGGGATCTTCCCAGGGACAATCCAATAGATTATTAGAAGTCCTTAGGAAAGATGGAGTAGAATGTGAACGTAGCTGAATGCCGACTAAGTACTGATGCTAGCACTGGAACAATCACAACAAGGTGCTAGTAATGATGTCTTGGTAAGCATTGAAGGGGTTGAAGAATGAAAAAGAAATGTAAGGATAAAGGGTCTAAAGAAAGAAGCCCTCCATACAACTTAGGCAGAAACCGGGTCAACTCATCATGAAGACAAACTCATCATGGACCCAGTGATGTGAAGCACAACCCTTTCCTAGCTACTCAGACTTCTCTCAAAAGAAGTTTGTTTTATTGTGATGAGATGGCATTTATACATGATCTCATCGTTCTTTTTGGGCTTTAAATGCATAAAAATGTCATAAAATACCATATATATGCTTGTGTTTGTTTACTTGTGTGTTTTAGGTATGGATATCGTGAAAAAGACAAAAGATCACAAGATACAAGGAAAAACGAACACGAGAAACGAAGCCGTACAATGAACCGGGCCCTAATCATGGAATTCTCAACAAAATACCCTTGAAGACTTGAAGACAAAACAAGATTGATCCTCATTCTATGAAGAAATGACACTTAAAACCCTTGTATATTAATAATTACAAGTTTGGTCCCTTAAGTTTGTCAAAATTGCAAAAAGGTCCTTCAACTTTGAAGAAATGGCAAGAATAGTCCCTCAACAATTTCAAATTGCCATTTATGGTCCCTCATGAAGATTAAGATGCAAGGAAGACCTTTGAAGATCAAATAGTCCAAGATCAAATGTGGACAGCTCATCACCAAAATCGTCTAGAAACCTTTAAGGGTATTTTTGAGATTTTCTACTGTTAGGGTTTATGTTTTTAGCCTTCTAGTATCTTCCTATAGGTAGTATATAAGGAGACCCAAGCTGTGGTGATCCCTTTGTTCCAGTTTCTTTAGCTAATCTATGTAATTCCTTTTTAATAAATAAAGTTGGTATCCTTTTATTTTTAAAAGTTTGGTATTGATTAGCTAATATTCTGAGTTCCACTTCTAAGTTTGGTGAAAGGATTTTGAGTTTTAAAATATTTCAAAAAGTTTTCTGAAATTCTGAAATTATTTAGAATTTTGGTGAGAAATCTGTTTAAGATTTGTAGTTAAGAAATCAGTGTTAATTGGTGATTTTAGGGTTAAGGAAACGTGTTAAGAAGTTTTGGAAAAGTTTTTGGAAGGTTAAGTATAAAAGAAAAAGTAAACAGAATAATATCATATATTGTATTATTGTGTATTTTCTTTGATTTTGTTCTTAAGCAGGTTGTGAAAGCTTGTTGATTTGTGTTCAGCACCAGCCCCAGCTGGTAGGGAGGTGGTTAAGCAACCACTAGGACCCTTGGATGTAAGGGTCCTAAGGTAAATCCCTTTTACCTCTTTAAAATTTCAGAAAGTGCATATGCTTATATGATCTTATATGATTCTGTGCTATTGTGTGTTTAGGTCACTGGATTTGTGTTCTTTTTGACTTATATGCATGTTAGATGTCATAGGAGTCAATTTGGAAGTGTTTTGTTAGGTTTTGATTCATAAAAGTTTGGTTTAAAAATTTAAAAGGCTGTTTGGCAACAAGGATTAGCAGGGTGATTAATTTGATTTGAGCTTTTAAAGTTGTTAAACCAGATGATTAAGGATTGAGCTAGGTTAGTAGTTAATTGGTGATTAGTTTAGAAGGTTTTGAGAACAAGTTTGTGTTGGTTAAAGGAAAAAGTTAGACTTAAAACCTGCTGAGCCATAAACTGCTTAATTTTTCATGGATTCATGAGCTTTAGTCTTGATTTCTGTTGAGATTTAGGTTAGAAGTGTTATTGAATCTGCTTGAGAATCATTTTGTGAGTTTGTGTGTTTAAACTTGGCTTTTGAATGTCAATAGATTGCTAGAATTTTGCCTTAGAGTCCACTGATCTGCTCTATACATCTCAGAAACTGCATAGTGATTTTGGGTGCTTTGATTTGCTTATTGAGTGTGCTAGGTGTGCATTATTTGTGTGTTATTGACTCCTTGAGCTTCAATAAGCTCAAGGGTGCCCCCCATTGTCCACAATAATCACCAAATAAGCTCTTAAGGTCAACTCCTTTGGCCTTTTTATCACTTGTGAAAAAAGTAAACACTTAGCAACCTGCTTGTGCTCAAGGACCATCTGTCACGTTTTTGGTCCTAAATTTGGCATAATCTAGCTATAAAAGGAAGTTTGGATTGAGTAAACAAGTATCAGAGTTTCACTGGATTGGTTGGAAAGTAAAAAAATAAAAAATAAAAAAAAAAGTGTAAAAAGGGGGTTAGCACGCCTCGAACCCCAGACGTGCCGTTCATCACACCAACAACATAACCATCCTGCCCTTGGGTCTTTTACTGACCAAGGTTGGATTGGTTAATCTTTTAACCCGTTTTTCTTTTGATAGTTTATAAATAAGCCGTAGCTTTTTACTTCATTTTCAGCTTATTTATTTGACTTATTTTGTTTTTCTTATTTTTCTTAGGATAGTTGTAGGCTTATAGATTTTTCAAAATTGGTTCCATATTTTTCCCTTTATTTATTAATTTTCTAGGATTTATTTATTAGACGTTTTTTAATAAATCAATAAAAAATACCAAAAAGATTTTAATTTTTTAGGAAAAATAGTTTTTAGCTTTTTAATATATAACTTGAGGTTTACATCTTATTTTGGTTTTATAAACTTTAATTTTTAATTTTATATTATTTTAAGGTTTTTTATAAACCACTCTCAATGTTTTGTTTTGCTAATAAGGCTAAAAATGGCCAAATTTTAAAATTTTTTAGTTTTCATAAGTGTTTTTAAGACACGAATGTATATTTTCCGATGGGTAGAATAAGAGTTAATTTTTGACTTGATGGGCATTTGGAGCCATTTACATTCCTTAACCCGCTCAATTCAAGTTTTGCTAGACTTTTATGTAGGGAGCTTTAAAACGCAAAAGTCTTAATTCATTCGGGTTAAGAACAAGAACTTTTCGCAAGTTCCTATAATTGATTCTAGAAAGTCACTTATCAAGGGAACTATAAAACGCATTCTCTAAACTTGAAAAAGTCCAAGAAAGTGCAAGATCCTATAGGTGGCTTGAAAACCCAAAACTTTGATTTGATATAGTCTTAATGAAAGCTAATCCAAATTTGGCTTAATTTTGACTTGCATGGCTAAGTATTCACGAGTCTCTTTAATTAGAGGTCTTTAAATAGTGAAGAACGAGAAATGATAGAGTTAGACAAGTGATCATGCTAAACGTAGAACATGAAAATGTTCTTTCAAAAACTCATATGTTTTTAATTGTGGCTTTTGCTTCCCATAAGATCAATGCATTAGGAATAAAACATAATTGCAATAAGTAAGGTCGTACGATTTGAAAGGTTACTTAGCCTCTAGCGCAAGATCGTTTAAAAGTTGCTCGGGGTTGAATAGAGTTCATAGCCAAGGCATAACTTATTGAAGCGGGACGCGAAGATTGGCGATCGTCCAAAAAGGCCCTAACAAGGCATGAGGAGCTCTATTTTTGCTAAAGATCCAAAGATGATGTGAAGTATCATTATTCCAAAATCAATATGAAGGATCGAGACACACGACGAGAAGCTATTACTCCCCTAAAGAATGGAGAAAGTCTATCCAAAAAGACCCTAACAAGGTATGAGGATAAATATATCCAAGTCCGAAAAGGAGGCGGATCGTTGTATATCAAAATCCAAAGTAAAGATTAAAGAAAAATGATGAAGTCGTGGTCCTATATGAAGAATCTCTCAAAAACGTCAAGTGAAGAAATTCCAAATATATGAAGAGAAGACCATTATTTCAAGAACGTCTTCCCAAGATTTGAAGTATGAAGTACATGCCAAATATCGGTCCGAGAAAGGTCTCAAATCGTGAAACGAGTTATGCCAAGATATGAACTTAAGGAGATACACGAGAAGCCGTTTTAAAAGATTTTGTCCTTCGGCTAACTATTGATCAAATCGTGCTACTTTACTTTCGGACTAATAACTACTCAAATAAGTCAATATGAATCACTTGTGATCCATGACAAATAAAAAAAAATGCTAGTAACCCATTTCCTTTTATAATAACTAGGATTGCGGGGAGAAAAAGTATTACACAATTTGAACGTATGAGTAGTGTTAGCATTGTGACTTGTACCAACAATGATCTTGTTTTTGCACTTAGCATGGAATGTATGACAATCAAGGATGACGAAATTTACTCTAAGGGACATTAACTTGTTTCTATTCTTAGACCCTAAAAGTCACATTTTAGTGATGAAAATCATACATTATGTCTTTACACATCATCGTAGTATGTTGCAAGTCTTTTACTTTTTTAATAAAGGTTGATAAAATTGAACTTTGGTGATGCTTAGATACTTTATTCTAGCATTGCGTGAGGGCACGGCAATGGCTTAGTATGGGGGAGTGATGAGATGGCATTTATACATGATCTCATCGTTCTTTTCGGGCTTTAAATGCATAAAAATGTCATAAAATACCATATATATGCTTGTGTTTGTTTACTTGTGTGTTTTAGGTATGGATATCGTGAAAAAGACAAAAGATCACAAGATACAAGGAAAAACGAACACGAGAAACGAAGCCGTACAATGAACCGGGCCCTAATCATGGAATTCTCAACAAAATACCCTTGAAGACTTGAAGACAAAACAAGATTGATCCTCATTCTATGAAGAAATGACACTTAAAACCCTTGTATATTAATAATTACAAGTTTGGTCCCTTAAGTTTGTCAAAATTGCAAAAAGGTCCTTCAACTTTGAAGAAATGGCAAGAATAGTCCCTCAACAATTTCAAATTGCCATTTATGGTCCCTCATGAAGATTAAGATGCAAGGAAGACCTTTGAAGATCAAATAGTCCAAGATCAAATGTGGACAGCTCATCACCAAAATCGTCTAGAAACCTTTAAGGGTATTTTTGAGATTTTCTACTGTTAGGGTTTATGTTTTTAGCCTTCTAGTATCTTCCTATAGGTAGTATATAAGGAGACCCAAGCTGTGGTGATCCCTTTGTTCCAGTTTCTTTAGCTAATCTATGTAATTCCTTTTTAATAAATAAAGTTGGTATCCTTTTATTTTTAAAAGTTTGGTATTGATTAGCTAATATTCTGAGTTCCACTTCTAAGTTTGGTGAAAGGATTTTGAGTTTTAAAATATTTCAAAAAGTTTTCTGAAATTCTGAAATTATTTAGAATTTTGGTGAGAAATCTGTTTAAGATTTGTAGTTAAGAAATCAGTGTTAATTGGTGATTTTAGGGTTAAGGAAACGTGTTAAGAAGTTTTGGAAAAGTTTTTGGAAGGTTAAGTATAAAAGAAAAAGTAAACAGAATAATATCATATATTGTATTATTGTGTATTTTCTTTGATTTTGTTCTTAAGCAGGTTGTGAAAGCTTGTTGATTTGTGTTCAGCACCAGCCCCAGCTGGTAGGGAGGTGGTTAAGCAACCACTAGGACCCTTGGATGTAAGGGTCCTAAGGTAAATCCCTTTTACCTCTTTAAAATTTCAGAAAGTGCATATGCTTATATGATCTTATATGATTCTGTGCTATTGTGTGTTTAGGTCACTGGATTTGTGTTCTTTTTGACTTATATGCATGTTAGATGTCATAGGAGTCAATTTGGAAGTGTTTTGTTAGGTTTTGATTCATAAAAGTTTGGTTTAAAAATTTAAAAGGCTGTTTGGCAACAAGGATTAGCAGGGTGATTAATTTGATTTGAGCTTTTAAAGTTGTTAAACCAGATGATTAAGGATTGAGCTAGGTTAGTAGTTAATTGGTGATTAGTTTAGAAGGTTTTGAGAACAAGTTTGTGTTGGTTAAAGGAAAAAGTTAGACTTAAAACCTGCTGAGCCATAAACTGCTTAATTTTTCATGGATTCATGAGCTTTAGTCTTGATTTCTGTTGAGATTTAGGTTAGAAGTGTTATTGAATCTGCTTGAGAATCATTTTGTGAGTTTGTGTGTTTAAACTTGGCTTTTGAATGTCAATAGATTGCTAGAATTTTGCTTTAGAGTCCACTGATCTACTCTATACATCTCAGAAACTGCATAGTGATTTTGGGTGCTTTGATTTGCTTATTGAGTGTGCTAGGTGTGCATTATTTGTGTGTTATTGACTCCTTGAGCTTCAATAAGCTCAAGGGTGCCCCCCCATTGTCCACAATAATCACCAAATAAGCTCTTAAGGTCAACTCCTTTGGCCTTTTTATCACTTGTGAAAAAAGTAAACACTTAGCAACCTGCTTGTGCTCAAGGACCATCTGTCACGTTTTTGGTCCTAAATTTGGCATAATCTAGCTATAAAAGGAAGTTTGGATTGAGTAAACAAGTATCAGAGTTTCACTGGATTGGTTGGAAAGTAAAAAAATAAAAAATAAAAAAAAAGTGTAAAAAGGGGGTTAGCACGCCTCGAACCCCAGACGTGCCGTTCATCACACCAACAACATAACCATCCTGCCCTTGGGTCTTTTACTGACCAAGGTTGGATTGGTTAATCTTTTAACCCGTTTTTCTTTTGATAGTTTATAAATAAGCCGTAGCTTTTTACTTCATTTTCAGCTTATTTATTTGACTTATTTTGTTTTTCTTATTTTTCTTAGGATAGATGTAGGCTTATAGATTTTTCAAAATTGGTTCCATATTTTTCCCTTTATTTATTAATTTTCTAGGATTTATTTATTAGACGTTTTTTAATAAATCAATAAAAAATACCAAAAAGATTTTAATTTTTTAGGAAAAATAGTTTTTAGCTTTTTAATATATAACTTGAGGTTTACATCTTATTTTGGTTTTATAAACTTTAATTTTTAATTTTATATTATTTTAAGGTTTTTTATAAACTTTAAAGATTTTTATAAAATTATTAAAAAAGGTTTAGAAGCTCTAATTAGTGTTTTTCTCTTAGTTATATTATTTAGGATTTTTAGAAATTTTTTATTTCAAGTTTTATAAACTTTTTATTTTTAGCATTATTTTATTATTATTTTAATATTAATTATTCAAAATTTTATTTTTCTTTCTTTTTCATTTTTCCTAGGTTCTTTATCATTAATTAGGACTATTTCCATTGTTAGAATAATTTTCTAGCTTTTAGATTTATTTTTATAATTATTTTAAGTTTAATTAAGTTTTAATCATTTTTAATCATTTTTAGAGTTTTAAAAATAGTTTTAATAGCTTTTAATTTTTAGAAAATTACCTTTTAGTCTTCTAATAATATAAGTTAAGTGATTATTCAATAAAATCATATTTTAGACATTTGAATTAGTTAAATTTAATTTTAGGGCTTTAATTAGCATTTAAAATTAATTATTTAATTAATAAAAGGTTTTAAAATATCTTTGTTGGATTTTTATCTTTATTTATATTATTTTAGACTTCTTTTTAATCTTTTCTTTATTTTGTTTTTGGTTTTAATAATTTTTAATTTGTGTGATTTTTCTACGGCTTTACATTTACGTTTTCGTCGTAGTTTAAATTTTCACGTAACCGTCTTTCATCTTCTCACCCCCATTCTCTTAATATTAATCTCAAATACATACAAGTTAATTCACAACACCTTACCTCCTCGAGAACGAACTCACTTTTAGGGTCATTCACACACGGTTTTCCTAAATCGTCGTGCACGCTTACCCTATTTACGTTCTTTTTCCTAAAAGACGTATTTCTACAACAATCATTTTGGCGCCGCTGCCGGGGAGGTGTGTTGTGCTTTAATTTGGAAACTTTTGTTTTTGATATTATCCATAAAAAGTATTTGTGTTAAGTGGAACTCCCTTAACACGTATTATCGGTTTTCTTGGTTTTTCTTTGTGAATATTATTAATATATTGTATTAAGTATCACAACCAATATACAATATCTCCAAAAGTGTGAAAACACAACCTTAATTGGGATTTGATCTCCTAATTATTGTATTCGAATCTCAAACAAAAAGAAAAGGCAAAAATAGATAAATACTTTCGTGAAGCTCGATTTTGAAAAATACGAACTATAAGGTGGGTATAAGGCGGGTATTATAAAATATACCCTAAGGAAAAAGGCTCTTAAGTGCTTCGCGCCGCCTCGTTTCCCCGCTTGCTTGTGAGTATTTTGAGATTGAAGGCTAATCGAGGGTTTTGCCGCCCAAAGTATTAATACGTATACTATATTTGCTTGGTTTTCTTTGTGATTAAACCCTCGTGAACAATTTGGTTTTCACCAAAGTTCTAAAGTCATTCGAAGGCGTTCACTCCACGTGATCGTTTTCATTCCTTTGAGGCTTCTTTAATCAAGAGTTTGATTCGAGGAGAGATTTTGTAGATTGTTGTCTACGAAGATACACCAAAATCCAAAAAAATTAAATATCATCAAAAACACAAAAAAATTGAAAATCCACAAAACAAACAAAAAGAATCTTCTTTGCTCACCTCCCATTCTTCGTGAAGTTTATGATCACTCGTAATCAAGCAAAACGAGCTCGTAAACGTCTTCAAAAGCAAGCAAATCAAGGATCGTTGATTGTTGAAGAACCTCCAATTGTTGAACCTATTATAGAACAAGAAGTCGTAATGGCTAATCGTACTATGATGGAGTTGCTACAAGCACCCACCGAGGGTTTTGGAGAGGCCATTGTTATTCCCGCCATCCTTGCGGAGAATTTCGAGATTAAGACGGGTTTAATGTCGATGTTGCAAGCAAACAAATTTCGAGG
This sequence comes from Glebionis coronaria, assembly GCA_025667525.1. Classification (NCBI taxonomy): domain Eukaryota; kingdom Viridiplantae; phylum Streptophyta; class Magnoliopsida; order Asterales; family Asteraceae; genus Glebionis; species Glebionis coronaria. The sequence continues at coordinate 643,839,483 of CM046876.1, forward strand.
TCACGAGAAAGACAACCCGCATTACCATATTAGGAATTTCAACCGTCTCACCGCTACTAGCAAATTCAAAGATGTTCCACATGACGCCATTAAAATGATGTTGTTTCCATATTCGTTGGATGGACCCGCTAAAATTTGGCTCGAGAAAGAACCGCCAAATTCGATTTTGACATGGGCCGATCTCGTTTCTAAGTTTGTGAACAAGTTTTTTCCACCATCGAAAACAACACACTTAAAAAATGAGATTTCACGATTTGTGCAACGTAACAATGAAAGTTTTTCAATGGCATGGGAACGATTTAAAGAGATGTTACATGAATGTCCTCACCATGATTTTTCGGAATTGCATCAAATTGATACCTTTTTAAATGGGCTTAATGATCATGAACGAGATTATTTGAATGCCGCCGCGGGTGGTAATATTTTGTGCAAGACGACAAATGAGGCTTTACAAATCATTGAAAATCGATCAAAGGTTTATAGCCCTCGTAACACACCGAGTGTTGCCAATATGGGTTCGTCATCGTCATCACAATCGTCTCGTAGCATTAATACCTTACATGATGAAGCTAATGAGGAAAATCGTTTTTTTGATAGATTTGCTAATCTAATGTCCCATTGGAAGGCTCAAGAAGCTTCCAATTCCGCTTCGGTTAAAGCGGTTGCTAAGAGTTGTTTATCGTGTGGGGGAGCTCATGATCTTTCCGAGTGCATTACCGCGGATGGTAACACTTCGAGTGCTTATGTAGCAACGGGAACTTACAACCAAAACGGCCAAGGTTCCCGCCAAAATCAAGCTCCACCAAATCAAAATGCTAATAATTATCGAAACAACAACCAAGGTAATTACCAAGGCAACACACGCAATTACAACAAAGGGAATTATCAAAGTGGGAATGGACAAATCTCTAACCAAAACCAAAACCGTGATTTTCAAAACACTACACAAGGTTTTCAAAATGCTCACACGAAAAATTTGCAAGGAGAATTTTTGGATTATGCAAAAGCAAATGATGCTAAATTTGATAATATGCAACGTGAGATGATTAGCTTAAGATCCGAGTTGAAAAACGAGCTTAAAAATGAACTTGCTAATGAACTTAAAACTCATGCAAATAAAATGGAAGGAAATGTCCAACGTCTTCAACAAAACCAACAAAAAATGGAATTAGGACAACATGAGATTAAGCGAGAGTTATTGAAAGCGGATGCTAGGCAATCAAAATTTGAGGACCGAATGGCTAAGATGTTCGAAGCTATCATGTGTAAGCCCTCGTCTTCGGGTGGTCTTCCTAGTGATACCATTGCAAACCCGAAGGGAGAAATGAAGGTTATTACTACACGAAGTGGTAAAACTTTCAAGGAACCAATCTCTCGTCCAAGTACTTCTACGGAGAAGGAAATCGAGAAAGAACCCGAGGTGATGGTCGAAAAGGAGCACATTACAATCCCACGAAGTACCGCTCAAACCACACCTACGGTTGAACCAATACCAATTATGGAACCCGAGTTTCCAAGGCCGTTGCCTAATGACCTACCCACACCACCTTTACCCTACCCTTCGAGACGAAACAAAGAGAAAATGCAAGAACGTAACAAACAACAAATCGAGCTTTTTATTAAGATGTTTCAACAAGTTCATTTTGATGTGAGTTTAGCCGACGCGTTGTTATATATGCCTCGTTTCGCTTCCACTTTTAAAAGTATGATGAGCGATAAGGAAAAGCTTTCAAAGCTTGCTAATTGTTCTTCGGTTTATCTTAACCGCATACCGGAAAAAGTTGGTGATCCCGGAAAGTTTCTCATTCCTTGTGACATACAAGATATGAAAGAATGCCTCGCCTTGGCCGATCTTGGTGCGAGCATTAATTTGATGCCATTTTCCATTTGGAAATCGCTTTCGCTTCCGGCTCTTATTCCTTCGAACATGTCCATCGAGATGGCCGATCATTCTACGATTATGGCATGTGGAATAGCCGAAGATGTTTTCGTGAAAGTGGGGAAGTTCTACTATCCCGTTGATTTTATAGTAGTCGACATCCCCGCGGATCCTCAAGTTCCTCTAATTTTAGGACGTTCATTTTTAGATACTTCGAGATCGCTTATCGATGTTCATGCGAGAACTATCACTTTGAGATTCAACGAAGAGGAACTTGTTATAAACGCTACTCAAAACTCGAAACCTTCTCATGTTTATGCAATCGCTACCATCAATCACATTGACATTGTTGATGTGGTTTGCGATGAGTTTTCACAAGAAGTGTTAGGTTTTTCCGATAGCTCGTCAAGTGGCAATCCCACTATTTTGGATCCGATTCTTGCTAATTCCACACCAAATCTCACTCCATTCCAAGGAGGCGATTTCACTTCAAATGAAATCGACAATGAAGATGAGGTGTTGATTAGTGATGATACTTCTATTCCACCATTTCTTTCGCCGATGGAAGTTATGAGTGTTGAACCAAAATCTTCAATCGAGGAACCGCCTATCCTTGAATTGAAAGATCTTCCTTCTCACCTTGAATATGCATTCTTGGAAGGTGATGACAAGTTGCCGGTTATTATTGCAAAAGATCTTGCTAATGATGAAAAAACCGAGCTCTTGAAAGTTCTTAAGGCTCACAAAGGGGCAATTGCGTGGAAAATTTCCGACATTAAGGGTATTGACCCAAAATTTTGTACTCACAAGATTTTAATGGAGGAGGACTACAAACCCGCAATTCAAAGTCAAAGAAGGGTGAATCCCAAAATTCACGATGTCATTAAAAAGGAGGTCCTTAAGCTCCTTGACGCGGGAATGATTTATCCTATATCCGATAGCCCATGGGTGAGCCCAATCCATTGTGTCCCTAAAAAGGGAGGAATGACCGTTGTGCCTAATGAAAACAACGAGTTAATTCCCACTCGTGTTGTGACCGGTTGGAGGGTGTGTATTGACTACCGAAAGTTAAATGACGCCACTCGTAAAGACCACTTTCCTTTGCCCTTCATGGATCAAATGTTGGAGCGACTTGCGGGAAATGAATTCTATTGCTTTTTAGATGGTTTTTCCGGTTACTTTCAAATTCCTATCGACCCTCGTGATCAAGAGAAGACTACGTTTACGTGTCCTTATGGAACGTTCGCTTATCGTAGGATGCCTTTCGGACTTTGTAATGCACCCGGTACGTTTCAACGGTGTATGATGGCAATTTTTCACGACATGATCGAGAAGTCGATGGAAGTGTTTATGGATGACTTCTCGGTGTTTGGTAATTCGTTCACGTCATGTTTATCTAATCTCGAACAAATGTTAAAACGTTGTGAAGAAACCAATCTTGTGCTTAATTGGGAGAAATGTCATTTCATGTGTAAACAAGGAATCGTCTTAGGACATAAGGTGTCGAAGGCGGGGATTGAGGTCGATAAAGCTAAGGTAGACGTCATCGCCAAGTTACCTCATCCCAAAACCGTTAAGGGAGTTCGTAGTTTCCTAGGCCACGCGGGCTTTTATCGTCGTTTCATCAAGGACTTTTCGAAAATTTCTCGTCCTATGACACACCTTCTCGAGAAGGATGCTCCTTTTAACTTTAATGAGGATTGTGTTAAGGCTTTCGAGACTCTAAAAAGGAAACTTACCGAAGCTCCCATTCTTGTTGCTCCTAATTGGGAATTACCCTTTGAAATCATGTGCGATGCAAGTGATTATGCTATAGGGGCCGTCTTAGGGCAACGTTATGACAAGCACTTTCGTCCTATCCACTATGCTAGTAAGACGATGACCGAGGCTCAATTAAAGTACACCACAACGGAAAAGGAATTCCTTGCCGTGGTCTATGCTTTTGAGAAATTCCGACCTTATCTCGTCTTGACTAAAAGCATCGTGTATACCGACCATTCGGCTATCAAGTATCTCTTAGCTAAGCAAGATGCTAAGCCGAGATTGCTTCGTTGGATGCTCCTCCTCCAAGAATTTGATGTCACCGTGCTTGACAAAAAAGGAGCCGAGAATCTAGCGGCCGATCATCTCTCTCGTCTAGAAGATCCTCACAAAGATGTTTTCGAGAACAAGGAAATTACCGAAACATTTCCTCTTGAGACTCTCGGTGTAGTGAATTCTAAAGACACCACCCCATGGTTTGCCGACATTGCAAATTACCATGCGGGCAATTTCATAATCAAGGGTATGACGACACAACAAAAACGAAAATTCTTTCGTGACGTCAAGTTCTATTTTTGGGACGACCCTTATCTCTTTCGGATTTGTGCGGATCAACTCGTTCGACGTTGTGTGTTTGGTGCCGAAGCTTCTAATATCCTTAGAGCTTGTCACGAGGGACCCACGGGTGGTCACCACGGTGCTAATCTCACGGCTAAGAAAGTGTTCGATGCCGGTTTCTTTTGGCCTTCTATCTATCGTGATGCACACGCACTTGTGAAGTCGTGTGATTCGTGCCAACGTCAAGGAAAATCGTCTCAACGTGATGAAATGCCGCAAAATATAATTCAAGTGTGTGAGATTTTCGACATATGGGGAATAGACTTTATGGGGCCGTTCCCATCGTCTCATGGCAACAAATATATCCTCGTCGCGGTGGACTACCTTTCTAAGTGGGTGGAAGCTAAGGCTTTGCCTACTAATGATGCTCGTGTGGTAGTGAAGTTTTTGAAGCAACTATTCTCTCGGTTCGGAACCCCTCGTGCTATTATAAGCGATCGTGGAACCCATTTTTGTAATGACCAATTCGAAAAGGTTCTAAAGAAATATGGGGTTACACATCGTCTTTCTACGGCTTATCACCCGCAAACGAGTGGGCAAGTCGAGGTTTCGAACCGAGCTTTGAAGAGGATTTTAGAAAGGTCGATTGGAGAAAACCGTGCTTCGTGGTCCGACAAACTCGATGACGCTTTATGGGCCTTTAGGACCGCTTATAAGACACCTATCGGTTGCACTCCTTATAAGTTAGTCTATGGGAAGAATTGTCATTTTCCCATTGAATTGGAGCATAAGGCATATTGGGCCCTTAAGCATGCTAATTTTGACTTGAAGACCGCGGGAGATCACCGGAAAATACAATTGAATGAATTGGATGAATTAAGGGATAATGCTTATGAAAATTCATTAATTTTTAAAGAAAAGACTAAAAAGTTTCATGATTCAAAGATTAAAAACCGGGTTTTTAACGTTGGTGATCAAGTGTTGCTTTTTAACTCTCGTCTTAAGATATTTTCCGGGAAATTGAAATCTCGTTGGTCGGGTCCGTTCACCATTACACAAGTGTTCCCATATAGGACCATTGAGCTAGCTCAAGATGATGGTCCCAATTTCAAGGTGAATGGACATAGGCTTAAGCACTACTTTGGTGGGGAAATTCCTTCAATGGTTGCCCCCGACCAAGACACCTTCCCCAATGATAATTAGCATTGAGGGGATCGAGTCGAGCTCATGACTCGGTAATCAAAAACGAGGTGCCTCGTGGGGGAGATCTCATGCTTATCTTTATGCTTTATGTTCACTAATAAGGGGACTTGTACCCTTCCAACTCGTTGTCTCGTGGTTGTTTGTGATTGTGTTATCTAGATCATCATCATCGTCTACGATTGAAGACTCTCGTGTTCGTTTACTTGAGCCTCCATCGTTCGTTTGAAGAAGTTTTTCACGAATCCATGACATATCCTTTATTGTTCTAACAATTATCTTTTAGCATAATTAATAAACGACTTTAGATATATTGTTGATCACCCTTTCCATGCTAGATCCTAAGCATTCGATTCTTCGTCTCTAGTATGGGGGTGCTCCACCTTTAGACTCGAAACATTGAGGACAATGTTTACTTTTAGTATGGGGGGGTGAATAGGTACTTGCTTTGCTACGCCCTCACGTTTGCCACTCTCAATGTTTTGTTTTGCTAATAAGGCTAAAAATGGCCAAATTTTAAAATTTTTTAGTTTTCATAAGTGTTTTTAAGACACGAATGTATATTTTCCGATGGGTAGAATAAGAGTTAATTTTTGACTTGATGGGCATTTGGAGCCATTTACATTCCTTAACCCGCTCAATTCAAGTTTTGCTAGACTTTTATGTAGGGAGCTTTAAAACGCGAAAGTCTTAATTCATTCGGGTTAAGAACAAGAACTTTTCGCAAGTTCCTATAATTGATTCTAGAAAGTCACTTATCAAGGGAACTATAAAACGCATTCTCTAAACTTGAAAAAGTCCAAGAAAGTGCAAGATCCTATAGGTGGCTTGAAAACCCAAAACTTTGATTTGATATAGTCTTAATGAAAGCTAATCCAAATTTGGCTTAATTTTGACTTGCATGGCTAAGTATTCACGAGTCTCTTTAATTAGAGGTCTTTAAATAGTGAAGAACGAGAAATGATAGAGTTAGACAAGTGATCATGCTAAACGTAGAACATGAAAATGTTCTTTCAAAAACTCATATGTTTTTAATTGTGGCTTTTGCTTCCCATAAGATCAATGCATTAGGAATAAAACATAATTGCAATAAGTAAGGTCGTACGATTTGAAAGGTTACTTAGCCTCTAGCGCAAGATCGTTTAAAAGTTGCTCAGGGTTGAATAGAGTTTATAGCCAAGGCATAACTTATTGAAGCGGGACGCGAAGATTGGCGATCATCCAAAAAGGCCCTAACAAGGCATGAGGAGCTCTATTTTTGCTAAAGATCCAAAGATGATGTGAAGTATCATTATTCCAAAATCAATATGAAGGATCGAGACACACGACGAGAAGCTATTACTCCCCTAAAGAATGGAGAAAGTCTATCCAAAAAGACCCTAACAAGGTATGAGGATAAATATATCCAAGTCCGAAAAGGAGGCGGATCGTTGTATATCAAAATCCAAAGTAAAGATTAAAGAAAAATGATGAAGTCGTGGTCCTATATGAAGAATCTCTCAAAAACATCAAGTGAAGAAATTCCAAATATATGAAGAGAAGACCATTATTTCAAGAACGTCTTCCCAAGATTTGAAGTATGAAGTACATGCCAAATATCGGTCCGAGAAAGGTCTCAAATCGTGAAACGAGTTATGCCAAGATATGAACTTAAGGAGATACACGAGAAGCCGTTTTAAAAGATTTTGTCCTTCGGCTAACTATTGATCAAATCGTGCTACTATACTTTCGGACTAATAACTACTCAAATAAGTCAATATGAATCACTTGTGATCCATGACAAATAAAAAAAAATGCTAGTAACCCATTTCCTTTTATAATAACTAGGATTGCGGGGAGAAAAAGTATTACACAATTTGAACGTATGAGTAGTGTTAGCATTGTGACTTGTACCAACAATGATCTTGTTTTTGCACTTAGCATGGAATGTATGACAATCAAGGATGATGAAATTTACTCTAAGGGACATTAACTTGTTTCTATTCTTAGACCCTAAAAGTCACATTTTAGTGATGAAAATCATACATTATGTCTTTACACATCATCGTAGTATGTTGCAAGTCTTTTACTTTTTTAATAAAGGTTGATAAAATTGAACTTTGGTGATGCTTAGATACTTTATTCTAGCATTGCGTGAGGGCACGGCAATGGCTTAGTATGGGGGAGTGATGAGATGGCATTTATACATGATCTCATCGTTCTTTTCGGGCTTTAAATGCATAAAAATGTCATAAAATACCATATATATGCTTGTGTTTGTTTACTTGTGTGTTTTAGGTATGGATATCGTGAAAAAGACAAAAGATCACAAGATACAAGGAAAAACGAACACGAGAAACGAAGCCGTACAATGAACCGGGCCCTAATCATGGAATTCTCAACAAAATACCCTTGAAGACTTGAAGACAAAACAAGATTGATCCTCATTCTATGAAGAAATGACACTTAAAACCCTTGTATATTAATAATTACAAGTTTGGTCCCTTAAGTTTGTCAAAATTGCAAAAAGGTCCTTCAACTTTGAAGAAATGGCAAGAATAGTCCCTCAACAATTTCAAATTGCCATTTATGGTCCCTCCTGAAGATTAAGATGCAAGGAAGACCTTTGAAGATCAAATAGTCCAAGATCAAATGTGGACAGCTCATCACCAAAATCGTCTAGAAACCTTTAAGGGTATTTTTGAGATTTTCTACTGTTAGGGTTTATGTTTTTAGCCTTCTAGTATCTTCCTATAGGTAGTATATAAGGAGACCCAAGCTGTGGTGATCCCTTTGTTCCAGTTTCTTTAGCTAATCTATGTAATTCCTTTTTAATAAATAAAGTTGGTATCCTTTTATTTTTAAAAGTTTGGTATTGATTAGCTAATATTCTGAGTTCCACTTCTAAGTTTGGTGAAAGGATTTTGAGTTTTAAAATATTTCAAAAAGTTTTCTGAAATTCTGAAATTATTTAGAATTTTGGTGAGAAATCTGTTTAAGATTTGTAGTTAAGAAATCAGTGTTAATTGGTGATTTTAGGGTTAAGGAAACGTGTTAAGAAGTTTTGGAAAAGTTTTTGGAAGGTTAAGTATAAAAGAAAAAGTAAACAGAATAATATCATATATTGTATTATTGTGTATTTTCTTTGATTTTGTTCTTAAGCAGGTTGTGAAAGCTTGTTGATTTGTGTTCAGCACCAGCCCCAGCTGGTAGGGAGGTGGTTAAGCAACCACTAGGACCCTTGGATGTAAGGGTCCTAAGGTAAATCCCTTTTACCTCTTTAAAATTTCAGAAAGTGCATATGCTTATATGATCTTATATGATTCTGTGCTATTGTGTGTTTAGGTCACTGGATTTGTGTTCTTTTTGACTTATATGCATGTTAGATGTCATAGGAGTCAATTTGGAAGTGTTTTGTTAGGTTTTGATTCATAAAAGTTTGGTTTAAAAATTTAAAAGGCTGTTTGGCAACAAGGATTAGCAGGGTGATTAATTTGATTTGAGCTTTTAAAGTTGTTAAACCAGATGATTAAGGATTGAGCTAGGTTAGTAGTTAATTGGTGATTAGTTTAGAAGGTTTTGAGAACAAGTTTGTGTTGGTTAAAGGAAAAAGTTAGACTTAAAACCTGCTGAGCCATAAACTGCTTAATTTTTCATGGATTCATGAGCTTTAGTCTTGATTTCTGTTGAGATTTAGGTTAGAAGTGTTATTGAATCTGCTTGAGAATCATTTTGTGAGTTTGTGTGTTTAAACTTGGCTTTTGAATGTCAATAGATTGCTAGAATTTTGCCTTAGAGTCCACTGATCTGCTCTATACATCTCAGAAACTGCATAGTGATTTTGGGTGCTTTGATTTGCTTATTGAGTGTGCTAGGTGTGCATTATTTGTGTGTTATTGATTCCTTGAGCTTCAATAAGCTCAAGGGTGCCCCCCCATTGTCCACAATAATCACCAAATAAGCTCTTAAGGTCAACTCCTTTGGCCTTTTTATCACTTGTGAAAAAAGTAAACACTTAGCAACCTGCTTGTGCTCAAGGACCATCTGTCACGTTTTTGGTCCTAAATTTGGCATAATCTAGCTATAAAAGGAAGTTTGGATTGAGTAAACAAGTATCAGAGTTTCACTGGATTGGTTGGAAAGTAAAAAAATAAAAAATAAAAAAAAAAGTGTAAAAAGGGGGGTTAGCACGCCTCGAACCCCAGACGTGCCGTTCATCACACCAACAACATAACCATCCTGCCCTTGGGTCTTTTACTGACCAAGGTTGGATTGGTTAATCTTTTAACCCGTTTTTCTTTTGATAGTTTATAAATAAGCCGTAGCTTTTTACTTCATTTTCAGCTTATTTATTTGACTTATTTTGTTTTTCTTATTTTTCTTAGGATAGTTGTAGGCTTATAGATTTTTCAAAATTGGTTCCATATTTTTCCCTTTATTTATTAATTTTCTAGGATTTATTTATTAGACGTTTTTTAATAAATCAATAAAAAATACCAAAAAGATTTTAATTTTTTAGGAAAAATAGTTTTTAGCTTTTTAATATATAACTTGAGGTTTACATCTTATTTTGGTTTTATAAACTTTAATTTTTAATTTTATATTATTTTAAGGTTTTTTATAAACTTTAAAGATTTTTATAAAATTATTAAAAAAGGTTTAGAAGCTCTAATTAGTGTTTTTCTCTTAGTTATATTATTTAGGATTTTTAGAAATTTTTTATTTCAAGTTTTATAAACTTTTTATTTTTAGCATTATTTTATTATTATTTTAATATTAATTTTTCAAAATTTTATTTTTCTTTCTTTTTCTTTTTTCCTAGGTTCTTTATCATTAATTAGGACTATATCCATTGTTAGAATAATTTTCTAGCTTTTAGATTTATTTTTATAATTATTTTAAGTTTAATTAAGTTTTAATCATTTTTAATCATTTTTAGAGTTTTAAAAATAGTTTTAATAGCTTTTAATTTTTAGAAAATTACCTTTTAGTCTTCTAATAATATAAGTTAAGTGATTATTCAATAAAATCATATTTTAGACATTTGAATTAGTTAAATTTAATTTTAGGGCTTTAATTAGAATTTAAAATTAATTATTTAATTAATAAAAGGTTTTAAAATATCTTTGTTGGATTTTTATCTTTATTTATATTATTTTAGACTTCTTTTTAATCTTTTCTTTATTTTGTTTTTGGTTTTAATAATTTTTAATTTGTGTGATTTTTCTACGGCTTTACATTTACGTTTTCGTCGTAGTTTAAATTTTCACGTAACCGTCTTTCATCTTCTCACCCCCATTCTCTTAATATTAATCTCAAATACATACAAGTTAATTCACAACACCTTACCTCCTCGAGAACGAACTCACTTTTAGGGTCATTCACACACGGTTTTCCTAAATCGTCGTGCACGCTTACCCTATTTACGTTCTTTTTCCTAAAAGACGTATTTCTACAACTATCATATTGTCACGGAGATCAACACGACTTCTATTGACTTTCTCACTCCGAGATAGTTGATATTGAATAGGTGGCATCTGCTCCAGCCTCCGACCACTAAAAGTGCACAAATCGAGTCTAGAGCCAAGAGATCAATCAAATCTCGTTAGGACACACGGATGAAGATCAAGAGAGTCCTACGCTATATCCCTGCGATATTGCTAGAACACTCAGAGTGATACTACTTAGTATTCACAATGATGAGTGGAAATCCTTCCAGTGTTAACATCAAACAGCACTGCGGTAGGTCATATGCAAGATTCTTTATGAATTGAACATATGTAAAACTGAAAAGCAACAGTGGTTTGATTCTGAATTGATTCAAACTCGTTTCAGGTTTCGACGCAATATCTTTATGGTCTTGCCAGAATATTCAGAGTGATATTTATTAATATTCACAGTGACGAATGGAAATCCTTCTAGCGTCAACATCAAACAGCGCTATGGTAGGTGACTTGTGAGATTCTTATGAATCAAACTTGTGTCAACTGGAAAGCAACAATGGTAAGATTCTTAATGAATCAAACTTGTTCCAAGAATTTGAATTGACGACTTTAATCAAGCGGATATTTATCCAATTGATTCATTCTTTATGTTCGCAGTCTTGCTTTGAGACGGTCGAGTAAAGAGAACGGCTAGTACAGCCGCGAAACCCTGTCAAGGAGATTCTTAATTGAATCTACCTGATCACAGGTACGATATTTAATATCATATAACGGTCTTCACCGACGGAGGTAAAACGCTACCGATTTAGGACGAATGTCAAAGCCATTCAGTCCGTGTCTATGTTTTGTCTCGAGAAGGTGGCGTCACGGTGTACACAGCAAAGTCAATAATTCAGAAACCACATACTCATGCCTAAAGACATATTCAACAATTAATAGTGTGAGCATGTGGATGAAGACACAAGATCGCAAGATGGAAAAGACAAGTCAAGGATGATTTGAAGATCTCAAGCTTAAAGACAAAGTCGAAAGACAACGACAAAGGCTCAAAGATCACAGCATGAAGAAAAAAGGCTACGATTACACGTTCAAGACTCATTTATGACGAAATTCATAAATCTCCATTGGAATCCAAATATCAAAGAGGAATGACCTCACATTGGGGGAGATTGTTAGCCTCAAAATATTGAGTCAAACAAGAATGTTCGGTCATAGGTTTCTATTGTATTATTTATTAGAACGTTGTAATAAGTAGTTATTTAGTCGTGATTCACGGGCTTGGATTTAAACTAATTAAAGTCCAAAATACAAGCCCGGCCCAATATATAGTCCATTAAAGCCCGCATGTGGGTGGACTATATATACTACCCTCCTAGCATGTTAGGAGGGTGGTTGGTTCATTTGTATTTCTCATTCCTTAATCTAACATTCACCTAGTTCCAACCATTTCTCTCTCACTTTCTCTCACTACTTTCTCTCTCTAGAATCCTTCTCATTTCTTCCTTTCTTTCTTTCTTTAATTCGTGTGTATTAACATCACATATATTAGGGACAACACGTGGGTTGCAATAAAATGGTCATAACATGTGATACATGACTCCGTTTCAATACCACAACTAAGAAAATGGATGCTTGAAAAAAGGAGTACTTTTATCCAGGCAAGCATTGGTCAAAAGCGACTAAACCCGATCAAAAACTGATAAAAACCTACCAAGAACAGCTAAAAATGTCGTAACCGGCTCAAATCATCCAAACCTAAGAAAAACCTCGAAAATTATTTCCATTCCATATAGACCACATAGAATCCGGGCATAATGTATTTGCCCGGATTCTTGATGGATAAAACACATCTATATGTTTGCTCTGTTTAGTTTTGGTTGTGTTTTATTGGTGTAAAAGTTGGTCAGCTAGTATTTGAGGTAGTTGTGAATGTAGTAGACAAAGAGCATCTCGACGGCACATTATAGTATAAAGGTCAAGACATGAGTGTGCTCTAACAAAACGTCATGTTATTTGTCCTAAAAATGATATTGTTTAACCTTGGGAAGCCTACATAGGTGAATAATATGCAAAAGAAGGACAAGTATTTTTTGACATTTCATGTAGGATCAACTTGCTTATGTATTATATGACTCTGAAATATTTGATTCCATGTTTTATTCTATTAAAATTGAGAGCTATCAAGAAATAGATTACCAAACACAATCGCTAACAAACAAAAACAAATTTATATTGAAATTATCTGAAAACGTGGGTTGCATTAAAATGGTCATAACATGTGATACATGACTCCGTTTCAAGACCACAACTAAGAAAATGGATGCTTGAAAAAAGGAGTACTTTTATCCAGGCAAGCATTGGTCAAAAGCGACTAAACCCGATCAAAAACTGATAAAAACCTACCAAGAACAGCTAAAAATGCCGTAACCGGCTCAAATCATCCAAACCTAAGAAAAAACCTCTAAAATTATTTCCAGTCCATATAGACAACATAGAATCCGGGCATAATGTATTTGCCCGGATTCTTGAGGGATAAAACACATCTATATGTTTGCTCTGTTTTGTTTTGGTTGTGTTTTATTGGTGTAAAAGTTGGTCAGCTAGTATTTGAGGTAGTTGTGAATGTAGTAGACAAAGAGCATCTCGACGGCACATTATAGTATAAAGGTCAAGACATGAGTGTGCTCTAACAAAACGTCATGTTATTTGACCTAAAAATTATATTGTTTAACATTGGGAAGCCTACATAGGTGAATAATATGCAAAAGAAGGACAAGTATTTTTTGACATTTCATATAGGATCAACTTGCTTATGTATTATATGACTCTGAAATATTTGAATCCATTTTTTATTCTATTAAAATTGAGAGCTATCAAGAAATAGATTACCAAACACAATCGCTAACATACAAAAACAAATTTATATTGAAATTATCTGAAAACGTGGGTTGCAATAAAATGGTCATAACATGTGATACATGACTCCGTTTCAAGACCACAACTAAGAAAATGGAAGCTTGAAAAAAGGAGTACTTTTATCCAGGCAAGCATTGGTCAAAAGCGACTAAACCCGATCAAAAACTGATAAAAACCTACCAAGAACAGCTAAAAATGCCGTAACCGGCTCAAATCATCCAAACATAAGAAAAACCTCTATAATTATTTCCAGTCCATATAGACCACATAGAATCCGGGCATAATGTATTTGCCCGGATTCTTGATGGATAAAACACATCTATATGTTTGCTCTGTTTAGTTTTGGTTGTGATTTATTGGTGTAAAAGTTGGTCAGCTAGTATTTGAGGTAGTTGTGAATGTAGTAGACAAAGAGCATCTCGACGGCACATTATAGTATAAAGGTCAAGACATGAGTGTGCTCTAACAAAACGTCATGTTACTTGACCTAAAAATGATATTGTTTAACATTGGGAAGCCTACATAGGTGAATAATATGCAAAAGAAGGACAAGTATTTTTTGACATTTCATGCAGGATCAACTTGCTTATGTATTATATGACTCTGAAATATTTGATTCCATGTTTTATTCTATTAAAATTGAGAGCTATCAAGAAATAGATTACCAAACACAATCGCTAACAAAAAAAAATTCATATTGAAATTATCTGAAAACGTGGGTTGCAATAAAATGGTTATAACATGTGATACATGACTCCGTTTCAAGACCACAACTAAGAAAATGGATGCTTGAAAAAAGGAGTACTTTTATCCTGGCAAGCATTGGTCAAAAGCGACTAAACCCGATCAAAAACTGATAAAAACCTACCAAGAACAGCTAAAAATGCCGTAACCGGCTCAAATCATCCAAACCTAAGAAAAAACCTCTAAAATTATTTCCAGTCCATATAGACAACATAGAATCCGGGCATAATGTATTTGCCCGGATTCTTGATGGATAAAACACATCTATATGTTTGCTCTGTTTTGTTTTGGTTGTGTTTTATTGGTGTAAAAGTTGGTCAGCTAGTATTTGAGGTAGTTGTGAATGTAGTAGACAAAGAGCATCTCGACGGCACATTATAGTATAAAGGTCAAGACATGAGTGTGCTCTAACAAAACGTCATGTTATTTGACCTAAAAATGATATTGTTTAACCTTGGGAAGTCTGCATAGGTGAATAATATGCAAAAGAAGGACAAGTATTTTTTGACATTTCATGTAGGATCAACTTGCTTATGTATTATATGACTCTGAAATATTTGATTCCATGTTTTATTCTATTAAAATTGAGAGCTATCAAGAAATAGATTACCAAACACAATCGCTAACAAAAAAAAATTCATATTGAAATTATCTGAAAACGTGGGTTGCAATAAAATGGTTATAACATGTGATACATGACTCCGTTTCAAGACCACAACTAAGAAAATGGATGCTTGAAAAAAGGAGTACTTTTATCCTGGCAAGCATTGGTCAAAAGCGACTAAACCCGATCAAAAACTGATAAAAACCTACCAAGAACAGCTAAAAATGCCGTAACCGGCTCAAATCATCCAAACCTAAGAAAAAACCTCTAAAATTATTTCCAGTCCATATAGACAACATAGAATCCGGGCATAATGTATTTGCCCGGATTCTTGATGGATAAAACACATCTATATGTTTGCTCTGTTTTGTTTTGGTTGTGTTTTATTGGTGTAAAAGTTGGTCAGCTAGTATTTGAGGTAGTTGTGAATGTAGTAGACAAAGAGCATCTCGACGGCACATTATAGTATAAAGGTCAAGACATGAGTGTGCTCTAACAAAACGTCATGTTATTTGACCTAAAAATGATATTGTTTAACCTTGGGAAGTCTGCATAGGTGAATAATATGCAAAAGAAGGACAAGTATTTTTTGACATTTCATGTAGGATCAACTTGCTTATGTATTATATGACTCTGAAATATTTGATTCCATGTTTTATTCTATTAAAATTGAGAGCTATCAAGAAATAGATTACCAAACACAATCGCTAACATACAAAAACAAATTTATATTGAAATTATCTGAAAACGTGGGTTGCAATAAAATGGTCATAACATGTGATACATGACTCCGTTTCAAGACCACAACTAAGAAAATGGAAGCTTGAAAAAAGGAGTACTTTTATCCAGGCAAGCATTGGTCAAAAGCGACTAAACCCGATCAAAAACTGATAAAAACCTACCAAGAACAGCTAAAAATGCCGTAACCGGCTCAAATCATCCAAACATAAGAAAAACCTCTATAATTATTTCCAGTCCATATAGACCACATAGAATCCGGGCATAATGTATTTGCCCGGATTCTTGATGGATAAAACACATCTATATGTTTGCTCTGTTTAGTTTTGGTTGTGATTTATTGGTGTAAAAGTTGGTCAGCTAGTATTTGAGGTAGTTGTGAATGTAGTAGACAAAGAGCATCTCGACGGCACATTATAGTATAAAGGTCAAGACATGAGTGTGCTCTAACAAAACGTCATGTTACTTGACCTAAAAATGATATTGTTTAACATTGGGAAGCCTACATAGGTGAATAATATGCAAAAGAAGGACAAGTATTTTTTGACATTTCATGCAGGATCAACTTGCTTATGTATTATATGACTCTGAAATATTTGATTCCATGTTTTATTCTATTAAAATTGAGAGCTATCAAGAAATAGATTACCAAACACAATCGCTAACAAAAAAAAATTCATATTGAAATTATCTGAAAACGTGGGTTGCAATAAAATGGTTATAACATGTGATACATGACTCCGTTTCAAGACCACAACTAAGAAAATGGATGCTTGAAAAAAGGAGTACTTTTATCCTGGCAAGCATTGGTCAAAAGCGACTAAACCCGATCAAAAACTGATAAAAACCTACCAAGAACAGCTAAAAATGCCGTAACCGGCTCAAATCATCCAAACCTAAGAAAAAACCTCTAAAATTATTTCCAGTCCATATAGACAACATAGAATCCGGGCATAATGTATTTGCCCGGATTCTTGATGGATAAAACACATCTATATGTTTGCTCTGTTTTGTTTTGGTTGTGTTTTATTGGTGTAAAAGTTGGTCAGCTAGTATTTGAGGTAGTTGTGAATGTAGTAGACAAAGAGCATCTCGACGGCACATTATAGTATAAAGGTCAAGACATGAGTGTGCTCTAACAAAACGTCATGTTATTTGACCTAAAAATGATATTGTTTAACCTTGGGAAGTCTGCATAGGTGAATAATATGCAAAAGAAGGACAAGTATTTTTTGACATTTCATGTAGGATCAACTTGCTTATGTATTATATGACTCTGAAATATTTGATTCCATGTTTTATTCTATTAAAATTGAGAGCTATCAAGAAATAGATTACCAAACACAATCGCTAACATACAAAAAAAAATTTATATTGAAATTATCTGAAAACGTGGGTTGCAATAAAATGGTCATAACATGTGATACATGACTCCGTTTCAAGACCACAACTAAGAAAATGGATGCTTGAAAAAAGGAGTACTTTTATCCAGGCAAGCATTGGTCAAAAGCGACTAAACCCGATCAAAAACTGATAAAAACCTACCAAGAATAGCTAAAAATGCCGTAACCGGCTCAAATCATCCAAACCTAAGAAAAACCTCTAAAATTATTTCCATTCCATATAGACCACATAGAATCCGGGCATAATGTATTTGCCCGGATTCTTGATGGATAAAACACATCTATATGTTTGCTCTGTTTAGTTTTGGTTGTGTTTTATTGGTGTAAAAGTTGGTCAGCTAGTATTTGAGGAAGTTGTGAATGTAGTAGACAAAGAGCATCTCGACGGCACATTATAGTATAAAGGTCAAGACATGAGTGTGCTCTAACAAAACGTCATGTTACTTGACCTAAAAATGATATTGTTTAACATTGGGAAGCCTACAATAATATACAAAAGAAGGACACGTATTTTTTGACATTTCATGTAGGATCAACTTGCTTATGTATTATATGACTCTGAAATATTTGATTCCATGTTTTATTCTATTAAAATTGAGAGCTATCAAGAAATAGATTACCAAACACAATCGCTAACAAACAAAAACAAATTTATATTGAAATTATCTGAAAACGTGGGTTGCATTAAAATGGTCATAACATGTGATACATGACTCCATTTCAAGACCACAACTAAGAAAATGGATGCTTGAAAAAAGGAGTACTTTTATCCAGGCAAGCATTGGTCAAAAGCGACTAAACCCGATCAAAAACTGATAAAAACCTACCAAGAACAGCTAAAAATGCCGTAACCGGCTCAAATCATCCAAACCTAAGAAACAACATCTATAATTATTTCCAGTCCATATAGACAACATAGAATCCGGGCATAATGTATTTGACCGGATTCTTGATGGATAAAACACATCTATATGTTTGCTCTGTTTTGTTTTGGTTGTGTTTTATTGGTGTAAAAGTTGGTCAGCTAGTATTTGAGGTAGTTGTGAATGTAGTAGACAAAGAGCATCTCGACGGCACATTATAGTATAAAGGTCAAGACATGAGTGTGCTCTAACAAAACGTCATGTTATTTGACCTAAAATTTATATTGTTTAACATTAGGAAGCCTACATAGGTGAATAATATGCAAAAGAAGGACAAGTATTTTTTGACATTTCATATAGGATCAACTTGCTTATGTATTATATGACTCTGAAATATTTGAATCCATTTTTTATTCTATTAAAACTGAGAGCTATCAAGAAATATATTACCAAACACAATCGCTAACATACAAAAACAAATTTATATTGAAATTATCTGAAAACGTGGGTTGCAATAAAATGGTCATAACATGTGATACATGACTCCGTTTCAAGACCACAACTAAGAAAATGGATGCTTGAAAAAAGGAGTACTTTTATCCAGGCAAGCATTGGTCAAAAGCGACTAAACCCGATCAAAAACTGATAAAAACCTACCAAGAAAAGCTAAAAATGCCGTAACCGGCTCAAATCATCCAAACCTAAGAAAAACCTCTAAAATTATTTCCATTCCATATAGACCACATAGAATCCGGGCATAATTTATTTGCCCGGATTCTTGATGGATAAAACACATCTATATGTTTGCTCTGTTTTGTTTTGGTTGTGTTTTATTGGTGTAAAAGTTGGTCAGCTAGTATTTGAGGTAGTTGTGAATGTAGTAGACAAAGAGCATCTCGATGGCACATTATAGTATAAAGGTCAAGACATGAGTGTGCTCTAACAAAACATCATGTTATTTGACCTAAAATTTATATTGTTTAACATTGGGAAGCCTACATAGGTGAATAATATGCAAAAGAAGGACAAGTATTTTTTGACATTTCATATAGGATCAACTTGCTTATGTATTATATGACTGAAATATTTGAATCCATTTTTTATTCTATTAAAATTGAGAGCTATCAAGAAATAGATTACCAAACACAATCGCTAACATACAAAAACAAATTTATATTGAAATTATCTGAAAACGTGGGTTGCAATAAAATGGTCATAACATGTGATACATGACTCCGTTTCAAGACCACAACTAAGAAAATGGATGCTTGAAAAAAGGAGTACTTTTATCCAGGCAAGCATTGGTCAAAAGTGACTAAACCCGATCAAAAACTGATAAAAACCTACCAAGAACATCTAAAAATGCCGTAACCGGCTCAAATCATCAAAACCTAAGAAAAACCGCAAAAATTATTTCCAGTCCATATAGACCACATAGAATCCGGGCATAATGTATTTGCCCGGATTCTTGATGGATAAAACACATCTATATGTTTGCTCTGTTTAGTTTTGGTTGTGTTTTATTGGTGTAAAAGTTGGTCAGCTAGTATTTGAGGTAGTTGTGAATGTAGTAGACAAAGAGCATCTCGACGGCACATTATAGTATAAAGGTCAAGACATGAGTGTGCTCTAACAAAACGTCATGTTATTTGTCCTAAAAATGATATTGTTTAACCTTGGGAAGCCTACATAGGTGAATAATATGCAAAAGAAGGACAAGTATTTTTTGACATTTCATGTAGGATCAACTTGCTTATGTATTATATGACTCCGAAATATTTGATTCCATGTTTTATTCTATTAAAATTGAGAGCTATCAAGAAATAGATTACCAAACACAATCGCTAACAAACAAAAACAAATTTATATTGAAATTATCTGAAAACGTGGGTTGCAATAAAATGGTCATAACATGTGATACATGACTCCGTTTCAAGACCACAACTAAGAAAATGGATGCTTGAAAAAAGAAGTACTTTTATCCTGGCAAGCATTGGTCAAAAGCGACTAAACCCGATCAAAAACTGATAAAAACCTACCAAGAACAGCTAAAAATACCGTAACCGGCTCAAATCATCCAAACCTAAGAAAAACCTCTAAAATAATTTCCAGTCCATATAGACCACATAGAATCCGGGCATAATGTATTTGCCCGGATTCTTGATGGATAAAACACATCTATATGTTTGCTCTGTTTTGTTTTGGCTGTGTTTTATTGGTGTAAAAGTTGGTTAGCTAGTATTTGAGGTAGTTGTGAATGTAGTAGACAAAGAGCATCTCGACGGCACATTATAGTATAAAGGTCAAGACATGAGTGTGCTCTAACAAACGTCATGTTATTTGACCTAAAAATGATATTGTTTAACCTTGGGAAGCCTACATAGGTGAATAATATGCCAAAGAAGGACAAGTATTTTGACATTTCATGTAGGATCAACTTGCTTATGTATTATATGACTCTGAAATATTTGATTCCATGTTTTATTCTATTAAACATGAGAGCTATCAAGAAATAGATTACCAAACACAATCGCTAACATACAAAAACAAATTTATATTCAAATTATCTGAAAACGTGGGTTGCAATAAAATGGTCATAACATGTGATACATGACTCCGTTTCAAGACCACAACTAAGAAAATGGATGCTTGAAAAAAGGAGTACTTTTATCCAGGCAAGCATTGGTCAAAAGCGACTAAACCCGATCAAAAACTGATAAAAACCTACCAAGAACATCTAAAAATGCCGTAACCGGCTCAAATCATCAAAACCTAAGAAAAACCGCTAAAATTATTTGCAGTCCATATAGACCACATAGAATCCGGGCATAATGTATTTGCCCGGATTCTTGATGGATAAAACACATCTATATGTTTGCTCTGTTTAGTTTTGGTTGTGTTTTATTGGTGTAAAAGTTGGTCAGCTAGTATTTGAGGTAGTTGTGAATGTAGTAGACAAAGAGCATCTCGACGGCACATTATAGTATAAAGGTCAAGACATGAGTGTGCTCTAACAAAACGTCATGTTATTTGTCCTAAAAATGATATTGTTTAACCTTGGGAAGCCTACATAGGTGAATAATATGCAAAAGAAGGACAAGTATTTTTTGACATTTCATGTAGGATCAACTTGCTTATGTATTATATGACTCTGAAATATTTGATTCCATGTTTTATTCTATTAAAATTGAGAGCTATCAAGAAATAGATTACCAAACACAATCGCTAACATACAAAAACAAATTTATATTGAAATTATCTGAAAACGTGGGTTGCAATAAAATGGTCATAACATGTGATACATGACTCCGTTTCAAGACCACAACTAAGAAAATGGATGCTTGAAAAAAGGAGTACTTTTATCCAGGCAAGCATTGGTCAAAAGCGACTAAACCCGATCAAAAACTGATAAAAACCTACCAAGAACATCTAAAAATGCCGTAACCGGCTCAAATCATCAAAACCTAAGAAAAACCGCTAAAATTATTTCCAGTCCATATAGACCACATAGAATCTGGGCATAATGTATTTGCCCGGATTCTTGATGGATAAAACACATCTATATGTTTGCTCTGTTTAGTTTTGGTTGTGTTTTATTGGTGTAAAAGTTGGTCAGCTAGTATTTGAGGTAGTTGTGAATGTAGTAGACAAAGAGCATCTCGACGGCACATTATAGTATAAAGGTCAAGACATGAGTGTGCTCTAACAAAACGTCATGTTATTTGTCCTAAAAATGATATTGTTTAACCTTGGGAAGCCTACATAGGTGAATAATATGCAAAAGAAGGACAAGTATTTTTTGACATTTCATGTAGGATTGTAGAATATTGATAATCAATGAATCTATGAAGGGGTTTGTTGATTTCTAGAGAGAGAAAGTTAGAGAGAGAAAGTGAGAGAAACTATGTGAATTTTATTAATATGGAATCAAACAAATGACAACAACCAACCCCTTTCCTTAGTGGAAAGGGGTATTTATAGTCCAAGCTAAACATTGGGCTTGGGCCGGTCCATGACAAGCCCATGGACCGGTTCTTACTTAAGTTAATAAGCAAATAATAACTAATTACTAACTACGAGCTATTACAACATAAATCATATTGTGGAGTGACCGATACTTCTAATATACGTTAAAACGTATTTCTAACAATCTCCCCCTAAGGGAGGTCACTCCACGTTACAAAGTTCTAAACCTAGCATACTATACTAAGTCTTCGTTCTTTAGCTCGTAGTCCTTTCTTCTTTTTCTTTCTTTTGTTGTGAATATGTTGGTTTGATCTTTTTGGCTTTGACTTGAGAGCATTGTTCTTTGGCCTTTCACGTGCGATCTTTGCCTTTCTTGTGAACTTTGCCTCCTCGTGACTTCATGTTCCACACACTTACGTCTTTTTGTTGGATTCTTGAAAGCTTCAGAGTTTGGTACAGCGGAAGACTTCATCTTGTACTTTCTTGAATTTTTGCTGAACTTTGTTGCAAAAGACATAAGCATGTGGGAACGACTTTTACAGGTACACCGCAACACCACCGTCTTCACTGGTACACAGCAACGCCACCGTCTTCAACAGGTACTCAGCAACGCCACCGTCTTTAGCAGGTACACAGCAACGACACGAATAAAATGGCTTTGAACATTTTATTCTAATTCGGTAGCATTTTACCTCCGGTCGGTGAAGACCGTTGGACGATATTAGATATCGTACCCGTGACGGATAGTTTCAATTAAGTAACTTCCTGACAGGATTTCGCGGGTAAACCCGTTCTCTTTATTCGACCGTCCAAAGCTGACTGCGAACATAAAGAGTGAATCACTTGGATAAATTATCCTTGTGATTAAAAGCCGTCAATTCATGAAACCTGGAACAAGTGAATTTCAATTAAGATTTTCACCATCGTTGCTTTCCAGTTGTCACAAGCTCGATTCATAAAGAATCTTGCACGTTACCTACCAAGTGCTGTTTGATGTTGACACTAGAAGGATTTCCACTCGTCACTGTGGTCAATAAAGAGTCACTCTGAGTGTTCTGGCAAGATCATATGATAATGCGAAGAGGCCTGGAACGAGTTTAAGTTCAATTAAGAATTAAACCACTGTTACCTTCCAGTTTTTCACAAGATTGGTTCTAAAAGAACCGCACGTGTAACCTACCATGAGCTTGTTTGATGTTGGCTCAAGCAGGATTTCCATCTTCATTGTAATACTTACGTATTACTCGGATGTTCTGGCAATATTACAAGAATATTGCGTAGGACTCATGAAAATCTCTTACTTTTCACAGTGTGTGAGAAAGCAAGGAATAAATGGAAAGTGTCCTAATGAGACTTTTGATGATCTCTTGGCTCTAGACTCGATTGTGCGTTTTGATTTAGTGAGCGATGGCTGGAGAGGAGTGCCACCTTTTCAATACCAGTTTATTCGGAGTGAATAAACCAATAGATAACGTGTTGATCTCCGTGTGATTAAAACAAATACCTTTTGAGAGATATTTGAGTTAGCTGGGGAAGGGTTGTGCATTGCATCACTGGGTCCATGACGTCTTTCTTCAATACCGAGAATCATTAACAAAAATGACCTCAATAGCATATGTATTGACCCGGTTTCTGCCTAAAGTTGTAAGGAGGGCTTCTTTCTTTACACCCTTTATCTTTACATTTCTTTTTCATTCTTCAACCCCTTCAATGCTTACCAATACGTCATCACTAGCACCTTGTTGTAATTGTTCCAGTGCTAGCTTAAGTAATTGGTCGGCATTCAGCTACGTTCACATTCTTTCTCCATCTTTCCTAGGACTTCTAATTCTATCTAGGGAATTGTCCTTGGGAAGATTCCATCGGCTCTGATGAATCATTGGACTAAACCTATTCCTACCACCCTTTTGTCACCACATTCGTCGTGAATTAAGCGTGTTTTGGGAAGGAATTGCCACCATGAAAAATCATTGAAAATCACCTAAAGTACTTGTGATATTGAAATCAAAAGTTTTGTACCTTAGGTGTTTTGTTCATCAAAAACGCTCCCCCTTAACACGTGCTTTACACATATTAAGTTGGATAATCTTTAAGTCTTTTTCATCTTTTAGCCAAGTATCACTTACGTCTCCTTAATCCCATTTTCTCCCCTTATCCAAAATGTTAACCATTAATATTTGGGATATTGAATGGATTAACCGGTCTTTGGGTAAAAATGAAATCGATGTTTTGGCCATAGAACAAGTTATTGCTCCCCCTTAAGTTAATAAGGGATAGTTGTAGTGCTTTGGTATGACATATTTTGAAAGATTTAGAATCTCGTGAGAAATTCTTGAAAAATTATCATACCTTAACACTACACCAAGCCATTCAAGCACATTATTCACAAATTTACATATTCACAATTGAAAACCAATATAAAGTGACCTGAGATGTACGACCCATCAGATGGATCGTTGCAGTAGCTTGTGGTGCACTAAATACGGTCTTCCACCCACGAATCTTTCCAAGCTCCTCATCAATCTACGTTCACGGAGCTTTTGATCGATCTTTTTGATCACATATTTTGCCATCTGCCGGTAACCCGGATGCCAATCCTCCGTCATCTCTGGCAAAGTCCCACCCGAGTTCAGATGCTCCAACTTATCTCTGACTTGTATAAGAGTTCCATCACTATACTTGTGAAGCTCACCCACCCTCATAAACTTCATCAAACCTCGACTGTTCAAGTAGAAAATGCCGGAATTCGGGACAGAAATGCCGGTATAAGGACATCTTTCTACATGTTGAGGTAGCACTTGATTCACAGGACGGGTTAAATTGAGCCTCCTCTGATAGCTTTCGACTCCCAACTGAAGATCCTCAACTCGTGACTTGATGACAACGCTTCGTGTGAACATACGAAGTGCTGTATTCAAAGCAATCAGGTCTTCACGAGGAATGTGAGTAAGTTGATCTCTGGTCATTAGAAGCAGCATATCTTCGATATCCTCAAGGCGAATGATGGAAAAATCTCCTTGCTGGATTTTGTATTCCCTGTCATCCTCCCTTTTCAAGCGAATCTCCGTCACATGATAGTAGCCGTTCTTGGCTTCAGTTTTCATTCCTAAGATGCTGGAGATGCGGATGTCGGATCTAACATTGCTTCCAGAATTGACCAAGCAGCAACACCTGTACGCCCTTCGGACTCGTTCGTCCCAATGAGATGCACCTATGACAGCATACATATCATAATTACGATTCATTTTTGGGACCCAGAGTCGATTTACCTTTTCCTCGATGAAGGGTATTGTCCCCCAGTTGGCAGCTTTCAGCAAAGTCAGGGATGTTGCGTATTTTGAAGACCCCTTCATAAGATACTCAAGATCATTGGTGACGAAGAAGTCAAGAGTAATCTGATTATCTTGAGCAGGATCCATTGGAGGTGGAGCTCTTTCTGATTCATGAAGTCCTGGCCGTTGAACGGTTTTCAGAGCCTTCAGGATTTCATCGGCATAGTACTCGAGCTCCATTCGGGGTAATAGGGTTTTGGCACGCAGTCTCTTATCTTTCAGTGCTTTCTTTACCAAGGATGGAGTAACCGAAGTCTTATACTCATTAGCAAGAAATGCACATAAGTCAATCGGACTTCGGATGCGGAGATACAGCACATCTTTGTCAGCATCGGTGATCGGATCATATTGTGCTGCTGCCGTGATCCAAGCTTGTGGTGGTGCAGACTCGTCTATCTCCAACGTGTCTTCCCAGGCACGAATGCTTGGTTCAGGAACCGTAGATTGTTGTGTTTGTTGTAGAGGAGTGGAAGTGCGAACATCTACTGGTTCAATTTCAGGCATTTCGGCAGTGTCGTGAACTGGTGAGTGTTGTGCAGCTTCGGGTTCCGTCACTGATTCTGCGATCACAGGAGCAACAACAACAGAACTAATGGGGTTAGTGGTAATAGGTAAAGATACAGCGATAGAGATACCGGGAGCCGAAGACGCTGTAGTGGCATTCACATCGTGGCGCCACTTAGTTCGTCTTGATTCCGAGGATGTCGATTTGTCCTTCTGTGCTGCATCTTTTGTGGACTTGGTTCCAGTCTTATCAGCAGTTTTCTTGGAGCTGGTAACCTTGTCTCCCTCTTTCGGCTGTTCACCCCCATCATCATCCTGATTGTCATCCCCGTTACTATCCCTAACACTCTCCTGATTCTCATCACCACCATCGTCGCCATCATCATCATCATCCTCGTCATCATCCTCATCATCCTCATCATCCTCATCATCATCACCACCTTCGTCATCGTCCTTATCCTTTTCTCCTTCTTCTTCTTCTTCTTCCTCTTCTTCACCCGTACCCTCTTCTTCACTTTCTTCCCTTTCTTCCTCAGGTAAGATGTGATATGGTACCACACTTCCAAACGTCTTGAATAAGCTATCATCCTCCTTGATAGCATCATTCAGGGATTTATATAGAGCCCGTTGAATCCTCGACTTATCATACGACCCAAGTTCCACCATACGAGCCTTAAGGATCTTCTTCAATTCAAAATCCGTCAGGTCATAAGCAATCTTGTAGGCGGCTTCTGAAGGGTTGGATGATTTGACCATCAAGTTGTCAGCAGCAAGTGTCTTCAACTCATCGCGAAGTTTGGGCATTAGGGATTCAACGGATTCTTGCACTCTTTCTTTCACAGATGCTTCAAGTGCTTCTTTTTGTTCCTTATATTTATCCCTCATCGCTTGAAGTCTGGTAATACGTGCAGCATGCTTATCAGCCTCAGCCTGCTTAACCTGAGCAAGTTCCTCTGCATGAGCTTTACGTGTAGCTTCCATGTCTGCAGCGAACTTGGCAATCAACTCTTCTTGAGCTTTCCTTGATTCTTCTTCCCTCTGAGCTCGTTTTTGCAACTCTTGGCGAAGTTCATCCATTTCGCGTTTGTTAGTATCAAACATCTCGGCCATCACTAATGCAGCCATTGCAGATGTTGCAGAGCTGCTTTGGGTTGACCGGAGGGGCTCGGTTGTTACTGCTGTACTAGGGATGGGGATTATGGGTGGTGGAAGAAATGGTGTTGAAGCCGGTCGGGTTGGTAAAGGTTGTATGGGTGGAGGTTGAGTTGTTAAGGGTTGAGTTGATACCACGATCTTAGGAGCAACAGGTTCTTTTGCCACACTTGCTGAAATAGGGATTGATGGCTCCTTCGAAGTGGAATAGTGTTCCGGTGACCCAAACTCATCAACATCATGCGGTTCCTCGTACTCATCCTCGATATCTACCCTCGCACCTGAACCACTACCGCCTGTATCTTTCCTACTCCTTTTAATAGCAATCTTCATCATTTGTTGCTCGGATTTATCAAGAGTAGGATCAACAATATCTGCTTCATCACGTAGACGCATCAAATCCTTACCCTTTCCCTTCTTACCCTCTGACTTCTTCTTCTTGGGTTCGGGTTCAGGTAACGCAGCTGGTTGTTTGCGTTTACCTTTACTCTTAACCGTTGTGGATGAGTCTTCTCCAGTTTGAAGGTTTGCTTTCAGCCTCTGGATTTCTAACTGTAGTAGCTTGTAATCTGCAGAACCTTTGATTTTATCAGATAGAAGGTAATCAGGAACAGGACCCGGAATCACACCAATAGACGGTCCTTCATGCCTCAGATCTACAGTATCATCAGCTTCTTCAGTGTGATAGCGACCTCCTGCACGCCTATCAATAGTAGCATCAAGCTTCATAAAATAATTTATGATAAGCTTAATAAACCGAGGATAGGGAAAGAAGTTTGTTTTCAGCTTCTTGTTGTGGAAGAGTTGAAAGGTGAATTCTTCCCATATCAACAAAGCATAATCTGAGTTTGCAGCTTTGTACATGCCATAGAAGAGGTTCATTATCGGACTGCGCAAAGCATCATGGCCACTCGTCTTTGGTGTAAGACATTTACTGAGAATACCCATCAACGCTCTCCAAGGTTGTCCCACCTTAGCAGTTGTAAACTCAGATGCAACTCGTATTTCCGGACATCCAAGTGCGTCAAATAACTCCGCGAGTTCATCTTTAGTAGGATCCCTTGAGAAAGACATGCCCTTGGGTGTATCCCGTATTCCAAGCATCTTACGGAAGTCTGAAACGGTGAGTGTCTGCTGCTTGTTGTCGATGGTGAAGGTGATCTTGTTCGAAGTGAAATCCTTGGTTGCCCAAAATTCAAACATATACTCATAAGGCACCGAGGCTGTACTCCTAAGGGCGTTCTTGAAATGGGAGTTATCAAGAATGGCTATGGCGACCTTAAAACCATGGTGAGTGGATTTAGAGACTTGCTTCAGCCGGTAGTTGTTGGGTATAAACTTAAGGGTTCGGGCTTTAGCAATATCGGCTTCTCTAGATTCTTGGATAGCTTGTACTGTTGGATTAGTCATTTTATCTGCTTAAGATAAGACATGAAAGGTTGATGCACAAAAACAGATAGATATATATCATTCTTACTTCTAAGCATAACACATTTCATAAGATAAAACAACAAGTACATAGATAGCATGCAAACAAGAATAGTCAAACTCTTCATCCGGAACTTTTCCTCATTCGGAACATCTTCATCCGGAACTTTTCCTCATTCGGAACTTCTCCTCATTCGGAACTTCTTCATCCGGAAGTTCTTCATTCGGAACTTCCTTCATCCGGAAGTTCTTCATTCGGAACTTCCTTTATCCGGAAGTTCTTCATTCGGAACTTCTTTCATCCGGAAGTTATTCATTCGGAACTTCCTTCATCCGGAAGTTATTCATTCGGAACTTCCTTCATCCGGAACATTCCTTCATTCGGAACTTCCTTCATTCGGAAGTTCTTCATTCGGAACTTCCTTCATTCGGAAGTTCTTCATTCGGAACTTCCTTCATTCGGAAGTTCTTCATTCGGAACTTCCTTCATTCGGAAGTTCTTCATTCGGAACTTCCTTCATTCGGAAGTTCTTCATTCGGAACTTCCTCATTCGGAAGTCCTTCATTCGGAACTTCCTCATTCGGAAGTTTTTCAGAAGAAATCCTTCATTCGGAAGTTTTAAGCCACGTTCATCCGGAACTTTTACAAACTAAACTCAGATGATTAATCTAGCGCGTTTGTGAGTTTCTAAGGCAAACTAAGGCAATATAAACATCATTTAATCTATTCCGAGCAAAACCCACCATAAATCCCTTGTAAATTAACCTTAATTAAGGAAAATCCCTAAATCTGATAAACGTTAGTTATCTGGATCAATTACGGGGATATAAGTGTTTAATATAGATGATATGTACCTTAATTTAGCAGATGAACAGGAAGGAATGATTAGACGAGATGTTTGTAAAAGCTTGTGTGTGTTTAAGCAACAATGGCGGCAAAGGAATATGAGAAACAGTGATTAGAAAATAAGGGGGGCGGGGGGATGTGATATTTGACTTAGGTCAAAAGAAATTTGCCTAGTTTCATTAAATGCTACCTTTAGTCCCTCCAATTTCACTCCCTATCCCTTTTGTTTCTAACTTTTTAAATTCACTTAATCCTTGTTTAACTTACACACAATCTTAGCAAACGCATCCTATTTGCATATCCCCAAAATCTAAAAGCCATGCCTATCACTTTGAACGAACACAAGTCGTATTCTAAAGCAAAAACCACTCAATTACCATGAAGCCCTTAATTTTCACAATCACTTTTGAAAATCAATTTTAATGACGAAGAAGATTTTACTATTTTCTCCCCCTTAAACGATGACCCGTTTTCTATTTAAAGAGCTGTAGTCATTGTTTAAAGAGTCAAATAGTGATGAAAGCATTTCCAATTTATCTCTTGAAAAATTTTGATTCGTGGTGTCAATAAGATTTCTCTTATTTTAACAAATGAATGCACTGAGACGTACACAAATTCGTGTCAGACCAAGTTATAAAGTAAACTTGATCCCTTTGCATGATTTGGCTTGTAAATCACGCCTGAGAAAATTAATTCCCGTTCTGAGCCAACGTTTTCCAAGGAAATACGTGACTTTAATGTGAAAACCGGGTTGCAGTCTGAAATAACTACAAGCCATAATGGGCATGTTTTAAAAATGTACAACTTTTATAAGGACTCTATTTATGGCACCGTGTCAATATTGATCGACATTTCTAAGGCCGTAAATATTACCGTACTAAAAGACATGCCCGATTTAAACGAAAAATATTTTTGGTTTTTCTTGGTTTTATACTTTTTATGGTTTTTCTAGGTTTTATATTTTTTATGGTTTTTCTTGGTTTTATATTTTTGTATTTTCTTTTTGTGGTTTATATATTTACGATAATATACATGATCACAACCAAAGGATACTCTGAATAGTTTACCACGACTATTCAGCTGATTCTTCTGCCAACTCTTTGAGTGTCGCTGGAGTGAATGATTTCATACCAAGCTTGTCGATCAAAAACTCGATTCGTCCTCGATCTAAGGCTTTGGTGAACATATCCGCCAGCTGGTACTCAGTAGTGACAAAATATAGCTCGATCACTCCGTTCTCCACCTGCTCCTTAATGAAATGGTAGCGAATGTCTATGTGCTTGGCCCGGGAGTGTTGAACATAGTTGCAGCAAAGGGCAATGGCGCTCTTGTTGTCACAATACATCGGGATTTTGTTAAATCCAAGACCGTAGTCAGTTAATTGTGATCTCATCCAAAGGACTTGAGCACAACAACCGGACATGGCGATGTATTCAGCCTCCGTGCTTGATATTGCAGCGCTTTTCTGCCTTTTTGAAGACCAACTGATCAATCTATCTCCTAGGAGTTGCACAGATCCAGAAGTGCTACGCCTCGTATCTTGACATCCAGCATGATCGGCATCTGCGTATGATATTAAAGCAATCGAGGAATCTTTCGGATACCATAGACCACGATGAAGTGTTCCTTTTAGATACCGAAAGATCCTTTTCACAACATGTAAGTGCTTTTCGGTAGGCCGAGCCTGATACCGGGCACACATGCATACAGCAAATTGCAAATCAGGCCTGCTAGCAGTCAGATAGAGAAGGGTGCCAATCATTCCACGGTAAAGTTTCGGATCGACAATAATCCCATCCCTATCTTCATCTAACTTGGATTTCTCCACCATTGGAGTGTCTACGGGGTCACAATTCTCAAAGTTATATTTCTTAAGAGATTCTAGAGCATATTTGGATTGATTAATAAAGATGCCTCTGGGATTCTGAGAAATCTGTAATCCTAAGAAAAATGAGATTTTTCCCATCATCGACATCTGAAAGCGTGTGGACATTATCTTCTCAAATTGTTTAGACAATTCTATGTTAGTGGCAGCAAAAATTATATCATCAACATAAATTTGTACCAGAAGCATGTCGTTGCCGTCCTTGAGAGTGAATAGAGTGGGGTCCACTTTGCCTTTGGAGAAGCCTTCCGACATGAGATATGTTGACAGGAGATCATACCACGCGCGTGGAGCTTGTTTCAACCCATAGAGAGCCTTCTTAAGCTTGTACACATGGTTAGGAGACTCCGTACTCACGAACCCATCCGGTTGACTAACATAAACCTCTTCCCTTAGTTCACCGTTCAAAAATGTCGTCTTCACATCCATTTGATAGACGATCATGTTCATATGAGCAGCAAACGCAAGGAATAGTCTAATCGCCTCCAATCTAGCCACAGGAGCAAAAGATTCCTCAAAGTCTATACCCAAGGCTTGTTTATATCCTCTAGCGACCAATCTTGCTTTATTCTTCAATACCGAACCCATCTCATCAAGTTTAACCTTATAAACCCATAACAAAGTAAGGATGTTAACCTTGTCAGGGCGAGGAACCAATTCCCATACTTCTAGTCGTTTGAATTCATTGAGTTCCTCCTGCATAGCTTCAATCCAAGATGATTGGGTCATAGCCTGCTGCCAATTTTTGGGTTCAACTTCAGAGAGAAATGCATCAAAGTAACAATATAGTGCACTCTCTTGTAGTTGATGGCGTGTAGAGACTGGTCGATCTAGATCTCCAATAACATTCCTAATTGGGTGATCTTTTGTCCATTTAGTGCTATGGTTTTCAATCCTAGGTGGTCTGGAGTGAACAATAGATGGAGCTTCTTCTGAGGTAGACGCGGCTGAAGGGTTTTCAGGGATCGCTACACCAAAGAAAGGAAGCTCTTGCAAGTGAGCATATTCCAAGTCGTGATCAGTAGAATCCTCTTCTACATCATTAGGCACAAGTAGGGGTGATGATTCAGGTGTAGTTTGAGAATCACTTGGTGAAGGTGCATCCGGTTCATTGTGAATTGTAGATGCATTAGATAAAGGTTCATTAACTTGAGCAACCACTTCAGGTATTGGAGCAATTACTACAGGTGTTGGAACTTCATCAGTCGGGGGATCGAAGAATTCATCAAACAACGGTTGAAACAGTTTATCCCACTCGGGCCTTGTTGGTGGTAAAAATGATGTAGAAGTAGGATTGTTGGGAACTAATCCGGAACTTATAGCACCGGGTCCCATCTCATGAAGCGCGGGTTCAGAGCTGTGTTGCTCAGAAGCCATCGCTGTCAGCTCGTCGAAATCAGCGTCCATAGTTTCTACAATCTTGCCAAGACGACGGTTATAGATTCGGTATGCTCTTTTGGACGGTGAGTAACCAATGAAAATACCTATGTCGGCTTTTGGTTGAAGCTTACCCAAGTTCTCACTATTGATGTTTGGATAACACAGAGCACCAAACACATGGAAAAATGAAACATCGGGTTTGCGGTCATGTAGAAGCTCATAAGGTGTTTTTCCATGGCGTTTCCGAATGATAGAACGGTTTTGGGTGAAACATGCAGTAGAAATAGCCTCTGCCCACAAGAATAATGGAGCGTTCGCATAAATAAGCATGGTCCTAGCAGCTTCCATAAGTGTGCGATTTCGTCTTTCAACGACACCGTTTTGTTGTGGAGTGCGTGCAGCGGATGTTTCATGTGATATACCAACTCCTTCATAATAATCACGAAGAGTCTAGTTTACGAACTCTGTACCATTGTCTGTACGAATGCGGCGGACAGTGGTATTCAAACGTACCTGAATGAACTTCAGAAAAGTGATGATAGCTTTTGGTGCTTCATCCTTTGTACGTAGAAATCTAACCCATGTAAACCTGGAAAAATCATCCACAATGACGAGAATGAATTTCTTACCGCTCACACTTTCAGTTCTCATCGGTCCACAAAGATCCATATGCAAAAGATGAAGTTTTTCTTGATTAGTGTCTTCAGCTTTGGGTTTGTAAGATTTCTTGGTGCTTTTCCCCCTTGAACACGCGGAACATAAATGATCCTTGTGAAATTTAAGCTTGGGAAGACCACGAACTAATTCGTTTTTAGCCAGATGATTAATAGCATCAAAATTAAGATGAGATAATCTGCAATGCCATAACCATGACTTGGTCTTAGAAGCTTTAGAGAGAAGACATACTGGAGAAGCGGCCATCATGTCTTGTAAGGACAAAGTGTAAAGATTTGCACCACGAGATCCCTTCAACAAATCTTTTCCTTCCAAGTTGCGGATGAAACAAGTGTGTTGTCGAAAAGCAACCTCAAGGTTTGAATCACAAAACTGTCCTACTGAGAATAAGTTATGACCAAGACCTTCAACATAGTATACCCTAGAAATCGTCACGTTTCCAATCTGATATTCACCATACCCCATAATCTTTGCAATATGATCATTCCCAAATTTAACCGTACCAAGAAACTTGCTGACGAAATTTCGGAGCATCGAGCGATTTCCGGTCATATGTTTTGAACAACCGGAGTCCAAATACCACAGGATGATTTGGACCACCTGAAAATATCACCACACAAAGACAATGTAGAGGTATCGGAATCTGAGTGTTCCTTGTTATTAGCAGGTACAGATTTAATAATCTTAGATTTGCTAACTCTAGGTTTCTTAGATTTCCTAGCCTTCTTCTTCTTAATTGGTGGTGTAGATTCTAATTGGCTCAAATCCTGAGGTATTTCTACACTGATAGGCACTATAGTGGGGGCTGACCTAATTAAAGGGCGCTGTTTCCATACTTGAGTGCGAGTGTTCCTAACTAAAGGACGCTCAGACCTAGCCTCAATGGATGCATTCCTAGTTAAAGGGCACATTTTACCATCGAGAGTAAAGGTCCTACCAGTGGGACGCCATTGCCAGCCAACTTGGGCACGAGTTCTACCCGTGGGCTTCCATTCAAGACCATTCTTAATAGCATTCATTTCATTAACGTGATCAATCAGACACAAATCATGACGCTGGGAAAACATACATTCATTACAATTCCAACAATTTAAATCAGAATTCACGAATGGTTTAGGCTGCTGCACAGGCGCAGAGCTTTTAGTCTTAACATGATTCGTTTTATTTAAAACTGAACTAGCATTCCTATTGTGGACTTCTACTTTCTTCTTTGTGGCACTACTAGTGGCGGGCTTGATCTTATCTTTCTTGAGTGGCGATCCTTTAGCCTTAGTAGTCGCTTTTAATCCTGTAGAAGGCAAATTGGGAACATTAGCAGCAGATTTTAAAGGTGTCTTACTTGATTGTGCCAATGACGGTTTCGCTCCTGGAGTCTTATTAAATGGAGTGACAGCAATGGGCCTATTGTTAAGTAGTGCAGAACCTGGTGTACCTATGTATTGAAAATAAGCCAAGCAATATTGAACTCGCTTAACATATTCATGAGCCGAATAATAGTCGCTACTTAAGGGATCTAAGGCATAAAGATCGTCTACAATATCCCTAAGAAGATCAACATGCTTAATGGCATTCCTCATATAATCATCATAGGTAAGCTGGTTTCTCTTATGAAGCGGATTCTTATAAAGCACTACTTTCTTGGTTGTTGGAGCACTAGTGGACGGTGCAGAGTCGGTAGCTAAGTTATCAACAACTTCTTGTCGGGTGAGAAGAAGTGTCTCCTTTAACTCAGCCAAAACCATATTTTTGTCTATGAGCAGGATGTTCAAGTCAGAGATTTCTTCGCACTTTTGGTTCAGTTGTTCAACATAATATTGTTGCTGTGTCGCATTAAAAGCGAATCGATCTTCTAGTGAACCATAAAGAGCGGATAGTCCCTGCCTTGTCCGATCCATCTCCCCTAGAACAGTTGATAGTCTAATTTCTAAGACCTGGTTTTTAGACTCTGCGGCCTCTAGTTCCATTCTTAATGTTTCCTTTGATGATATCTCTCTCTTCAATCTCATGATTTCTTCCTCTAATGTCTTAACAATTGCAATCATCTTGTCACTATTCTCAACACCGTTTTCACAAACATTTGATATCAAAAGATTTTCATTTTGAGCTTGTTGTTTTAATTCTAAAGATATACAATGTTGTTCTAGTTGATTAAAGCGTTGAGAAAGTAAATTATAAGAATCTTGTAGCTTTAAAAACTCAGCGTTAGATTCGTGACAAGAATGATTATCTACCTCATTTACAGTTTCAGCAACATTTACAGAAATATCACAAACATCATCACAAATATCCTCACAAATATTCACAGCATCACAATGAATCACAGCAGATGTAAGCTCATGCGAATAATTAACATTTACAGTACTAAGCACATCACACGAGATTACTTCAGACAAGAATCGGTCATATTCGGTTAAAATCTTTTCCTTTTCAATTAGTTGCAGTTCGTAAGCGGTGTCCATTTCATAAAACACTTTTTGAACTTCACCAATTTCAAACTGAAGATTTTCCTTAAGAGATGCAAAACTTCTTTTTAGACTTTCGACAAACGGATTGATCTCAGTTTTAAACACCTCGTTCATGTGTTCGAAAGCCCATTCTCCGGCATTTAAGCCATTTGAAGTCGTACATTCCAAGATGACCTTGTCAAAGTTAGTAAAGTATCGGTTAATCTCTTGCAAGTTTAACCATACAGTGCTAACAGGTGGAAGATTCTTTGGAATTTCCTTAGGACCTTCCATGTTGACAAGTGTAGGAAATGTACTAGGACTTTCTTCCTCTATCATGTAGGTTGGTGCTGTAATGAGATCTTTGTCCATATGGAAGCGAACTCTAAAATCAGTTTTTGCAAGCTCCTTATTCATTTTAAAATAATCACAATCGGGATATTTTGCAGAATTGTATGACCGATCCTCATCAACTAGAACCTTACTTGTTCGATCATTGGGAAAAACAATCGGGTCTAAAGCCAATCCTAATTGAGTTGCATTATAAAGTCTAGGACTATGTCTTAAAGCTTGTTTTGCATATCGTGGATTAGGGGGAAGGCCTTTTAGACGTGATAAGTTAAACTCTTTAAACGAAGCATCAAATAAGTGAACTAGTTGTGAAGCAGCGTATTGTCTTAACAGCAAGTAGTCTAGACTTCTAATCTTATTAGTAGCATTAATCTCCATTTCAGTCTTCTTAGATTCGAGTAATTCAAAATCAGTTTGAAGTTTTTGAAAATTAGTGACCACTAACTCCTTTTCTCTAATTTCACTAGACAAATTTGCTCTTAAGTTTTCGATTTCTTGCAAGTGACCCATTTGTTTGTTTCTAAAGTGATCATATTCGAGATTTGTGAGAACACTAGACGAAGGCACTAATTCCAAAGTTTGTACTTTCTCATTGCTTAAGGCAAGCTCATCAGACAAATTCTTATTCTTAGCTAAGGTTTCTAAAAGTGCAGCATTCATTTGGATAAGTAGTGTAGCAGGAACCATGACCAAATCTTGTTGAGCAGGAGTAGGCTTATGCGAACTCGGTCCCGGTTGTGATTCACTCAAAGTCTGGGAACTCACATTGATATTGCTATCATTGTTTGTCTCCTCATTTGAAAGACTCACCACCGAAGATTCATTCGAATCAGCACTCTCTTGCCCAACTTGATGTGGTTGAATACTAGCATCAGTGGCATTATCGGTGTTATTAATAAGTACCTCAGATTTCTTATCTGGCCCTAAGCTGGAGAAAGTTGCCATGAAAGCAGCCTTTGCAGTTTGAAAGTCATCACAGTCGGAATCATACGCATCAAGATCATCGGCTTGGTAAGCTGCATTCTGCGTAGTGACAACGTCTTGTTCAGCAATCCCTGGGTCAGCAAGAAATGCAAGCTCCTCTTCATCAAGTTCCCTTCCTTGCGCCTGAGCATTTACCAGATAGATCTTTTCTGCAAACCACTGTCCATCCCTTCTCCTCTTGGGTTTCTTACAATCCCTGGACATATGACCCTCTTCCTTGCAGTTGTAGCATGTGATCATTCTCAACTTCCCTGTATTAGCCCGTGGAGGATTGTTGACCATTGGGGCAGGAGTAGGATTGGCGGTGCGAACATTGGTTGAAGTGGAAGTTCTCCCCTGATATGGCTGAATTGGCTGAACCATTACCCTGCCATTCTCAATTGTAGCTTGTTGGCGAGAATTGGATGAATTCCTCAACTGATTGTTGGTAGGAGCTGATCCTCTGAATCCTCGTTTGCTTAAAGTTCTTGTGAGATAAGCAGACATAGTAGTTAGCACTTCAACTGGGTCAGCTCCTTGTTGGAATACAGGAACGGGGACTTCCTCATCATCACAATATAGTGCTTGATCTGGATGAGCTGCATAATCAGTAGAAGGAATACTCATTTGATCAGGGTAGCTTGTTGGATATGCTGCATTCTCTTGATAAGAAGAATATGATGGCTGAGCATAATGTGCAACATTTGCTGGATGAAGTTGTGAAGCATACTGTGGTGAGGGTGCATTGAACCGATATTGTTGCTGATGTGAGGTGGGTGGTTGTGGTAGAATCGAGTATTGGGGAAAGGCTGGTGTCATGTAAGGTGATTGATGATAAGCTTGATGTCCCAAGATATAGGGTGTGTTGTTGTGAGACAAGCTTGGTTGATTCGCCATCAATGCTAAAGAATCTGGGTGCATACCACGAGGAGAACGGTGCATAATCACATGCTTCTCATGCTGCTGAAGGAAGGCATAGATTTGATCTAAGTTGCACTTATGCAAATCCCGGGTTAACTTCACATCGGTAATATACTCACCCCATTCAGCTTGAGGTAGAGTATTCAAGAATTTGGTGTTAACCTGGAATGGTGCGATCACAAGATTGTATACATTCAGATCATTCATGAGTGTGGTGAATCTGAAGTAATAATCATGAAGCGTTTCCCCTGGGTTGTAGGTGAATCTATCAAACAAATCATACAGCTGACACTCCCTTTCTTGTTTGGTGAGAGACGTGCCTTGTAGCAACACCTTAAGACGTTCCCATAGATCCTTTGCCACCGTATACTGACTCACCATCCTATAGATGTCATGGGGAAGAGCTTGGAGAATTGTTTGAAGTGCTTTTTCATCTGCATCTGCAACAAGTTGTTGAGCTGGAGTAAGTTCTTCAAATTCTCGTGGTCTAGTCACGTTATCAACCGTAATGGTACCATAGTCGAGTGGACCATTCAAAATCGATTTGACCATAAGTCTTCCGTATGTCGGTTTCCCCTTTAGATATTGCATCATTCGACCTTGCCATGCCTCAAACACCTCTTTAATGAGCATCGGTGGACGGCTATCAGTTCCCGTTATGATTGATATATCCGTAAGAGATGTCATCTGAGGCATTACTGAATTTGGATTCATTTTGTTTTTCTTCAAAGAAACAGAGATTATCGGTTGATCGAGCAGTGAAGTAAAGCTTGTGAATTGTGTTGTGTTTTTGTTGTAAGAAACCAAGATTAAATCCTCTAAAAAATCGTCGAAAAAACAAGCAAAATAACCCTTGATTCGGAACTTTTTGTTGATTCGGAAGTTTGATTCGGAAGATTACCTTGATTCGGAACTTTTTGTTGATTCGGAAGATTACCTTGATTCGGAACTTTTGGGTTGATCCGGAACTTCTTGGTTCGGAAGTTCTTGATCCGGAACTTTGGCTTGATCCGGAACTTCTTGACTCGGAAGTTCTTGGTTCGGAACTTTGGCTTGATCCGGAACTTCTTGACTCGGAAGTTCTTGGTTCGGAAGTTTTGCTTGATCCGGAACTTCTTGACTCGGAAGTTTCTTGATCCGGAACTTCTTGGTTCGGAAGTTTCTTGATTCGGAACTTTCTTGGTTCGGAAGTTTCTTGATTCGGAACTCCTTGATCCGGAACTCCTTGATCCGGAACTCCTTGATCCGGAACTTCTTGATCCGGAACTCCTTGATCCGGAACTTCTTGATCCGGAAGTTTTGCTGAACAAACAGAAACCCCCTCCGATGAACAGTCGAACAGTAAAAGTTAAGATTAAGCCCAGATTTTGACCAAATAACCCAAAAAGTTTTGTGCTTTCGACTAAAATAAGTAACAACTAATACTTATCCACTAATCCCAATCACAAAAACACCAAAAAACACCAAGAATCAAGATGATTTTTCTTAAAGAACACTAATACAATCAAAAACTAAAAAACCACACAAATCACCACCTTAAATCACCCCATAGCTCTGATACCAAATGTAGAATATTGATAATCAATGAATCTATGAAGGGGTTTGTTGATTTCTAGAGAGAGAAAGTTAGAGAGAGAAAGTGAGAGAAACTATGTGAATTTTATTAATATGGAATCAAAGAAATGACAACAACCAACCCCTTTCCTTAGTGGAAAGGGGTATTTATAGTCCAAGCTAAACATTGGGCTTGGGCCGGTCCATGACAAGCCCATGGACCGGTTCTTACTTAAGTTAATAAGCAAATAATAACTAATTACTAACTACGAGCTATTACAACATAAATCATATTGTGGAGTGACCGATACTTCTAATATACGTTAAAACGTATTTCTAACAAGGATCAACTTGCTTATGTATTATATGACTCCGAAATATTTGATTCCATGTTTTATTCTATTAAAATTGAGAGCTATCAAGAAATAGATTACCAAACACAATCGCTAACAAACAAAAACAAATTTATATTGAAATTATCTAAAAACGTGGGTTGCAATAAAATGGTCATAACATGTGATACATGACTCCGTTTCAAGACCACAACTAAGAAAATGGATGCTTGAAAAAAGGAGTACTTTTATCCTGGCAAGCATTGGTCAAAAGCGACTAAACCCGATCAAAAACTGATAAAAACCTACCAAGAACAGCTAAAAATACCGTAACCGGCTCAAATCATCCAAACCTAAGAAAAACCTCTAAAATAATTTCCAGTCCATATAGACCACATAGAATCCGGGCATAATGTATTTGCCCGGATTCTTGATGGATAAAACACATCTATATGTTTGCTCTGTTTTGTTTTGGCTGTGTTTTATTGGTGTAAAAGTTGGTCAGCTAGTATTTGAGGTAGTTGTGAATGTAGTAGACAAAGAGCATCTCGACGGCA
Organism: Glebionis coronaria; assembly: GCA_025667525.1. Classification (NCBI taxonomy): domain Eukaryota; kingdom Viridiplantae; phylum Streptophyta; class Magnoliopsida; order Asterales; family Asteraceae; genus Glebionis; species Glebionis coronaria. Next base: position 643,879,863 of record CM046876.1, read on the forward strand.
CATTATAGTATAAAGGTCAAGACATGAGTGTGCTCTAACAAACGTCATGTTATTTGACCTAAAAATGATATTGTTTAACCTTGGGAAGCCTACATAGGTGAATAATATGCAAAAGAAGGACAAGTATTTTTTGACATTTCATGTAGGATCAACTTGCTTATGTATTATATGACTCTGAAATATTTGATTCCATGTTTTATTCTATTAAACATGAGAGCTATCAAGAAATAGATTACCAAACACAATCGCTAACATACAAAAACAAATTTATATTGAAATTATCTGAAAACGTGGGTTGCAATAAAATGGTCATAACATGTGATACATGACTCCGTTTCAAGACCACAACTAAGAAAATGGATGCTTGAAAAAAGGAGTACTTTTATCCAGGAAAGCATTGGTCAAAAGCGACTAAACCCGATCAAAAACTGATAAAAACCTACCAAGAACATCTAAAAATGCCGTAACCGGCTCAAATCATCAAAACCTAAGAAAAACCGCTAAAATTATTTGCAGTCCATATAGACCACATAGAATCCGGGCATAATGTATTTGCCCGGATTCTTGATTGATAAAACACATCTATATGTTTGCTCTGTTTAGTTTTGGTTGTGTTTTATTGGTGTAAAAGTTGGTCAGCTAGTATTTGAGGTAGTTGTGAATGTAGTAGACAAAGAGCATCTCGACGGCACATTATAGTATAAAGGTCAAGACATGAGTGTGCTCTAACAAAACGTCATGTTATTTGTCCTAAAAATGATATTGTTTAACCTTGGGAAGCCTACATAGGTGAATAATATGCAAAAGAAGGACAAGTATTTTTTGACATTTCATGTAGGATCAACTTGCTTATGTATTATATGACTCTGAAATATTTGATTCCATGTTTTATTCTATTAAAATTGAGAGCTATCAAGAAATAGATTACCAAACACAATCGCTAACAAACAAAAACAAATTTATATTGAAATTATCTTAAAACGTAGGTTGCAATAAAATGGTCATAACATGTGATACATGACTCCGTTTCAAGACCACAACTAAGAAAATGGATGCTTGAAAAAAGGAGTACTTTTATCCTGGCAAGCATTGGTCAAAAGCGACTAAACCCGATCAAAAACTGATAAAAACCTACCAAGAACAGCTAAAAATGCCGTAACCGGCTCAAATCATCCAAACCTAAGAAAAACCTCTAAACTTATTTCCAGTCCATGTAGACCACATAGAATCCGGGCATAATGTATTTGCCCGGATTCTTGATGGATAAAACACATCTATATGTTTGCTCTGTTTTGTTTTGGCTGTGTTTTATTGGTGTAAAAGTTGGTCAGCTACTATTTGAGGTAGTTGTGAATGTAGTAGACAAAGAGCATCTCGACGGCACATTATAGTATAAAGGTCAAGACATGAGTGTGCTCTAACAAACGTCATGTTATTTGACCTAAAAATGATATTGTTTAACTTTGGGAAGCCTACATAGGTGAATAATATGCAAAAGAAGGACAAGTATTTTTTGACATTTCATGTAGGATCAACTTGCTTATGTATTATATGACTCTGAAATATTTGATTCCATGTTTTATTCTATTAAAATTGAGAGCTATCAAGAAATAGATTACCAAACACAATCGCTAACATACAAAAACAAATTTATATTGAAATTATCTGAAAACGTGGGTTGCAATAAAATGGTCATAACATGTGATACATGACTCCGTTTCAAGACCACAACTAAGAAAATGGATGCTTGAAAAAAGGAGTACTTTTATCCAGGCAAGCATTGGTCAAAAGCGACTAAACCCGATCAAAAACTGATAAAAACCTACCAAGAACAGCTAAAAATGCCGTAACCGGCTCAAATCATCCAAACCTAAGAAAAACCTCTAAGATTATTTCCAGTCCATATAGACCACATAGAATCCGGGCATAATGTATTTGCCCGGATTCTTGATGGATAAAACACATCTATATGTTTGCTCTGTTTTGTTTTGGCTGTGTTTTATTGGTGTAAAAGTTGGTCAGGTACTATTTGAGGTAGTTGTGAATGTAGTAGACAAAGAGCATCTCGACGGCACATTATAGTATAAAGGTCAAGACATGAGTGTGCTCTAACAAACGTCATGTTATTTGACCTAAAAATGATATTGTTTAACTTTGGGAAGCCTACATAGGTGAATAATATGCAAAAGAAGGACAAGTATTTTTTGACATTTCATGTAGGATCAACTTGCTTATGTATTATATGACTCTGAAATATTTGATTCCATGTTTTATTCTATTAAAATTGAGAGCTATCAAGAAATAGATTACCAAACTAAATCGCTAACATACAAAAACAAATTTATATTGAAATTATCTGAAAACGTGGGTTGCAATAAAATGGTCATAACATGTGATACATGACTCCGTTTCAAGACCACAACTAAGAAAATGGATGCTTGAAAAAAGGAGTACTTTTATCCAGGCAAGCATTGGTCAAAAGCGACTAAACCCGATCAAAAACTGATAAAAACCTACCAAGAACAGCTAAAAATGCCGTAACCGGCTCAAATCATCCAAACCTAAGAAAAACCTCTAAGATTATTTCCAGTCCATATAGACCACATAGAATCCGGGCATAATGTATTTGCCCGGATTCTTGATGGATAAAACACATCTATATGTTTGCTCTGTTTTGTTTTGGCTGTGTTTTATTGGTGTAAAAGTTGGTCAGCTAGTATTTGAGGTAGTTGTGAATGTAGTAGACAAAGAGCATCTCGACGGCACATTATAGTATAAAGGTCAAGACATGAGTGTGCTCTAACAAACGTCATGTTATTTGACCTAAAAATGATATTGTTTAACCTTGGGAAGCCTACATAGGTGAATAATATGCAAAAGAAGGACAAGTATTTTTTGACATTTCATGTAGGATCAACTTGCTTATGTATTATATGACTCTGAAATATTTGATTCCATGTTTTATTCTATTAAAATTGAGAGCTATCAAGAAATAGATTACCAAACACAATCGCTAACAAACAAAAACAAATTTATAATGAAATTATCTGAAAACGTGGGTTGCAATAAAATGGTCATAACATGTGATACATGACTCCGTTTCAAGACCACAACTAAGAAAATGGATGCTTGAAAAAAGGAGTACTTTTATCCAGGCAAGCATTGGTCAAAAGCGACTAAACCCGATCAAAAACTGATAAAAACCTACCAAGAACAGCTAAAAATGCCGTAACCGGCTCAAATCATACAAACCTAAGAAAAACCTCTAAAATTATTTCCAGTCCATGTAGACCACATAGAATCCGGGCATAATGTATTTGCCCGGATTCTTGATGGATAAAACACATCTATATGTTTGCTCTGTTTTGTTTTGGTTGTGTTTTATTGGTGTAAAAGTTGGTCAGCTAGTATTTGAGGTAGTTGTGAATGTAGTAGACAAAGAGCATCTCGACGGCACATTATAGTATAAAGGTCAAGACATGAGTGTGCTCTAACAAACGTCATGTTATTTGACCTAAAAATGATATTGTTTAACTTTGGGAAGCCTACATAGGTGAATAATATGCAAAAGAAGGACAAGTATTTTTTGACATTTCATGTAGGATCAACTTGCTTATGTATTATATGACTCTAAAATATTTGATTCCATGTTTTATTCTATTAAAATTGAGAGCTATCAAGAAATATATTACCAAACACAATCGCTAACAAACAAAAACAAATTTATATCGAAATTATCTGAAAACGTGGGTTGCAATAAAATGGTCATAACATGTGATACATGACTCCGTTTCAAGACCACAACTAAGAAAATGGATGCTTGAAAAAAGGAGTACTTTTATCCAGGCAAGCATTGGTCAAAAGCGACTAAACCCGATCAAAAACTGATAAAAACCTACCAAGAACAGCTAAAAATGCCGTAACCGGCTCAAATCATCCAAACCTAAGAAAAACCTCTAAGATTATTTCCAGTCCATATAGACCACATAGAATCCGGGCATAATGTATTTGCCCGGATTCTTGATGGATAAAACATATCTATATGTTTGCTCTGTTTTGTTTTGGCTGTGTTTTATTGGTGTAAAAGTTGGTCAGCTAGTATTTGAGGTAGTTGTGAATGTAGTAGACAAAGAGCATCTCGACGGCACATTATAATATAAAGGTCAAGACATGAGTGTGCTCTAACAAACGTCATGTTATTTGACCTAAAAATGATATTGTTTAACCTTGGGAAGCCTACATAGGTGAATAATATGCAAAAGAAGGACAAGTATTTTTTGACATTTCATGTAGGATCAACTTGCTTATGTATTATATGACTCTGAAATATTTGATTCCATGTTTTATTCTATTAAAATTGAGAGCTATCAAGAAATAGATTACCAAACACAATCGCTAACAAACAAAAACAAATTTATAATGAAATTATCTGAAAACGTAGGTTGCAATAAAATGGTCATAACATGTGATACATGACTCCGTTTCAAGACCACAACTAAGAAAATGGATGCTTGAAAAAAGGAGTACTTTTATCCAGGCAAGCATTGGTCAAAAGCGACTAAACCCGATCAAAAACTAATAAAAACCTACCAAGAACAGCTAAAAATGCCGTAACCGGCTCAAATCATCCAAACCTAAGAAAAACCTCTAAAATTATTTCCAGTCCATGTAGACCACATAGAATCCGGGCATAATGTATTTGCCCGGATTCTTGATGGATAAAACACATCTATATGTTTGCTCTGTTTTGTTTTGGCTGTGTTTTATTGGTGTAAAAGTTGGTCAGCTAGTATTTGAGGTAGTTGTGAATGTAGTAGACAAAGAGCATCTCGACGGCACATTATAGTATAAAGGTCAAGACATGAGTGTGCTCTAACAAACGTCATGTTATTTGACCTAAAAATGATATTGTTTACCCTTGGGAAGCCTACATAGGTGAATAATATGCAAAAGAAGGACAAGTATTTTTTGACATTTCATGTAGGATCAACTTGCTTATGTATTATATGACTCTGAAATATTTGATTCCATGTTTTATTCTATTAAAATTGAGAGCTATCAAGAAATAGATTACCAAACACAATCGCTAACATACAAAAACAATTTTATATTGAAATTATCTGAAAACGTGGGTTGCAATAAAATGGTCATAACATGTGATACATGACTCTGTTTCAAGACCACAACTAAGAAAATGGATGCTTGAAAAAAGGAGTACGAGTACTTTTATCCAGGCAAGCATTGGTCAAAAGCGACTAAACCCGATCAAAAACTGATAAAAACCTACCAAGAACAGCTAAAAATGCCGTAACCGGCTCAAATCATCCAAACCTAAGAAAAACCTCTAAAATTATTTCCAGTCCATATAGACCACATAGAATCCGGGCATAATGTATTTGCCCGGATTCTTGATGGATAAAACACATCTATATGTTTGCTCTGTTTAGTTTTGGTTGTGTTTTATTGGTGTAAAAGTTGGTCAGCTAGTATTTGAGGTAGTTGTGAATGTAGTAGACAAAGAGCATCTCGACGGCACATTATAGTATAAAGGTCAAGACATGAGTGTGCTCTAACAAACGTCATGTTATTTGACCTAAAAATGATATTGTTTAACTTTGGGAAGCCTACATAGGTGAATAATATGCAAAAGAAGGACAAGTATTTTTTGACATTTCATGTAGGATCAACTTGCTTATGTATTATATGACTCTGAAATATTTGATTCCATGTTTTATTCTATTAAAATTGAGAGCTATCAAGAAATATATTACCAAACACAATCGCTAACAAACAAAAACAAATTTATATCGAAATTATCTGAAAACGTGGGTTGCAATAAAATGGTCATAACATGTGATACATGACTCCGTTTCAAGACCACAACTAAGAAAATGGATGCTTGAAAAAAGGAGTACTTTTATCCAGGCAAGCATTGGTCAAAAGCGACTAAACCCGATCAAAAACTGATAAAAACCTACCAAGAACAGCTAAAAATGCCGTAACCGGCTCAAATCATCCAAACCTAAGAAAAACCTCTAAGATTATTTCCAGTCCATATAGACCACATAGAATCTGGGCATAATGTATTTGCCCGGATTCTTGATGGATAAAACACATCTATATGTTTGCTCTGTTTTGTTTTGGCTGTGTTTTATTGGTGTAAAAGTTGGTCAGCTAGTATTTGAGGTAGTTGTGAATGTAGTAGACAAAGAGCATCTCGACGGCACATTATAGTATAAAGGTCAAGACATGAGTGTGCTCTAACAAACGTCATGTTATTTGACCTAAAAATGATATTGTTTAACCTTGGGAAGCCTACATAGGTGAATAATATGCAAAAGAAGGACAAGTATTTTTTGACATTTCATGTAGGATCAACTTGCTTATGTATTATATGACTCTGAAATATTTGATTCCATGTTTTATTCTATTAAAATTGAGAGCTATCAAGAAATAGATTACCAAACACAATCGCTAACATACAAAAACAAATTTATATTGAAATTATCTGAAAACGTGGGTTGCAATAAAATGGTCATAACATGTGGTACATGACTCCGTTTCAAGACCACAACTAACAAAATGGATGCTTGAAAAAAGGAGTACTTTTATCCAGGCAAGCATTGGTCAAAAGCGACTAAACCCGATCAAAAACTGATAAAAACCTACCAAGAACAGCTAAAAACGCCGTAACCGGCTCAAATCATCCAAACCTAAGAAAAACATCTAAAATTATTTCCAGTCCATATAGACCACATAGAATCCGGGCATAATGTATTTGCCCGGATTCTTGATGGATAAAACACATCTATATGTTTGCTCTGTTTAGTTTTGGTTGTGTTTTATTGGTGTAAAAGTTGGTCAGCTAGTATTTGAGGTAGTTGTGAATGTAGTAGACAAAGAGCATCTCGACGGCACATTATAGTATAAAGGTCAAGAAATGAGTGTGCTCTAACAAAACGTCATGTTACTTGACCTAAAAATGATATTGTTTAACATTGGGAAGCCTACATAGGTGAATAATATGCAAAAGGACAAGTATTTTTTAACATTTCATGTAGGATCAACTTGCTTATGTATTATATGACTCTGAAATATTTGATTCCATGTTTTATTCTATTAAAATTGAGAGCTATCAAGAAATAGATTACCAAACACAATCGCTAACAAACAAAAACAAATTTATATTGAAATTATCTGAAAACGTGGGTTGCAATAAAATGGTCATAACATGTGATACATGACTCCGTTTCAAGACCACAACTAAGAAAATGGATGCTTGAAAAAAGGAGTACTTTTATCCAGGCAAGCATTGGTCAAAAGCGACTAAACCCGATCAAAAACTGATAAAAACCTACCAAGAACAGCTAAAAATGCCGTAACCGGCTCAAATCATCCAAACCTAAGAAAAACCTATAAAATTATTTCCAGTCCATGTAGACCACATAGAATCCGGGCATAATGTATTTGCCCGGATTCTTGATGGATAAAACACATCTATATGTTTGCTCTGTTTTGTTTTGGCTGTGTTTTATTGGTGTAAAAGTTGGTCAGCTAGTATTTGAGGTAGTTGTGAATGTAGTAGACAAAGAGCATCTCGATGGCACATTGTAGTATAAAGGTCAAGACATGAGTGTGCTCTAACAAACGTCATGTTATTTGACCTAAAAATGATATTGTTTAACCTTGGGAAGCCTACATAGGTGAATAATATGCAAAAGAAGGACAAGTATTTTTTGACATTTCATGTAGGATCAACTTGCTTATGTATTATATGACTCTGAAATATTTGATTCCATGTTTTATTCTATTAAAATTGAGAGCTATCAAGAAATAGATTACCAAACACAATCGCTAACATACAAAAACAATTTTATATTGAAATTATCTGAAAACATGGGTTGCAATAAAATGGTCATATCATGTGATACATGACTCTGTTTCAAGACCACAACTAAGAAAATGGATGCTTGAAAAAAGGAGTACGAGTACTTTTATCCAGGCAAGCATTGGTCAAAAGCGACTAAACCCGATCAAAAACTGATAAAAACCTACCAAGAACAGCTAAAAATGCCGTAACCGGCTCAAATCATCCAAACCTAAGAAAAACCTCTAAAATTATTTCCAGTCCATATAGACCACATAGAATGCGGGCATAATGTATTTGCCCGGATTCTTGATGGATAAAACACATCTATATGTTTGCTCTGTTTAGTTTTGGTTGTGTTTTATTGGTGTAAAAGTTGGTCAGCTAGTATTTGAGGTAGTTGTGAATGTAGTAGACAAAGAGCATCTCCACGGCACATTATAGTATAAAGGTCAAGACATGAGTGTGCTCTAACAAACGTCATGTTATTTGACCTAAAAATGATATTGTTTAACTTTGTGAAGCCTACATAGGTGAATAATATGCAAAAGAAGGACAAGTATTTTTTGACATTTCATGTAGGATCAACTTGCTTATGTATTATATGACTCTGAAATATTTGATTCCATGTTTTATTCTATTAAAATTGAGAGCTATCAAGAAATATATTACCAAACACAATCGCTAACAAACAAAAACAAATTTATATTGAAATTATCTGAAAACGTGGGTTGCAATAAAATGGTCATAACATGTGATACATGACTCCGTTTCAAGACCACAACTAAGAAAATGGATGCTTGAAAAAAGGAGTACTTTTATCCAGGCAAGCATTGGTCAAAAGCGACTAAACCCGATCAAAAACAGATAAAAACCTACCAAGAACAGCTAAAAATGCCGTAACCGGCTCAAATCATCCAAACCTAAGAAAAACCTCTAAGATTATTTCCAGTCCATATAGACCACATAGAATCCGGGCATAATGTATTTGCCCGGATTCTTGATGGATAAAACACATCTATATGTTTGCTCTGTTTTGTTTTGGCTGTGTTTTATTGGTGTAAAAGTTGGTCAGCTAGTATTTGAGGTAGTTGTGAATGTAGTAGACAAAGAGCATCTCGACGGCACATTATAGTATAAAGGTCAAGACATGAGTGTGCTCTAACAAACGTCATGTTATTTGACCTAAAAATGATATTGTTTAACTTTGTGAAGCCTACATAGGTGAATAATATGCAAAAGAAGGACAAGTATTTTTTGACATTTCATGTAGGATCAACTTGCTTATGTATTATATGACTCTGAAATATTTGATTCCATGTTTTATTCTATTAAAATTGAGAGCTATCAAGAAATATATTACCAAACACAATCGCTAACAAACAAAAACAAATTTATATTGAAATTATCTGAAAACGTGGGTTGCAATAAAATGGTCATAACATGTGATACATGACTCCGTTTCAAGACCACAACTAAGAAAATGGATGCTTGAAAAAAGGAGTACTTTTATCCAGGCAAGCATTGGTTAAAAGCGACTAAACCCGATCAAAAACTGATAAAAACCTACCAAGAACAGCTAAAAATGCCGTAACCGGCTCAAATCATCCAAACCTAAGAAAAACCTCTAAGATTATTTCCAGTCCATATAGACCACATAGAATCCGGGCATAATGTATTTGCCCGGATTCTTGATGGATAAAACACATCTATATGTTTGCTCTGTTTTGTTTTGGCTGTGTTTTATTGGTGTAAAAGTTGGTCAGCTAGTATTTGAGGTAGTTGTGAATGTAGTAGACAAAGAGCATCTCGACGGCACATTATAGTATAAAGGTCAAGACATGAGTGTGCTCTAACAAACGTCATGTTATTTGACCTAAAAATGATATTGTTTAACCTTGGGAAGCCTACATAGGTGAATAATATGCAAAAGAAGGACAAGTATTTTTTGACATTTCATGTAGGATCAACTTGCTTATGTATTATATGACTCTGAAATATTTGATTCCATGTTTTATTCTATTAAAATTGAGAGCTATCAAGAAATAGATTACCAAACACAATCGCTAACATACAAAAACAAATTTATATTGAAATTATCTGAAAACGTGGGTTGCAATAAAATGGTCATAACATGTGGTACATGACTCCGTTTCAAGACCACAACTAAGAAAATGGATGCTTGAAAAAAGGAGTACTTTTATCCAGGCAAGCATTGGTCAAAAGCGACTAAACCCGATCAAAAACTTATAAAAACCTACCAAGAACAGCTAAAAATGCCGTAACCGGCTCAAATCATCCAAACCTAAGAAAAACATCTAAAATTATTTCCAGTCCATATAGACCACATAGAATCCGGGCATAATGTATTTGCCCGGATTCTTGATGGATAAAACACATCTATATGTTTGCTCTGTTTAGTTTTGGTTGTGTTTTATTGGTGTAAAAGTTGGTCAGCTAGTATTTGAGGTAGTTGTGAATGTAGTAGACAAAGAGCATCTCGACGGCACATTATAGTATAAAGGTCAAGACATGAGTGTGCTCTAACAAAACGTCATGTTACTTGACCTAAAAATGATATTGTTTAACATTGGGAAGCCTACATAGGTGAATAATATGCAAAAGAAGGACAAGTATTTTTTGACATTTCATGTAGGATCAACTTGCTTATGTATTATATGACTCTGAAATATTTGATTCCATGTTTTATTCTATTAAAGTTGAGAGCTATCAAGAAATATATTACCAAACACAATCGCTAACAAACAAAAACAAATTTATATTGAAATTATCTGAAAACGTGGGTTGCAATAAAATGGTCATAACATGTGATACATGACTCCGTTTCAAGACCACAACTAAGAAAATGGATGCTTGAAAAAAGGAGTACTTTTATCCTGGCAAGCATTGGTCAAAAGCGACTAAACCCGATCAAAAACTGATAAAAACCTACCAAGAACAGCTAAAAATGCCGTAACCGGCTCAAATCATCCAAACCTAAGAAAAAACCTCTAAAATTATTTCCAGTCCATATAGACCACATAGAATCCGGGCATAATGTATTTGCCCGGATTCTTGATGGATAAAACACATCTATATGTTTGCTCTGTTTAGTTTTGGCTGTGTTTTATTGGTGTAAAAGTTGGTCAGCTAGTATTTGAGGTAGTTGTGAATTTAGTAGACAAAGAGCATCTCGACGGCACATTATAGTATAAAGGTCAAGACATGAGTGTGCTCTAACAAACGTCATGTTATTTGACCTAAAAATGATATTGTTTAACCTTGGGAAGCCTACATAGGTGAATAATATGCAAAAGAAGGACAAGTATTTTTTGACATTTCATGTAGGATCAACTTGCTTATGTATTATATGACTCTGAAATATTTGATTCCATGTTTTATTCTATTAAACATGAGAGCTATCAAGAAATAGATTACCAAACACAATCGCTAACATACAAAAACAAATTTATATTGAAATTATCTGAAAACGTGGGTTGCAATAAAATGGTCATAACATGTGATACATGACTCCGTTTCAAGACCACAACTAAGAAAATGGATGCTTGAAAAAAGGAGTACTTTTATCCAGGCAAGCATTGGTCAAAAGCGACTAAACCCGATCAAAAACTGATAAAAACCTACCAAGAACATCTAAAAATGCCGTAACCGGCTCAAATCATCAAAACCTAAGAAAAACCGCTAAAATTATTTCCAGTCCATATAGACCACATAGAATCCGGGCATAATGTATTTGCCCGGATTCTTGATGGATAAAACACATCTATATGTTTGCTCTGTTTAGTTTTGGTTGTGTTTTATTGGTGTAAAAGTTGGTCAGCTAGTATTTGAGGTAGTTGTGAATGTAGTAGACAAAGAGCATCTCGACGGCACATTATAGTATAAAGGTCAAGACATGAGTGTGCTCTAACAAAACGTCATGTTACTTGACCTAAAAATGATATTGTTTAACATTGGGAAGCCTACATAGGTGAATAATATGCAAAAGAAGGACAAGTATTTTTTGACATTTCATGTAGGATCAACTTGCTTATGTATTATATGACTCTGAAATATTTGATTCCATGTTTTATTCTATTAAAGTTGAGAGCTATCAAGAAATATATTACCAAACACAATCGCTAACAAACAAAAACAAATTTATATTGAAATTATCTGAAAACGTGGGTTGCAATAAAATGGTCATAACATGTGATACATGACTCCGTTTCAAGACCACAACTAAGAAAATGGATGCTTGAAAAAAGGAGTACTTTTATCCTGGCAAGCATTGGTCAAAAGCGACTAAACCCGATCAAAAACTGATAAAAACCTACCAAGAACAGCTAAAAATGCCGTAACCGGCTCAAATCATCCAAACCTAAGAAAAAACCTCTAAAATTATTTCCAGTCCATATAGACCACATAGAATCCGGGCATAATGTATTTGCCCGGATTCTTGATGGATAAAACACATCTATATGTTTGCTCTGTTTAGTTTTGGCTGTGTTTTATTGGTGTAAAAGTTGGTCAGCTAGTATTTGAGGTAGTTGTGAATTTAGTAGACAAAGAGCATCTCGACGGCACATTATAGTATAAAGGTCAAGACATGAGTGTGCTCTAACAAACGTCATGTTATTTGACCTAAAAATGATATTGTTTAACCTTGGGAAGCCTACATAGGTGAATAATATGCAAAAGAAGGACAAGTATTTTTTGACATTTCATGTAGGATCAACTTGCTTATGTATTATATGACTCTGAAATATTTGATTCCATGTTTTATTCTATTAAACATGAGAGCTATCAAGAAATAGATTACCAAACACAATCGCTAACATACAAAAACAAATTTATATTGAAATTATCTGAAAACGTGGGTTGCAATAAAATGGTCATAACATGTGATACATGACTCCGTTTCAAGACCACAACTAAGAAAATGGATGCTTGAAAAAAGGAGTACTTTTATCCAGGCAAGCATTGGTCAAAAGCGACTAAACCCGATCAAAAACTGATAAAAACCTACCAAGAACATCTAAAAATGCCGTAACCGGCTCAAATCATCAAAACCTAAGAAAAACCGCTAAAATTATTTCCAGTCCATATAGACCACATAGAATCCGGGCATAATGTATTTGCCCGGATTCTTGATGGATAAAACACATCTATATGTTTGCTCTGTTTAGTTTTGGTTGTGTTTTATTGGTGTAAAAGTTGGTCAGCTAGTATTTGAGGTAGTTGTGAATGTAGTAGACAAAGAGCATCTCGACGGCACATTATAGTATAAAGGTCAAGAAATTGAGTGTGCTCTAACAAAACGTCATGTTATTTGTCCTAAAAATGATATTGTTTAACCTTGGGAAGCCTACATAGGTGAATAATATGCAAAAGAAGGACAAGTATTTTTTGACATTTCATGTAGGATCAACTTGCTTATGTATTATATGACTCTGAAATATTTGATTCCATGTTTTATTCTATTAAAATTGAGAGCTATCAAGAAATAGATTACCAAACACAATCGCTAACAAACAAAAACAAATTTATATTGAAATTATCTGAAAACGTGGGTTGCAATAAAATGGTCATAACATGTGATACATGACTCCGTTTCAAGACCACAACTAAGAAAATAGATGCTTGAAAAAAGGAGTACTTTTATCCAGGCAAGCATTGGTGAAAAGCGACTAAACCCGATCAAAAACTGATAAAAACCTACCAAGAACAGCTAAAAATGCCGTAACCGGCTCAAATCATCCAAACCTAAGAAAAACCTCTAAAATTATTTCCAGTCCATATAGACCACATAGAATCCGGGCATAATGTATTTGCCCGGATTCTTGATGGATAAAACACATCTATATGTTTGCTCTGTTTTGTTTTGGCTGTGTTTTATTGGTGTAAAAGTTGGTCAGCTAGTATTTGAGGTAGTTGTGAATGTAGTAGACAAAGAGCATCTCGACGGCACATTATAGTATAAAGGTCAAGACATGAGTGTGCTCTAACAAACGTCATGTTATTTGACCTAAAAATGATATTGTTTAACCTTGGGAAGCCTACATAGGTGAATAATATGCAAAAGAAGGACAAGTATTTTTTGACATTTCATGTAGGATCAACTTGCTTATGTATTATATGACTCTGAAATATTTGATTCCATGTTTTATTCTATTAAAATTGAGAGCTATCAAGAAATAGATTACCAAACACAATCGCTAACATACAAAAACAAATTTATATTGAAATTATCTGAAAACGTGGGTTGCAATAAAATGGTCATAACATGTGGTACATGACTCCGTTTCAAGACCACAACTAAGAAAATGGATGCTTGAAAAAAGGAGTACTTTTATCCAGGCAAGCACTGGTCAAAAGCGACTAAACCCGATCAAAAACTGATAAAAACCTACCAAGAACAGCTAAAAATGCCGTAACCGGCTCAAATCATCCAAACCTAAGAAAAACCTCTAAAATTATTTCCAGTCCATATAGACCACATAGAATCTGGGCATAATGTATTTGCCCGGATTCTTGATGGATAAAACACATCTATATGTTTGCTCTGTTTAGTTTTGGTTGTGTTTTATTGGTGTAAAAGTTGGTCAGCTAGTATTTGAGGTAGTTGTGAATGTAGTAGACAAAGAGCATCTCGACGGCACATTATAGTATAAAGGTCAAGACATGAGTGTGCTCTAACAAAACGTCATGTTACTTGACCTAAAAATGATATTGTTTAACATTGGGAAGCCTACATAGGTGAATAATATGCAAAAGAAGGACAAGTATTTTTTGACATTTCATGTAGGATCAACTTGCTTATGTATTATATGACTCTGAAATATTTGATTCCATGTTTTATTCTATTAAAATTGAGAGCTATCAAGAAATATATTACCAAACACAATCGCTAACAAACAAAAAAAAATTTATATTGAAATTATCTGAAAACGTGGGTTGCAATAAAATGGTCATAACATGTGATACATGACTCCGTTTCAAGACCACAACTAAGAAAATGGATGCTTGAAAAAAGGAGTACTTTTATCCTGGCAAGCATTGGTCAAAAGCGACTAAACCCGATCAAAAACTGATAAAAACCTACCAAGAACAGCTAAAAATGCCGTAACCGGCTCAAATCATCCAAACCTAAGAAAAAACGTCTAAAATTATTTCCAGTCCATATAGACCACATAGAATCCGGGCATAATGTATTTGCCCGGATTCTTGATGGATAAAACACATCTATATGTTTGCTTTGTTTAGTTTTGGCTGTGTTTTATTGGTGTAAAAGTTGGTCAGCTAGTATTTGAGGTAGTTGTGAATTTAGTAGACAAAGAGCATCTCGACGGCACATTATAGTATAAAGGTCAATACATGAGTGTGCTCTAACAAACGTCATGTTATTTGACCTAAAAATGATATTGTTTAACCTTGGGAAGCCTACATAGGTGAATAATATGCAAAAGAAGGACAAGTATTTTTTGATATTTCATGTAGGATCAACTTGCTTATGTATTATATGACTCTGAAATATTTGATTCCATGTTTTATTCAATTAAACATGAGAGCTATCAAGAAATAGATTACCAAACACAATCGCTAACATACAAAAACAAATTTATATTGAAATTATCTGAAAACGTGGGTTGCAATAAAATGGTCATAACATGTGATACATGACTCCGTTTCAAGACCACAACTAAGAAAATGGATGCTTGAAAAAAGGAGTACTTTTATCCAGGCAAGCATTGGTCAAAAGCGACTAAACCCGATCAAAAACTGATAAAAACCTACCAAGAACATCTAAAAATGCCGTAACCGGCTCAAATCATCAAAACCTAAGAAAAACCGCTAAAATTATTTCCAGTCCATATAGACCACATAGAATCCGGGCATAATGTATTTGCCCGGATTCTTGATGGATAAAACACATCTATATGTTTGCTCTGTTTAGTTTTGGTTGTGTTTTATTGGTGTAAAAGTTGGTCAGCTAGTATTTGAGGTAGTTGTGAATGTAGTACACAAAGAGCATCTCGACGGCACATTATAGTATAAAGGTCAAGACATGAGTGTGCTCTAACAAAACGTCATGTTATTTGTTCTAAAAATGATATTGTTTAACCTTGGGAAGCCTACATAGGTGAATAATATGCAAAAGAAGGACAAGTATTTTTTGACATTTCATGTAGGATCAACTTGCTTATGTTTGCTTATGTATTATATGACTCTGAAATATTTGATTCCATGTTTTATTCTATTAAAATTGAGAGCTATCAAGAAATAGATTACCAAACACAATCGCTAACAAACAAAAACAAATTTATATTGAAATTATCTGAAAACGTAGGTTGCAATAAAATGGTCATAACATGTGATACATGACTCCGTTTCAAGACCACAACTAAGAAAATGGATGCTTGAAAAAAGGAGTACTTTTATCCTGGCAAGCATTGGTCAAAAGCGACGAAACCCGATCAAAAACTGATAAAAACCTACCAAGAACAGCTAAAAATGCCGTAACCGGCTCAAATCATCCAAACCTAAGAAAAACCTCTAAACTTATTTCCAGTCCATGTAGACCACATAGAATCCGGGCATAATGTATTTGCCCGGATTCTTGATGGATAAAACACATCTATATGTTTGCTCTGTTTTGTTTTGGCTGTGTTTTATTGGTGTAAAAGTTGGTCAGCTAGTATTTGAGGTAGTTGTGAATGTAGTAGACAAAGAGCATCTCGACGGCACATTATAGTATAAAGGTCAAGACATGAGTGTGCTCTAACAAACGTCATGTTATTTGACCTAAAAATGATATTGTTTAACTTTGGGAAGCCTACATAGGTGAATAATATGCAAAAGAAGGACAAGTATTTTTTGACATTTCATGTAGGATCAACTTGCTTATGTATTATATGACTCTGAAATATTTGATTCCATGTTTTATTCTATTAAAATTGAGAGCTATCAAGAAATAGATTACCAAACACAATCGCTAACATACAAAAACAAATTTATATTGAAATTATCTGAAAACGTGGGTTGCAATAAAATGGTCATAACATGTGATACATGACTCCGTTTCAAGACCACAACTAAGAAAATGGATGCTTGAAAAAAGGAGTACTTTTATCCAGGCAAGCATTGGTCAAAAGCGACTAAACCCGATCAAAAACTGATAAAAACCTACCAAGAACAGCTAAAAATGCCGTAACCGGCTCAAATCATCCAAACCTAAGAAAAACCTCTAAAATTATTTCCAGTCCATATAGACCACATAGAATCCGGGCATAATGTATTTGCCCGGATTCTTGATGGATAAAACACATCTATATGTTTGCTCTGTTTAGTTTTGGTTGTGTTTTATTGGTGTAAAAGTTGGTCAGCTAGTATTTGAGGTAGTTGTGAATGTAGTAGACAAAGAGCATCTCGACGGCACATTATAGTATAAAGGTCAAGACATGAGTGTGCTCTAACAAAACGTCATGTTACTTGACCTAAAAATGATATTGTTTAACATTGGGAAACCTAAATAGGTGAATAATATGCAAAAGAAGGACAAGTATTTTTTAACATTTCATGTAGGATCAACTTGCTTATGTATTATATGACTCTGAAATATTTGATTCCATGTTTTATTCTATTAAAATTGAGAGCTATCAAGAAATAGATTACCAAACACAATCGCTAACAAACAAAAACAAATTTATATTGAAATTATCTGAAAACGTGGGTTGCAATAAAATGGTCATAACATGTGATACATGACTCCGTTTCAAGACCACAACTAAGAAAATGGATGCTTGAAAAAAGGAGTACTTTTATCCAGGCAAGCATTGGTCAAAAGCGACTAAACCCGATCAAAAACTGATAAAAACCTACCAAGAACAGCTAAAAATGCCGTAACCTGCTCAAATCATCCAAACCTAAGAAAAACCTCTAAAATTATTTCCAGTCCATGTAGACCACATAGAATCCGGACATAATGTATTTGCCCGGATTCTTGATGGATAAAACACATCTATATGTTTGCTCTGTTTTGTTTTGGCTGTGTTTTATTGGTGTAAAAGTTGGTCAGCTAGTATTTGAGGTAGTTGTGAATGTAGTAGACAAAGAGCATCTCGACGGCACATTATAGTATAAAGGTCAAGACATGAGTGTGCTCTAACAAACGTAATGTTATTTGACCTAAAAATGATATTGTTTAACCTTGGGAAGCCTACATAGGTGAATAATATGCAAAAGAAGGACAAGTATTTTTTGACATTTCATGTAGGATCAACTTGCTTATGTATTATATGACTCTGAAATATTTGATTCCATGTTTTATTCTATTAAAATTGAGAGCTATCAAGAAATAGATTACCAAACACAATCGCTAACATACAAAAACAAATTTATATTGAAATTATCTGAAAACGTGGGTTGCAATAAAATGGTCATAACATGTGATACATGACTCCGTTTCAAGACCACAACTAAGAAAATTGATGCTTGAAAAAAGGAGTACTTTTATCCAGGCAAGCATTGGTCAAAAGCGACTAAACCCGATCAAAAACTGATAAAAACCTACCAAGAACAGCTAAAAATGCCGTAACCGGCTCAAATCATCCAAACCTAAGAAAAACCTCTAAAATTATTTCCAGTCCATATAGACCACATAGAATCCGGGCATAATGTATTTGCCCGGATTCTTGATGGATAAAACACATCTATATGTTTGCTCTGTTTAGTTTTGGTTGTGTTTTATTGGTGTAAAAGTTGGTCAGCTAGTATTTGAGGTAGTTGTGAATGTAGTAGACAAAGAGCATCTCGACGGCAGATTATAGTATAAAGGTCAATACATGAGTGTGCTCTAACAAAACGTCATGTTACTTGACCTAAAAATGATATTGTTTAACATTGGGAAGCCTACATAGGTGAATAATATGCAAAAGAAGGACAAGTATTTTTTAACATTTCATGTAGGATCAACTTGCTTATATATTATATGACTCTGAAATATTTGATTCCATGTTTTATTCTATTAAAATTGAGAGCTATCAAGAAATAGTTTACCAAACACAATCGCTAACAAACAAAAACAAATTTATATTGAAATTATCTGAAAACGTGGGTTGCAATAAAATGGTCATAACATGTGATACATGACTCCGTTTCAAGACCACAACTAAGAAAATGGATGCTTGAAAAAAGGAGTACTTTTATCCAGGCAAGCATTGGTCAAAAGCGACTAAACCCGATCAAAAACTGATAAAAACCTACCAAGAACAGCTAAAAATGCCGTAACCGGCTCAAATCATCCAAACCTAAGAAAAACCTCTAAAATTATTTCCAGTCCATGTAGACCACATAGAATCCGGGCATAATGTATTTGCCCGGATTCTTGATGGATAAAACACATCTATATGTTTGCTCTGTTTTGTTTTGGCTGTGTTTTATTGGTGTAAAAGTTGGTCAGCTAGTATTTGAGGTAGTTGTGAATGTAGTAGACAAAGAGCATCTCGACGGCACATTATAGTATAAAGGTCAAGACATGAGTGTGCTCTAACAAACGTCATGTTATTTGACCTAAAAATGATATTGTTTAACCTTGGGAAGCCTACATAGGTGAATAATATGCAAAAGAAGGACAAGTATTTTTTGACATTTCATGTAGGATCAACTTGCTTATGTATTATATGACTCTGAAATATTTGATTCCATGTTTTATTCTATTAAAATTGAGAGCTATCAAGAAATAGATTACCAAACACAATCGCTAACATACAAAAACAAATTTATATTGAAATTATCTGAAAACGTGGGTTGCAATAAAATGGTCATAACATGTGATACATGACTCCGTTTCAAGACCACAACTAAGAAAATGGATGCTTGAAAAAAGGAGTACTTTTATCCAGGCAAGCATTGGTCAAAAGCGACTAAACCCGATCAAAAACTGATAAAAACCTACCAAGAACAGCTAAAAATGCCGTAACCGGCTCAAATCATCCAAACCTAAGAAAAACCTCTAAAATTATTTCCAGTCCATATAGACCACATAGAATCCGGGCATAATGTATTTGCCCGGATTCTTGATGGATAAAACACATCTATATGTTTGCTCTGTTTAGTTTTGGTTGTGTTTTATTGGTGTAAAAGTTGGTCAGCTAGTATTTGAGGTAGTTGTGAATGTAGTAGACAAAGAGCATCTCGACGGCACATTATAGTATAAAGGTCAATACATGAGTGTGCTCTAACAAAACGTCATGTTACTTGACCTAAAACTGATATTGTTTAACATTGGGAAGCCTACATAGGTGAATAATATGCAAAAGAAGGACAAGTATTTTTTAACATTTCATGTAGGATCAACTTGCTTATGTATTATATGACTCTGAAATATTTGATTCCATGTTTTATTCTATTAAAATTGAGAGCTATCAAGAAATAGATTACCAAACACAATCGCTAACAAACAAAAACAAATTTATATTGAAATTATCTGAAAACGTGGGTTGCAATAAAATGGTCATAACATGTGATACATGACTCCGTTTCAAGACCACAACTAAGAAAATGGATGCTTGAAAAAAGGAGTACTTTTATCCAGGCAAGCATTGGTCAAAAGCGACTAAACCCGATCAAAAACTGATAAAAACCTACCAAGAACAGCTAAAAATGCCGTAACCGGCTCAAATCATCCAAACCTAAGAAAAACCTCTAAAATTATTTCCAGTCCATGTAGACCACATAGAATCCGGGCATAATGTATTTGCCCGGATTCTTGATGGATAAAACACATCTATATGTTTGCTCTGTTTTGTTTTGGCTGTGTTTTATTGGTGTAAAAGTTGGTCAGCTAGTATTTGAGGTAGTTGTGAATGTAGTAGACAAAGAGCATCTCGACGGCACATTATAGTATAAAGGTCAAGACATGAGTGTGCTCTAACAAACGTCATGTTATTTGACCTAAAAATGATATTGTTTAACCTTGGGAAGCCTACATAGGTGAATAATATGCAAAAGAAGGACAAGTATTTTTTGACATTTCATGTAGGATCAACTTGCTTATGTATTATATGACTCTGAAATATTTGATTCCATGTTTTATTCTATTAAAATTGAGAGCTATCAAGAAATAGATTACCAAACACAATCGCTAACATACAAAAACAAATTTATATTGAAATTATCTGAAAACGTGGGTTGCAATAAAATGGTCATAACATGTGATACATGACTCCGTTTCAAGACCACAACTAAGAAAATGGATGCTTGAAAAAAGGAGTACTTTTATCCAGGCAAGCATTGGTCAAAAGCGACTAAACCCGATCAAAAACTGATAAAAACCTACCAAGAACAGCTAAAAATGCCGTAACCGGCTCAAATCATCCAAACCTAAGAAAAACCTCTAAAATTATTTCCAGTCCATATAGACCACATAGAATCCGGGCATAATGTATTTGCCCGGATTCTTGATGGATAAAACACATCTATATGTTTGCTCTGTTTAGTTTTGGTTGTGTTTTATTGGTGTAAAAGTTGGTCAGCTAGTATTTGAGGTAGTTGTGAATGTAGTAGACAAAGAGCATCTCGACGGCACATTATAGTATAAAGGTCAATACATGAGTGTGCTCTAACAAAACGTCATGTTACTTGACCTAAAACTGATATTGTTTAACATTGGGAAGCCTACATAGGTGAATAATATGCAAAAGAAGGACAAGTATTTTTTAACATTTCATGTAGGATCAACTTGCTTATGTATTATATGACTCTGAAATATTTGATTCCATGTTTTATTCTATTAAAATTGAGAGCTATCAAGAAATAGATTACCAAACACAATCGCTAACAAACAAAAACAAATTTATATTGAAATTATCTGAAAACGTGGGTTGCAATAAAATGGTCATAACATGTGATACATGACTCCGTTTCAAGACCACAACTAAGAAAATGGATGCTTGAAAAAAGGAGTACTTTTATCCAGGCAAGCATTGGTCAAAAGCGACTAAACCCGATCAAAAACTGATAAAAACCTACCAAGAACAGCTAAAAATGCCGTAACCGGCTCAAATCATCCAAACCTAAGAAAAACCTCTAAAATTATTTCCAGTCCATGTAGACCACATAGAATCCGGGCATAATGTATTTGCCCGGATTCTTGATGGATAAAACACATCTATATGTTTGCTCTGTTTTGTTTTGGCTGTGTTTTATTGGTGTAAAAGTTGGTCAGCTAGTATTTGAGGTAGTTGTGAATGTAGTAGACAAAGAGCATCTCGACGGCACATTATAGTATAAAGGTCAAGACATGAGTGTGCTCTAACAAACGTCATGTTATTTGACCTAAAAATGATATTGTTTAACCTTGGGAAGCCTACATAGGTGAATAATATGCAAAAGAAGGACAAGTATTTTTTGACATTTCATGTAGGATCAACTTGCTTATGTATTATATGACTCTGAAATATTTGATTCCATGTTTTATTCTATTAAAAATGAGAGCTATCAAGAAATAGATTACCAAACACAATCGCTAACATACAAAAACAAATTTATATTGAAATTATCTGAAAACGTGGGTTGCAATAAAATGGTCATAACATGTGATACATGACTCCGTTTCAAGACCACAACTAAGAAAATGGATGCTTGAAAAAAGGAGTACTTTTATCCAGGCAAGCATTGGTCAAAAGCGACTAAACCCGATCAAAAACTGATAAAAACCTACCAAGAACAGCTAAAAATGCCGTAACCGGCTCAAATCATCCAAACCTAAGAAAAACCTCTAAAATTATTTCCAGTCCATATAGACCACATAGAATCCGGGCATAAAGTATTTGCCCGGATTCTTGATGGATAAAACACATCTATATGTTTGCTCTGTTTAGTTTTGGTTGTGTTTTATTGGTGTAAAAGTTGGTCAGCTAGTATTTGAGGTAGTTGTGAATGTAGTAGACAAAGAGCATCTCGACGGCACATTATAGTATAAAGGTCAATACATGAGTGTGCTCTAACAAAACGTCATGTTACTTGACCTAAAACTGATATTGTTTAACATTGGGAAGCCTACATAGGTGAATAATATGCAAAAGAAGGACAAGTATTTTTTAACATTTCATGTAGGATCAACTTGCTTATGTATTATATGACTCTGAAATATTTGATTCCATGTTTTATTCTATTAAAATTGAGAGCTATCAAGAAATAGATTACCAAACACAATCGCTAACAAACAAAAACAAATTTATATTGAAATTATCTGAAAACGTGGGTTGCAATAAAATGGTCATAACATGTGATACATGACTCCGTTTCAAGACCACAACTAAGAAAATGGATGCTTGAAAAAAGGAGTACTTTTATCCAGGCAAGCATTGGTCAAAAGCGACTAA
Source organism: Glebionis coronaria (assembly GCA_025667525.1). Taxonomy (NCBI): domain Eukaryota; kingdom Viridiplantae; phylum Streptophyta; class Magnoliopsida; order Asterales; family Asteraceae; genus Glebionis; species Glebionis coronaria. Next base: position 643,903,116 of record CM046876.1, read on the forward strand.
ACCCGATCAAAAACTGATAAAAACCTACCAAGAACAGCTAAAAATGCCGTAACCGGCTCAAATCATCCAAACCTAAGAAAAACCTCTAAAATTATTTCCAGTCCATGTAGACCACATAGAATCCGGGCATAATGTATTTGCCCGGATTCTTGATGGATAAAACACATCTATATGTTTGCTCTGTTTTGTTTTGGCTGTGTTTTATTGGTGTAAAAGTTGGTCAGCTAGTATTTGAGGTAGTTGTGAATGTAGTAGACAAAGAGCATCTCGACGGCACATTATAGTATAAAGGTCAAGACATGAGTGTGCTCTAACAAACGTCATGTTATTTGACCTAAAAATGATATTGTTTAACCTTGGGAAGCCTACATAGGTGAATAATATGCAAAAGAAGGACAAGTATTTTTTGACATTTCATGTAGGATCAACTTGCTTATGTATTATATGACTCTGAAATATTTGATTCCATGTTTTATTCTATTAAAAATGAGAGCTATCAAGAAATAGATTACCAAACACAATCGCTAACATACAAAAACAAATTTATATTGAAATTATCTGAAAACGTGGGTTGCAATAAAATGGTCATAACATGTGATACATGACTCCGTTTCAAGACCACAACTAAGAAAATGGATGCTTGAAAAAAGGAGTACTTTTATCCAGGCAAGCATTGGTCAAAAGCGACTAAACCCGATCAAAAACTGATAAAAACCTACCAAGAACAGCTAAAAATGCCGTAACCGGCTCAAATCATCCAAACCTAAGAAAAACCTCTAAAATTATTTCCAGTCCATATAGACCACATAGAATCCGGGCATAAAGTATTTGCCCGGATTCTTGATGGATAAAACACATCTATATGTTTGCTCTGTTTAGTTTTGGTTGTGTTTTATTGGTGTAAAAGTTGGTCAGCTAGTATTTGAGGTAGTTGTGAATGTAGTAGACAAAGAGCATCTCGACGGCACATTATAGTATAAAGGTCAAGACATGAGTGTGCTCTAACAAAACGTCATGTTACTTGACCTAAAAATGATATTGTTTAACATTGGGAAGCCTACATAGGTGAATAATATGCAAAAGAAGGACAAGTATTTTTTGACATTTCATGTAGGATCAACTTGCTTATGTATTATATGACTCTGAAATATTTGATTCCATGTTTTATTCTATTAAATTTGAGAGCTATCAAGAAATATATTACCAAACACAATCACTAACAAACAAAAACAAATTTATATTGAAATTATCTGAAAACGTGGGTTGCAATAAAATGGTCATAACATGTGATACATGACTCCGTTTCAAGACCACAACTAAGAAAATGGATGCTTGAAAAAAGGAGTACTTTTATCCCGGCAAGCATTGGTCAAAAGCGACTAAACCCGATCAAAAACTAATAAAAACCTACCAAGAACAGCTAAAAATGCCGTAACCGGCTCAAATCATCCAAACCTAAGAAAAACCTCTAAAATTATTTCCAGTCCATTTAGACCACATAGCATCCGGGCATAATGTATTTGCCCGGATTCTTGATGGATAAAACACATCTATATGTTTGCTCTGTTTTGTTTTGGCTGTGTTTTATTGGTGTAAAAGTTGGTCAGCTAGTATTTGAGGTAGTTGTGAATGTAGTAGACAAAGAGCATCTCGACGGCACATTATAGTATAAAGGTCAAGATATGAGTGTGCTCTAACAAACGTCATGTTATTTGACCTAAAAATGATATTGTTTAACCTTGGGAAGCCTACATAGGTGAATAATATGCAAAAGAAGGACAAGTATTTTTTGACATTTCATGTAGGATCAACTTGCTTATGTATTATATGACTCTGAAATATTTGATTCCATGTTTTATTCTATTAAAAATGAGAGCTATCAAGAAATAGATTACCAAACACAATCGCTAACATACAAAAACAAATTTATATTGAAATTATCTGAAAACGTGGGTTGCAATAAAATGGTCATAACATGTGATACATGACTCCGTTTCAAGACCACAACTAAGAAAATGGATGCTTGAAAAAAGGAGTACTTTTATCCAGGCAAGCATTGGTCAAAAGCGACTAAACCCGATCAAAAACTGATAAAAACCTACCAAGAACAGCTAAAAATGCCGTAACCGGCTCAAATCATCCAAACCTAAGAAAAACCTCTAAAATTATTTCCAGTCCATATAGACCACATAGAATCCGGGCATAAAGTATTTGCCCGGATTCTTGATGCATAAAACACATCTATATGTTTGCTCTGTTTAGTTTTGGTTGTGTTTTATTGGTGTAAAAGTTGGTCAGCTAGTATTTGAGGTAGTTGTGAATGTAGTAGACAAAGAGCATCTCGACGGCACATTATAGTATAAAGGTCAAGACATGAGTGTGCTCTAACAAAACGTCATGTTACTTGACCTAAAAATGATATTGTTTAACATTGGGAAGCCTACATAGGTGAATAATATGCAAAAGAAGGACAAGTATTTTTTGACATTTCATGTAGGATCAACTTGCTTATGTATTATATGACTCTGAAATATTTGATTCCATGTTTTATTCTATTAAATTTGAGAGCTATCAAGAAATATATTACCAAACACAATCGCTAACAAACAAAAACAAATTTATATTGAAATTATCTGAAAACGTGGGTTGCAATAAAATGGTCATAACATGTGATACATGACTCCGTTTCAAGACCACAACTAAGAAAATGGATGCTTGAAAAAAGGAGTACTTTTATCCCGGCAAGCATTGGTCAAAAGCGACTAAACCCGATCAAAAACTAATAAAAACCTACCAAGAACAGCTAAAAATGCCGTAACCGGCTCAAATCATCCAAACCTAAGAAAAACCTCTAAAATTATTTCCAGTCCATTTAGACCACATAGCATCCGGGCATAATGTATTTGCCCGGATTCTTGATGGATAAAACACATCTATATGTTTGCTCTGTTTTGTTTTGGCTGTGTTTTATTGGTGTAAAAGTTGGTCAGCTAGTATTTGAGGTAGTTGTGAATGTAGTAGACAAAGAGCATCTCGACGGCACATTATAGTATAAAGGTCAAGACATGAGTGTGCTCTAACAAACGTCATGTTATTTGACCTAAAAATGATATTGTTTAACCTTGGGAAGCCTACATAGGTGAATAATATGCAAAAGAAGGACAAGTATTTTTTGACATTTCATGTAGGATCAACTTGCTTATGTATTATATGACTCTGAAATATTTGATTCCATGTTTTATTCTATTAAATTGAGAGCTATCAAGAAATAGATTACCAAACACAATCGCTAACAAACAAACACAAATTTATATTGAAATTATCTGAAAACGTGGGTTGCAATAAAATGGTCATAACATGTGATACATGACTCCGTTTCAAGACCACAACTAAGAAAATGGATGCTTGAAAAAAGGAGTACTTTTATCCAGGCAAGCATTGGTCAAAAGCGACTAAACCCGATCAAAAACTGATAAAAACCTACCAAGAACAGCTAAAAATGCCGTAACCGGCTCAAATCATCCAAACCTAAGAAAAACCTCTAAAATTATTTCCAGTACATGTAGACCACATAGAATCCGGGCATAATGTATTTGCCCGGATTCTTGATGGATAAAACACATCTATATGTTTGCTCTGTTTAGTTTTGGTTGTGTTTTATTGGTGTAAAAGTTGGTCAGCTAGTATTTGAGGTAGTTGTGAATGTAGTAGACAAAGAGCATCTCGACGGCACATTATAGTATAAAGGTCAAGACATGAGTGTGCTCTAACAAAACGTCATGTTACTTGACCTAAAAATGATATTGTTTAACATTGGGAAGCCTACATAGGTGAATAATATGCAAAAGAAGGACAAGTATTTTTTGACATTTCATGTAGGATCAACTTGCTTATGTATTATATGACTCTGAAATATTTGATTCCATGTTTTATTCTATTAAATTTGAGAGCTATCAAGAAATATATTACCAAACACAATCGCTAACAAACAAAAACAAATTTATATTGAAATTATCTGAAAACGTGGGTTGCAATAAAATGGTCATAACATGTGATACATGACTCCGTTTCAAGACCACAACTAAGAAAATGGATGCTTGAAAAAAGGAGTACTTTTATCCCGGCAAGCATTGGTCAAAAGCGACTAAACCCGATCAAAAACTGATAAAAACCTACCAAGAACAGCTAAAAATGCCGTAACCGGCTCAAATCATCCAAACCTAAGAAAAACCTCTAAAATTATTTCCAGTCCATTTAGACCACATAGCATCCGGGCATAATGTATTTGCCCGGATTCTTGATGGATAAAACACATCTATATGTTTGCTCTGTTTTGTTTTGGCTGTGTTTTATTGGTGTAAAAGTTGGTCAGCTAGTATTTGAGGTAGTTGTGAATGTAGTAGACAAAGAGCATCTCGACGGCACATTATAGTATAAAGGTCAAGACATGAGTGTGCTCTAACAAACGTCATGTTATTTGACCTAAAAATGATATTGTTTAACCTTGGGAAGCCTACATAGGTGAATAATATGCAAAAGAAGGACAAGTATTTTTTGACATTTCATGTAGGATCAACTTGCTTATGTATTATATGACTCTGAAATATTTGATTCCATGTTTTATTCTATTAAAATTGAGAGCTATCAAGAAATAGATTACCAAACACAATCGCTAACAAACAAACACAAATTTATATTGAAATTATCTGAAAACGTGGGTTGCAATAAAATGGTCATAACATGTGATACATGACTCCGTTTCAAGACCACAACTAAGAAAATGGATGCTTGAAAAAAGGAGTACTTTTATCCAGGCAAGCATTGGTCAAAAGCGAATAAACCCGATCAAAAACTGATAAAAACCTACCAAGAACAGCTAAAAATACCGTAACCGGCTCAAATCATCCAAACCTAAGAAAAACCTCTAAAATTATTTCCAGTCCATGTAGACCACATAGAATCCGGGCATAATGTATTTGCCCGGATTCTTGATGGATAAAACACATCTATATGTTTGCTCTGTTTTGTTTTGGCTGTGTTTTATTGGTGTAAAAGTTGGTCAGCTAGTATTTGAGGTAGTTGTGAATGTAGTAGACAAAGAGCATCTCGACGGCACATTATAGTATAAAGGTCAAGACATGAGTGTGCTCTAACAAACGTCATGTTATTTGACCTAAAAATGATATTGTTTACCCTTGGGAAGCCTACATAGGTGAATAATATGCAAAAGAAGGACAAGTATTTTTTGACATTTCATGTAGGATCAACTTGCTTATGTATTATATGACTCTGAAATATTTGATTCCATGTTTTATTCTATTAAAATTGAGAGCTATCAAGAAATAGATTACCAAACACAATCGCTAACAAACAAACACAAATTTATATTGAAATTCTCTGAAAACGTGGGTTGCAATAAAATGGTCATAACATGTGATACATGACTCCGTTTCAAGACCACAACTAAGAAAATGGATGCTTGAAAAAAGGAGTACTTTTATCCAGGCAAGCATTGGTCAAAAGCGAATAAACCCGATCAAAAACTGATAAAAACCTACCAAGAACAGCTAAAAATGCCGTAACCGGCTCAAATCATCCAAACCTAAGAAAAACCTCTAAAATTATTTCCAGTCCATGTAGACCACATAGAATCCGGGCATAATGTATTTGCCCGGATTCTTGATGGATAAAACACATCTATATGTTTGCTCTGTTTTGTTTTGGCTGTGTTTTATTGGTGTAAAGGTTGGTCAGCTAGTATTTGAGGTAGTTGTGAATGTAGTAGACAAAGAGCATCTCGACGGCACATTATAGTATAAAGGTCAAGACATGAGTGTGCTCTAACAAACGTCATGTTATTTGACCTAAAAATGATATTGTTTACCCTTGGGAAGCCTACATAGGTGAATAATATGCAAAAGAAGGACAAGTATTTTTTGACATTTCATGTAGGATCAACTTGCTTATGTATTATATGACTCTGAAATATTTGATTCCATGTTTTATTCTATTAAAATTGATAGCTATCAAGAAATAGATTACCAAACACAATCGCTAACATACAAAAACAAATTTATATTGAAATTATCTGAAAACGTGGGTTGCAATAAAATGGTCATAACATGTGATACATGACTCCGTTTCAAGACCACAACTAAGAAAATGGATGCTTGAAAAAAGGAGTACTTTTATCCAGGCAAGCATTGGTCAAAAGCGACTAAACCCGATCAAAAACTGATAAAAACCTACCAAGAACAGCTAAAAATGCCGTAACCGGATCAAATCATCCAAACCTAAGAAAAACCTCTAAAATTATTTCCAGTCCATATAGACCACATAGAATCCGGGCATAATGTATTTGCCCGGATTCTTGATGGATAAAACACATCTATATGTTTGCTCTGTTTAGTTTTGGTTGTGTTTTATTGGTGTAAAAGTTGGTCAGCTAGTATTTGAGGTAGTTGTGAATGTAGTAGACAAAGAGCATCTCGACGGCACATTATAGTATAAAGGTTAAGACATGAGTGTGCTCTAAAAAACGTCATGTTACTTGACCTAAAAATGATATTGTTTAACATTGGGAAGCCTACATAGGTGAATAATATGCAAAAGAAGGACAAGTATTTTTTGACATTTCATGTAGGATCAACTTGCTTATGTATTATATGACTCTGAAATATTTGATTCCATGTTTTATTCTATTAAAATTGAGAGCTATCAAGAAATATATTACCAAACACAATCGCTAACAAACAAAAACAAATTTATATTGAAATTATCTGAAAACGTGGGTTGCAATAAAATGGTCATAACATGTGATACATGACTCCGTTTCAAGACCACAACTAAGAAAATGGATGCTTGAAAAAAGGAGTACTTTTATCCAGGCAAGCATTGGTCAAAAGCGACTAAACCCGATCAAAAACTGATAAAAACCTACCAAGAACAGCTAAAAATGCCGTAACCGGCTCAAATCATCCAAACCTAAGAAAAACCTCTAAAATTATTTCCAGTCCATATAGACCACATAGGATCCGGGCATAATGTATTTGCCCGGATTCTTGATGGATAAAACACATCTATATGTTTGCTCTGTTTAGTTTTGGTTGTGTTTTATTGGTGTAAAAGTTGGTCAGCTAGTATTTGAGGTAGTTGTGAATGTAGTAGACAAAGAGCATCTCGACGGCACATTATAGTATAAAGGTTAAGACATGAGTGTGCTCTAACAAAACGTCATGTTACTTGACCTAAAAATGATATTGTTTAACATTGGGAAGCCTACATAGGTGAATAATATGCAAAAGAAGGACAAGTATTTTTTGACATTTCATGTAGGATCAACTTGCTTATGTATTATATGACTCTGAAATATTTGATTCCATGTTTTATTCTATTAAAATTGAGAGCTATCAAGAAATATATTACCAAACACAATCGCTAACAAACAAAAACAAATTTATATTGAAATTATCTGAAAACGTGGGTTGCAATAAAATGGTCATAACATGTGATACATGACTCCGTTTCAAGACCACAACTAAGAAAATGGATGCTTGAAAAAAGGAGTACTTTTATCCAGGCAAGCATTGGTCAAAAGCGACTAAACCCGATCAAAAACTGATAAAAACCTACCAAGAACAGCTAAAAATGCCGTAACCGGCTCAAATCATCCAAACCTAAGAAAAACCTCTAAAATTATTTCCAGTCCATATAGACCACATAGGATCCGGGCATAATGTATTTGCCCGGATTCTTGATGGATAAAACACATCTATATGTTTGCTCTGTTTAGTTTTGGTTGTGTTTTATTGGTGTAAAAGTTGGTCAGCTAGTATTTGAGGTAGTTGTGAATGTAGTAGACAAAGAGCATCTCGACGGCACATTATAGTATAAAGGTCAAGACATGAGTGTGCTCTAACAAAACGTCATGTTACTTGACCTAAAAATGATATTGTTTAACATTGGGAAGCCTACATAGGTGAATAATATGCAAAAGAAGGACAAATATTTTTTGACATTTCATGTAGGATCAACTTGCTTATGTATTATATGACTCTGAAATATTTGATTCCATGTTTTATTCTATTAAAATTGAGAGCTATCAAGAAATATATTACCAAACACAATCGCTAACAAACAAAAACAAATTTATATTGAAATTATCTGAAAACGTGGGTTGCAATAAAATGGTCATAACATGTGATACATGACTCCGTTTCAAGACCACAACTAAGAAAATGGATTCTTGAAAAAAGGAGTACTTTTATCCTGGCAAGCATTGGTCAAAAGCGACTAAACCCGATCAAAAACTGATAAAAACCTACCAAGAACAGCTAAAAATGCCGTAACCGGCTCAAATCATCCAAACCTAAGAAAAAACCTCTAAAATTATTTCCAGTCCATATAGACCACATAGAATCCGGGCATAATGTATTTGCCCGGATTCTTGATGGATAAAACACATCTATATGTTTGCTCTGTTTAGTTTTGGTTGTGTTTTATTGGTGTAAAAGTTGGTCAGCTAGTATTTGAGGTAGTTGTGAATTTAGTAGACAAAGAGCATCTCGACGGCACATTATAGTATAAAGGTCAAGACATGAGTGTGCTCTAACAAACGTCATGTTATTTGACCTAAAAATGATATTGTTTAACCTTGGGAAGCCTACATAGGTGAATAATATGCAAAAGAAGGACAAGTATTTTTTGACATTTCATGTAGGATCAACTTGCTTATGTATTATATGACTCTGAAATATTTGATTCCATATTTTATTCTATTAAAATTGAGAGCTATCAAGAAATAGATTACCAAACACAATCGCTAACATACAAAAAAAAAATTTATATTGAAATTATCTGAAAACGTGGGTTGCAATAAAATGGTCATAACATGTGATACATGACTCCGTTTCAAGACCACAACTAAGAAAATGGATGCTTGAAAAAAGGAGTACTTTTATCCAGGCAAGCATTGGTCAAAAGCGACTAAACCCGATCAAAAACTGATAAAAACCTACCAAGAACAGCTAAAAATGCCGTAACCGGCTCAAATCATCCAAACCTAAGAAAAACCTCTAAAATTATTTCCAGTCCATATAGACCACATAGAATCCGGGCATAATGTATTTGCCCGGATTCTTGATGGATAAAACACATCTATATGTTTGCTCTGTTTAGTTTTGGCTGTGTTTTATTGGTGTAAAAGTTGGTCAGCTAGTATTTGAGGTAGTTGTGAATGTAGTAGACAAAGAGCATCTCGACGGCACATTATAGTATAAAGGTCAAGACATGAGTGTGCTCTAACAAACGTCATGTTATTTGACCTAAAAATGATATTGTTTAACCTTGGGAAGCCTACATAGGTGAATAATATGCAAAAGAAGGACAAGTATTTTTTGACATTTCATGTAGGATCAACTTGCTTATGTATTATATGACTCTTAAATATTTGATTCCATGTTTTATTCTATTAAAATTGAGAGCTATCAAGAAATATATTACCAAACACAATCGCTAACAAACAAAAACAAATTTATATTGAAATTATCTGAAAACGTGGGTTGCAATAAAATGGTCATAACATGTGATACATGACTCCGTTTCAAGACCACAACTAAGAAAATGGATGCTTGAAAAAAGGAGTACTTTTATCCTGGCAAGCATTGGTCAAAAGCGACTAAACCCGATCAAAAACTGATAAAAACCTACCAAGAACAGCTAAAAATGCCGTAACCGGCTCAAATCATCCAAACCTAAGAAAAAACCTCTAAAATTATTTCCAGTCCATATAGACAACATAGAATCCGAGCATAATGTATTTGCCCGGATTCTTGATGGATAAAACACATCTATATGTTCGCTCTGTTTAGTTTTGGCTGTGTTTTATTGGTGTAAAAGTTGGTCAGCTAGTATTTGAGGTAGTTGTGAATGTAGTAGACAAAGAGCATCTCGACGGCACATTATAGTATAAAGGTCAAGACATGAGTGTGCTCTAACAAACGTCATGTTATTTGACCTAAAAATGATATTGTTTAACCTTGGGAAGCCTACATAGGTGAATAATATGCAAAAGAAGGACAAGTATTTTTTGACATTTCATGTAGGATCAACTTGCTTATGTATTATATGACTCTGAAATATTTGATTCCATGTTTTATTCTATTAAAATTGAGAGCTATCAAGAAATAGATTACCAAACACAATCGCTAACATACAAAAACAAATTTATATTGAAATTATCTGAAAATGTGGGTTGCAATAAAATGGTCATAACATGTGATACATGACTCCGTTTCAAGACCACAACTAAGAAAATGGATGCTTGAAAAAAGGAGTACTTTTATCCAGGCAAGCATTGGTCAAAAGCGACTAAACCCGATCAAAAACTGATAAAAACCTACCAAGAACAGCTAAAAATGCCGTAACCGGCTCAAATCATCCAAACCTAAGAAAAACCTCTAAAATTATTTCCAGTCCATATAGACCACATAGAATCCAGGCATAATGTATTTGCCCGGATTCTTGATGGATAAAACACATCTATATGTTTGCTCTGTTTAGTTTTGGTTGTGTTTTATTGGTGTAAAAGTTGGTCAGCTAGTATTTGAGGTAGTTGTGAATGTAGTAGACAAAGAGCATCTCGACGGCACATTATAGTATAAAGGTCAAGACATGAGTGTGCTCTAACAAAACGTCATGTTACTTGACCTAAAAATGATATTGTTTAACATTGGAAAGCCTACATAGGTGAATAATATGCAAAAGAAGGACAAGTATTTTTTGACATTTCATGTAGGATCAACTTGCTTATGTATTATATGACTCTGAAATATTTGATTCCATGTTTTATTCTATTAAAATTGAGAGCTATCAAGAAATATATTACCAAACACAATCGCTAACAAACAAAAACAAATTTATATTGAAATTATCTGAAAACGTGGGTTGCAATAAAATGGTCATAACATGTGATAAATGACTCCGTTTCAAGACCACAACTAAGAAAATGGATGCTTGAAAAAAGGAGTACTTTTATCCTGGCAAGCATTGGTCAAAAGCGACTAAACCCGATCAAAAACTGATAAAAACCTACCAAGAACAGCTAAAAATGCCGTAACCGGCTCAAATCATCCAAACCTAAGAAAAAACCTCTAAAATTATTTCCAGTCCATATAGACCACATAGAATCCGGGCATAATGTATTTGCCCGGATTCTTGATGGACAAAACACATCTATATGTTTGCTCTGTTTAGTTTTGGCTGTGTTTTATTGGTGTAAAAGTTGGTCAGCTAGTATTTGAGGTAGTTGTGAATGTAGTAGACAAAGAGCATCTCGACGGCACATTATAGTATAAAGGTCAAGACATGAGTGTGCTCTAACAAACGTCATGTTATTTGACCTAAAAATGATATTGTTTAACCTTGGGAAGCCTACATAGGTGAATAATATGCAAAAGAAGGACAAGTATTTTTTGACATTTCATGTAGGATCAACTTGCTTATGTATTATATGACTCTGAAATATTTGATTCCATGTTTTATTCTATTAAAATTAAGAGCTATCAAGAAATAGATTACCAAACACAATCGCTAACATACAAAAACAAATTTATATTGAAATTATCTGAAAACGTGGGTTGCAATAAAATGGTCATAACATGTGATACATGACTCTGTTTCAAGACCACAACTAAGAAAATGGATGCTTGAAAAAAGGAGTACTTTTATCCAGGCAAGCATTGGTCAAAAGCGACTAAACCCGATCAAAAACTGATAAAAACCTACCAAGAACAGCTAAAAATGTCGTAACCGGCTCAAATCATCCAAACCTAAGAAAAACCTCTAAAATTATTTCCAGTCCATATAGACCACATAGAATCCGGGCATAATGTATTTTCCCGGATTCTTGATGGATAAAACACATCTATATGTTTGCTCTTTTTAGTTTTGGTTGTGTTTTATTGGTGTAAAAGTTGGTCAGCTAGTATTTGAGGTAGTTGTGAATGTAGTAGACAAAGAGCATCTCGACGGCACATTATAGCATAAAGGTCAAGACATGAGTGTGCTCTAACAAAACGTCATGTTACTTGACCTAAAAATGATATTGTTTAACATTGGGAAGCCTACATAGGTGAATAATATGCAAAAGAAGGACAAGTATTTTTTGACATTTCATGTAGGATCAACTTGCTTATGTATTATATGACTCTGAAATATTTGATTCCATGTTTTATTCTATTAAAATTGAGAGCTATCAAGAAATAGATTACCAAACACAATCGCTAACAAACAAAAACAAATTTATATTGAAATTATCTGAAAACGTGGGTTGCAATAAAATGGTCATAACATGTGATACATGACTCCGTTTCAAGACCACAACTAAGAAAATGGATGCTTGAAAAAAGGAGTACTTTTATCCTGGCAAACATTGGTCAAAAGCGACTAAACCCGATCAAAAACTGATAAAAACCTACCAAGAACAGCTAAAAATGCCGTAACCGGCTTAAATCATCCAAACCTAAGAAAAAACCTCTAAAATTATTTCCAGTCCATATAGACCACATAGAATCCGGGCATAATGTATTTGCCCGGATTCTTGATGGATAAAACACATCTATATGTTTGCTCTGTTTAGTTTTGGCTGTGTTTTATTGGTGTAAAAGTTGGTCAGCTAGTATTTGAGGTAGTTGTGAATGTAGTAGACAAAGAGCATCTCGACGGCACATTATAGTATAAAGGTCAAGACATGAGTGTGCTCTAACAAACGTCATGTTATTTGACCTAAAAATGATATTGTTTAACCTTGGGAAGCCTACATAGGTGAATAATATGCAAAAGAAGGACAAGTATTTTTTGACATTTCATGTAGGATCAACTTGCTTATGTATTATATGACTCTGAAATATTTGATTCCATGTTTTATTCCATTAAAATTGAGAGCTATCAAGAAATAGATTACCAAACACAATCGCTAACATACAAAAACAAATTTATATTGAAATTATCTGAAAACGTGGGTTGCAATAAAATGGTCATAACATGTGATACATGACTCCGTTTCAAGACCACAACTAAGAAAATGGATGCTTGAAAAAAGGAGTACTTTTATCCAGGCATGCATTGGTCAAAAGCGACTAAACCCGATCAAAAACTGATAAAAACCTACCAAGAACAGCTAAAAATGCCGTAACCGGCTCAAATCATCCAAACCTTAGAAAAACCTCTAAAATTATTTCCAGTCCATATAGACCACATAGAATCCGGGCATAATGTATTTGCCCGGATTCTTGATGGATAAAACACATCTATATGTTTGCTCTGTTTAGTTTTGGTTGTGTTTTATTGGTGTAAAAGTTGGTCAGCTAGTATTTGAGGTAGTTGTGAATGTAGTAGACAAAGAGCATCTCGACGGCACATTATAGTATAAAGGTCAAGACATGAGTGTGCTCTAACAAAACGTCATGTTACTTGACCTAAAAATGATATTGTTTAACATTGGGAAGCCTACATAGGTGAATAATATGCAAAAGAAGGACAAGTATTTTTTGACATTTCATGTAGGATCAACTTGCTTATGTATTATATGACTCTGAAATATTTGATTCCATGTTTTATTCTATTAAAATTGAGAGCTATCAAGAAATAGATTACCAAACACAATCGCTAACAAACAAAAACAAATTTATATTGAAATTATCTGATAACGTGGGTTGCAATAAAATGGTCATAACATGTGATACATGACTCCGTTTCAAGACCACAACTAAGAAAATGGATGCTTGAAAAAAGGAGTACTTTTATCCTGGCAAGCATTGGTCAAAAGCGACTAAACCCGATCAAAAACTGATAAAAACCTATCTCGAACAGCTAAAAATGCCGTAACCGGCTCAAATCATCCAAACCTAAGAAAAAACCTCTAAAATTATTTCCAGTCCATATAGACCACATAGAATCCGGGCATAATGTATTTGCCCGGATTCTTGATGGATAAAACACATCTATATGTTTGCACTGTTTAGTTTTGGCTGTGTTTTATTGGTGTAAAAGTTGGTCAACTAGTATTTGAGGTAGTTGTGAATGTAGTAGACAAAGAGCATCTCGACGGCACATTATAGTATAAAGGTCAAGATATGAGTGTGCTCTAACAAACGTCATGTTATTTGACCTAAAAATGATATTTTTTAACCTTGGGAAGCCTACATAGGTGAATAATATGCAAAAGAAGGACAAGTATTTTTTGACATTTCATGTAGGATCAACTTGCTTATGTATTATATGACTCTGAAATATTTGATTCCATGTTTTATTCTATTAAAATTGAGAGCTATCAAGAAATAGATTACCAAACACAATCGCTAACATACAAAAACAAATTTATATTGAAATTATCTGAAAACGTGGGTTGCAATAAAATGGTCATAACATGTGATACATGACTACGTTTCAAGACCACAACTAAGAAAATGGATGCTTGAAAAAAGGAGTACTTTTATCCAGGCAAGCATTGGTCAAAATCGACTAAACCCGATCAAAAACTGATAAAAACCTACCAAGAACAGCTAAAAATGCCGTAACCGGCTCAAATCATCCAAACCTAAGAAAAACCTCTAAAATTATTTCCAGTCCATATAGACCACATAGAATCCGGGCATAATGTATTTGCCTGGATTCTTGATGGATAAAACACATCTATATGTTTGCTCTGTTTAGTTTTGGTTGTGTTTTATTGGTGTAAAAAGTTGGTCAGCTAGTATTTGAGGTAGTTGTGAATGTAGTAGACAAAGAGCATCTCGACGACACATTATAGTATAAAGGTCAAGACATGAGTGTGCTCTAACAAAACGTCATGTTACTTGACCTAAAAATGATATTGTTTAACATTGGGAAGCCTACATAGGTGAATAATATGCAAAAGAAGGACAAGTATTTTTTGACATTTCATGTAGGATCAACTTGCTTATGTATTATATGACTCTGAAATATTTGATTCCATGTTTTATTCTATTAAAATTGAGAGCTATCAAGAAATATATTACCAAACACAATCGCTAACAAACAAAAACAAATTTATATTGAAATTATCTGAAAACGTGGGTTGCAATAAAATGGTCATAACATGTGATACATGACTCCGTTTCAAAACCACAACTAAGAAAATGGATGCTTGAAAAAAGGAGTACTTTTATCCTGGCAAGCATTGGTCAAAAGCGACTAAACCCGATCAAAAACTGATAAAAACCTACCAAGAACAGCTAAAAATGCCGTAACCGGCTCAAATCATCCAAACCTAAGAAAAAACCTCTAAAATTATTTCCAGTCCATATAGACCACATAGAATCCGGGCATAATGTATTTGCCCGGATTCTTGATGGATAAAACACATCTATATGTTTGCTCTGTTTAGTTTTGGTTGTGTTTTATTGGTGTAAAAGTTGGTCAGCTAGTATTTGAGGTAGTTGTGAATGTAGTAGACAAAGAGCATCTCGACGGCACATTATAGCATAAAGGTCAAGACATGAGTGTGCTCTAACAAAACGTCATGTTACTTGACCTAAAAATGATATTGTTTAACACTGGGAAGCCTACATAGGTGAATAATATGCAAAAGAAGGACAAGTATTTTTTGACATTTCATGTAGGATCAACTTGCTTATGTATTATATGACTCTGAAATATTTGATTCCATGTTTTATTATATTAAAATTGAGAGCTATCAAGAAATAGATTACCAAACACAATCGCTAACAAACAAAAACAAATTTATATTGAAATTATCTGAAAACGTGGGTTGCAATAAAATGGTCATAACATGTGATACATGACTCCGTTTCAAGACCACAACTAAGAAAATGGATGCTTGAAAAAAGGAGTACTTTTATCCTGGCAAACATTGGTCAAAAGCGACTAAACCCGATCAAAAACTGATAAAAACCTACCAAGAACAGCTAAAAATGCCGTAACCGGCTTAAATCATCCAAACCTAAGAAAAAACCTCTAAAATTATTTCCAGTCCATATAGACCACATAGAATCCGGGCATAATGTATTTGCCCGGATTCTTGATGGATAAAACACATCTATATGTTTGCTCTGTTTAGTTTTGGCTGTGTTTTATTGGTGTAAAAGTTGGTCAGCTAGTATTTGAGGTAGTTGTGAATGTAGTAGACAAAGAGCATCTCGACGGCACATTATAGTATAAAGGTCAAGACATGAGTGTGCTCTAACAAACGTCATGTTATTTGACCTAAAAATGATTTTGTTTAACCTTGGGAAGCCTACATAGGTGAATAATATGCAAAAGAAGGACAAGTATTTTTTGACATTTCATGTAGGATCAACTTGCTTATGTATTATATGACTCTGAAATATTTGATTCCATGTTTTATTCCATTAAAATTGAGAGCTATCAAGAAATAGATTACCAAACACAATCGCTAACATACAGAAACAAATTTATATTGAAATTATCTGAAAACGTGGGTTGCAATAAAATGGTCATAACATGTGATACATGACTCCGTTTCAAGACCACAACTAAGAAAATGGATGCTTGAAAAAAGGAGTACTTTTATCCAGGCATGCATTGGTCAAAAGCGACTAAACCCGATCAAAAACTGATAAAAACCTACCAAGAACAGCTAAAAATGCCGTAACCGGCTCAAATCATCCAAACCTAAGAAAAACCTCTAAAATTATTTCCAGTCCATATAGACCACATAGAATCCGGGCATAATGTATTTGCCCGGATTCTTGATGGATAAAACACATCTATATGTTTGCTCTGTTTAGTTTTGGTTGTGTTTTATTGGTGTAAAAGTTGGTCAGCTAGTATTTGAGGTAGTTGTGAATGTAGTAGACAAAGAGCATCTCGACGGCACATTATAGTATAAAGGTCAAGACATGAGTGTGCTCTAACAAAACGTCATGTTACTTGACCTAAAAATGATATTGTTTAACATTGGGAAGCCTACATAGGTGAATAATATGCAAAAGAAGGACAAGTATTTTTTGACATTTCATGTAGGATCAACTTGCTTATGTATTATATGACTCTGAAATATTTGATTCCATGTTTTATTCTATTAAAATTGAGAGCTATCAAGAAATAGATTACCAAACACAATCGCTAACAAACAAAAACAAATTTATATTGAAATTATCTGATAACGTGGGTTGCAATAAAATGGTCATAACATGTGATACATGACTCCGTTTCAAGACCACAACTAAGAAAATGGATGCTTGAAAAAAGGAGTACTTTTATCCTGGCAAGCATTGGTCAAAAGCGACTAAACCCGATCAAAAACTGATAAAAACCTATCTCGAACAGCTAAAAATGCCGTAACCGGCTCAAATCATCCAAACCTAAGAAAAACCTCTAAAATTATTTCCAGTCCATATAGACCACATAGAATCCGGGCATAATGTATTTGCCCGGATTCTTGATGGATAAAACACATCTATATGTTTGCTCTGTTTAGTTTTGGTTGTGTTTTATTGGTGTAAAAGTTGGTCAGCTAGTATTTGAGGTAGTTGTGAATGTAGTAGACAAAGAGCATCTCGACGGCACATTATAGTATAAAGGTCAAGACATGAGTGTGCTCTAACAAAACGTCATGTTACTTGACCTAAAAATGATATTGTTTAACATTGGGAAGCCTACATAGGTGAATAATATGCAAAAGAAGGACAAGTATTTTTTGACATTTCATGTAGGATCAACTTGCTTATGTATTATATGACTCTGAAATATTTGATTCCATGTTTTATTCTATTAAAATTGAGAGCTATCAAGAAATAGATTACCAAACACAATCACTAACAAACAAAAACAAATTTATATTGAAATTATCTGATAACGTGGGTTGCAATAAAATGGTCATAACATGTGATACATGACTCCGTTTCAAGACCACAACTAAGAAAATGGATGCTTGAAAAAAGGAGTACTTTTATCCTGGCAAGCATTGGTCAAAAGCGACTAAACCCGATCAAAAACTGATAAAAACCTATCTCGAACAGCTAAAAATGCCGTAACCGGCTCAAATCATCCAAACCTAAGAAAAAACCTCTAAAATTATTTCCAGTCCATATAGACCACATAGAATCCGGGCATAATGTATTTGCCCGGATTCTTGATGGATAAAACACATCTATATGTTTGCACTGTTTAGTTTTGGCTGTGTTTTATTGGTGTAAAAGTTGGTCAACTAGTATTTGAGGTAGTTGTGAATGTAGTAGACAAAGAGCATCTCGACGGCACATTATAGTATAAAGGTCAAGATATGAGTGTGCTCTAACAAACGTCATGTTATTTGACCTAAAAATGATATTGTTTAACCTTGGGAAGCCTACATAGGTGAATAATATGCAAAAGAAGGACAAGTATTTTTTGACATTTCATGTAGGATCAACTTGCTTATGTATTATATGACTCTGAAATATTTGATTCCATGTTTTATTCTATTAAAATTGAGAGCTATCAAGAAATAGATTACCAAACACAATCGCTAACATACAAAAACAAATTTATATTGAAATTATCTGAAAACGTGGGTTGCAATAAAATGGTCATAACATGTGATACATGACTACGTTTCAAGACCACAACTAAGAAAATGGATGCTTGAAAAAAGGAGTACTTTTATCCAGGCAAGCATTGGTCAAAATCGACTAAACCCGATCAAAAACTGATAAAAACCTACCAAGAACAGCTAAAAATGCCGTAACCGGCTCAAATCATCCAAACCTAAGAAAAACCTCTAAAATTATTTCCAGTCCATATAGACCACATAGAATCCGGGCATAATGTATTTGCCCGGATTCTTGATGGATAAAACACATCTATATGTTTGCTCTGTTTAGTTTTGGTTGTGTTTTATTGGTGTAAAAAGTTGGTCAGCTAGTATTTGAGGTAGTTGTGAATGTAGTAGACAAAGAGAATCTCGACGACACATTATAGTATAAAGGTCAAGACATGAGTGTGCTCTAACAAAACGTCATGTTACTTGACCTAAAAATGATATTGTTTAACATTGGGAAGCCTACATAGGTGAATAATATGCAAAAGAAGGACAAGTATTTTTTGACATTTCATGTAGGATCAACTTGCTTATGTATTATATGACTCTGAAATATTTGATTCCATGTTTTATTCTATTAAAATTGAGAGCTATCAAGAAATATATTACCAAACACAATCGCTAACAAACAAAAACAAATTTATATTGAAATTATCTGAAAACGTGGGTTGCAATAAAATGGTCATAACATGTGATACATGACTCCGTTTCAAAACCACAACTAAGAAAATGGATGCTTGAAAAAAGGAGTACTTTTATCCTGGCAAGCATTGGTCAAAAGCGACTAAACCCGATCAAAAACTGATAAAAACCTACCAAGAACAGCTAAAAATGCCGTAACCGGCTCAAATCATCCAAACCTAAGATGTAACACCCGTGAAAGTGCCGTATGATGCTAAGTTATTGTCTCAAGAGCTCTTCAGTAAGAGCATCTCTCTTAAGTTGTGGCTCACTTGTGGATGTGATATCCCGAGCCCAACATTATTTATTTAATCCTATTTTACGTATATTTTTGAAATTTTTAAGAATTTTTATCGTGGATTTATTTGACGGTTTAAGTTGAAACTGACGTTTACGGTCGTAATTTAACGATTGACGATTTAAGAAGAACCGATAACGACTACGATACCGACGGATGCCCAAAACTTTCATTTTATTATCGATTGATCGATATTTGAGTTTTTCGAGATTTTTATTTTATTACGTGTTAAGTCGAGTCGGAACCATATGTATATTCGTTTTGTGTGCGTTTAAACCATTTAAAAGAATTTTGAGGTAGCCGGGACGAAACCCGACTCTCGTAAATTTATAAAAACTTACTAGGTACCATTTTTGCCTTTTTAAAAAGTTATCTTACAAATATGGCCAAAAGAAAACTAATATTACACTTCCTACCCTCCCTACCCTATAAAAGGAAAATTTTACACACACACCTCATTATTTTCATTTCAAAAATTTCTTTCTTCTCTCTTTTTCTCTCTAGGCCGCCGGCCACCCTAACCACCATCACCACCACCATCATTTTTTTAGGTTTTTGACAAATCTAATCAAAGACCACCTTTTCTTTTATCATTGTAAGTCTTTTCATCCATTAAAAACACACATGCAACAACTTGATTTTTCCAAGAATTAAAGATTTTTCAAAAACGCGTTTTAATCTAATTAAACTAGTGGGATGTTTAATTCATGTGTTAATGATGTTTATTCAT
The DNA here is from genome assembly GCA_025667525.1 of Glebionis coronaria. Classification (NCBI taxonomy): domain Eukaryota; kingdom Viridiplantae; phylum Streptophyta; class Magnoliopsida; order Asterales; family Asteraceae; genus Glebionis; species Glebionis coronaria. Next base: position 643,923,408 of record CM046876.1, read on the forward strand.
TCATAAAACGAATTGGGGGCTGATTATTTTGGGTGTTTTGGTCACCTAAAGCCACGAAATTTTTGGGGTTTTGGGTGTGTTCAAGGTGTTTGATGAAATGTGTTGTGGGGTTGTGTTTAAAATGGTGTTTTTAGTGTTTATAAATTGTTTAATTACATTGCATGCATGTTCTAGGTTTTGGGTTTTGATTTGGATTCTATTATCATAGAGTTAAGGGCTGTTTAGATGATTGGGAATGGTTAATTGGTGTTATAATAGGTCTAGGATGTAAGAAAAAGGGTTGGAATGGTGATTTTTACGGTTTTGAAAGAGGTGTTTTTAGATCAGAAACTTTAGGGGTATTTTCGTGGGTTTAAGTCTAAGTCCAGGTCTAGATGATGAGATATTGTTGTAGAGCTTTGTTTTAGCTTCGATTTGATATAAGGTAGAGCTTCTAACTCAAAACGAGTCAAAAGTTATGATACTTTGAAAATACGTGTACCGGGAGATGAGAATCAACACAATCCGAATTTGTGTTTGGTTTTGGGTCAAATCCCGGGGACCATAGATAGAGTTTGGTAAATGTTTGAAAGTTGATTTTTGGTCTCAAACCTGTGTATTTGAGTCTATTATAGGACTTAGGTGTCAATTGGGTCAATGGAGTATTTTAAACGGGTCAAACGAGTCCGACTTGGTCAAAGTACAATTTCAGTCCGAAAAATGTAGTTTTTGGAACGGTGATGAGTAACGAGTCGTAGAAGTAAAAACTTTGGTTGGGATTAAATATGTGTTTTCTACAGGTCTTATAGTATTTTTGAGAATTTTGTCAAATTTTATAAAAATGGTTAAGTATAGTAAAACAGCCCATACTTTTGGTAAGTATCGGCGAAACCGTAAAATGGATAGTAACTTTAATAATAAGGACATAGGGTATAGGTCTAGTAACAACTACTTGCTTGACTTTGGCGTGAGTTTTCATAGGCATTGAGTGTGTTTTCATTTGCGTGTGTTTAGTACAATAATGTACGCGGAGTATTGATTTGGTTTACGTACCTTGATTTTTAGGTCAAGTGTTTGATTTTCCCGGGCATCCACGTCGTCGGTGACATTTCTCGTTACGTCTTCGCTAGAACTACTACTACTACGCCAGGTGAGTCTATAGCCTCGCTCTTTACTTTATTCAAATGTTTTTAACCCGCGAGGGGGATACATGCTAATTTAAATGAAAATGAACATAAGTCTTGATTGATTGTTGGACCCGAATATTGCCTCGAAATTGTGTTGAGTACCTAGTTGCAAAAGTCCCTAAATTCATGAACTATTAACTATTGTCCTGCCCTCGAGAAGGGGGAAATAGCCGCTTATACAATTTGTAGTACTACGGGGCTAACGACCCAATGCTAGCCGAGAAGCTGTACGTTGAGTAAGTTCTGCGGTAGATTATCTTGTATGAGAGATAAGGTATAATTGCAACTGATGCCTTTAGAAGGGGCACTGGTTTCATCTGAATCACGCCGGTAATTATTACGCGGGTGATTGAGTTAACGGATTAGTGTCATGAGCTTAAACACAATTGTCATATCCTTGAGTAATAGATTGTGAGTACGACAATGCTATTGAATGATCATGATTGGTTTTAATACTTATGTTCAACTTATGATTTGATAAACCTATAGATTCGCTCAACCTTTGTGTTGACGATTTTAAGCATGTGTTTCAGGTGATCAAGATTGATAGCAGCGGAGCATGCGAGGATGGAAGTTGTGGTGGCTTGGCGGTCTACTTTGTTTTCCTCCCTTTTTGCACAAAAAAAAAAAAAAAAAATTCATACTACGTCATGAGATTGAAAATGTATTTTTGGGTTGAGATTCAGTGGGGACCTAAACGCAAACTCTGTATTGTATTCTTTTGGGGTTTGGAAAACAGTAGACATGTACATTTTAACTATGTTTAAATAATGTCAAGACTTTTACGTCTTTTGAGTCGTTTGATATATCTTGTGTGCGATGATAACTGTGTAGCACCCAAATGTTGTAGTTCCGCTGCGCATAGCATTTGTGGGGGTGTTACAGATTGGTATCAGAGCCATGAGTTATAGAGAACTAGGTCATTTTGAAAAATCCTAAACTATAACTTTTGGTGTCGTAAGAAATTGTCCAAGCACACAACTATCCTGCATGGCTCCGGTAAGAATTCTTTAGCATTGCTTTATATTTTAGATGTATCCCTCGAAATTGATATGAATTCCCTAAGTATTTAGTAAGTAAATACTTTGAGATATATATTGAGATATATTGTTTTGTACGTTGAGTACTTATCATCGTAATTTGCAAATTCTTGTAAGATTATCTTATATGTTGCATGTAATTGGCATAACGGGCTACATTGCATTACATGGCAACACCGCGTTATAATCCTACGTGTATGTAGGAATGGTTGTATGTATAAGTATGTATATACTATGGTATTTAAAGGCATTGCACGTGAAGCAATGGTCCTTGAGTAATTATCGTACATTAAAATGCGGTTTTGTTGAGAATTCGGCCTTACCGCTAATTATCAATCTTGATAATTAATTTATTGTTCGAATAACCGAATATGAACCTCGTTTGATATCCTAGATACGTAAATGATGCTTCGTAACATATTTTATATCGACTAGGTCGATCTCGATTGTCGTTATCACACCGTGATGTATCATTTTGGACATTTTTCTTTTGAAACGTAATTTACTTACGTGCTGTTTTATTTCCTTTATTTCCTAATGGGTTTGATATATTAGTTGTCGTAACTATAACATAGACGAAGTATAATCGACGATGCGTACATCGGGGCGGCGAATCATGTGTGTATATTATGAAACGTGGTTGAGGCGTGTTGCCATTAAATCGTTGTTTACTATCCTACTTGAATTTTAAAGATGTGTTTTAAAATAGACTGGCGTTGTGATCAAGCGCGATAACTTGGAATTTGGTTGGTTTTTGTGTTAATTTTGTGGAGTACGATTTCGAGACTCATCCGAGGCTGATAACAACATTTAGTTGACATACGTATTCTCGTTCCATTTATTTCATTTTGTTTTGTTGATTCATTATTTTGAAGTTAATATTTTACATGACGAGGTCCGGCATTTGTGCAAGTTAAGTAAGCATCGAACTTTGTTGATTGAATGATTTAATCATAAAGTGTTTTATATATTTAATATTTGGTGAATGAAACTTTCGGATAAAAATGACGTATGATGTGTTTTGTAACAAGTAAAATGTGTGTAGAGAATAAACGGACATTGTGAAATTATTTTCCTTCAACCTTGGTTGGTAAATCGTAATAAGTAATTATTATTACTCGTAAAATCCTTGTTTTCATATATTAAAATTTGATACTAAAAGATTGTGATGGACTTGTTAAGAATTTGTTTAAATTAGTTCGAGAAAGGAGTTATAATAAAATTTGCGAGATGACTATTGAGTATATGTAGCTTCGGATTTAGTATGAATTAATTTTCGGGTCAATGTAGCAAACTTTTGGCATAATTTGTAATATAGAGTAGAAAAATTGGTCATATATTTTGGAGGTAGAAACTTTGTAAAAATTGGTTTATTTTAAACATAAGGTTATGTTTACGTATGCATTGGTGTAAACTAGAACTCGTCACTCGTTGTAGTAAATAAACTGGGATAAAATCGGAATATACACTTTAAGTATGAAATTATAATGCTTGAAATAAAATTTTAAACATTGATGGAACGTCATTGGAAATCATTTGTTTGTTTAATTGTCGTTATAGAGAATCAATATGTGTAATTTGATGATGCTTGTTTAAAATCGTTTGAAAAATCTTTTGTTTTATTCTGCGACGAGATGTGTTAATTTTAAAATCATTTGATAATGGGCTAATGATTAAAAGTTGAATTTTATATATATTTTGGAAATAATTGAAATAAGAATTTTGAACACCTACTTCATTATTATATTATCATATCATTATCATTAATTTTTGAGATTCAAGCCTCGACTAAAATCAGTAAGTATCCGAGATAATACCACGTGAAACCTCTTTATCATTTGAGTCGAATTACGCGAATATGATTTAACAAAACAGTTTTGGGGAAAACATGTGTGTAATAAAAGTCAAAGGTTGATTTTAAGAGTTAATTGGACTAGTTTGAGTCATGTTGGATACGTGTATATTTGTGATAATATAAGTCGTAATAATAAAAACGTAAAACTTGGGAAATTCTTACTACGTATGTTTTTGGTACTTAAGATATGAATATTAATGAGGTTTTGACATAAGTATGGAGATTTTCAAACCTAATGATTTGTCAATTATGATAACCGAGTCACCGCATCTACTAATGTTAATAATTTCCGAGAGATTGAAATTTTTCCAGAAATGAAAGCGTTGTAAAGATTGGAAAATGAAAGGTATAAATTATTTAATGGTGTAACACAAATTAAAAATGTGTAAATGTTCGGTTTTACAATGTACAAGGTAACACTAATTATTATACGCAACTGGATTACACAACACACGCCTACTTGTATATTATTTAATAAAGATGTATATATAATGTTTTGAGTCACGATGGTTCGATCGTCCGACATCCCTTCTTTGATTTTGTGAGTCTGTATCTAAACATGAGTCGTCATGTGATTGTTCATTTTAATATTGTCTATGGTATGAAACCAATATTATTATATTTATTTTTGTGTCGCTACTTCGCTAGTACTTGATGATGAGGGTATGTCACCCGGTGTATTTTGTCATGATCATGGACGCCGTAACTTTCTTCTTTCGGTTAATGGAACCTAAAAATTCTGTATTTACTTGTATGATGCTATAAATCTTCATTAGAGTGGTTGTTTATTTATATTTAACAAAAGCGAGGAGGCGAAGCCACTTTACCAAATTGTAGAGGTGAAAGAACTCGATCTTCCTGGTGAAATTGTTTCTATTTAACTGAGTGATTATTCTTCTCTCCCCGTCTGCCCTTGGTGGAATGTGTGTGCAACTCGAGACGATGAGAATTATGATCGTTGTTCTATTTTTGACGCTTGTGTTGATATTCAATTTTTACTCTATGTATTCATAGATCGCTGTTGTTAGCCCGAGACTTTTGTCGTATATTTGAAGTATTTTCATTTCTAATATAGCTAATTTTAGTTGGCAATTGCATTACTAGTTTACCTCGTTCGATCTCATTGATTTTTAAATTTTATTACTTGTGTGCTTGCAATGATCTTTAGTCATGAACCACCTTACCGTCATTTTGTGAATAGTCTATTGTGAAAATAGGTATGAGTGTGTCAGATGTTTTGGTGAACCAAATGCAAATAGTGTCGATTCCTTTATTTAATTATTTATTTATTTTCCTCACAAAAAGGCAAAGTAAACGTATGATTTCAAAATGGATGAAAAATGTTTGATGTGTTTCATAAAACGATGGTAGCAATATTTTCCCATTTCAAATTCCATTTTAAATAATTTGATTATTTTGAAGTATAGGTCGAAAACTTTCGTAGTCATATTTGGTATGTAATAATAATGTTTGTGTCGTCACTTGATCCTCAATTATGCACAGCTTAGCTAACTGGGCATAATTCAGGAAGAGTCCTGTTTTGTTAATTGTCGTTGCTTGGTCCTTAAGTATGCATGATCTAGCTAGTTATGCATAGTTTTGGAAGGGCGATGTAGTTTCAAATAAATTGGTCATCTTTAAAAACCGGTAGTGTTTTTGATAAATGTTTGGATGAGAACGTTTTAAAAAATGGTGGATCCTTATGCAAGTAATCGCGTTTTCTTTGATTCCTAAAGACAATTTTTGAATTTTTCTTGTATTCCTTGAAATCTTTTCTTTCGTTTGGTGTTGACTTGGTAAGTCACTGTGACCGAGTAGTTTTTGGAAAATGTTTTTATGAGTTGTGTGTAACGTGCAAATTTCATCGGAATCACGAGGGTGTTGATGAAATACCAAAGGGGCTCGTATCGTCACCGGGAGAAGAGTTTTTAATAAAGATGGAAAAATGTCGAAGTAGAGGAAATCAGAGTTCGAATAACTCTAAGGGAAATAACGAAGACTTCTCCTACAGCGAATGTATCGTACTTTATTTATTATTCTTTTCTTGTTCTTTTGATATGACAACGACACATGATAAATTGTTGAAGTTTACCAACTGTGCATCGGTAATTGGAAGACCATTCCAATTGTCGTCTTCGTTTATTTAAGTGAGGAATCCTCTTTGCTTGACTCAACCATCCTTGATTATCGATGGTTAAACGATAGATATCCCTAGTTGATGTTTTTGTGGTAAACCCTTGCCTTTTATGTATTTGTGTGGTAAGTAATCTGGTCGAGTGATCGTAAGTTGTGAGAACTTGAGACGACATTGTCCAATGAAGTCCGATCATGGAGAACACGTGCCATGTAATGTATTTTTTTTAACTGTGAACGATGATATTTATTAAGATTTTGACCACGTTTGGGACGGAAGTAAGATGGTGTTCTTGTAGTATCTTTTGGGTATGGATCCGTGTGTGAGCACCCCACGATGACACATGTAAGTATTTTATTTCTTTTTGGATATGCATCCATAGCTAGCAAGCTCTTGAACCTTCTTTAACTTGCAATTTTCTTTTGACTGGACTCATCCGAGAATTATGTAAATATTCTTGTTTTATCTTGGCTTGGCTGATTAGCAAGCGTGGGTTAACTGATTGAACTGATTAATTTAGCATGGTTTGGCTATGTTGCAAACATGTCGTAATATGGTTGTATGTGTTTCATAATGGCTTTTGTGTTTGTTTGGATTGTGATGCCTTCGAGAGAGTTATGTATACGCCGAATGATTTCGTATCGATGAATTCGTTTTTGACGAAGTAGGGTTGTATGTACGTAAAATCGTAATAAGGTGATTTGGTACGACTAGTATTGATTACTTCGTCTTTTATATTTTGAACGTTTTTCTATGAGGTGATGCGCGACCCGTGTGATTTCCTTTGTGAGCAATTATTTTATGAGATGATGAACCAAGTGAAAGGACGATTCGAAAGTTGGAAGAAGTGCTCCAAGCGTGTGTGATTGATTTTGATAGTTGTTGAGAACGACACATGCCATTGGTAGTATCTTTGTACCACGACTTTTACCTTGATTAGCTTTGAAGCTGCGACATTTGAAGAATTATGTTGATGAAAATATAGATCGCGAGTTGGGTGAAATGAAGTAGGAAAAAGTCAGTTGAATGGACCTGAAATGATTTGAGAGACTCCGGAGGAGATGGTGTAGAGTGAGAATCACTTGTTGACCGCGAGAAGCTGTGAGAAGAGACGTGTCAATAACCGAAGGAAGGAGTTGAGAAATTGAAGTGGAGATCAAGGATCGAGATGTTAAGAGATTGAAGCAAGGTATAATACTCATCGTGAAGGTGTGATGGAACCCGAGACGTGAACTGAAGTCCATAGCGGAACGTAAAGACCTCTTTAGGAAGGAGTACCCTTATCTTCCCAGTAGTACGAAATGCGAGTATAAGAACCAGAGAGCGCCGGGACGTCGCTCCCTTAAGGAGGGGAGGATGTAACACCCGTGAAAGTGCCGTATGATGCTAAGTTATTGTCTCAAGAGCTCTTCAGTAAGAGCATCTCTCTTAAGTTGTGGCTCACTTGTGGATGTGATATCCCGAGCCCAACATTATTTATTTAATCCTATTTTACGTATATTTTTGAAATTTTTAAGAATTTTTATCGTGGATTTATTTGACGGTTTAAGTTGAAACTGACGTTTACGGTCGTAATTTAACGATTGACGATTTAAGAAGAACCGATAACGACTACGATACCGACGGATGCCCAAAACTTTCATTTTATTATCGATTGATCGATATTTGAGTTTTTCGAGATTTTTATTTTATTACGTGTTAAGTCGAGTCGGAACCATATGTATATTCGTTTTGTGTGCGTTTAAACCATTTAAAAGAATTTTGAGGTAGCCGGGACGAAACCCGACTCTCGTAAATTTATAAAAACTTACTAGGTACCATTTTTGCCTTTTTAAAAAGTTATCTTACAAATATGGCCAAAAGAAAACTAATATTACACTTCCTACCCTCCCTACCCTATAAAAGGAAAATTTTACACACACACCTCATTATTTTCATTTCAAAAATTTCTTTCTTCTCTCTTTTTCTCTCTAGGCCGCCGGCCACCCTAACCACCATCACCACCACCATCATTTTTTTAGGTTTTTGACAAATCTAATCAAAGACCACCTTTTCTTTTATCATTGTAAGTCTTTTCATCCATTAAAAACACACATGCAACAACTTGATTTTTCCAAGAATTAAAGATTTTTCAAAAACGCGTTTTAATCTAATTAAACTAGTGGGATGTTTAATTCATGTGTTAATGATGTTTATTCATTCATAAAACGAATTGGGGGCTGATTATTTTGGGTGTTTTGGTCACCTAAAGCCACGAAATTTTTGGGGTTTTGGGTGTGTTCAAGGTGTTTGATGAAATGTGTTGTGGGGTTGTGTTTAAAATGGTGTTTTTAGTGTTTATAAATTGTTTAATTACATTGCATGCATGTTCTAGGTTTTGGGTTTTGATTTGGATTCTATTATCATAGAGTTAAGGGCTGTTTAGATGATTGGGAATGGTTAATTGGTGTTATAATAGGTCTAGGATGTAAGAAAAAGGGTTGGAATGGTGATTTTTACGGTTTTGAAAGAGGTGTTTTTAGATCAGAAACTTTAGGGGTATTTTCGTGGGTTTAAGTCTAAGTCCAGGTCTAGATGATGAGATATTGTTGTAGAGCTTTGTTTTAGCTTCGATTTGATATAAGGTAGAGCTTCTAACTCAAAACGAGTCAAAAGTTATGATACTTTGAAAATACGTGTACCGGGAGATGAGAATCAACACAATCCGAATTTGTGTTTGGTTTTGGGTCAAATCCCGGGGACCATAGATAGAGTTTGGTAAATGTTTGAAAGTTGATTTTTGGTCTCAAACCTGTGTATTTGAGTCTATTATAGGACTTAGGTGTCAATTGGGTCAATGGAGTATTTTAAACGGGTCAAACGAGTCCGACTTGGTCAAAGTACAATTTCAGTCCGAAAAATGTAGTTTTTGGAACGGTGATGAGTAACGAGTCGTAGAAGTAAAAACTTTGGTTGGGATTAAATATGTGTTTTCTACAGGTCTTATAGTATTTTTGAGAATTTTGTCAAATTTTATAAAAATGGTTAAGTATAGTAAAACAGCCCATACTTTTGGTAAGTATCGGCGAAACCGTAAAATGGATAGTAACTTTAATAATAAGGACATAGGGTATAGGTCTAGTAACAACTACTTGCTTGACTTTGGCGTGAGTTTTCATAGGCATTGAGTGTGTTTTCATTTGCGTGTGTTTAGTACAATAATGTACGCGGAGTATTGATTTGGTTTACGTACCTTGATTTTTAGGTCAAGTGTTTGATTTTCCCGGGCATCCACGTCGTCGGTGACATTTCTCGTTACGTCTTCGCTAGAACTACTACTACTACGCCAGGTGAGTCTATAGCCTCGCTCTTTACTTTATTCAAATGTTTTTAACCCGCGAGGGGGATACATGCTAATTTAAATGAAAATGAACATAAGTCTTGATTGATTGTTGGACCCGAATATTGCCTCGAAATTGTGTTGAGTACCTAGTTGCAAAAGTCCCTAAATTCATGAACTATTAACTATTGTCCTGCCCTCGAGAAGGGGGAAATAGCCGCTTATACAATTTGTAGTACTACGGGGCTAACGACCCAATGCTAGCCGAGAAGCTGTACGTTGAGTAAGTTCTGCGGTAGATTATCTTGTATGAGAGATAAGGTATAATTGCAACTGATGCCTTTAGAAGGGGCACTGGTTTCATCTGAATCACGCCGGTAATTATTACGCGGGTGATTGAGTTAACGGATTAGTGTCATGAGCTTAAACACAATTGTCATATCCTTGAGTAATAGATTGTGAGTACGACAATGCTATTGAATGATCATGATTGGTTTTAATACTTATGTTCAACTTATGATTTGATAAACCTATAGATTCGCTCAACCTTTGTGTTGACGATTTTAAGCATGTGTTTCAGGTGATCAAGATTGATAGCAGCGGAGCATGCGAGGATGGAAGTTGTGGTGGCTTGGCGGTCTACTTTGTTTTCCTCCCTTTTTGCACAAAAAAAAAAAAAAAAATTCATACTACGTCATGAGATTGAAAATGTATTTTTGGGTTGAGATTCAGTGGGGACCTAAACGCAAACTCTGTATTGTATTCTTTTGGGGTTTGGAAAACAGTAGACATGTACATTTTAACTATGTTTAAATAATGTCAAGACTTTTACGTCTTTTGAGTCGTTTGATATATCTTGTGTGCGATGATAACTGTGTAGCACCCAAATGTTGTAGTTCCGCTGCGCATAGCATTTGTGGGGGTGTTACATAAGAAAAAACCTCTAAAATTATTTCCAGTCCATATAGACCACATAGAATCCGGGCATAATGTATTTGCCCGGATTCTTGATGGATAAAACACATCTATATGTTTGCTCTGTTTAGTTTTGGTTGTGTTTTATTGGTGTAAAAGTTGGTCAGCTAGTATTTGAGGTAGTTGTGAATGTAGTAGACAAAGAGCATCTCGACGGCACATTATAGCATAAAGGTCAAGACATGAGTGTGCTCTAACAAAACGTCATGTTACTTGACCTAAAAATGATATTGTTTAACATTGGGAAGCCTACATAGGTGAATAATATGCAAAAGAAGGACAAGTATTTTTTGACATTTCATGTAGGATCAACTTGCTTATGTATTATATGACTCTGAAATATTTGATTCCATGTTTTATTCTATTAAACTTGAGAGCTATCAAGAAATAGATTACCAAACACAATCGCTAACAAACAAAAACAAATTTATATTGAAATTATCTGAAAACGTGGGTTGCAATAAAATGGTCATAACATGTGATACATGACTCCGTTTCAAGACCACAACTAAGAAAATGGATGCTTGAAAAAAGGAGTACTTTTATCCTGGCAAACATTGGTCAAAAGCGACTAAACCCGATCAAAAACTGATAAAAACCTACCAAGAACAGCTAAAAATGCCGTAACCGGCTTAAATCATCCAAACCTAAGAAAAAACCTCTAAAATTATTTCTAGTCCATATAGACCACATAGAATCCGGGCATAATGTATTTGCCCGGATTCTTGATGGATAAAACACATCTATATGTTTGCTCTGTTTAGTTTTGGCTGTGTTTTATTGGTGTAAAAGTTGGTCAGCTAGTATTTGAGGTAGTTGTGAATGTAGTAGACAAAGAGCATCTCGACGGCACATTATAGTATAAAGGTCAAGACATGAGTGTGCTCTAACAAACGTCATGTTATTTGACCTAAAAATGATATTGTTTAACCTTGGGAAGCCTACATAGGTGAATAATATGCAAAAGAAGGACAAGTATTTTTTGACATTTCATGTAGGATCAACTTGCTTATGTATTATATGACTCTGAAATATTTGATTCCATGTTTTATTCCATTAAAATTGAGAGCTATCAAGAAATAGATTACCAAACACAATCGCTAACAAACAAAAACAAATTTATATTGAAATTATCTGAAAACGTGGGTTGCAATAAAATGGTCATAACATGTGATACATGACTCCGTTTCAAGACCACAACTAAGAAAATGGATGCTTGAAAAAAGGAGTACTTTTATCCTGGCAAACATTGGTCAAAAGCGACTAAACCCGATCAAAAACTGATAAAAACCTACCAAGAACAGCTAAAAATGCCGTAACCGGCTTAAATCATCCAAACCTAAGAAAAAACCTCTAAAATTATTTCTAGTCCATATAGACCACATAGAATCCGGGCATAATGTATTTGCCCGGATTCTTGATGGATAAAACACATCTATATGTTTGCTCTGTTTAGTTTTGGCTGTGTTTTATTGGTGTAAAAGTTGGTCAGCTAGTATTTGAGGTAGTTGTGAATGTAGTAGACAAAGAGCATCTCGACGGCACATTATAGTATAAAGGTCAAGACATGAGTGTGCTCTAACAAACGTCATGTTATTTGACCTAAAAATGATATTGTTTAACCTTGGGAAGCCTACATAGGTGAATAATATGCAAAAGAAGGACAAGTATTTTTTGACATTTCATGTAGGATCAACTTGCTTATGTATTATATGACTCTGAAATATTTGATTCCATGTTTTATTCCATTAAAATTGAGAGCTATCAAGAAATAGATTACCAAACACAATCGCTAACATACAAAAACAAATTTATATTGAAATTATCTGAAAACGTGGGTTGCAATAAAATGGTCATAACATGTGATACATGACTCCGTTTCAAGACCACAACTAAGAAAATGGATGCTTGAAAAAAGGAGTACTTTTATCCAGGCATGCATTGGTCAAAAGCGACTAAACCCGATCAAAAACTGATAAAAACCTACCAAGAACAGCTAAAAATGCCGTAACCGGCTCAAATCATCCAAACCTAAGAAAAACCTCTAAAATTATTTCCAGTCCATATAGACCACATAGAATCCGGGCATAATGTATTTGCCCGGATTCTTGATGGATAAAACACATCTATATGTTTGCTCTGTTTAGTTTTGGTTGTGTTTTATTGGTGTAAAAGTTGGTCAGCTAGTATTTGAGGTAGTTGTGAATGTAGTAGACAAAGAGCATCTCGACGGCACATTATAGTATAAAGGTCAAGACATGAGTGTGCTCTAACAAAACGTCATGTTACTTGACCTAAAAATGATATTGTTTAACATTGGGAAGCCTACATAGGTGAATAATATGCAAAAGAAGGACAAGTATTTTTTGACATTTCATGTAGGATCAACTTGCTTATGTATTATATGACTCTGAAATATTTGATTCCATGTTTTATTCTATTAAAATTGAGAGCTATCAAGAAATAGATTACCAAACACAATCGCTAACAAACAAAAACAAATTTATATTGAAATTATCTGATAACGTGGGTTGCAATAAAATGGTCATAACATGTGATACATGACTCCGTTTCAAGACCACAACTAAGAAAATGGATGCTTGAAAAAAGGAGTACTTTTATCCTGGCAAGCATTGGTCAAAAGCGACTAAACCCGATCAAAAACTGATAAAAACCTATCTCGAACAGCTAAAAATGCCGTAACCGGCTCAAATCATCCAAACCTAAGAAAAAACCTCTAAAATTATTTTCAGTCCATATAGACCACATAGAATCCGGGCATAATGTATTTGCCCGGATTCTTGATGGATCAAACACATCTATATGTTTGCACTGTTTAGTTTTGGCTGTGTTTTATTGGTGTAAAAGTTGGTCAACTAGTATTTGAGGTAGTTGTGAATGTAGTAGACAAAGAGCATCTCGACGGCACATTATAGTATAAAGGTCAAGATATGAGTGTGCTCTAACAAACGTCATGTTATTTGACCTAAAAATGATATTGTTTAACCTTGGGAAGCCTACATAGGTGAATAATATGCAAAAGAAGGACAAGTATTTTTTGACATTTCATGTAGGATCAACTTGCTTATGTATTATATGACTCTGAAATATTTGATTCCATGTTTTATTCTATTAAAATTGAGAGCTATCAAGAAATAGATTACCAAACACAATCGCTAACATACAAAAACAAATTTATATTGAAATTATCTGAAAACGTGGGTTGCAATAAAATGGTCATAACATGTGATACATGACTACGTTTCAAGACCACAACTAAGAAAATGGATGCTTGAAAAAAGGAGTACTTTTATCCAGGCAAGCATTGGTCAAAATCGACTAAACCCGATCAAAAACTGATAAAAACCTACCAAGAACAGCTAAAAATGCCGTAACCGGCTCAAATCATCCAAACCTAAGAAAAACCTCTAAAATTATTTCCAGTCCATATAGACCACATAGAATCCGGGCATAATGTATTTGCCCGGATTCTTGATGGATAAAACACATCTATATGTTTGCTCTGTTTAGTTTTGGTTGTGTTTTATTGGTGTAAAAAGTTGGTCAGCTAGTATTTGAGGTAGTTGTGAATGTAGTAGACAAAGAGCATCTCGACGACACATTATAGTATAAAGGTCAAGACATGAGTGTGCTCTAACAAAACGTCATGTTACTTGACCTAAAAATGATATTGTTTAACATTGGGAAGCCTACATAGGTGAATAATATGCAAAAGAAGGACAAGTATTTTTTGACATTTCATGTAGGATCAACTTGCTTATGTATTATATGACTCTGAAATATTTGATTCCATGTTTTATTCTATTAAAATTGAGAGATATCAAGAAATATATTACCAAACACAATCGCTAACAAACAAAAACAAATTTATATTGAAATTATCTGAAAACGTGGGTTGCAATAAAATGGTCATAACATGTGATACATGACTCCGTTTCAAAACCACAACTAAGAAAATGGATGCTTGAAAAAAGGAGTACTTTTATCCTGGCAAGCATTGGTCAAAAGCGACTAAACCCGATCAAAAACTGATAAAAACCTACCAAGAACAGCTAAAAATGCCGTAACCGGCTCAAATCATCCAAACCTAAGAAAAAACCTCTAAAATTATTTCCGGTCCATATAGACCACATAGAATCCGGGCATAATGTATTTGCCCGGATTCTTGATGGATAAAACACATCTATATGTTTGCTCTGTTTAGTTTTGGCTATGTTTTATTGGTGTAAAAGTTGGTCAGCTAGTATTTGAGGTAGTTGTGAATGTAGTAGACAAAGAGCATCTCGACGACACATTATAGTATAAAGGTCAAGACATGAGTGTGCTCTAACAAACGTCATGTTATTTGACCTAAAAATGATATTGTTTAACCTTGGGAAGCCTACATAGGTGAATAATATGCAAAAGAAGGACAAGTATTTTTTGACATTTCATGTAGGATCAACTTGCTTATGTATTATATGACTCTGAAATATTTGATTCCATGTTTTATTCTATTAAAATTGAGAGCTATCAAGAAATATATTACCAAACACAATCGCTAACAAACAAAAACAAATTTATATTGAAATTATCTGAAAACGTGGGTTGCAATAAAATGGTCATAACATGTGATACATGACTCCGTTTCAAAACCACAACTAAGAAAATGGATGCTTGAAAAAAGGAGTACTTTTATCCTGGCAAGCATTGGTCAAAAGCGACTAAACCCGATCAAAAACTGATAAAAACCTACCAAGAACAGCTAAAAATGCCGTAACCGGCTCAAATCATCCAAACCTAAGAAAAAACCTCTAAAATTATTTCCGGTCCATATAGACCACATAGAATCCGGGCATAATGTATTTGCCCGGATTCTTGATGGATAAAACACATCTATATGTTTGCTCTGTTTAGTTTTGGCTATGTTTTATTGGTGTAAAAGTTGGTCAGCTAGTATTTGAGGTAGTTGTGAATGTAGTAGACAAAGAGCATCTCGACGACACATTATAGTATAAAGGTCAAGACATGAGTGTGCTCTAACAAACGTCATGTTATTTGACCTAAAAATGATATTGTTTAACCTTGGGAAGCCTACATAGGTGAATAATATGCAAAAGAAGGACAAGTATTTTTTGACATTTCATGTAGGATCAACTTGCTTATGTATTATATGACTCTGAAATATTTGATTCCATGTTTTATTCTATTAAAATTGAGAGCTATCAAGAAATATATTACCAAACACAATCGCTAACAAACAAAAACAAATTTATATTGAAATTATCTGAAAACGTGGGTTGCAATAAAATGGTCATAACATGTGATACATGACTCCGTTTCAAAACCACAACTAAGAAAATGGATGCTTGAAAAAAGGAGTACTTTTATCCTGGCAAGCATTGGTCAAAAGCGACTAAACCCGATCAAAAACTGATAAAAACCTACCAAGAACAGCTAAAAATGCCGTAACCGGCTCAAATCATCCAAACCTAAGAAAAAACCTCTAAAATTATTTCCGGTCCATATAGACCACATAGAATCCGGGCATAATGTATTTGCCCGGATTCTTGATGGATAAAACACATCTATATGTTTGCTCTGTTTAGTTTTGGCTATGTTTTATTGGTGTAAAAGTTGGTCAGCTAGTATTTGAGGTAGTTGTGAATGTAGTAGACAAAGAGCATCTCGACGACACATTATAGTATAAAGGTCAAGACATGAGTGTGCTCTAACAAACGTCATGTTATTTGACCTAAAAATGATATTGTTTAACCTTGGGAAGCCTACATAGGTGAATAATATGCAAAAGAAGGACAAGTATTTTTTGACATTTCATGTAGGATCAACTTGCTTATGTATTATATGACTCTGAAATATTTGATTCCATGTTTTATTCTATTAAAATTGAGAGCTATCAAGAAATAGATTACCAAACACAATCGCTAACATACAAAAACAAATTTATATTGAAATTATCTGAAAACGTGGGTTGCAATAAAATGGTCATAACATGTGATACATGACTCCGTTTCAAGACCACAACTAAGAAAATGGATGCTTGAAAAAAGGAGTACTTTTATCCAGGCAAGCATTGGTCAAAAGCGACTAAACCCGATCAAAATTTGATAAAAACCTACCAAGAACAGCTAAAAATGCCGTAACCGGCTCAAATCATCCAAACCTAAGAAAAACGTCTAAAATTATTTCTAGTCCATATAGACCACATAGAATCCAGGCATAATGTATTTGCCCGGATTCTTGATGGATAAAACACATCTATATGTTTGCTCTGTTTAGTTTTGGTTGTGTTTTATTGGTGTAAAAGTTGGTCAGCTAGTATTTGAGGTAGTTGTGAATGTAGTAGACAAAGAGCATCTCGACGGCACATTATAATATAAAGGTCAAGACATGAGTGTGCTCTAAGAAAACGTCATGTTACTTGACCTAAAAATGATATTGTTTAACATTGGGAAGCCTACATAGGTGAATAATATGCAAAAGATGGACAAGTATTTTTTGACATTTCATGTAGGATCAACTTGCTTATGTATTATATGACTCTGAAATATTTGATTCCATGTTTTATTCTATTAAAATTGAGAGCTATCAAGAAATAGATTACCAAACACAATCGCTAACAAACAAAAACAAATTTATATTGAAATTATCTGAAAACGTGGGTTGCAATAAAATGGTCATAACATGTGATACATGACTTCGTTTCAAGACCACAACTAAGAAAATGGATGCTTGAAAAAAGGAGTACTTTTATCCTGGCAAGCATTGGTCAAAAGCGACTAAACCCGATCAAAAACTGATAAAAACCTACCAAGAACAACTAAAAATGCCGTAACCGGCTCAAATCATCCAAACCTAAGAAAAAACCTCTAAAATTATTTCCAGTCCATATAGACCACATAGAATCCGGGCATAATGTATTTGCCCGGATTCTTGATGGATAAAACACATCTATATGTTTGCTCTGTTTAGTTTTGGCTGTGTTTTATTGGTGTAAAAGTTGGTCAGCTAGTATTTGAGGTAGTTGTGAATGTAGTAGACAAAGAGCATCTCGACGGCACATTATAGTATAAAGGTCAAGACATGAGTGTGCTCTAACAAACGTCATGTTATTTGACCTAAAAATGATATTGTTTAACCTTGGGAAGCCTACATAGGTGAATAATATGCAAAAGAAGGACAAGTATTTTTTGACATTTCATGTAGGATCAACTTGCTTATGTATTATATGACTCTGAAATATTTGATTCCATGTTTTATTCTATTAAAATTGAGAGCTATCAAGAAATAGATTACCAAACACAATCGCTAACATACAAAAACAAATTTATATTGAAATTATCTGAAAACGTGGGTTGCAATAAAATGGTCATAACATGTGATACATGACTCCGTTTCAAGACCACAACTAAGAAAATGGATGTTTGAAAAAAGGAGTACTTTTATCCAGGCAAGCATTGGTCAAAAGCGACTAAACCCGATCAAAAACTGATAAAAACCTACCAAGAACAGCTAAAAATGCCGTAACCGGCTCAAATCATCCAAACATAAGAAAAACCTCTAAAATTATTTCCAGTCCATATAGACCACATAGAATCCGGGCATAATGTATTTGCCCGGATTCTTGATGGATAAAACACATCTTATGTTTGCTCTGTTTAGTTTTGGTTGTGTTTTATTGGTGTAAAAGTTGGTCAACTAGTATTTGAGGTAGTTGTGAATGTAGTAGACAAAGAGCATCTCGACGGCACATTATAGTATAAAGGTCAAGACATGAGTGTGCTCTAACAAAACGTCATGTTACTTGACCTAAAAATTATATTGTTTAACATTGGGAAGCCTACATAGGTGAATAATATGCAAAAGAAGGACAAGTATTTTTTGACATTTCATGTAGGATCAACTTGCTTATGTATTATATGACTCTGAAATATTTGATTCCATGTTTTATTCTGTTAAAATTGAGAGCTATCAAGAAATAGATTACCAAACACAATCGCTAACAAACAAAAATAAATTTATATTGAAATTATCTGAAAACGTGGGTTGCAATAAAATGGTCATAACATGTGATACATGACTCCGTTTCAAGACCACAACTAAGAAAATGGATGCTTGAAAAAAGGAGTACTTTTAACCTGGCAAGCATTGGTCAAAAGCGACTAAACCCGATCAAAAACTGATAAAAACCTACCAAGAACAGCTAAAAATGCCGTAACCGGCTCAAATCATCAAAACCTAAGAAAAAACCTCTAAAATTATTTCCAGTCCATATAGACCACATAGAATCCGGGCATAATGTATTTGCCCGGATTCTTGATGGATAAAACACATCTATATGTTTGCTCTGTTTAGTTTTGGCTGTGTTTTATTGGTGTAAAAGTTGGTCAGCTAGTATTTAAGGTAGTTTTGAATGTAGTAGACAAAGAGCATCTCGACGGAACATTATAGTATAAAGGTCAAGACATGAGTGTGCTCTAACAAACGTCATGTTATTTGACCTAAAAATGATATTGTTTAACCTTGGGAAGCCTACATAGGTGAATAATATGCAAAAGAAGGACAAGTATTTTTTGACATTTCATGTAGGATCAACTTGCTTATGTATTATAAGACTCTGAAATATTTGATTCCATGTTTTATTCTATTAAAATTGAGAGATATCAAGAAATATATTACCAAACACAATCGCTAACAAACAAAAACAAATTTATATTGAAATTATCTGAAAACGTGGGTTGCAATAAAATGGTCATAACATGTGATACATGACTCCGTTTCAAAACCACAACTAAGAAAATGGATGCTTGAAAAAAGGAGTACTTTTATCCTGGCAAGCATTGGTCAAAAGCGACTAAACCCGATCAAAAACTGATAAAAACCTACCAAGAACAGCTAAAAATGCCGTAACCGGCTCAAATCATCCAAACCTAAGAAAAAACCTCTAAAATTATTTCCGGTCCATATAGACCACATAGAATCCGGGCATAATGTATTTGCCCGGATTCTTGATGGATAAAACACATCTATATGTTTGCTCTGTTTAGTTTTGGCTATGTTTTATTGGTGTAAAAGTTGGTCAGCTAGTATTTGAGGTAGTTGTGAATGTAGTAGACAAAGAGCATCTCGACGACACATTATAGTATAAAGGTCAAGACATGAGTGTGCTCTAACAAACGTCATGTTATTTGACCTAAAAATGATATTGTTTAACCTTGGGAAGCCTACATAGGTGAATAATATGCAAAAGAAGGACAAGTATTTTTTGACATTTCATGTAGGATCAACTTGCTTATGTATTATATGACTCTGAAATATTTGATTCCATGTTTTATTCTATTAAAATTGAGAGCTATCAAGAAATATATTACCAAACACAATCGCTAACAAACAAAAACAAATTTATATTGAAATTATCTGAAAACGTGGGTTGCAATAAAATGGTCATAACATGTGATACATGACTCCGTTTCAAAACCACAACTAAGAAAATGGATGCTTGAAAAAAGGAGTACTTTTATCCTGGCAAGCATTGGTCAAAAGCGACTAAACCCGATCAAAAACTGATAAAAACCTACCAAGAACAGCTAAAAATGCCGTAACCGGCTCAAATCATCCAAACCTAAGAAAAAACCTCTAAAATTATTTCCGGTCCATATAGACCACATAGAATCCGGGCATAATGTATTTGCCCGGATTCTTGATGGATAAAACACATCTATATGTTTGCTCTGTTTAGTTTTGGCTATGTTTTATTGGTGTAAAAGTTGGTCAGCTAGTATTTGAGGTAGTTGTGAATGTAGTAGACAAAGAGCATCTCGACGACACATTATAGTATAAAGGTCAAGACATGAGTGTGCTCTAACAAACGTCATGTTATTTGACCTAAAAATGATATTGTTTAACCTTGGGAAGCCTACATAGGTGAATAATATGCAAAAGAAGGACAAGTATTTTTTGACATTTCATGTAGGATCAACTTGCTTATGTATTATATGACTCTGAAATATTTGATTCCATGTTTTATTCTATTAAAATTGAGAGCTATCAAGAAATATATTACCAAACACAATCGCTAACAAACAAAAACAAATTTATATTGAAATTATCTGAAAACGTGGGTTGCAATAAAATGGTCATAACATGTGATACATGACTCCGTTTCAAAACCACAACTAAGAAAATGGATGCTTGAAAAAAGGAGTACTTTTATCCTGGCAAGCATTGGTCAAAAGCGACTAAACCCGATCAAAAACTGATAAAAACCTACCAAGAACAGCTAAAAATGCCGTAACCGGCTCAAATCATCCAAACCTAAGAAAAAACCTCTAAAATTATTTCCTGTCCATATAGACCACATAGAATCCGGGCATAATGTATTTGCCCGGATTCTTGATGGATAAAACACATCTATATGTTTGCTCTGTTTAGTTTTGGCTATGTTTTATTGGTGTAAAAGTTGGTCAGCTAGTATTTGAGGTAGTTGTGAATGTAGTAGACAAAGAGCATCTCGACGACACATTATAGTATAAAGGTCAAGACATGAGTGTGCTCTAACAAACGTCATGTTATTTGACCTAAAAATGATATTGTTTAACCTTGGGAAGCCTACATAGGTGAATAATATGCAAAAGAAGGACAAGTATTTTTTGACATTTCATGTAGGATCAACTTGCTTATGTATTATATGACTCTGAAATATTTGATTCCATGTTTTATTCTATTAAAATTGAGAGCTATCAAGAAATAGATTACCAAACACAATCGCTAACATACAAAAACAAATTTATATTGAAATTATCTGAAAACGTGGGTTGCAATAAAATGGTCATAACATGTGATACATGACTCCGTTTCAAGACCACAACTAAGAAAATGGATGCTTGAAAAAAGGAGTACTTTTATCCAGGCAAGCATTGGTCAAAAGCGACTAAACCCGATCAAAATTTGATAAAAACCTACCAAGAACAGCTAAAAATGCCGTAACCGGCTCAAATCATCCAAACCTAAGAAAAACGTCTAAAATTATTTCTAGTCCATATAGACCACATAGAATCCAGGCATAATGTATTTGCCCGGATTCTTGATGGATAAAACACATCTATATGTTTGCTCTGTTTAGTTTTGGTTGTGTTTTATTGGTGTAAAAGTTGGTCAGCTAGTATTTGAGGTAGTTGTGAATGTAGTAGACAAAGAGCATCTCGACGGCACATTATAATATAAAGGTCAAGACATGAGTGTGCTCTAAGAAAACGTCATGTTACTTGACCTAAAAATGATATTGTTTAACATTGGGAAGCCTACATAGGTGAATAATATGCAAAAGATGGACAAGTATTTTTTGACATTTCATGTAGGATCAACTTGCTTATGTATTATATGACTCTGAAATATTTGATTCCATGTTTTATTCTATTAAAATTGAGAGCTATCAAGAAATAGATTACCAAACACAATCGCTAACAAACAAAAACAAATTTATATTGAAATTATCTGAAAACGTGGGTTGCAATAAAATGGTCATAACATGTGATACATGACTTCGTTTCAAGACCACAACTAAGAAAATGGATGCTTGAAAAAAGGAGTACTTTTATCCTGGCAAGCATTGGTCAAAAGCGACTAAACCCGATCAAAAACTGATAAAAACCTACCAAGAACAACTAAAAATGCCGTAACCGGCTCAAATCATCCAAACCTAAGAAAAAACCTCTAAAATTATTTCCAGTCCATATAGACCACATAGAATCCGGGCATAATGTATTTGCCCGGATTCTTGATGGATAAAACACATCTATATGTTTGCTCTGTTTAGTTTTGGCTGTGTTTTATTGGTGTAAAAGTTGGTCAGCTAGTATTTGAGGTAGTTGTGAATGTAGTAGACAAAGAGCATCTCGACGGCACATTATAGTATAAAGGTCAAGACATGAGTGTGCTCTAACAAACGTCATGTTATTTGACCTAAAAATGATATTGTTTAACCTTGGGAAGCCTACATAGGTGAATAATATGCAAAAGAAGGACAAGTATTTTTTGACATTTCATGTAGGATCAACTTGCTTATGTATTATATGACTCTGAAATATTTGATTCCATGTTTTATTCTATTAAAATTGAGAGCTATCAAGAAATAGATTACCAAACACAATCGCTAACATACAAAAACAAATTTATATTGAAATTATCTGAAAACGTGGGTTGCAATAAAATGGTCATAACATGTGATACATGACTCCGTTTCAAGACCACAACTAAGAAAATGGATGTTTGAAAAAAGGAGTACTTTTATCCAGGCAAGCATTGGTCAAAAGCGACTAAACCCGATCAAAAACTGATAAAAACCTACCAAGAACAGCTAAAAATGCCGTAACCGGCTCAAATCATCCAAACATAAGAAAAACCTCTAAAATTATTTCCAGTCCATATAGACCACATAGAATCCGGGCATAATGTATTTGCCCGGATTCTTGATGGATAAAACACATCTTATGTTTGCTCTGTTTAGTTTTGGTTGTGTTTTATTGGTGTAAAAGTTGGTCAACTAGTATTTGAGGTAGTTGTGAATGTAGTAGACAAAGAGCATCTCGACGGCACATTATAGTATAAAGGTCAAGACATGAGTGTGCTCTAACAAAACGTCATGTTACTTGACCTAAAAATTATATTGTTTAACATTGGGAAGCCTACATAGGTGAATAATATGCAAAAGAAGGACAAGTATTTTTTGACATTTCATGTAGGATCAACTTGCTTATGTATTATATGACTCTGAAATATTTGATTCCATGTTTTATTCTGTTAAAATTGAGAGCTATCAAGAAATAGATTACCAAACACAATCGCTAACAAACAAAAATAAATTTATATTGAAATTATCTGAAAACGTGGGTTGCAATAAAATGGTCATAACATGTGATACATGACTCCGTTTCAAGACCACAACTAAGAAAATGGATGCTTGAAAAAAGGAGTACTTTTAACCTGGCAAGCATTGGTCAAAAGCGACTAAACCCGATCAAAAACTGATAAAAACCTACCAAGAACAGCTAAAAATGCCGTAACCGGCTCAAATCATCAAAACCTAAGAAAAAACCTCTAAAATTATTTCCAGTCCATATAGACCACATAGAATCCGGGCATAATGTATTTGCCCGGATTCTTGATGGATAAAACACATCTATATGTTTGCTCTGTTTAGTTTTGGCTGTGTTTTATTGGTGTAAAAGTTGGTCAGCTAGTATTTAAGGTAGTTTTGAATGTAGTAGACAAAGAGCATCTCGACGGAACATTATAGTATAAAGGTCAAGACATGAGTGTGCTCTAACAAACGTCATGTTATTTGACCTAAAAATGATATTGTTTAACCTTGGGAAGCCTACATAGGTGAATAATATGCAAAAGAAGGACAAGTATTTTTTGACATTTCATGTAGGATCAACTTGCTTATGTATTATAAGACTCTGAAATATTTGATTCCATGTTTTATTCTATTAAAATTGAGAGCTATCAAGAAATAGATTACCAAACACAATCGCTAACAAACAAAAACAAATTTATATTGAAATTATCTGAAAACGTGGGTTGCAATAAAATGGTCATAACATGTGATACATGACTCCGTTTCAAGACCACAACTAAGAAAATGGATGCTTGAAAAAAGGAGTACTTTTATCCAGGCAAGCATTGGTCAAAAGCGACTAAACCCGATCAAAAACTGATAAAAACCTACAAAGAACAGCTAAAAATGCCGTAACCGGCTCAAATCATCCAAACCTAAGAAAAAACCTCTAAAATAATTTCCAGTCCATATAGACCACATAGAATCCGGGCATAATGTATTTGCCCGGATTCTTGATGGATAAAACACATCTATATGTTTGCTCTGTTTAGTTTTGGTTGTGTTTTATTGGTGTAAAAGTTGGTTAGCTAGTATTTGAGGTAGTTGTGAATGTAGTAGACAAAGAGCATCTCGACGGCACATTATAGTATAAAGGTCAAGACATGAGTGTGCTCTAACAAAACGTCATGTTACTTGACCTAAATATGATATTGTTTAACATTGGGAAGCCTACATAGGTGAATAATATGCAAAAGAAGGACAAGTATTTTTTGACATTTCATGTAGGATCAACTTGCTTATGTATTATATGACTCTGAAATATTTGATTCCATGTTTTATTCTATTAAAATTGAGAGCTATCAAGAAATAGATTACCAAACCCAATCGCTAACAAACAAAAACAAATTTATATTGAAATTATCTGAAAACGTGGGTTGCAATAAAATGGTCATAACATGTGATACATGACTCCGTTTCAAGACCACAACTAAGAAAATGGATGCTTGAAAAAAGGAGTACTTTTATCCTGGCAAGCATTGGTCAAAAGCGACTAAACCCGATCAAAAACTGATAAAAACCTACCAAGAACAGCTAAAAATGCCGTAACCGGCTCAAATCATCCAAACCTAAGAAAAAACCTCTAAAATTATTTCCAGTCCATATAGACCACATAGAATCCGGGCATAATGTATTTGCCCGGATTCTTGATGGATAAAACACATCTATGTGTTTGCTCTGTTTAGTTTTGGCTGTGTTTTATTGGTGTAAAAGTTGGTCAGCTAGTATTTGAGGTAGTTGTGAATGTAGTAGACAAAGAGCATCTCGACGGCACATTATAGTATAAAGGTCAAGACATGAGTGTGCTCTAACAAACGTCATGTTATTTGACCTAAAAATGATATTGTTTAACCTTGGGAAGCCTACATAGGTGAATAATATGCAAAAGAAGGACAAGTATTTTTTGACATTTCATGTAGGATCAACTTGCTTATGTATTATATGACTCTGAAATATTTGATTCCATGTTTTATTCTATTAAAATTGAGAGCTATCAAGAAATAGATTACCAAACACAATCTCTAACATACAAAAACAAATTTATATTGAAATTATCTGAAAACGTGGGTTGCAATAAAATGGTCATAACATGTGATACATGACTCCGTTTCAAGACCACAACTAAGAAAATGGATGTTTGAAAAAAGGAGTACTTTTATCCAGGCAAGCATTGGTCAAAAGCGACTAAACCCGATCAAAAACTGATAAAAACCTACCAAGAACAGCTAAAAATGCCGTAACCGGCTCAAATCATCCAAACATAAGAAAAACCTCTAAAATTATTTCCAGTCCATATAGACCACATAGAATCCGGGCATAATGTATTTGCCCGGATTCTTGATGGATAAAACACATCTATATGTTTGCTCTATTTAGTTTTGGTTGTGTTTTATTGGTGTAAAAGTTGGTCAACTAGTATTTGAGGTAGTTGTGAATGTAGTAGACAAAGAGCATCTCGACGGCACATTATAGTATAAAGGTCAAGACATGAGTGTGCTCTAACAAAACGTCATGTTACTTGACCTAAAAATGATATTGTTTAACATTGGGAAGCCTACATAGGTGAATAATATGCAAAAGAAGGACAAGTATTTTTTGACATTTCATGTAGGATCAACTTGCTTATGTATTATATGACTCTGAAATATTTGATTCCATGTATTATTCTGTTAAAATTGAGAGCTATCAAGAAATAGATTACCAAACACAATCGCTAACAAACAAAAATAAATTTATATTGAAATTATCTGAAAACGTGGGTTGTAATAAAATGGTCATAACATGTGATACATGACTCCGTTTCAAGACCACAACTAAGAAAATGGATGCTTGAAAAAAGGAGTACTTTTAACCTGGCAAGCATTGGTCAAAAGCGACTAAACCCGATCAAAAACTGATAAAAACCTACCAAGAACAGCTAAAAATGCCGTAACCGGCTCAAATCATCAAAACCTAAGAAAAAACCTCTAAAATTATTTCCAGTCCATATAGACCACATAGAATCCGGGCATAATGTATTTGCCCGGATTCTTGATGGATAAAACACATCTATATGTTTGCTCTGTTTAGTTTTGGTTGTGTTTTATTGGTGTAAAAGTTGGTCAGCTAGTATTTAAGGTAGTTTTGAATGTAGTAGACAAAGAGCATCTCGACGGAACATTATAGTATAAAGGTCAAGACATGAGTGTGCTCTAACAAACGTCATGTTATTTGACCTAAAAATGATATTGTTTAACCTTGGGAAGCCTACATAGGTGAATAATATGCAAAAGAAGGACAAGTATTTTTTGACATTTCATGTAGGATCAACTTGCTTATGTATTATATGACTCTGAAATATTTGATTCCATGTTTTATTCTATTAAAATTGAGAGCTATCAAGAAATAGATTACCAAACCCAATCGCTAACAAACAAAAACAAATTTATATTGAAATTATCTGAAAACGTGGGTTGCAATAAAATGGTCATAACATGTGATACATGACTCCGTTTCAAGACCACAACTAAGAAAATGGATGCTTGAAAAAAGGAGTACTTTTATCCAGGCAAGCATTGGTCAAAAGCGACTAAACCCGATCAAAAACTGATAAAAACCTACAAAGAACAGCTAAAAATGCCGTAACCGGCTCAAATCATCCAAACCTAAGAAAAAACCTCTAAAATTATTTCCAGTCCATATAGACCACATAGAATCCGGGCATAATGTATTTGCCCGGATTCTTGATGGATAAAACACATCTATATGTTTGCTCTGTTTAGTTTTGGTTGTGTTTTATTGGTGTAAAAGTTGGTCAGCTAGTATTTGAGGTAGTTGTGAATGTAGTAGACAAAGAGCATCTCGACGGCACATTATAGTATAAAGGTCAAGACATGAGTGTGCTCTAACAAAACGTCATGTTACTTGACCTAAATATGATATTGTTTAACATTGGGAAGCCTACATAGGTGAATAATATGCAAAATAAGGACAAGTATTTTTTGACATTTCATGTAGGATCAACTTGCTTATGTATTATATGACTCTGAAATATTTGATTCCATGTTTTATTCTATTAAAATTGAGAGCTATCAAGAAATAGATTACCAAACCCAATCGCTAACAAACAAAAACAAATTTATATTGAAATTATCTGAAAACGTGGGTTGCAATAAAATGGTCATAACATGTGATACATGACTCCGTTTCAAGACCACAACTAAGAAAATGGATGCTTGAAAAAAGGAGTACTTTTATCCTGGCAAGCATTGGTCAAAAGAGACTAAACCCGATCAAAAACTGATAAAAACCTACCAAGAACAGCTAAAAATGCCATAACCGGCTCAAATCATCCAAACCTAAGAAAAAACCTCTAAAATTATTTCCAGTCCATATAGACCACATAGAATCCGGCCATAATGTATTTGCCCGGATTCTTGATGGATAAAACACATCTATATGTTTGCTCTGTTTAGTTTTGGTTGTGTTTTATTGGTGTAAAAGTTGGTCAGCTAGTATTTGAGGTAGTTGTGAATGTAGTAGACAAAGAGCATCTCGACGGCACATTATAGTATAAAGGTCAAGACATGAGTGTGCTCTAACAAAACGTCATGTTACTTGACCTAAAAATGATATTGTTTAACATTGGGAAGCCTACATAGGTGAATAATATGCAAAAGAAGGACACGTATTTTTTGACATTTCATGTAGGATCAACTTGCTTATGTATTATATGACTCTGAAATATTTGATTCCATGTTTTATTCTATTAAAATTGAGAGCTATCAAGAAATAGATTACCAAACACAATCGCTAACAAACAAAAACAAATTTATATTGAAATTATCTGAAAACGTGGGTTGCAATAAAATGGTCATAACATGTGATACATGACTCCGTTTCAAGACCACAACTAAGAAAATGGATGCTTGAAAAAAGGAGTACTTTTATCCTGGCAAGCATTGGTCAAAAGCGACTAAACCCGATCAAAAACTGATAAAAACCTACTAAGAACAGCTAAAAATGCCATAACCGGCTCAAATCATCCAAACCTAAGAAAAAACCTCTAAAATTATTTCCAGTCCATATAGACCACATAGAATCCGGCCATAATGTATTTGCCCGGATTCTTGATGGATAAAACACATCTATATGTTTGCTCTGTTTAGTTTTGGTTGTGTTTTATTGGTGTAAAAGTTGGTCAGCTAGTATTTGAGGTAGTTGTGAATGTAGTAGACAAAGAGCATCTCGACGGCACATTATAGTATAAAGGTCAAGACATGAGTGTGCTCTAACAAAACGTCATGTTACTTGACCTAAAAATGATATTGTTTAACATTGGGAAGCCTACATAGGTGAATAATATGCAAAAGAAGGACACGTATTTTTTGACATTTCATGTAGGATCAACTTGCTTATGTATTATATGACTCTGAAATATTTGATTCCATGTTTTATTCTATTAAAATTGAGAGCTATCAAGAAATAGATTACCAAACACAATCGCTAACAAACAAAAACAAATTTATATTGAAATTATCTGAAAACGTGGGTTGCAATAAAATGGTCATAACATGTGATACATGACTCCGTTTCAAGACCACAACTAAGAAAATGGATGCTTGAAAAAAGGAGTACTTTTATCCAGGCAAGCATTGGTCAAAAGCGACTAAACCCGATCAAAAACTGATAAAAACCTACAAAGAACAGCTAAAAATGCCGTAACCGGCTCAAATCATCCAAACCTAAGAAAAAACCTCTAAAATTATTTCCAGTCCATATAGACCACATAGAATCCGGGCATAATGTATTTGCCCGGATTCTTGATGGATAAAACACATCTATATGTTTGCTCTGTTTAGTTTTGGTTGTGTTTTATTGGTGTAAAAGTTGGTCAGCTAGTATTTGAGGTAGTTGTGAATGTAGTAGACAAAGAGCATCTCGACGGCACATTATAGTATAAAGGTCAAGACATGAGTGTGCTCTAACAAAACGTCATGTTACTTGACCTAAATATGATATTGTTTAACATTGGGAAGCCTACATAGGTGAATAATATGCAAAATAAGGACAAGTATTTTTTGACATTTCATGTAGGATCAACTTGCTTATGTATTATATGACTCTGAAATATTTGATTCCATGTTTTATTCTATTAAAATTGAGAGCTATCAAGAAATAGATTACCAAACCCAATCGCTAACAAACAAAAACAAATTTATATTGAAATTATCTGAAAACGTGGGTTGCAATAAAATGGTCATAACATGTGATACATGACTCCGTTTCAAGACCACAACTAAGAAAATGGATGCTTGAAAAAAGGAGTACTTTTATCCTGGCAAGCATTGGTCAAAAGCGACTAAACCCGATCAAAAACTGATAAAAACCTACCAAGAACAGCTAAAAATGCCATAACCGGCTCAAATCATCCAAACCTAAGAAAAAACCTCTAAAATTATTTCCAGTCCATATAGACCACATAGAATCCGGCCATAATGTATTTGCCCGGATTCTTGATGGATAAAACACATCTATATGTTTGCTCTGTTTAGTTTTGGTTATGTTTTATTGGTGTAAAAGTTGGTCAGCTAGTATTTGAGGTAGTTGTGAATGTAGTAGACAAAGAGCATCTCGACGGCACATTATAGTATAAAGGTCAAGACATGAGTGTGCTCTAACAAAACGTCATGTTACTTGACCTAAAAATGATATTGTTTAACATTGGGAAGCCTACATAGGTGAATAATATGCAAAAGAAGGACACGTATTTTTTGACATTTCATGTAGGATCAACTTGCTTATGTATTATATGACTCTGAAATATTTGATTCCATGTTTTATTCTATTAAAATTGAGAGCTATCAAGAAATAGATTACCAAACACAATCGCTAACAAACAAAAACAAATTTATATTGAAATTATCTGAAAACGTGGGTTGCAATAAAATGGTCATAACATGTGATACATGACTCCGTTTCAAGACCACAACTAAGAAAATGGATGCTTGAAAAAAGGAGTACTTTTATCCTGGCAAGCATTGGTCAAAAGCGACTAAACCCGATCAAAAACTGATAAAAACCTACTAAGAACAGCTAAAAATGCCATAACCGGCTCAAATCATCCAAACCTAAGAAAAAACCTCTAAAATTATTTCCAGTCCATATAGACCACATAGAATCCGGCCATAATGTATTTGCCCGGATTCTTGATGGATAAAACACATCTATATGTTTGCTCTGTTTAGTTTTGGTTGTGTTTTATTGGTGTAAAAGTTGGTCAGCTAGTATTTGAGGTAGTTGTGAATGTAGTAGACAAAGAGCATCTCGACGGCACATTATAGTATAAAGGTCAAGACATGAGTGTGCTCTAACAAAACGTCATGTTACTTGACCTAAAAATGATATTGTTTAACATTGGGAAGCCTACATAGGTGAATAATATGCAAAAGAAGGACACGTATTTTTTGACATTTCATGTAGGATCAACTTGCTTATGTATTATATGACTCTGAAATATTTGATTCCATGTTTTATTCTATTAAAATTGAGAGCTATCAAGAAATAGATTACCAAACACAATCGCTAACAAACAAAAACAAATTTATATTGAAATTATCTGAAAACGTGGGTTGCAATAAAATGGTCATAACATGTGATACATGACTCCGTTTCAAGACCACAACTAAGAAAATGGATGCTTGAAAAAAGGAGTACTTTTATCATGGCAAGCATTGGTCAAAAGCGACTAAGCCCGATCAAAAACTGATAAAAACCTACCAAGAACAGCTAAAAATGCCGTAACCGGCTCAAATCATCCAAACCTAAGAAAAAACCTCTAAGATTATTTCCAGTCCATATAGACCACATAGAATCCGGGCATAATGTATTTGCCCGGATTCTTGATGGATAAAACACATCTATATGTTTGCTCTGTTTAGTTTTGGCTGTGTTTTATTGGTGTAAAAGTTGGTCAGCTAGTATTTGAGGTTGTTGTGAATGTAGTAGACAAAGAGCATCTCGACGGCACATTATAGTATAAAGGTCAAGACATGAGTGTGCTCTAACAAACGTCATGTTATTTGACCTAAAAATGATATTGTTTAACCTTGGGAAGCCTACATAGGTGAATAATATGCAAAAGAAGGACAAGTATTTTTTGACATTTCATGTAGGATCAACTTGCTTATGTATTATATGACTCTGAAATATTTGATTCCATGTTTTATTCTATTAAAATTGAGAGCTATCAAGAAATAGATTACCAAACACAATCGCTAACATACAAAAACAAATTTATATTGAAATTATCTGAAAACGTGGGTTGCAATAAAATGGTCATAACATGTGATACATGACTCCGTTTCAAGACCACAACTAAGAAAATGGATGCTTGAAAAAAGGAGTACTTTTATCCTGGCAAGCATTGGTCAAAAGCGACTAAACCCGATCAAAAACTGATAAAAACCTACCAAGAACAGCTAAAAATGCCGTAACCGGCTCAAATCATCCAAACCTAAGAAAAAACCTCTAAAATTATTTCCAGTCCATATAGACCACATAGAATCCGGCCATAATGTATTTGCCCGGATTCTTGATGGATAAAACACATCTATATGTTTGCTCTGTTTAGTTTTGGTTGTGTTTTATTGGTGTAAAAGTTGGTCAGCTAGTATTTGAGGTAGTTGTGAATGTAGTAGACAAAGAGCATCTCGACGGCACATTATAGTATAAAGGTCAAGACATGAGTGTGCTCTAACAAAACGTCATGTTACTTGACCTAAAAATGATATTGTTTAACATTGGGAAGCCTACATAGGTGAATAATATGCAAAAGAAGGACACGTATTTTTTGACATTTCATGTAGGATCAACTTGCTTATGTATTATATGACTCTGAAATATTTGATTCCATGTTTTATTCTATTAAAATTGAGAGCTATCAAGAAATAGATTACCAAACCCAATCGCTAACAAACAAAAACAAATTTATATTGAAATTATCTGAAAACGTGGGTTGCAATAAAATGGTCATAACATGTGATACATGACTCCGTTTCAAGACCACAACTAAGAAAATGGATGCTTGAAAAAAGGAGTACTTTTATCCTGGCAAGCATTGGTCAAAAGCGACTAAACCCGATCAAAAACTGATAAAAACCTACCAAGAACAGCTAAAAATGCCGTAACCGGCTCAAATCATCCAAACCTAAGAAAAAACCTCTAAAATTATTTCCAGTCCATATAGACCACATAGAATCCGGCCATAATGTATTTGCCCGGATTCTTGATGGATAAAACACATCTATATGTTTGCTCTGTTTAGTTTTGGTTGTGTTTTATTGGTGTAAAAGTTGGTCAGCTAGTATTTGAGGTAGTTGTGAATGTAGTAGACAAAGAGCATCTCGACGGCACATTATAGTATAAAGGTCAAGACATGAGTGTGCTCTAACAAAACGTCATGTTACTTGACCTAAAAATGATATTGTTTAACATTGGGAAGCCTACATAGGTGAATAATATGCAAAAGAAGGACACGTATTTTTTGACATTTCATGTAGGATCAACTTGCTTATGTATTATATGACTCTGAAATATTTGATTCCATGTTTTATTCTATTAAAATTGAGAGCTATCAAGAAATAGATTACCAAACACAATCGCTAACAAACAAAAACAAATTTATATTGAAATTATCTGAAAACGTGGGTTGCAATAAAATGGTCATAACATGTGATACATGACTCCGTTTCAAGACCACAACTAAGAAAATGGATGCTTGAAAAAAGGAGTACTTTTATCCTGGCAAGCATTGGTCAAAAGCGACTAAGCCCGATCAAAAACTGATAAAAACCTACCAAGAACAGCTAAAAATGCCGTAACCGGCTCAAATCATCCAAACCTAAGAAAAAACCTCTAAGATTATTTCCAGTCCATATAGACCACATAGAATCCGGGCATAATGTATTTGCCCGGATTCTTGATGGATAAAACACATCTATATGTTTGCTCTGTTTAGTTTTGGCTGTGTTTTATTGGTGTAAAAGTTGGTCAGCTAGTATTTGAGGTTGTTGTGAATGTAGTAGACAAAGAGCATCTCGACGGCACATTATAGTATAAAGGTCAAGACATGAGTGTGCTCTAACAAACGTCATGTTATTTGACCTAAAAATGATATTGTTTAACCTTGGGAAGCCTACATAGGTGAATAATATGCAAAAGAAGGACAAGTATTTTTTGACATTTCATGTAGGATCAACTTGCTTATGTATTATATGACTCTGAAATATTTGATTCCATGTTTTATTCTATTAAAATTGAGAGCTATCAAGAAATAGATTACCAAACACAATCGCTAACATACAAAAACAAATTTATATTGAAATTATCTGACAACGTGGGTTGCAATAAAATGGTCATAACATGTGATACATGACTCCGTTTCAAGACCACAACTAAGAAAATGGATGCTTGAAAAAAGGAGTACTTTTATCCTGGCAAGCATTGGTTAAAAGCGACTAAACCCGATCAAAAACTGATAAAAACCTACCAAGAACAGCTAAAAATGCCGTAACCGGCTCAAATCATCCAAACCTAAGAAAAAACCTCTAAAATTATTTCCAGTCCATATAGACCACATAGAATCCGGCCATAATGTATTTGCCCGGATTCTTGATGGATAAAACACATCTATATGTTTGCTCTGTTTAGTTTTGGTTGTGTTTTATTGGTGTAAAAGTTGGTCAGCTAGTATTTGAGGTAGTTGTGAATGTAGTAGACAAAGAGCATCTCGACGGCACATTATAGTATAAAGGTCAAGACATGAGTGTGCTCTAACAAAACGTCATGTTACTTGACCTAAAAATGATATTGTTTAACATTGGGAAGCCTACATAGGTGAATAATATGCAAAAGAAGGACACGTATTTTTTGACATTTCATGTAGGATCAACTTGCTTATGTATTATATGACTCTGAAATATTTGATTCCATGTTTTATTCTATTAAAATTGAGAGCTATCAAGAAATAGATTACCAAACACAATCGCTAACAAACAAAAACAAATTTATATTGAAATTATCTGAAAACGTGGGTTGCAATAAAATGGTCATAACATGTGATACATGACTCCGTTTCAAGACCACAACTAAGAAAATGGATGCTTGAAAAAAGGAGTACTTTTATCCTGGCAAGCATTGGTCAAAAGCGACTAAGCCCGATCAAAAACTGATAAAGACCTACCAAGAACAGCTAAAAATGCCGTAACCGGCTCAAATCATCCAAACCTAAGAAAAAACCTCTAAGATTATTTCCAGTCCATATAGACCACATAGAATCCGGGCATAATGTATTTGCCCGGATTCTTGATGGATAAAACACATCTATATGTTTGCTCTGTTTAGTTTTGGCTGTGTTTTATTGGTGTAAAAGTTGGTCAGCTAGTATTTGAGGTTGTTGTGAATGTAGTAGACAAAGAGCATCTCGACGGCACATTATAGTATAAAGGTCAAGACATGAGTGTGCTCTAACAAACGTCATGTTATTTGACCTAAAAATGATATTGTTTAACCTTGGGAAGCCTACATAGGTGAATAATATGCAAAAGAAGGACAAGTATTTTTTGACATTTCATGTAGGATCAACTTGCTTATGTATTATATGACTCTGAAATATTTGATTCCATGTTTTATTCTATTAAAATTGAGAGCTATCAAGAAATAGATTACCAAACACAATCGCTAACATACAAAAACAAATTTATATTGAAATTATCTGAAAACGTGGGTTGCAATAAAATGGTCATAACATGTGATACATGACTCCGTTTCAAGACCACAACTAAGAAAATGGATGCTTGAAAAAAGGAGTACTTTTATCCTGGCAAGCATTGGTCAAAAGCGACTAAACCCGATCAAAAACTGATAAAAACCTACCAAGAACAGCTAAAAATGCCGTAACCGGCTCAAATCATCCAAACCTAAGAAAAAACCTCTAAAATTATTTCCAGTCCATATAGACCACATAGAATCCGGCCATAATGTATTTGCCCGGATTCTTGATGGATAAAACACATCTATATGTTTGCTCTGTTTAGTTTTGGTTGTGTTTTATTGGTGTAAAAGTTGGTCAGCTAGTATTTGAGGTAGTTGTGAATGTAGTAGACAAAGAGCATCTCGACGGCACATTATAGTATAAAGGTCAAGACATGAGTGTGCTCTAACAAAACGTCATGTTACTTGACCTAAAAATGATATTGTTTAACATTGGGAAGCCTACATAGGTGAATAATATGCAAAAGAAGGACACGTATTTTTTGACATTTCATGTAGGATCAACTTGCTTATGTATTATATGACTCTGAAATATTTGATTCCATGTTTTACTCTATTAAAATTGAGAGCTATCAAGAAATAGATTACCAAACACAATCGCTAACAAACAAAAACAAATTTATATTGAAATTATCTGAAAACGTGGGTTGCAATAAAATGGTCATAACATGTGATACATGACTCCGTTTCAAGACCACAACTAAGAAAATGGATGCTTGAAAAAAGGAGTACTTTTATCCTGGCAAGCATTGGTCAAAAGCGACTAAGCCCGATCAAAAACTGATAAAAACCTACCAAGAACAGCTAAAAATGCCGTAACCGGCTCAAATCATCCAAACCTAAGAAAAAACCTCTAAGATTATTTCCAGTCCATATAGACCACATAGAATCCGGGCATAATGTATTTGCCCGGATTCTTGATGGATAAAACACATCTATATGTTTGCTCTGTTTAGTTTTGGCTGTGTTTTATTGGTGTAAAAGTTGGTCAGCTAGTATTTGAGGTTGTTGTGAATGTAGTAGACAAAGAGCATCTCGACGGCACATTATAGTATAAAGGTCAAGACATGAGTGTGCTCTAACAAACGTCATGTTATTTGACCTAAAAATGATATTGTTTAACCTTGGGAAGCCTACATAGGTGAATAATATGCAAAAGAAGGACAAGTATTTTTTGACATTTCATGTAGGATCAACTTGCTTATGTATTATATGACTCTGAAATATTTGATTCCATGTTTTATTCTATTAAAATTGAGAGCTATCAAGAAATAGATTACCAAACACAATCGCTAACATACAAAAACAAATTTATATTGAAATTATCTAAAAACGTGGGTTGCAATAAAATGGTCATAACATGTGATACATGACTCCGTTTCAAGACCACAACTAAGAAAATGGATGCTTGAAAAAAGGAGTACTTTTATCCAGGCAAGCATTGGTCAAAAGCGACTAAACCCGATCAAAAACTGATAAAAACCTACCAAGAACAGCTAAAAATGCCGTAACCGGCTCAAATCATCCAAACCTAAGAAAAACCTCTAAAATTATTTCCAGTCCATATAGACCACATAGAATCCGGGCATAATGTATT
This sequence comes from Glebionis coronaria, assembly GCA_025667525.1. Classification (NCBI taxonomy): domain Eukaryota; kingdom Viridiplantae; phylum Streptophyta; class Magnoliopsida; order Asterales; family Asteraceae; genus Glebionis; species Glebionis coronaria. The sequence continues at coordinate 643,960,224 of CM046876.1, forward strand.
TGCCCAGATTCTTGATGGATAAAACACATCTATATGTTTGCTCTGTTTAGTTTTGGCTGTGTTTTATTGGTGTAAAAGTTGGTCAGCTAGTATTTGAGGTAGTTGTGAATGTAGTAGACAAAGAGCATCTCGACGGCACATTATAGTATAAAGGTCAAGACATGAGTGTGCTCTAACAAACGTCATGTTATTTGACCTAAAAATGATATTGTTTAACCTTGGGAAGCCTACATAGGTGAATAATATGCAAAAGAAGGACAAGTATTTTTTGACATTTCATGTAGGATCAACTTGCTTATGTATTATATGACTCTGAAATATTTGATTCCATGTTTTATTCTATTAAAATTGAGAGCTATCAAGAAATAGATTACCAAACACAATCGCTAACATACAAAAACAAATTTATATTGAAATTATCTGAAAACGTGGGTTGCAATAAAATGGTCATAACATGTGATACATGACTCCGTTTCAAGACCACAACTAAGAAAATGGATGCTTGAAAAAAGGAGTACTTTTATCCTGGCAAGCATTGGTCAAAAGTGACTAAACCCGATCAAAAACTGATAAAAACCTACCAAGAACAGCTAAAAATGCCGTAACCGGCTCAAATCATCCAAACCTAAGAAAAAACCTCTAAAATTATTTCCAGTCCATATAGACCACATAGAATCCGGCCATAATGTATTTGCCCGGATTCTTGATGGATAAAACACATCTATATGTTTGCTCTGTTTAGTTTTGGTTGTGTTTTATTGGTGTAAAAGTTGGTCAGCTAGTATTTGAGGTAGTTGTGAATGTAGTAGACAAAGAGCATCTCGACGGCACATTATAGTATAAAGGTCAAGACATGAGTGTGCTCTAACAAAACGTCATGTTACTTGACCTAAAAATGATATTGTTTAACATTGGGAAGCCTACATAGGTGAATAATATGCAAAAGAAGGACACGTATTTTTTGACATTTCATGTAGGATCAACTTGCTTATGTATTATATGACTCTGAAATATTTGATTCCATGTTTTATTCTATTAAAATTGAGAGCTATCAAGAAATAGATTACCAAACACAATCGCTAACAAACAAAAACAAATTTATATTGAAATTATCTGAAAACGTGGGTTGCAATAAAATGGTCATAACATGTGATACATGACTCCGTTTCAAGACCACAACTAAGAAAATGGATGCTTGAAAAAAGGAGTACTTTTATCCTGGCAAGCATTGGTCAAAAGCGACTAAGCCCGATCAAAAACTGATAAAAACCTACCAAGAACAGCTAAAAATGCCGTAACCGGCTCAAATCATCCAAACCTAAGAAAAAAACCTCTAAGATTATTTCCAGTCCATATAGACCACATAGAATCCGGGCATAATGTATTTGCCCGGATTCTTGATGGATAAAACACATCTATATGTTTGCTCTGTTTAGTTTTGGCTGTGTTTTATTGGTGTAAAAGTTGGTCAGCTAGTATTTGAGGTTGTTGTGAATGTAGTAGACAAAGAGCATCTCGACGGCACATTATAGTATAAAGGTCAAGACATGAGTGTGCTCTAACAAACGTCATGTTATTTGACCTAAAAATGATATTGTTTAACCTTGGGAAGCCTACATAGGTGAATAATATGCAAAAGAAGGACAAGTATTTTTTGACATTTCATGTAGGATCAACTTGCTTATGTATTATATGACTCTGAAATATTTGATTCCATGTTTTATTCTATTAAAATTGAGAGCTATCAAGAAATAGATTACCAAACACAATCGCTAACATACAAAAACAAATTTATATTGAAATTATCTGAAAACGTGGGTTGCAATAAAATGGTCATAACATGTGATACATGACTCCGTTTCAAGACCACAACTAAGAAAATGGATGCTTGAAAAAAGGAGTACTTTTATCCTGGCAAGCATTGGTCAAAAGCGACTAAACCCGATCAAAAACTGATAAAAACCTACCAAGAACAGCTAAAAATGCCGTAACCGGCTCAAATCATCCAAACCTAAGAAAAAACCTCTAAAATTATTTCCAGTCCATATAGACCACATAGAATCCGGCCATAATGTATTTGCCCGGATTCTTGATGGATAAAACACATCTATATGTTTGCTCTGTTTAGTTTTGGTTGTGTTTTATTGGTGTAAAAGTTGGTCAGCTAGTATTTGAGGTAGTTGTGAATGTAGTAGACAAAGAGCATCTCGACGGCACATTATAGTATAAAGGTCAAGACATGAGTGTGCTCTAACAAAACGTCATGTTACTTGACCTAAAAATGATATTGTTTAAAATTGGGAAGCCTACATAGGTGAATAATATGCAAAAGAAGGACACGTATTTTTTGACATTTCATGTAGGATCAACTTGCTTATGTATTATATGACTCTGAAATATTTGATTCCATGTTTTACTCTATTAAAATTGAGAGCTATCAAGAAATAGATTACCAAACACAATCGCTAACAAACAAAAACAAATTTATATTGAAATTATCTGAAAACGTGGGTTGCAATAAAATGGTCATAACATGTGATACATGACTCCGTTTCAAGACCACAACTAAGAAAATGGATGCTTGAAAAAAGGAGTACTTTTATCCTGGCAAGCATTGGTCAAAAGCGACTAAGCCCGATCAAAAACTGATAAAAACCTACCAAGAACAGCTAAAAATGCCGTAACCGGCTCAAATCATCCAAACCTAAGAAAAAACCTCTAAGATTATTTCCAGTCCATATAGACCACATAGAATCCGGGCATAATGTATTTGCCCGGATTCTTGATGGATAAAACACATCTATATGTTTGCTCTGTTTAGTTTTGGCTGTGTTTTATTGGTGTAAAAGTTGGTCAGCTAGTATTTGAGGTTGTTGTGAATGTAGTAGACAAAGAGCATCTCGACGGCACATTATAGTATAAAGGTCAAGACATGAGTGTGCTCTAACAAACGTCATGTTATTTGACCTAAAAATGATATTGTTTAACCTTGGGAAGCCTACATAGGTGAATAATATGCAAAAGAAGGACAAGTATTTTTTGACATTTCATGTAGGATCAACTTGCTTATGTATTATATGACTCTGAAATATTTGATTCCATGTTTTATTCTATTAAAATTGAGAGCTATCAAGAAATAGATTACCAAACACAATCGCTAACATACAAAAACAAATTTATATTGAAATTATCTAAAAACGTGGGTTGCAATAAAATGGTCATAACATGTGATACATGACTCCGTTTCAAGACCACAACTAAGAAAATGGATGCTTGAAAAAAGGAGTACTTTTATCCAGGCAAGCATTGGTCAAAAGCGACTAAACCCGATCAAAAACTGATAAAAACCTACCAAGAACAGCTAAAAATGCCGTAACCGGCTCAAATCATCCAAACCTAAGAAAAACCTCTAAAATTATTTCCAGTCCATATAGACCACATAGAATCCGGGCATAATGTATTTGCCCAGATTCTTGATGGATAAAACACATCTATATGTTTGCTCTGTTTAGTTTTGGCTGTGTTTTATTGGTGTAAAAGTTGGTCAGCTAGTATTTGAGGTAGTTGTGAATGTAGTAGACAAAGAGCATCTCGACGGCACATTATAGTATAAAGGTCAAGACATGAGTGTGCTCTAACAAACGTCATGTTATTTGACCTAAAAATGATATTGTTTAACCTTGGGAAGCCTACATAGGTGAATAATATGCAAAAGAAGGACAAGTATTTTTTGACATTTCATGTAGGATCAACTTGCTTATGTATTATATGACTCTGAAATATTTGATTCCATGTTTTATTCTATTAAAATTGAGAGCTATCAAGAAATAGATTACCAAACACAATCGCTAACATACAAAAACAAATTTATATTGAAATTATCTGAAAACGTGGGTTGCAATAAAATGGTCATAACATGTGATACATGACTTCGTTTCAAGACCACAACTAAGAAAATGGATGCTTGAAAAAAGGAGTACTTTTATCCAGGCAAGCATTGGTCAAAAGCGACTAAACCCGATCAAAAACTGATAAAAACCTACCAAGAACAGCTAAAAATGCCGTAACCGGCTCAAATCATCCAAACCTAAGAAAAACCTCTAAAATTATTTCCAGTCCATATAGACCACATAGAATCCGGGCATAATGTATTTGCCCAGATTCTTGATGGATAAAACACATCTATATGTTTGCTCTGTTTAGTTTTGGCTGTGTTTTATTGGTGTAAAAGTTGGTCAGCTAGTATTTGAGGTAGTTGTGAATGTAGTAGACAAAGAGCATCTCGACGGCACATTATAGTATAAAGGTCAAGACATGAGTGTGCTCTAACAAACGTCATGTTATTTGACCTAAAAATGATATTGTTTAACCTTGGGAAGCCTACATAGGTGAATAATATGCAAAAGAAGGACAAGTATTTTTTGACATTTCATGTAGGATCAACTTGCTTATGTATTATATGACTCTGAAATATTTGATTCCATGTTTTATTCTATTAAAATTGAGAGCTATCAAGAAATAGATTACCAAACACAATCGCTAACATACAAAAACAAATTTATATTGAAATTATCTGAAAACGTGGGTTGCAATAAAATGGTCATAACATGTGATACATGACTTCGTTTCAAGACCACAACTAAGAAAATGGATGCTTGAAAAAAGGAGTACTTTTATCCAGGCAAGCATTGGTCAAAAGCGACTAAACCCGATCAAAAACTGATAAAAACCTACCAAGAACAGCTAAAAATGCCGTAACCGGCTCAAATCATCCAAACCTAAGAAAAACCTCTAAAATTATTTCCAGTCCATATAGACCACATAGAATCCGGGCATAATGTATTTGCCCGGATTCTTGATGGATAAAACACATCTATATGTTTGCTCTGTTTAGTTTTGGCTGTGTTTTATTGGTGTAAAAGTTGGTCAGCTAGTATTTGAGGTAGTTGTGAATGTAGTAGACAAAGAGCATCTCGACGGCACATTATAGTATAAAGGTCAAGACATGAGTGTGCTCTAACAAACGTCATGTTATTTGACCTAAAAATGATATTGTTTAACCTTGGGAAGCCTACATAGGTGAATAATATGCAAAAGAAGGACAAGTATTTTTTGACATTTCATGTAGGATCAACTTGCTTATGTATTATATGACTCTGAAATATTTGATTCCATGTTTTATTCTATTAAAATTGAGAGCTATCAAGAAATAGATTACCAAACACAATCGCTAACAAACAAAAACAAATTTATATTGAAATTATCTGAAAACGTGGGTTGCAATAAAATGGTCATAACATGTGATACATGACTCCGTTTCAAGACCACAACTAAGAAAATGGATGCTTGAAAAAAGGAGTACTTTTATCCAGGCAAGCATTGGTCAAAAGCGACTAAACCCGATCAAAAACTGATAAAAACCTACCAAGAACAGCTAAAAATGCCGTAACCGGCTCAAATCATCCAAACCTAAGAAAAAACCTCTAAAATTATTTCCAGTCCATATAGACCACATAGAATCCGGCCATAATGTATTTGCCCAGATTCTTGATGGATAAAACACATCTATATGTTTGCTCTGTTTAGTTTTGGTTGTGTTTTATTGGTGTAAAAGTTGGTCAGCTAGTATTTGAGGTAGTTGTGAATGTAGTAGACAAAGAGCATCTCGACGGCACATTATAGTATAAAGGTCAAGACATGAGTGTGCTCTAATAAAACGTCATGTTACTTGACCTAAAAATGATATTGTTTAACATTGGGAAGCCTACATAGGTGAATAATATGCAAAAGAAGGACACGTATTTTTTGACATTTCATGTAGGATCAACTTGCTTATGTATTATATGACTCTGAAATATTTGATTCCATGTTTTATTCTATTAAAATTGAGAGCTATCAAGAAATAGATTACCAAACACAATCGCTAACAAACAAAAACAAATTTATATTGAAATTATCTGAAAACGTGGGTTGCAATAAAATGGTCATAACATGTGATACATGACTCCGTTTCAAGACCACAACTAAGAAAATGGATGCTTGAAAAAAGGAGTACTTTTATCCTGGCAAGCATTGGTCAAAAGCGACTAAGCCCGATCAAAAACTGATAAAAACCTACCAAGAACAGCTAAAAATGCCGTAACCGGCTCAAATCATCCAAACCTAAGAAAAAACCTCTAAGATTATTTCCAGTCCATATAGACCACATAGAATCCGGGCATAATGTATTTGCCCGGATTCTTGATGGATAAAACACATCTATATGTTTGCTCTGTTTAGTTTTGGCTGTGTTTTATTGGTGTAAAAGTTGGTCAGCTAGTATTTGAGGTTGTTGTGAATGTAGTAGACAAAGAGCATCTCGACGGCACATTATAGTATAAAGGTCAAGACATGAGTGTGCTCTAACAAACGTCATGTTATTTGACCTAAAAATGATATTGTTTAACCTTGGGAAGCCTACATAGGTGAATAATATGCAAAAGAAGGACAAGTATTTTTTGACATTTCATGTAGGATCAACTTGCTTATGTATTATATGACTCTGAAATATTTGATTCCATGTTTTATTCTATTAAAATTGAGAGCTATCAAGAAATAGATTACCAAACACAATCGCTAACATACAAAAACAAATTTATATTGAAATTATCTGAAAACGTGGGTTGCAATAAAATGGTCATAACATGTGATACATGACTCCGTTTCAAGACCACAACTAAGAAAATGGATGCTTGAAAAAAGGAGTACTTTTATCCTGGCAAGCATTGGTCAAAAGTGACTAAACCCGATCAAAAACTGATAAAAACCTACCAAGAACAGCTAAAAATGCCGTAACCGGCTCAAATCATCCAAACCTAAGAAAAAACCTCTAAAATTATTTCCAGTCCATATAGACCACATAGAATCCGGCCATAATGTATTTGCCCGGATTCTTGATGGATAAAACACATCTATATGTTTGCTCTGTTTAGTTTTGGTTGTGTTTTATTGGTGTAAAAGTTGGTCAGCTAGTATTTGAGGTAGTTGTGAATGTAGTAGACAAAGAGCATCTCGACGGCACATTATAGTATAAAGGTCAAGACATGAGTGTGCTCTAACAAAACGTCATGTTACTTGACCTAAAAATGATATTGTTTAACATTGGGAAGCCTACATAGGTGAATAATATGCAAAAGAAGGACACGTATTTTTTGACATTTCATGTAGGATCAACTTGCTTATGTATTATATGACTCTGAAATATTTGATTCCATGTTTTATTCTATTAAAATTGAGAGCTATCAAGAAATAGATTACCAAACACAATCGCTAACAAACAAAAACAAATTTATATTGAAATTATCTGAAAACGTGGGTTGCAATAAAATGGTCATAACATGTGATACATGACTCCGTTTCAAGACCACAACTAAGAAAATGGATGCTTGAAAAAAGGAGTACTTTTATCCTGGCAAGCATTGGTCAAAAGCGACTAAGCCCGATCAAAAACTGATAAAAACCTACCAAGAACAGCTAAAAATGCCGTAACCGGCTCAAATCATCCAAACCTAAGAAAAAACCTCTAAGATTATTTCCAGTCCATATAGACCACATAGAATCCGGGCATAATGTATTTGCCCGGATTCTTGATGGATAAAACACATCTATATGTTTGCTCTGTTTAGTTTTGGCTGTGTTTTATTGGTGTAAAAGTTGGTCAGCTAGTATTTGAGGTTGTTGTGAATGTAGTAGACAAAGAGCATCTCGACGGCACATTATAGTATAAAGGTCAAGACATGAGTGTGCTCTAACAAACGTCATGTTATTTGACCTAAAAATGATATTGTTTAACCTTGGGAAGCCTACATAGGTGAATAATATGCAAAAGAAGGACAAGTATTTTTTGACATTTCATGTAGGATCAACTTGCTTATGTATTATATGACTCTGAAATATTTGATTCCATGTTTTATTCTATTAAAATTGAGAGCTATCAAGAAATAGATTACCAAACACAATCGCTAACATACAAAAACAAATTTATATTGAAATTATCTAAAAACGTGGGTTGCAATAAAATGGTCATAACATGTGATACATGACTCCGTTTCAAGACCACAACTAAGAAAATGGATGCTTGAAAAAAGGAGTACTTTTATCCAGGCAAGCATTGGTCAAAAGCGACTAAACCCGATCAAAAACTGATAAAAACCTACCAAGAACAGCTAAAAATGCCGTAACCGGCTCAAATCATCCAAACCTAAGAAAAACCTCTAAAATTATTTCCAGTCCATATAGACCACATAGAATCCGGGCATAATGTATTTGCCCAGATTCTTGATGGATAAAACACATCTATATGTTTGCTCTGTTTAGTTTTGGCTGTGTTTTATTGGTGTAAAAGTTGGTCAGCTAGTATTTGAGGTAGTTGTGAATGTAGTAGACAAAGAGCATCTCGACGGCACATTATAGTATAAAGGTCAAGACATGAGTGTGCTCTAACAAACGTCATGTTATTTGACCTAAAAATGATATTGTTTAACCTTGGGAAGCCTACATAGGTGAATAATATGCAAAAGAAGGACAAGTATTTTTTGACATTTCATGTAGGATCAACTTGCTTATGTATTATATGACTCTGAAATATTTGATTCCATGTTTTATTCTATTAAAATTGAGAGCTATCAAGAAATAGATTACCAAACACAATCGCTAACATACAAAAACAAATTTATATTGAAATTATCTGAAAACGTGGGTTGCAATAAAATGGTCATAACATGTGATACATGACTCCGTTTCAAGACCACAACTAAGAAAATGGATGCTTGAAAAAAGGAGTACTTTTATCCAGGCAAGCATTGGTCAAAAGCGACTAAACCCGATCAAAAACTGATAAAAACCTACCAAGAACAGCTAAAAATGCCGTAACCGGCTCAAATCATCCAAACCTAAGAAAAACCTCTAAAATTATTTCCAGTCCATATAGACCACATAGAATCCGGGCATAATGTATTTGCCCGGATTCTTGATGGATAAAACACATCTATATGTTTGCTCTGTTTAGTTTTGGCTGTGTTTTATTGGTGTAAAAGTTGGTCAGCTAGTATTTGAGGTAGTTGTGAATGTAGTAGACAAAGAGCATCTCGACGGCACATTATAGTATAAAGGTCAAGACATGAGTGTGCTCTAACAAACGTCATGTTATTTGACCTAAAAATGATATTGTTTAACCTTGGGAAGCCTACATAGGTGAATAATATGCAAAAGAAGGACAAGTATTTTTTGACATTTCATGTAGGATCAACTTGCTTATGTATTATATGACTCTGAAATATTTGATTCCATGTTTTATTCTATTAAAATTGAGAGCTATCAAGAAATAGATTACCAAACACAATCGCTAACAAACAAAAACAAATTTATATTGAAATTATCTGAAAACGTGGGTTGCAATAAAATGGTCATAACATGTGATACATGACTCCGTTTCAAGACCACAACTAAGAAAATGGATGCTTGAAAAAAGGAGTACTTTTATCCAGGCAAGCATTGGTCAAAAGCGACTAAACCCGATCAAAAACTGATAAAAACCTACAAAGAACAGCTAAAAATGCCGTAACCGGCTCAAATCATCCAAACCTAAGAAAAAACCTCTAAAATTATTTCCAGTCCATATAGACCACATAGAATCCGGGCATATTGTATTTGCCCGGATTCTTGATGGATAAAACACATCTATATGTTTGCTCTGTTTAGTTTTGGTTGTGTTTTATTGGTGTAAAAGTTGGTCAGCTAGTATTTGAGGTAGTTGTGAATGTAGTAGACAAAGAGCATCTCGACGGCACATTATAGTATAAAGGTCAAGACATGAGTGTGCTCTAACAAAACGTCATGTTACTTGACCTAAATATGATATTGTTTAACATTGGGAAGCCTACATAGGTGAATAATATGCAAAAGAAGGACAAGTATTTTTTGACATTTCATGTAGGATCAACTTGCTTATGTATTATATGACTCTGAAATATTTGATTCCATGTTTTATTCTATTAAAATTGAGAGCTATCAAGAAATAGATTACCAAACCCAATCGCTAACAAACAAAAACAAATTTATATTGAAATTATCTGAAAACGTAGGTTGCAATAAAATGCTCATAACATGTGATACATGACTCCGTTTCAAGACCACAACTAAGAAAATGGATGCTTGAAAAAAGGAGTACTTTATCCTGGCAAGCATTGGTCAAAAGCGACTAAACCCGATCAAAAACTGATAAAAACCTACCAAGAACAGCTAAAAATGCCGTAACCGGCTCAAATCATCCAAACCTAAGAAAAAACCTCTAAAATTATTTCCAGTCCATATAGACCACATAGAATCCGGCAATAATGTATTTGCCCGGATTCTTGATGGATAAAACACATCTATATGTTTGCTCTGTTTAGTTTTGGTTGTGTTTTATTGGTGTAAAAGTTGGTCAGCTAGTATTTGAGGTAGTTGTGAATGTAGTAGACAAAGAGCATCTCGACGGCACATTATAGTATAAAGGTCAAGACATGAGTGTGCTCTAACAAAACGTCATGTTACTTGACCTAAAAATGATATTGTTTAACATTGGGAAGCCTACATAGGTGAATAATATGCAAAAGAAGGACACGTATTTTTTGACATTTCATGTAGGATCAACTTGCTTATGTATTATATGACTCTGAAATATTTGATTCCATGTTTTATTCTATTAAAATTGAGAGCTATCAAGAAATAGATTACCAAACACAATCGCTAACAAACAAAAACAAATTTATATTGAAATTATCTGAAAACGTGGGTTGCAATAAAATGGTCATAACATGTGATACATGACTCCGTTTCAAGACCACAACTAAGAAAATGGATGCTTGAAAAAAGGAGTACTTTTATCCTGGCAAGCATTGGTCAAAAGCGACTAAGCCCGATCAAAAACTGATAAAAACCTACCAAGAACAGCTAAAAATGCCGTAACCGGCTCAAATCATCCAAACCTAAGAAAAAACCTCTAAGTTTATTTCCAGTCCATATAGACCACATAGAATCCGGGCATAATGTATTTGCCCGGATTCTTGATGGATAAAACACATCTATATGTTTGCTCTGTTTAGTTTTGGCTGTGTTTTATTGGTGTAAAAGTTGGTCAGCTAGTATTTGAGGTTGTTGTGAATGTAGTAGACAAAGAGCATCTCGACGGCACATTATAGTATAAAGGTCAAGACATGAGTGTGCTCTAACAAACGTCATGTTATTTGACCTAAAAATGATATTGTTTAACCTTGGGAAGCCTACATAGGTGAATAATATGCAAAAGAAGGACAAGTATTTTTTGACATTTCATGTAGGATCAACTTGCTTATGTATTATATGACTCTGAAATATTTGATTCCATGTTTTATTCTATTAAAATTGAGAGCTATCAAGAAATAGATTACCAAACACAATCGCTAACATACAAAAACAAATTTATATTGAAATTATCTGAAAACGTGGGTTGCAATAAAATGGTCATAACATGTGATACATGACTCCGTTTCAAGACCACAACTAAGAAAATGGATGCTTGAAAAAAGGAGTACTTTTATCCAGGAAAGCATTGGTCAAAAGCGACTAAACCCGATCAAAAACTGATAAAAACCTACCAAGAACAGCTAAAAATGCCGTAACCGGCTCAAATCATCCAAACCTAAGAAAAACCTCTAAAATTATTTCCAGTCCATATAGACCACATAGAATCCGGGCATAATGTATTTGCCCGGATTCTTGATGGATAAAACACATCTATATGTTTGCTCTGTTTAGTTTTGGCTGTGTTTTATTGGTGTAAAAGTTGGTCAGCTAGTATTTGAGGTAGTTGTGAATGTAGTAGACAAAGAGCATCTCGACGGCACATTATAGTATAAAGGTCAAGACATGAGTGTGCTCTAACAAACGTCATGTTATTTGACCTAAAAATGATATTGTTTAACCTTGGGAAGCCTACATAGGTGAATAATATGCAAAAGAAGGACAAGTATTTTTTGACATTTCATGTAGGATCAACTTGCTTATGTATTATATGACTCTGAAATATTTGATTCCATGTTTTATTCTATTAAAATTGAGAGCTATCAAGAAATAGATTACCAAACCCAATCGCTAACAAACAAAAACAAATTTATATTGAAATTATCTGAAAACGTGGGTTGCAATAAAATGGTCATAACATGTGATACATGACTACGTTTCAAGACCACAACTAAGAAAATTGATGCTTGAAAAAAGGAGTACTTTTATCCAGGCAAGCATTGGTCAAAAGCGACTAAACCCGATCAAAAACTGATAAAAACCTACCAAGAACAGCTAAAAATGCCGTAACCGGCTCAAATCATCCAAACATAAGAAAAACCTCTAAAATTATTTCCAGTCCATATAGACCACATAGAATCCGGGCATAATGTATTTGCCCGGATTCTTGATGGATAAAATACATCTATATGTTTGCTCTGTTTAGTTTTGGTTGTGTTTTATTGGTGTAAAAGTTGGTCAACTAGTATTTGAGGTAGTTGTGAATGTAGTAGACAAAGAGCATCTCGACGGCACATTATAGTATAAAGGTCAAGACATGAGTGTGCTCTAACAAAACGTCATGTTACTTGACCTAAAAATGATATTGTTTAACATTGGGAAGCCTACATAGGGGAATAATATGCAAAAGAAGGACAAGTATTTTTTGACATTTCATGTAGGATCAACTTGCTTATGTATTATATGACTCTGAAATATTTGATTCCATGTTTTATTCTATTAAAATTGAGAGCTATCAAGAAATAGATTACCAAACACAATCGCTAACAAACAAAAACAAATTTATATTGAAATTATCTGAAAACGTGGGTTGCAATAAAATGGTCATAACATGTGATACATGACTCCGTTTCAAGACCACAACTAAGAAAATGGATGCTTGAAAAAAGGAGTACTTTTATCCTGGCAAGCATTGGTCAAAAGCGACTAAACCCGATCAAAAACTGATAAAAACCTACCAAGAACAGCTAAAAATGCCGTAACCGGCTCAAATCATCAAAACCTAAGAAAAAACCTCTAAAATTATTTCCAGTCCATATAGACCACATAGAATCCGGGCATAATGTATTTGCCTGGATTCTTGGTGGATAAAACACATCTATATGTTTGCTCTGTTTAGTTTTGGCTGTGTTTTATTGGTGTAAAAGTTGGTCAGCTAGTATTTGAGGTAGTTGTGAATGTAGTAGACAAAGAGCATCTCGACGGCACATTATAATATAAAGGTCAAGACATGAGTGTGCTCTAACAAACGTCATGTTATTTGACCTAAAAATGATATTGTTTAACCTTGGGAAGCCTACATAGGTGAATAATATGCAAAAGAAGGACAAGTATTTTTTGACATTTCATGTAGGATCAACTTGCTTATGTATTATATGACTCTGAAATATTTGATTCCATGTTTTATTCTATTAAAATTGAGAGCTATCAAGAAATAGATTACCAAACACAATCGCTAACAAACAAAAACGAATTTATATTGAAATTATCTGAAAACGTGGGTTGCAATAAAATGGTCATAACATGTGATACATGACTCCGTTTCAAGACCACAACTAAGAAAATGGATGCTTGAAAAAAGGAGTACTTTTATCCAGGCAAGCATTGGTCAAAAGCGACTAAACCCGATCAAAAACTGATAAAAACCTACAAAGAACAGCTAAAAATGCCGTAACCGGCTCAAATCATCCAAACCTAAGAAAAAACCTCTAAAATTATTTCCAGTCCATATAGACCACATAGAATCCGGGCATAATGTATTTGCCCGGATTCTTGATGGATAAAACACATCTATATGTTTGCTCTGTTTAGTTTTGGTTGTGTTTTATTGGTGTAAAAGTTGGTCAGCTAGTATTTGAGGTAGTTGTGAATGTAGTAGACAAAGAGCATCTCGACGGCACATTATAGTATAAAGGTCAAGACATGAGTGTGCTCTAACAAAACGTCATGTTACTTGACCTAAAAATGATATTGTTTAACATTGGGAAGCCTACATAGGTGAATAATATGCAAAAGAAGGACAAGTATTTTTTGACATTTCATGTAGGATCAACTTGCTTATGTATTATATGACTCTGAAATATTTGATTCCATGTTTTATTCTATTAAAATTGAGAGCTATCAAGAAATAGATTACCAAACCCAATCGCTAACAAACAAAAACAAATTTATATTGAAATTATCTGAAAACGTGGGTTGCAATAAAATGGTCATAACATGTGATACATGACTCCGTTTCAAGACCACAACTAAGAAAATGGATGCTTGAAAATAGGAGTACTTTTATCCTGGCAAGCATTGGTCAAAAGCGACTAAACCCGATCAAAAACTGATAAAAACCTACCAAGAACAGCTAAAAATGCCGTAACCGGCTCAAATCATCCAAACCTAAGAAAAAACCTCTAAAATTATTTCCAGTCCATATAGACCACATAGAATCCGGGCATAATGTATTTGCCCGGATTCTTGATGGATAAAACACATCTATATGTTTGCTCTGTTTAGTTTTGGTTGTGTTTTATTGGTGTAAAAGTTGGTCAGCTAGTATTTGAGGTAGTTGTGAATGTAGTAGACAAAGAGCATCTCGACGGCACATTATAGTATAAAGGTCAAGACATGAGTGTGCTCTAACAAAACGTCATGTTACTTGACCTAAAACTAATATTGTTTAACATTGGGAAGCCTACATAGGTGAATAATATGCAAAAGAAGGACAAGTATTTTTTGACATTTCATGTAGGATCAACTTGCTTATGTATTATATGACTCTGAAATATTTGATTCCATGTTTTATTCTATTAAAATTGAGAGCTATCAAGAAATAGATTACCAAACCCAATCGCTAACAAACAAAAACAAATTTATATTGAAATTATCTGAAAACGTGGGTTGCAATAAAATGGTCATAACATGTGATACATGACTCCGTTTCAAGACCACAACTAAGAAAATGGATGCTTGAAAATAGGAGTACTTTTATCCTGGCAAGCATTGGTCAAAAGCGACTAAACCCGATCAAAAACTGATAAAAACCTACCAAGAACAGCTAAAAATGCCGTAACCGGCTCAAATCATCCAAACCTAAGAAAAAACCTCTAAAATTATTTCCAGTCCATATAGACCACATAGAATCCGGGCATAATGTATTTGCCCGGATTCTTGATGGATAAAACACATCTATATGTTTGCTCTGTTTAGTTTTGGTTGTGTTTTATTGGTGTAAAAGTTGGTCAGCTAGTATTTGAGGTAGTTGTGAATGTAGTAGACAAAGAGCATCTCGACGGCACATTATAGTATAAAGGTCAAGACATGAGTGTGCTCTAACAAAACGTCATGTTACTTGACCTAAAAATGATATTGTTTAACATTGGGAAGCCTACATAGGTGAATAATATGCAAAAGAAGGACAAGTATTTTTTGACATTTCATGTAGGATCAACTTGCTTATGTATTATATGACTCTGAAATATTTGATTCCATGTTTTATTCTATTAAAATTGAGAGCTATCAAGAAATAGATTACCAAACACAATCGCTAACAACAAAAACAAATTTATATTGAAATTATCTGAAAACGTAGGTTGCAATAAAATGGTCATAACATGTGATACATGACTCCGTTTCAAGACCACAACTAAGAAAATGGATGCTTGAAAAAAGGAGTACTTTTATCCAGGCAAGCATTGGTCAAAAGCGACTAAACCCGATCAAAAACTGATAAAAACCTACGAAGAACAGCTAAAAATGCCGTAACCGGCTCAAATCATCCAAACCTAAGAAAAAACCTCTAAAATTATTTCCAGTCCATATAGACCACATAGAATCCGGGCATAATGTATTTGCCCTGATTCTTGATGGATAAAACACATCTATATGCTTGCTCTGTTTAGTTTTGGTTGTGTTTTATTGGTGTAAAAGTTGGTCAGCTAGTATTTGAGGTAGTTGTGAATGTAGTAGACAAAGAGCATCTCGACGACACATTATAGTATAAAGGTCAAGACATGAGTGTGCTCTAACAAAACATCATGTTACTTGACCTAAAAATGATATTGTTTAACATTAGGAAGCCTACATAGGTGAATAATATGCAAAAGAAGGACAAGTATTTTTTGACATTTCATGTAGGATCAACTTGCTTATGTATTATATGACTCTGAAATATTTGATTCCATGTTTATTCTATTAAAATTGAGAGCTATCAAGAAATAGATTACCAAACACAATCGCTAACAAACAAAAACAAATTTATATTGAAATTATCTGAAAACGTGGGTTGCAATAAAATGGTCATAACATGTGATACATGACTCTGTTTCAAGACCACAACTAAGAAAATGGATGCTTGAAAAAAGGAGTACTTTTATCCAGGCAAGCATTGGTCAAAAGCGACTAAACCCGATAAAAAACTGATAAAAACCTACCAAGAACAGCTAAAAATGTCGTAACCGGCTCAAATCATCCAAACCTAAGAAAAAACCTCTAAAATTATTTCCAGTCCATATAGACCACATAGAATCCGGGCATAATGTATTTGCCCGGATTCTTGATGGATAAAACACATCTATATGTTTGCTCTGTTTAGTTTTGGTTGTGTTTTATTGGTGTAAAAGTTGGTCAGCTAGTATTTGAGGTAGTTGTGAATGTAGTAGACAAAGAGCATCTCGACGGCACATTATAGTATAAAGGTCAAGACATGAGTGTGCTCTAACAAAACGTCATGTTACTTGACCTAAAAATGATATTGTTTAACATTGGGAAGCCTACATAGGTGAATAATATGCAAAAGAAGGACAAGCATTTTTTGACATTTCATGTAGGATCAACTTGCTTACGTATTATATGACTCTGAAATATTTGATTCCATGTTTTATTCTATTAAAATTGAGAGCTATCAAGAAATAGATTACCAAACCCAATCGCTAACAAACAAAAACAAATTTATATTGAAATTATCTGAAAACGTGGGTTGCAATAAAATGGTCATAACATGTGATACATGACTCCGTTTCTAGACCACAACTAAGAAAATGGATGCTTGAAAATAGGAGTACTTTTATCCTGGCAAGCATTGGTCAAAAGCGACTAAACCCGATCAAAAACTGATAAAAACCTACCAAGAACAGCTAAAAATGCCGTAACCGGCTCAAATCATCCAAACCTAAGAAAAAACCTCTAAAATTATTTCCAGTCCATATAGACCACATAGAATCCGGGCATAATGTATTTGCCCGGATTCTTGATGGATAAAACACATCTATATGTTTGCTCTGTTTAGTTTTGGTTGTGTTTTATTGGTCTAAAAGTTGGTCAGCTAGTATTTGAGGTAGTTGTGAATGTAGTAGACAAAGAGCATCTCGACGGCACATTATAGTATAAAGGTCAAGACATGAGTGTGCTCTAACAAAACGTCATGTTACTTGACCTAAAAATGATATTGTTTAACATTGGGAAGCCTACATAGGTGAATAATATGCAAAATAAGGACAAGTATTTTTTGACATTTCATGTAGGATCAACTTGCTTATGTATTATATGACTCTGAAATATTTGATTCCGTGTTTTATTCTATTAAAATTGAGAGCTATCAAGAAATAGATTACCAAACACAATCGCTAACAACAAAAACAAATTTATATTGAAATTATCTGAAAACGTAGGTTGCAATAAAATGGTCATAACATGTGATACATGACTCCGTTTCAAGACCACAACTAAGAAAATGGATGCTTGAAAAAAGGAGTACTTTTATCCAGGCAAGCATTGGTCAAAAGCGACTAAACCCGATCAAAAACTGATAAAAACCTACGAAGAACAGCTAAAAATGCCGTAACCGGCTCAAATCATCCAAACCTAAGAAAAAACCTCTAAAATTATTTCCAGTCCATATAGACCACATAGAATCTGGGCATAATGTATTTGCCCGGATTCTTGATGGATAAAACACATCTATATGCTTGCTCTGTTTAGTTTTGGTTGTGTTTTATTGGTGTAAAAGTTGGTCAGCTAGTATTTGAGGTAGTTGTGAATGTAGTAGACAAAGAGCATCTTGACGACACATTATAGTATAAAGGTCAAGACATGAGTGTGCTCTAACAAAACATCATGTTACTTGACCTAAAAATGATATTGTTTAACATTAGGAAGCCTACATAGGTGAATAATATGCAAAAGAAGGACAAGTATTTTTTGACATTTCATGTAGGATCAACTTGCTTATGTATTATATGACTCTGAAATATTTGATTCCATGTTTATTCTATTAAAATTGAGAGCTATCAAGAAATAGATTACCAAACACAATCGCTAACAAACAAAAACAAATTTATATTGAAATTATCTGAAAACGTGGGTTGCAATAAAATGGTCATAACATGTGATACATGACTCCGTTTCAAGACCACAACTAAGAAAATGGATGCTTGAAAAAAGGAGTACTTTTATCCAGGCAAGCATTGGTCAAAAGCGACTAAACCCGATAAAAAACTGATAAAAACCTACCAAGAACAGCTAAAAATGTCGTAACCGGCTCAAATCATCCAAACCTAAGAAAAAACCTCTAAAATTATTTCCAGTCCATATAGACCACATAGAATCTGGGCATAATGTATTTGCCCGGATTCTTGATGGATAAAACACATCTATATGTTTGCTCTGTTTAGTTTTGGTTGTGTTTTATTGGTGTAAAAGTTGGTCAGCTAGTATTTGAGGTAGTTGTGAATGTAGTAGACAAAGAGCATCTCGACGGCACATTATAGTATAAAGGTCAAGACATGAGTGTGCTCTAACAAAACGTCATGTTACTTGACCTAAAAATGATATTGTTTAACATTGGGAAGCCTACATAGGTGAATAATATGCAAAAGAAGGACAAGTATTTTTTGACATTTCATGTAGGATCAACTTGCTTATGTATTATATGACTCTGAAATATTTGATTCCATGTTTTATTCTATTAAAATTGAGAGCTATCAAGAAATAGATTACCAAACCCAATCGCTAACAAACAAAAACAAATTTATATTGAAATTATCTGAAAACGTGGGTTGCAATAAAATGGTCATAACATGTGATACATGACTCCGTTTCAAGACCACAACTAAGAAAATGGATGCTTGAAAATAGGAGTACTTTTATCCTGGCAAGCATTGGTCAAAAGCGACTAAACCCGATCAAAAACTGATAAAAACCTACCAAGAACAGCTAAAAATGCCGTAACCGGCTCAAATCATCCAAACCTAAGAAAAAACCTCTAAAATTATTTCCAGTCCATATAGACCACATAGAATCCGGGCATAATGTATTTGCCCGGATTCTTGATGGATAAAACACATCTATATGTTTGCTCTGTTTAGTTTTGGTTGTGTTTTATTGGTGTAAAAGTTGGTCAGCTAGTATTTGAGGTAGTTGTGAATGTAGTAGACAAAGAGCATCTCGACGGCACATTATAGTATAAAGGTCAAGACATGAGTGTGCTCTAACAAAACGTCATGTTACTTGACCTAAAAATGATATTGTTTAACATTGGGAAGCCTACATAGGTGAATAATATGCAAAAGAAGGACAAGTATTTTTTGACATTTCATGTAGGATCAACTTGCTTATGTATTATATGACTCTGAAATATTTGATTCCATGTTTTATTCTATTAAAATTGAGAGCTATCAAGAAATAGATTACCAAACACAATCGCTAACAACAAAAACAAATTTATATTGAAATTATCTGAAAACGTAGGTTGCAATAAAATGGTCATAACATGTGATACATGACTCCGTTTCAAGACCACAACTAAGAAAATGGATGCTTGAAAAAAGGAGTACTTTTATCCAGGCAAGCATTGGTCAAAAGCGACTAAACCCGATCAAAAACTGATAAAAACCTACGAAGAACAGCTAAAAATGCCGTAACCGGCTCAAATCATCCAAACCTAAGAAAAAACCTCTAAAATTATTTCCAGTCCATATAGACCACATAGAATCCGGGCATAATGTATTTGCCCGGATTCTTGATGGATAAAACACATCTATATGCTTGCTCTGTTTAGTTTTGGTTGTGTTTTATTGGTGTAAAAGTTGGTCAGCTAGTATTTGAGGTAGTTGTGAATGTAGTAGACAAAGAGCATCTCGACGACACATTATAGTATAAAGGTCAAGACATGAGTGTGCTCTAACAAAACATCATGTTACTTGACCTAAAAATGATATTGTTTAACATTAGGAAGCCTACATAGGTGAATAATATGCAAAAGAAGGACAAGTATTTTTTGACATTTCATGTAGGATCAATTTGCTTATGTATTATATGACTCTGAAATATTTGATTCCATGTTTATTCTATTAAAATTGAGAGCTATCAAGAAATAGATTACCAAACACAATCGCTAACAAACAAAAACAAATTTATATTGAAATTATCTGAAAACGTGGGTTGCAATAAAATGGTCATAACATGTGATACATGACTCCGTTTCAAGACCACAACTAAGAAAATGGATGCTTGAAAAAAGGAGTACTTTTATCCAGGCAAGCATTGGTCAAAAGCGACTAAACCCGATAAAAAACTGATAAAAACCTACCAAGAACAGCTAAAAATGTCGTAACCGGCTCAAATCATCCAAACCTAAGAAAAAACCTCTAAAATTATTTCCAGTCCATATAGACCACATAGAATCCGGGCATAATGTATTTTCCCGGATTCTTGATGGATAAAACACATCTATATGTTTGTTCTGTTTAGTTTTGGTTGTGTTTTATTGGTGTAAAAGTTGGTCATCTAGTATTTGAGGTAGTTGTGAATGTAGTAGACAAAGAGCATCTCGACGGCACATTATAGTATAAAGGTCAAGACATGAGTGTGCTCTAACAAACGTCATGTTATTTGACCTAAAAATGATATTGTTTAACCTTGGGAAGCCAACATAGGTGAATAATATGCAAAAGAAGGACAAGTATTTTTTGACATTTCATGTAGGATCAACTTGCTTATGTATTATATGACTCTGAAATATTTGATTCCATGTTTTATTCTATTAAAATTGAGAGCTATCAAGAAATAGATTACCAAACACAATCGCTAACAAACAAAAACAAATTTATATTGAAATTATCTGAAAACGTGGGTTGCAATAAAATGGTCATAACATGTGATACATGACTCTGTTTCAAGACCACAACTAAGAAAATGGATGCTTGAAAAAAGGAGTACTTTTATCCAGGCAAGCATTGTTCAAAAGCGACTAAACCCGATCAAAAACTGATAAAAACCTACCAAGAACAGCTAAAAATGCCGCAACTGGCTCAAATCATCCAAACCTAAGAAAAAACCTCTAAAATTATTTCCAGTCCATATAGACCACATAGAATCCGGGCATAATGTATTTTCCCGGATTCTTGATGGATAAAACACATCTATATGTTTGCTCTGTTTAGTTTTGGTTGTGTTTTATTGGTGTAAAAGTTGGTCAGCTAGTATTTGAGGTAGTTGTGAATGTAGTAGACAAAGAGCATCTCGACGGCACATTATAGTATAAAGGTCAAGACATGAGTGTGCTCTAACAAACGTCATGTTATTTGACCTAAAAATGATATTGTTTAACCTTGGGAAGCCTACATAGGTGAATAATATGCAAAAGAAGGACAAGTATTTTTTGACATTTCATGTAGGATTAACTTGCTTATGTATTATATGACTCTGAAATATTTGATTCCATGTTTTATTCTATTAAAATTGAGAGCTATCAAGAAATAGATTACCAAACACAATCGCTAACAAACAAAAACGAATTTATATTGAAATTATCTGAAAACGTGGGTTGCAATAAAATGGTCATAACATGTGATACATGACTCTGTTTCAAGACCACAACTAAGAAAATGGATGCTTGAAAAAAGGAGTACTTTTATCCAGGCAAGCATTGTTCAAAAGCGACTAAACCCGATAAAAAACTGATAAAAACCTACCAAGAACAGCTAAAAATGTCGTAACCGGCTCAAATCATCCAAACCTAAGAAAAAACCTCTAAAATTATTTCCAGTCCATATAGACCACATAGAATCCGGGCATAATGTATTTTCCCGGATTCTTGATGGATAAAACACATCTATATGTTTGCTCTGTTTAGTTTTGGTTGTGTTTTATTGGTGTAAAAGTTGGTCATCTAGTATTTGAGGTAGTTGTGAATGTAGTAGACAAAGAGCATCTCGACGGCACATTATAGTATAAAGGTCAAGACATGAGTGTGCTCTAACAAACGTCATGTTATTTGACCTAAAAATGATATTGTTTAACCTTGGGAAGCCTACATAGGTGAATAATATGCAAAAGAAGGACAAGTATTTTTTGACATTTCATGTAGGATCAACTTGCTTATGTATTATATGACTCTGAAATATTTGATTCCATGTTTTATTCTATTAAAATTGAGAGCTATCAAGAAATAGATTACCAAACACAATCGCTAACAAACAAAAACAAATTTATATTGAAATTATCTGAAAACGTGGGTTGCAATAAAATGGTCATAACATGTGATACATGACTCTGTTTCAAGACCACAACTAAGAAAATGGATGCTTGAAAAAAGGAGTACTTTTATCCAGGCAAGCATTGTTCAAAAGCGACTAAACCCGATCAAAAACTGATAAAAACCTACCAAGAACAGCTAAAAATGCCGTAACCGGCTCAAATCATCCAAACCTAAGAAAAAACCTCTAAAATTATTTCCAGTCCATATAGACCACATAGAATCCGGGCATAATGTATTTTCCCAGATTTTTGATGGATAAAACACATCTATATGTTTGCTCTGTTTAGTTTTGGTTGTGTTTTATTGGTGTAAAAGTTGGTCAGCTAGTATTTGAGGTAGTTGTGAATGTAGTAGACAAAGAGCATCTCGACGGCACATTATAGTATAAAGGTCAAGACATGAGTGTGCTCTAACAAACGTCATGTTATTTGACCTAAAAATGATATTGTTTAACCTTGGGAAGCCTACATAGGTGAATAATATGCAAAAGAAGGACAAGTATTTTTTGACATTTCATGTAGGATCAACTTGCTTATGTATTATATGACTCTGAAATATTTGATTCCATGTTTTATTCTATTAAAATTGAGAGCTATCAAGAAATAGATTACCAAACACAATCGCTAACAAACAAAAACGAATTTATATTGAAATTATCTGAAAACGTGGGTTGCAATAAAATGGTCATAACATGTGATACATGACTCCGTTTCAAGACCACAACTAAGAAAATGGATGCTTGAAAAAAGGAGTACTTTTATCCAGGCAAGCATTGGTCAAAAGCGACTAAACCCGATCAAAAACTGATAAAAACCTACAAAGAACAGCTAAAAATGCCGTAACCGGCTCAAATCATCCAAACCTAAGAAAAAACCTCTAAAATTATTTCCAGTCCATATAGACCACATAGAATCCGGGCATAATGTATTTGCCCGGATTCTTGATGGATAAAACACGTCTATATGTTTGCTCTGTTTAGTTTTGGTTGTGTTTTATTGGTGTAAAAGTTGGTTAGCTAGTATTTGAGGTAGTTGTGAATGTAGTAGACAAAGAGCATCTCGACGGCACATTATAGTATAAAGGTCAAGACATGAGTGTGCTCTAACAAAACGTCATGTTACTTGACCTAAAAATGATATTGTTTAACATTGGGAAGCCTACATAGGTGAATAAAATGCAAAAGAAGGACAAGTATTTTTTGACATTTCATGTAGGATCAACTTGCTTATGTATTACATGACTCTGAAATATTTGATTCCATGTTTTATTCTATTAAAATTGAGAGCTATCAAGAAATAGATTACCAAACCCAATCGCTAACAAACAAAAACAAATTTATATTGAAATTATCTGAAAACGTGGGTTGCAATAAAATGGTCATAACATGTGATACATGACTCCGTTTCAAGACCACAACTAAGAAAATGGATTCTTGAAAAAAGGAGTACTTTTATCCTGGCAAGCATTGGTCAAAAGCGACTAAACCCGATCAAAAACTGATAAAAACCTACCAAGAACAGCTAAAAATGCCGTAACCGGCTCAAATCATCCAAACCTAAGAAAAAACCTCTAAAATTATTTCCAGTCCATATAGACCACATAGAATCCGGGCATAATGTATTTTCCCGGATTCTTGATGGATAAAACACATCTATATGTTTGCTCTGTTTAGTTTTGGTTGTGTTTTATTGGTGTAAAAGTTGGTCAGCTAGTATTTGAGGTAGTTGTGAATGTAGTAGACAAAGAGCATCTCGACGGCACATTATAGTATAAAGGTCAAGACATGAGTGTGCTCTAACAAACGTCATGTTATTTGACCTAAAAATGATATTGTTTAACCTTGGGAAGCCTACATAGGTGAATAATATGCAAAAGAAGGACAAGTATTTTTTGACATTTCATGTAGGATCAACTTGCTTATGTATTATATGACTCTGAAATATTTGATTCCATGTTTTATTCTATTAAAATTGAGAGCTATCAAGAAATAGATTACCAAACACAATCGCTAACAAACAAAAACGAATTTATATTGAAATTATCTGAAAACGTGGGTTGCAATAAAATGGTCATAACATGTGATACATGACTCTGTTTCAAGACCACAACTAAGAAAATGGATGCTTGAAAAAAGGAGTACTTTTATCCAGGCAAGCATTGTTCAAAAGCGACTAAACCCGATAAAAAAACTGATAAAAACCTACCAAGAACAGCTAAAAATGTCGTAACCGGCTCAAATCATCCAAACCTAAGAAAAAACCTCTAAAATTATTTCCAGTCCATATAGACCACATAGAATCCGGGCATAATGTATTTTCCCGGATTCTTGATGGATAAAACACATCTATATGTTTGCTCTGTTTAGTTTTGGTTGTGTTTTATTGGTGTAAAAGTTGGTCAGCTAGTATTTGAGGTAGTTGTGAATGTAGTAGACAAAGAGCATCTCGACGGCACATTATAGTATAAAGGTCAAGACATGAGTGTGCTCTAACAAAACGTCATGTTACTTGACCTAAAAATGATATTGTTTAACATTGGGAAGCCTACATAGGTGAATAATATGCAAAAGAAGGACAAGTATTTTTTGACATTTCATGTAGGATCAACTTGCTTATGTATTATATGACTCTGAAATATTTGATTCCATGTTTTATTCTATTAAAATTGAGAGCTATCAAGAAATAGATTACCAAACCCAATCGCTAACAAACAAAAACAAATTTATATTGAAATTATCTGAAAACGTGGGTTGCAATAAAATGGTCATAACATGTGATACATGACTCCGTTTCAAGACCACAACTAAGAAAATGGATGCTTGAAAAAAGGAGTACTTTTATCCAGGCAAGCATTGGTCAAAAGCGACTAAACCCGATCAAAAACTGATAAAAACCTACAAAGAACAGCTAAAAATGCCGTAACCGGCTCAAATCATCCAAACCTAAGAAAAAACCTCTAAAATTATTTCCAGTCCATATAGACCACATAGAATCCGGGCATAATGTATTTGCCCGGATTCTTGATGGATAAAACACGTCTATATGTTTGCTCTGTTTAGTTTTGGTTGTGTTTTATTGGTGTAAAAGTTGGTTAGCTAGTATTTGAGGTAGTTGTGAATGTAGTAGACAAAGAGCATCTCGACGGCACATTATAGTATAAAGGTCAAGACATGAGTGTGCTCTAACAAAACGTCATGTTACTTGACCTAAAAATGATATTGTTTAACATTGGGAAGCCTACATAGGTGAATAAAATGCAAAAGAAGGACAAGTATTTTTTGACATTTCATGTAGGATCAACTTGCTTATGTATTACATGACTCTGAAATATTTGATTCCATGTTTTATTCTATTAAAATTGAGAGCTATCAAGAAATAGATTACCAAACCCAATCGCTAACAAACAAAAACAAATTTATATTGAAATTATCTGAAAACGTGGGTTGCAATAAAATGGTCATAACATGTGATACATGACTCCGTTTCAAGACCACAACTAAGAAAATGGATTCTTGAAAAAAGGAGTACTTTTATCCTGGCAAGCATTGGTCAAAAGCGACTAAACCCGATCAAAAACTGATAAAAACCTACCAAGAACAGCTAAAAATGCCGTAACCGGCTCAAATCATCCAAACCTAAGAAAAAACCTCTAAAATTATTTCCAGTCCATATAGACCACATAGAATCCGGGCATAATGTATTTTCCCGGATTCTTGATGGATAAAACACATCTATATGTTTGCTCTGTTTAGTTTTGGTTGTGTTTTATTGGTGTAAAAGTTGGTCAGCTAGTATTTGAGGTAGTTGTGAATGTAGTAGACAAAGAGCATCTCGACGGCACATTATAGTATAAAGGTCAAGACATGAGTGTGCTCTAACAAACGTCATGTTATTTGACCTAAAAATGATATTGTTTAACCTTGGGAAGCCTACATAGGTGAATAATATGCAAAAGAAGGACAAGTATTTTTTTGACATTTCATGTAGGATCAACTTGCTTATGTATTATATGACTCTGAAATATTTGATTCTATGTTTTATTCTATTAAAATTGAGAGCTATCAAGAAATAGATTACCAAACACAATCGCTAACAAACAAAAACGAATTTATATTGAAATTATCTGAAAACGTGGGTTGCAATAAAATGGTCATAACATGTGATACATGACTCTGTTTCAAGACCACAACTAAGAAAATGGATGCTTGAAAAAAGGAGTACTTTTATCCAGGCAAGCATTGTTCAAAAGCGACTAAACCCGATAAAAAAACTGATAAAAACCTACCAAGAACAGCTAAAAATGTCGTAACCGGCTCAAATCATCCAAACCTAAGAAAAAACCTCTAAAATTATTTCCAGTCCATATAGACCACATAGAATCCGAGCATAATGTATTTTCCCGGATTCTTGATGGATAAAACACATCTATATGTTTGCTCTGTTTAGTTTTGGTTGTGTTTTATTGGTGTAAAAGTTGGTCATCTAGTATTTGAGGTAGTTGTGAATGTAGTAGACAAAGAGCATCTCGACGGCACATTATAGTATAAAGGTCAAGACATGAGTGTGCTCTAACAAACGTCATGTTATTTGACCTAAAAATGATATTGTTTAACCTTGGGAAGCCTACATAGGTGAATAATATGCAAAAGAAGGACAAGTATTTTTTGACATTTCATGTAGGATCAACTTGCTTATGTATTATATGACTCTGAAATATTTGATTCCATGTTTTATTCTATTAAAATTGAGAGCTATCAAGAAATAGATTACCAAACACAATCGCTAACAAACAAAAACAAATTTATATTGAAATTATCTGAAAACGTGGGTTGCAATAAAATGGTCATAACATGTGATACATGACTCTGTTTCAAGACCACAACTAAGAAAATGGATGCTTGAAAAAAGGAGTACTTTTATCCAGGCAAGCATTGTTCAAAAGCGACTAAACCCGATCAAAAACTGATAAAAACCTACCAAGAACAGCTAAAAATGCCGTAACCGGCTCAAATCATCCAAACCTAAGAAAAAACCTCTAAAATTATTTCCAGTCCATATAGACCACATAGAATCCGGGCATAATGTATTTTCCCGGATTCTTGATGGATAAAACACATCTATATGTTTGCTCTGTTTAGTTTTGGTTGTGTTTTATTGGTGTAAAAGTTGGTCAGCTAGTATTTGAGGTAGTTGTGAATGTAGTAGACAAAGAGCATCTCGACGGCACATTATAGTATAAAGGTCAAGACATGAGTGTGCTCTAACAAACGTCATGTTATTTGACCTAAAAATGATATTGTTTAACCTTGGGAAGTCTACATAGGTGAATAATATGCAAAAGAAGGACAAGTATTTTTTGACATTTCATGTAGGATCAACTTGCTTATGTATTATATGACTCTGAAATATTTGATTCCATGTTTTATTCTATTAAAATTGAGAGCTATCAAGAAATAGATTACCAAACACAATCGCTAACAAACAAAAACGAATTTATATTGAAATTATCTGAAAACGTGGGTTGCAATAAAATGGTCATAACATGTGATACATGACTCCGTTTCAAGACCACAACTAATAAAATGGATGCTTGAAAAAAGGAGTACTTTTATCCAGGCAAGCATTGGTCAAAAGCGACTAAACCCGATCAAAAACTGATAAAAACCTACAAAGAACAGCTAAAAATGCCGTAACCGGCTCAAATCATCCAAACCTATGAAAAAACCTCTAAAATTATTTCCAGTCCATATAGACCACATAGAATCCGGGCATAATGTATTTGCCCGGATTCTTGATGGATAAAACACATCTATATGTTTGCTCTGTTTAGTTTTGGTTGTGTTTTATTGGTGTAAAAGTTGGTCAGCTAGTATTTGAGGTAGTTGTGAATGTAGTAGACAAAGAGCATCTCGACGGCACATTATAGTATAAAGGTCAAGACATGAGTGTGCTCTAACAAAACGTCATGTTACTTGACCTAAAAATGATATTGTTTAACATTGGGAAGCCTACATAGGTGAATAATATGCAAAAGAAGGACAAGTATTTTTTGACATTTCATGTAGGATCAACTTGCTTATGTATTATATGACTCTGAAATATTTGATTCCATGTTTTATTCTATTAAAATTGAGAGCTATCAAGAAATAGATTACCAAACCCAATCGCTAACAAACAAAAACAAATTTATATTGAAATTATCTGAAAACGTGGGTTGCAATAAAATGGTCATAACATGTGATACATGACTCCGTTTCAAGACCACAACTAAGAAAATGGATTCTTGAAAAAAGGAGTACTTTTATCCTGGCAAGCATTGGTCAAAAGCGACTAAACCCGATCAAAAACTGATAAAAACCTACCAAGAACAGCTAAAAGTGCCGTAACCGGCTCAAATCATCCAAACCTAAGAAAAAACCTCTAAAATTATTTCCAGTCCATATAGACCACATAGAATCCGGGCATAATGTATTTTCCCGGATTCATGATGGATAAAACACATCTATATGTTTGCTCTGTTTAGTTTTGGTTGTGTTTTATTGGTGTAAAAGTTGGTCAGCTAGTATTTGAGGTAGTTGTGAATGTAGTAGACAAAGAGCATCTCGACGGCACATTATAGTATAAAGGTCAAGACATGAGTGTGCTCTAACAAACGTCATGTTATTTGACCTAAAAATGATATTGTTTAACCTTGGGAAGCCTACATAGGTGAATAATATGCAAAAGAAGGACAAGTATTTTTTGACATTTCATGTAGGATCAACTTGCTTATGTATTATATGACTCTGAAATATTTGATTCCATGTTTTATTCTATTAAAATTGAGAGCTATCAAGAAATAGATTACCAAACACAATCGCTAACAAACAAAAACGAATTTATATTGAAATTATCTGAAAACGTGGGTTGCAATAAAATGGTCATAACATGTGATACATGACTCCGTTTCAAGACCACAACTAAGAAAATGGATGCTTGAAAAAAGGAGTACTTTTATCCAGGCAAGCATTGGTCAAAAGCGACTAAACCCGATCAAAAACTGATAAAAACCTACAAAGAACAGCTAAAAATGCCGTAACCGGCTCAAATCATCCAAACCTAAGAAAAAACCTCTAAAATTATTTCCAGTCCATATAGACCACATAGAATCCGGGCATAATGTATTTGCCCGGATTCTTGATGGATAAAACACATCTATATGTTTGCTCTGTTTAGTTTTGGTTGTGTTTTATTGGTGTAAAAGTTGGTCAGCTAGTATTTGAGGTAGTTGTGAATGTAGTAGACAAAGAGCATCTCGACGGCACATTATAGTATAAAGGTCAAGACATGAGTGTGCTCTAACAAACGTCATGTTATTTGACCTAAAAATGATATTGTTTAACCTTGGGAAGCCTACATAGGTGAATAATATGCAAAAGAAGGACAAGTATTTTTTGACATTTCATGTAGGATCAACTTGCTTATGTATTATATGACTCTGAAATATTTGATTCCATGTTTTATTCTATTAAAATTGAGAGCTATCAAGAAATAAATTACCAAACACAATCGCTAACAAACAAAAACGAATTTATATTGAAATTATCTGAAAACGTGGGTTGCAATAAAATGGTCATAACATGTGATACATGACTCCGTTTCAAGACCACAACTAAGAAAATGGATGCTTGAAAAAAGGAGTACTTTTATCCAGGCAAGCATTGGTCAAAAGCGACTAAACCCGATCAAAAACTGATAAAAACCTACAAAGAACAGCTAAAAATGCCGTAACCGGCTCAAATCATCCAAACCTAAGAAAAAACCTCTAAAATTATTTCCAGTCCATATAGACCACATAGAATCCGGGCATAATGTATTTGCCCGGATTCTTGATGGATAAAACACATCTATATGTTTGCTCTGTTTAGTTTTGGTTGTGTTTTATTGGTGTAAAAGTTGGTCAGCTAGTATTTGAGGTAGTTGTGAATGTAGTAGACAAAGAGCATCTCGACGGCACATTATAGTATAAAGGTCAAGACATGAGTGTGCTCTAACAAACGTCATGTTATTTGACCTAAAAATGATATTGTTTAACCTTGGGAAGCCTACATAGGTGAATAATATGCAAAAGAAGGACAAGTATTTTTTGACATTTCATGTAGGATCAACTTGCTTATGTATTATATGACTCTGAAATATTTGATTCCATGTTTTATTCTATTAAAATTGAGAGCTATCAAGAAATAGATTACCAAACACAATCGCTAACAAACAAAAACGAATTTATATTGAAATTATCTGAAAACGTGGGTTGCAATAAAATGGTCATAACATGTGATACATGACTCCGTTTCAAGACCACAACTAAGAAAATGGATGCTTGAAAAAAGGAGTACTTTTATCCAGGCAAGCATTGGTCAAAAGCGACTAAACCCGATCAAAAACTGATAAAAACCTACAAAGAACAGCTAAAAATGCCGTAACCGGCTCAAATCATCCAAACCTAAGAAAAAACCTCTAAAATTATTTCTAGTCCATATAGACCACATAGAATCCGGGCATAATGTATTTGCCCGGATTCTTGAAGGATAAAACACATCTATATGTTTGCTCTGTTTAGTTTTGGTTGTGTTTTATTGGTGTAAAAGTTGGTCAGCTAGTATTTGAGGTAGTTGTGAATGTAGTAGACAAAGAGCATCTCGACGGCACATTATAGTATAAAGGTCAAGACATGAGTGTGCTCTAACAAAACGTCATGTTACTTGACCTAAAAATGATATTGTTTAACATTGGGAAGCCTACATAGGTGAATAATATGCAAAAGAAGGACAAGTATTTTTTGACATTTCATGTAGGATCAACTTGCTTATGTATTATATGACTCTGAAATATTTGATTCCATGTTTTATTCTATTAAAATTGAGAGCTATCAAGAAATAGATTACCAAACCCAATCGCTAACAAACAAAAACAAATTTATATTGAAATTATCTGAAAACGTGGGTTGCAATAAAATGGTCATAACATGTGATACATGACTCCGTTTCAAGACCACAACTAAGAAAATGGATGCTTGAAAAAAGGAGTACTTTTATCCTGGCAAGCATTGGTCAAAAGCGACTAAACCCGATCAAAAACTGATAAAAACCTACCAAGAACAGCTAAAAATGCCGTAACCGGCTCAAATCATCCAAACCTAAGAAAAAACCTCTAAAATTATTTCCAGTCCATATAGACCACATAGAATCCGGGCATAATGTATTTTCCCGGATTCTTGATGGATAAAACACATCTATATGTTTGCTCTGTTTAGTTTTGGTTGTGTTTTATTGGTGTAAAAGTTGGTCAGCTAGTATTTGAGGTAGTTGTGAATGTAGTAGACAAAGAGCATCTCGACGGCACATTATAGTATAAAGGTCAAGACATGAGTGTGCTCTAACAAAACGTCATGTTACTTGACCTAAAAATGATATTGTTTAACATTGGGAAGCCTACATAGGTGAATAATATGCAAAAGAAGGACAAGTATTTTTTGACATTTCATGTAGGATCAACTTGCTTATGTATTATATGACTCTGAAATATTTGATTCCATGTTTTATTCTATTAAAATTGAGAGCTATCAAGAAATAGATTACCAAACACAATCGCTAACAACAAAAACAAATTTATATTGAAATTATCTGAAAACGTAGGTTGCAATAAAATGGTCATAACATGTGATACATGACTCCGTTTCAAGACCACAACTAAGAAAATGGATGCTTGAAAAAAGGAGTACTTTTATCCAGGCAAGCATTGGTCAAAAGCGACTAAACCCGATCAAAAACTGATAAAAACCTACGAAGAACAGCTAAAAATGCCGTAACCGGCTCAAATCATCCAAACCTAAGAAAAAACCTCTAAAATTATTTCCAGTCCATATAGACCACATAGAATCCGGGCATAATGTATTTGCCCGGATTCTTGATGGATAAAACACATCTATATGCTTGCTCTGTTTAGTTTTGGTTGTGTTTTATTGGTGTAAAAGTTGGTCAGCTAGTATTTGAGGTAGTTGTGAATGTAGTAGACAAAGAGCATCTAGACGACACATTATAGTATAAAGGTCAAGACATGAGTGTGCTCTAACAAAACATCATGTTACTTGACCTAAAAATGATATTGTTTAACATTAGGAAGCCTACATAGGTGAATAATATGCAAAAGAAGGACAAGTATTTTTTGACATTTCATGTAGGATCAACTTGCTTATGTATTATATGACTCTGAAATATTTGATTCCATGTTTATTCTATTAAAATTGAGAGCTATCAAAAAAAAGATTACCAAACACAATCCCTAACAAACAAAAACAAATTTATATTGAAATTATCTGAAAACGTGGTTTGCAATAAAATGGTCATAACATGTGATACATGACTCCGTTTCAAGACCACAACTAAGAAAATGGATGCTTGAAAAAAGGAGTACTTTTATCCAGGCAAGCATTGGTCAAAAGCGACTAAACCCGATAAAAAACTGATAAAAACCTACCAAGAACAGCTAAAAATGTCGTAACCGGCTCAAATCATCCAAACCTAAGAAAAAACCTCTAAAATTATTTCCAGTCCATATAGACCACATAGAATCCGGGCATAATGTATTTTCCCGGATTCTTGATGGATAAAACACATCTATATGTTTGCTCTGTTTAGTTTTGGTTGTGTTTTATTGGTGTAAAAGTTGGTCATCTAGTATTTGAGGTAGTTGTGAATGTAGTAGACAAAGAGCATCTCGACGGCACATTATAGTATAAAGGTCAAGACATGAGTGTGCTCTAACAAACGTCATGTTATTTGACCTAAAAATGATATTGTTTAACCTTGGGAAGCCTACATAGGTGAATAATATGCAAAAGAAGGACAAGTATTTTTTGACATTTCATGTAGGATCAACTTGCTTATGTATTATATGACTCTGAAATATTTGATTCCATGTTTTATTCTATTAATATTGAGAGCTATCAAGAAATAGATTACCAAACACAATCGCTAACAAACAAAAACAAATTTATATTGAAATTATCTGAAAACGTGGGATGCAATAAAATGGTCATAACATGTGATACATGACTCTGTTTCAAGACCACAACTAAGAAAATGGATGCTTGAAAAAAGGAGTACTTTTATCCAGGCAAGCATTGTTCAAAAGCGACTAAACCCGATCAAAAACTGATAAAAACCTACCAAGAACAGCTAAAAATGCCGTAACCGACTCAAATCATCCAAACCTAAGAAAAAACCTCTAAAATTATTTCCAGTCCATATAGACCACATAGAATCCGGGCATAATGTATTTTCCCGGATTCTTGATGGATAAAACACATCTATATGTTTGCTCTGTTTAGTTTTGGTTGTGTTTTATTGGTGTAAAAGTTGGTCAGCTAGTATTTGAGGTAGTTGTAAATGTAGTAGACAAAGAGCATCTCGACGGCACATTATAGTATAAAGGTCAAGACATGAGTGTGCTCTAACAAACGTCATGTTATTTGACCTAAAAATGATATTGTTTAACCATGGGAAGCCTACATAGGTGAATAATATGCAAAAGAAGGACAAGTATTTTTTGACATTTCATGTAGGATCAACTTGCTTATGTATTATATGACTCTGAAATATTTGATTCCATGTTTTATTCTATTAAAATTGAGAGCTATCAAGAAATAGATTACCAAACACAATCGCTAACAAACAAAAACAAATTTATATTGAAATTATCTGAAAACGTGGGTTGCAATAAAATGGTCATAACATGTGATACATGACTCTGTTTCAAGACAACAACTAAGAAAATAGATGCTTGAAAAAAGGAGTACTTTTATCCAGGCAAGCATTGGTCAAAAGCGACTAAACCCGATCAAAAACTGATAAAAACCTACCAAGAACAGCTAAAAATGCCGTAACCGGCTCAAATCATCCAAACCTAAGAAAAAACCTCTAAAATTATTTCCAGTCCATATAGACCACATAGAATCCGGCATAATGTATTTGACCGGATTCTTGATGGATAAAACACATCTATATGTTTGCTCTGTTTAGTTTTGGTTGTGTTTTATTGGTGTAAAAGTTGGTCAGCTAGTATTTGAGGTAGTTGTGAATGTAGTAGACAAAGAGCATCTCGACGGCACATTATAGTATAAAGGTCAAGACATGAGTGTGCTCTAACAAACGTTATGTTATTTGACCTAAAAATGATATTGTTTAACCTTAGGAAGCCTACATAGGTGAATAATATGCAAAAGAAGGACAAGTATTTTATGACATTTCATGTAAGATCAACTTGCTTATATATTATATGACTCTGAAATATTTGATTCCATGTTTTATTCTATTAAACTTGAGAGCTATCAAGAAATAGATTACCAAACACAATCGCGAACATACAAAAACAAATTTATATTGAAATTATCTGAAAACGTGGGTTGCAATAAAATGGTCATAACATGTGATACATGACTCCGTTTCAAGACCACAACTAAGAAAATGGATGCTTGAAAAAAGGAGTACTTTTATCCAGGCAAGCATTGGTCAAAAGCGACTAAACCCGATCAAAAACTGATAAAAACCTACCAAGAACAGCTAAAAATGCCGTAACCGGCTCAAATCATCCAAACCTAAGAAAAAACCTCTAAAATTATTTCCAGTCCATATAGACCACATAGAATCCGGGCATAATGTATTTGCCCGGATTCTTGATGGATAAAACACATCTATATGTTTGCTCTGTTTAGTTTTGGTTGTGTTTTATTGGTGTAAAAGTTGGTCAGCTAGTATTTGAGGTAGTTGTGAATGTAGTAGACAAAGAGCATCTCGACGGCACATTATAGTATAAAGGTCAAGACATAAGTGTGCTCTAACAAACGTCATGTTATTTGACCTAAAAATGATATTGTTTAACCTTGGGAAGCCTACATAGGTGAATAATATGCAAAAGAAGGACAAGTATTTTTTGACATTTCATGTAGGATCAACTTGCTTATGTATTATATGACTCTGAAATATTTGATTCCATGTTTTATTCTATTAAAATTGAGAGCTATCAAGAAATAGATTACCAAACACAATCGCTAACATACAAAAACAAATTTATATTGAAATTATCTGAAAACGTGGGTTGCAATAAAATGGTCATAACATGTGATACATGACTCCGTTTCAAGACCACAACTAAGAAAATGGATGCTTGAAAAAAGGAGTACTTTTATCCAGGCAAGCATTGGTCAAAAGCGACTAAACCCGATCAAAAACTGATAAAAACCTACCAAGAACAGCTAAAAATGCCGTAACCGGCTCAAATCATCCAAACCCATGAAAAACCTCTAAAATTATTTCCAGTCCATATAGACCACATAGAATCCGGGCATAATGTATTTGCCCGGATTCTTGATGGATAAAACACATCTATATGTTTGCTCTGTTTAGTTTTGGTTGTGTTTTATTGGTGTAAAAGTTGGTCAGCTAGTATTTGAGGTAGTTGTGAATGTAGTAGACAAAGAGCATCTTGACGGCACATTATAGTATAAAGGTCAAGACATGAGTGTGCTCTAACAAACGTCATGTTATTTGACCTAAAAATGATATTGTTTAACCTTGGGAAGCCTACATAGGTGAATAATATGCAAAAGAAGGACAAGTATTTTTTGACATTTCATGTAGGATCAACTTGCTTATGTATTATATGACTCTGAAATATTTGATTCCATATTTTATTCTATTAAAATTGAGAGCTATCAAGAAATAGATTACCAAACACAATCGCTAACAAACAAAAACAAATTTATATTGAAATTATCTGAAAATGTGGGTTGCAATAAAATGGTCATAACATGTGATACATGACTCCGTTTCAAGACCACAACTAAGAAAATGGATGCTTGAAAAAAGGAGTACTTTTATCCTGGAAAGCATTGGTCAAAAGCGACTAAGCCCGATCAAAAACTGATAAAAACCTACCAAGAACAGCTAAAAATGCCGTAACCAGCTCAAATCATCCAAACCTAAGAAAAAACCTCTAAAATTATTTCCAGTCCATATAGACCACATAGAATCCGGGCATAATGTATTTGCCCGGATTCTTGATGGATAAAACACATCTATATGTTTGCTCTGTTTAGTTTTGGTTGTGTTTTATTGGTGTAAAAGTTGGTCAGCTAGTATTTGAGGTAGTTGTGAATGTAGTAGACAAAGAGCATCTCGACGGCACATTATAGTATAAAGGTCAAGACATGAGTGTGCTCTAACAAACGTCATGTTATTTGACCTAAAAATGATATTGTTTAACCTTGGGAAGCCTACATAGGTGAATAATATGCAAAAGAAGGACAAGTATTTTTTGACATTTCATGTAGGATCAACTTGCTTATGTATTATATGACTCTGAAATATTTGATTCCATGTTTTATTCTATTAAAATTGAGAGCTATCAAGAAATAGATTACCAAACACAATCGCTAACAAACAAAAACAAATTTATATTGAAATTATCTGAAAACGTAGGTTGCAATAAAATGGTCATAACATGTGATACATGACTCCGTTTCAAGACCACAACTAAGAAACTGGATGCTTGAAAAAAGGTGTACTTTTATCCAGGCAAGCATTGGTCAAAAGCGACTAAACCCGATCAAAAACTGATAAAAACCTACAAAGAACAGCTAAAAATGTCGTAACCGGCTCAAATCATCCAAACCTAAGAAAAAACCTCTAAAATTATTTCCAGTCCATATAGACCACATAGAATCCGGGCATAATGTATTTGCCCGGATTCTTGATGGATAAAACACATCTATATGTTTGCTCTGTTTAGTTTTGGTTGTGTTTTATTGGTGTAAAAGTTGGTCAGCTAGTATTTGAGGTAGTTGTGAATGTAGTAGACAAAGAGCATCTCGACGGCACATTATAGTATAAAGGTCAAGACATGAGTGTGCTCTAACAAACGTCATGTTATTTGACCTAAAAATGATATTGTTTAACCTTGGGAAGCCTACATAGGTGAATAATATGCAAAAGAAGGACAAGTATTTTTTGACATTTCATGTAGGATCAACTTGCTTATGTATTATATGACTCTGAAATATTTGATTCCATGTTTTATTCTATTAAAATTGAGAGCTATCAAGAAATAGATTACCAAACACAATCGCTAACATACAAAAACAAACTTATATTGAAATTATCTGAAAACGTGGGTTGCAATAAAATGGTCATAACATGTGATACATGACTCCGTTTCAAGACCACAACTAAGAAAATGGATGCTTGAAAAAAGGAGTACTTTTATCCAGGCAAGCATTGGTCAAAAGCGACTAACCCCGATCAAAAACTGATAAAAACCTACCAAGAACAGCTAAAAATGCCGTAACCGGCTCAAATCATCCAAACCCAAGAAAAACCTCTAAAATTATTTCCAGTCCATATAGACCACATAGAATCCGGGCATAATGTATTTGCCCGGATTCTTGATGGATAAAACACATCTATATGTTTGCTCTGTTTAGTTTTGGTTGTGTTTTATTGGTGTAAAAGTTGGTCAGCTAGTATTTGAGGTAGTTGTGAATGTAGTAGACAAAGAGCATCTTGACGGCACATTATAGTATAAAGGTCAAGACATGAGTGTGCTCTAACAAACGTCATGTTATTTGACCTAAAAATGATATTGTTTAACCTTGGGAAGCCTACATAGGTGAATAATATGCAAAAGAAGGACAAGTATTTTTTGACATTTCATGTAGGATCAACTTGCTTATGTATTATATGACTCTGAAATATTTGATTCCATGTTTTATTCTATTAAAATTGAGAGCTATCAAGAAATAGATTACCAAACACAATCGCTAACAAACAAAAACAAATTTATATTGAAATTATCTGAAAACGTGGGTTGCAATAAAATGGTCATAACATGTGATACATGACTCCGTTTCAAGACCACAACTAAGAAAATGGATGCTTGAAAAAAGGAGTACTTTTATCCTGGCAAGCATTGGTCAAAAGCGACTAAGCCCGATCAAAAACTGATAAAAACCTACCAAGAACAGCTAAAAATGCCGTAACCGGCTCAAATCATCCAAACCTAAGAAAAAACCTCTAAAATTATTTCCAGTCCATATAGACCACATAGAATCTGGGCATAATGTATTTGCCCGGATTCTTGATGGATAAAACACATCTATATGTTTGCTCTGTTTAGTTTTGGTTGTGTTTTATTGGTGTAAAAGTTGGTCAGCTAGTATTTGAGGTAGTTGTGAATGTAGTAGACAAAGAGCATCTCGACGACACATTATAGTATAAAGGTCAAGACATGAGTGTGCTCTAACAAACGTCATGTTATTTGACCTAAAAATGATATTGTTTAACCTTGGGAAGCCTACATAGGTGAATAATATGCAAAAGAAGGACAAGTATTTTTTGACATTTCATGTAGGATCAACTTGCTTATGTATTATATGACTCTGAAATATTTGATTCCATGTTTTATTCTATTAAAATTGAGAGCTATCAAGAAATAGATTACCAAACACAATCGCTAACAAACAAAAACAAATTTATATTGAAATTATCTAAAAACGTAGGTTGCAATAAAATGGTCATAACATGTGATACATGACTCCGTTTCAAGACCACAACTAAGAAACTGGATGCTTGAAAAAAGGAGTACTTTTATCCAGGCAAGCATTGGTCAAAAGCGACTAAACCCGATCAAAAACTGATAAAAACCTACAAAGAACAGCTAAAAATGTCGTAACCGGCTCAAATCATCCAAACCTAAGAAAAAACCTCTAAAATTATTTCCAGTCCATATAGACCACATAGAATCCGGGCATAATGTATTTGCCCGGATTCTTGATGGATTAAACACATCTATATGTTTGCTCTGTTTAGTTTTGGTTGTGTTTTATTGGTGTAAAAGTTGGTCAGCTAGTATTTGAG
The DNA here is from genome assembly GCA_025667525.1 of Glebionis coronaria. Lineage (NCBI taxonomy): Eukaryota > Viridiplantae > Streptophyta > Magnoliopsida > Asterales > Asteraceae > Glebionis > Glebionis coronaria. Next base: position 643,999,775 of record CM046876.1, read on the forward strand.
GTAGTTGTGAATGTAGTAGACAAAGAGCATCTCGACGGCACATTATAGTATAAAGGTCAAGACATGAGTGTGCTCTAACAAACGTCATGTTATTTGACCTAAAAATGATATTGTTTAACCTTGGGAAGCCTACATAGGTGAATAATATGCAAAAGAAGGACAAGTATTTTTTGACATTTCATGTAGGATCAACTTGCTTATGTATTATATGACTCTGAAATATTTGATTCCATGTTTTATTCTATTAAAATTGAGAGCTATCAAGAAATAGATTACCAAACACAATCGCTAACATACAAAAACAAACTTATATTGAAATTATCTGAAAACGTGGGTTGCAATAAAATGGTCATAACATGTGATACATGACTCCGTTTCAAGACCACAACTAAGAAAATGGATGCTTGAAAAAAGGAGTACTTTTATCCAGGCAAGCATTGGTCAAAAGCGACTAACCCCGATCAAAAACTGATAAAAACCTACCAAGAACAGCTAAAAATGCCGTAACCGGCTAAAATCATCCAAACCCAAGAAAAACCTCTAAAATTATTTCCAGTCCATATAGACCACATAGAATCCGGGCATAATGTATTTGCCCGGATTCTTGATGGATAAAACACATCTATATGTTTCCTCTGTTTAGTTTTGGTTGTGTTTTATTGGTGTAAAAGTTGGTCAGCTAGTATTTGAGGTAGTTGTGAATGTAGTAGACAAAGAGCATCTCGACGGCACATTATAGTATAAAGGTCAAGACATGAGTGTGCTCTAACAGAACGTCATGTTATTTGACCTAAAAATGATATTGTTTAACATTGGGAAGACTACATAGGTGAATAATATGCAAAAGAAGGACAAGTATTTTTTGACATTTCATGTAGGATCAACTTGCTTATGTATTATATGACTCTGAAATATTTGATTCCATGTTTTATTCTATTAAAATCGAGAGCTATCAAGAAATAGATTACCAAACACAATCGCTAACATACAAAAACAAATTTATATTGAAATTATCTGAAAACATGGGTTGCAATAAAATTGTCATAACATGTGATACATGACTCCGTTTCAAGACCACAACTAAGAAAATGGATGCTTGAAAAAAGGAGTACTTTTATCCAGGCAAGCATTGGTCAAAAGCGACTAAACCCGATCAAAAACTAATAAAAACCTACAAAGAACAGCTAAAAATGCCGTAACCGGCTCAAATCATCCAAACCTAAGAGAAAACCTCTAAAATTATTACCAGTCCATATAGACCACATAGAATCCGGGCATAATGTATTTGCCCGGATTCTTGATGGATAAAACACATCTATATGTTTCCTCTGTTTATTTTTGGTTGTGTTTTATTGGTGTAAAAGTCGGTCGGCTAGTATTTGAGGTAGTTGTGAATGTAGTAGACAAAGAGCATCTCGACGACACATTATAGTATAAAGGTCAAGACATGAGTGTGCTCTAACAAAACGTCATGTTATTTGACCTAAAAATGATATTGTTTAACCTTGGGAAGCCTACATAGGTGAATAATATGCAAAAGAAGGACAAGTATTTTTTGACATTTCATGTAGGATCAACTTGCTTATGTATTATATGACTCTGAACTATTTGATTCCATGTTTTATTCTATTAAAATTGAGAGCTATCAAGAAATAGATTACCAAACACAATCGCTAACATACAAAAACAAATTTATATTGAAATTATCTGAAAACGTAGGTTGCAATAAAATGGTCATAACATGTGATACATGACTACGTTTCAAGACCACAACTAAGAAAATGGATGCTTGATAAAAGGAGTACTTTTATCCAGGCAAGCATTGGTCAAAAGCGACTAAACCCGATCAAAAACTGATAAAAACCTACCAAGAACAGCTAAAAATGCCGTAACCGGCTCAAATCATCCAAACCTAAGAGAAAACCTCTAAAATTATTACCAGTCCATATAGACCACACAGAATCCGGGCATAATGTATTGGCCCGGATTCTTGATGGATAAAACACATCTATATGTTTGCTCTGTTTAGTTTTGGTTGTGTTTTATTGGTGTAAAAGTCGATCAGCTAGTATTTGAGGTAGTTGTGAATGTAGTAGACAAAGAGCATCTCGACGGCACATTATAGTATAAAGGTCAAGACATGAGTGTGCTCTAATAAAACGTCATGTTATTTGACCTAAAAATGATATTGTTTAACCTTGGGAAGCCTACATAGGTGAATAATATGCAAAAGAAGGACAAGTATTTTTTGACATTTCATGTAGGATCAACTTGCTTATGTATTATATGACTCTGAATATTTGATTCCATGTTTTATTCTATTAAAATCGAGAGCTATCAAGAAATAGATTACCAAACACAATCGCTAACATACAAAAACAAATTTATATTGAAATTATCTAAAAACGTGGGTTGCAATAAAATGGTCATAATATGTGATACATGACTACGTTTCAAGACCACAACTAAGAAAATGGATGCTTGAAAAAAGGAGTACTTTTATCCAGGCAAGCATTGGTTAAAAGCTACTAAACCCGATCAAAAACTGATAAAAACCTACCAAGAACAGCTAAAAATGCCGTAACTGGCTCAAATCATCCAAACCTAAGAAAAAACCTCTAAAATTATTTCCAGTCCATATAGACCACATAGAATCCGGGCATAATGTATTTGCCCAGATTTTTAATGGATAAAACACATCTATATGTTTGCTCTGTTTAGTTTTGGTTGTGTTTTATTGGTGTAAAAGTCGGTCAGCTAGTATTTTAGGTAGTTGTGAATGTAGTAGACAAAGAGCATCTCGACGGCACATTATAGTATAAAGGTCAAGACATGAGTGTGCTCTAACAAAACGTCATGTTATTTGACCTAAAAATGATATTGTTTAACATTGGGAAGCCTACATAGGTGAATAATATGCAAAAGAAGGACAAGTATTTTTTGACATTTCATGTAGGATCAACTTGCTTATGTATTATATGACTCTGAAATATTTGATTCCATGTTTTATTCTATTAAAATCGAGAGCTATCAAGAAATAGATTACCAAACACAATCGCTAACATACAAAAACAAATTTATATTGAAATCATCTGAAAACATGGGTTGCAATAAAATGGTCATAACATGTGATACATGACTCCGTTTCAAGACCACAACTAAGAAAATGGATGCTTGAAAAAAGGAGTACTTTTATCCAGGCAAGCATTGGTCAAAAGCGACTAAACCCGATCAAAAACTAATAAAAACCTACAAAGAACAGCTAAAAATGCCATAACCGGCTCAAATCATCCAAACCTAAGAGAAAACCTCTAAAATTATTACCAGTCCATATAGACCACATAGAATCCGGGCATAATGTATTTGCCCGGATTCTTGATGGATAAAACACATCTATATGTTTGCTCTGTTTAGTTTTGGTTGTGTTTTATTGGTGTAAAAGTCGGTCGGCTAGTATTTGAGGTAGTTGTGAATGTAGTAGACAAAGAGCATCTCGACGGCACATTATAGTATAAAGGTCAAGACATGAGTGTGCTCTAACAAAACGTCATGTTATTTGACCTAAAAATGATATTGTTTAACCTTGGGAAGCCTACATAGGTGAATAATATGCAATAGAAGGACAAGTATTTTTTGACATTTCATGTAGGATCAACTTGCTTATGTATTATATGACTCTGAACTATTTGATTCCATGTTTTATTCTATTAAAATTGAGAGCTATCAAGAAATAGATTACCAAACACAATCGCTAACATACAAAAACAAATTTATATTGAAATTATCTGAAAACGTGGGTTGCAATAAAATGGTCATAACATGTGATACATGACTACGTTTCAAGACCACAACTAAGAAAATGGATGCTTGATAAAAGGAGTAGTTTTATCCAGGCAAGCATTGGTCAAAAGCGACAAAACCCGATCAAAAACTGATAAAAACCTACCAAGAACAGCTAAAAATGCCGTAACCGGCTCAAATCATCCAAACCTAAGAAAAAACCTCTAAAATTATTTCCAGTCCATATAGACCACATAGAATCCGGGCATAATGTATTTGCCCAGATTCTTGATGGATAAAACACATCTATATGTTTCCTCTGTTTAGTTTTGGTTGTGTTTTATTGGTGTAAAAGTTGGTCAGCTAGTATTTGAGGTAGTTGTGAATGTAGTAGACAAAGAGCATCTCCACGGCACATTATAGTATAAAGGTCAAGACATGAGTGTGCTCTAACAGAACGTCATGTTATTTGACCTAAAAATGATATTGTTTAACCTTGGGAAGCCTACATAGGTGAATAATATGTAAAAGAAGGACAAGTATTTTTTGACATTTCATGTAGCATCAACTTGGTTATGTATTATATGACTCTGAAATATTTGATTCCATGTTTTATTCTATTAAAATTGAGAGCTATCAAGAAATAGATTACCAAACACAATCGCTAACATACAAAAACAAATTTATATTGAAATTATCTGAAAACGTGGGTTGTAATAAAATGGTCATAACATGTGATACATGACTAAGGTTCAAGACCACAACTAAAAAGTGGATGCTTGATAAAAGGAGTACTTTTATCCAGGCAAGCATTGGTCAAAAGCGACTAAACCCGATCAAAAACTGATAAAAACCTACCAAGAACTGCTAAAAATGCCGTAACCGGCTCAAATCATCCAAACCTAAGAAAAAACCTCTAAAATTATTTCCAGTCCATATAGACCACATAGAATCCGGGCATAATGTATTTGCCCGGATTCTTGATGGATAAAACACATCTATTTTTTTCCTCTGTTTAGTTTTGGTTGTGTTTTATTGGTGTAAAAGTTGGTCAGCTAGTATTTGAGGTAGTTGTGAATGTAGTAGACAAAGAGCATCTCGACGACACATTATAGTATAAAGGTCAAGACATGAGTGTGCTCTAACAGAAGGTCATGTTATTTGACCTAAAAATGATATTGTTTAACCTTGGGAAGCCTACATAGGTGAATAATATGCAAAAGAAGGACAAGTATTTTTTGACATTTCATGTAGGATCAAATTGCTTATATATTATATGACTCTGAAATATTTGATTCCATGTTTTATTTTATTAAAATTGAGAGCTATCAAGAAATAGATTACCAAACACAATCGCTAACAATCAAAAACAAATTTATATTGAAATTATCTGAAAACGTGGGTTGCAATAAAATGGTCATAACATGTGATACATGACTAAGGTTCAAGACCACAACTAAGAAAGTGGATGCTTGATAAAAGGAGTACTTTTATCCAGGCAAGCATTGGTCAAAAGCGACTAAACCCGATCAAAAACTGATAAAAACCTACCAAGAACTGCTAAAAATGCCGTAACCGGCTCAAATCATCCAAACCTAAGAAAAAACCTCTAAAATTATTTCCAGTCCATATAGACCACATAGAATCCGGGCATAATGTATTTGCCCAGATTCTTGATGGATAAAACACATCTATATGTTTGCTCTGTTTAGTTTTGGCTGTGTTTTATTGGTGTAAAAGTTGGTCAGCTAGTATTTGAGGTAGTTGTGAATGTAGTAGACAAAGAGCATCTCGACGGCACATTATAGTATAAAGGTCAAGACATGAGTGTGCTCTAACAAACGTCATGTTATTTGACCTAAAAATGATATTGTTTAACCTTGGGAAGCCTACATAGGTGAATAATATGCAAAAGAAGGACAAGTATTTTTTGACATTTCATGTAGGATCAACTTGCTTATGTATTATATGACTCTGAAATATTTGATTCCATGTTTTATTCTATTAAAATTGAGAGCTATCAAGAAATAGATTACCAAACACAATCGCTAACATACAAAAACAAATTTATATTGAAATTATCTGAAAACGTGGGTTGCAATAAAATGGTCATAACATGTGATACATGACTCCGTTTCAAGACCACAACTAAGAAAATGGATGTTTGAAAAAAGGAGTACTTTTATCCAGGCAAGCATTGGTCAAAAGCGACTAAACCCGATCAAAAACTGATAAAAACCTACCAAGAACAGCTAAAAATGCCGTAACCGGCTCAAATCATCCAAACATAAGAAAAACCTCTAAAATTATTTCCAGTCCATATAGACCACATAGAATCCGGGCATAATGTATTTGCCCGGATTCTTGATGGATAAAACACATCTTATGTTTGCTCTGTTTAGTTTTGGTTGTGTTTTATTGGTGTAAAAGTTGGTCAACTAGTATTTGAGGTAGTTGTGAATGTAGTAGACAAAGAGCATCTCGACGGCACATTATAGTATAAAGGTCAAGACATGAGTGTGCTCTAACAAAACGTCATGTTACTTGACCTAAAAATTATATTGTTTAACATTGGGAAGCCTACATAGGTGAATAATATGCAAAAGAAGGACAAGTATTTTTTGACATTTCATGTAGGATCAACTTGCTTATGTATTATATGACTCTGAAATATTTGATTCCATGTTTTATTCTGTTAAAATTGAGAGCTATCAAGAAATAGATTACCAAACACAATCGCTAACAAACAAAAATAAATTTATATTGAAATTATCTGAAAACGTGGGTTGCAATAAAATGGTCATAACATGTGATACATGACTCCGTTTCAAGACCACAACTAAGAAAATGGATGCTTGAAAAAAGGAGTACTTTTAACCTGGCAAGCATTGGTCAAAAGCGACTAAACCCGATCAAAAACTGATAAAAACCTACCAAGAACAGCTAAAAATGCCGTAACCGGCTCAAATCATCAAAACCTAAGAAAAAACCTCTAAAATTATTTCCAGTCCATATAGACCACATAGAATCCGGGGATAATGTATTTGCCCGGATTCTTGATGGATAAAACACATCTATATGTTTGCTCTGTTTAGTTTTGGCTGTGTTTTATTGGTGTAAAAGTTGGTCAGCTAGTATTTAAGGTAGTTTTGAATGTAGTAGACAAAGAGCATCTCGACGGAACATTATAGTATAAAGGTCAAGACATGAGTGTGCTCAAACAAACGTCATGTTATTTGACCTAAAAATGATATTGTTTAACCTTGGGAAGCCTACATAGGTGAATAATATGCAAAAGAAGGACAAGTATTTTTTGACATTTCATGTAGGATCAACTTGCTTATGTATTATAAGACTCTGAAATATTTGATTCCATGTTTTATTCTATTAAAATTGAGAGCTATCAAGAAATAGATTACCAAACACAATCGCTAACAAACAAAAACAAATTTATATTGAAATTATCTGAAAACGTGGGTTGCAATAAAATGGTCATAACATGTGATACATGACTCCGTTTCAAGACCACAACTAAGAAAATGGATGCTTGAAAAAAGGAGTACTTTTATCCAGGCAAGCATTGGTCAAAAGCGACTAAACCCGATCAAAAACTGATAAAAACCTACAAAGAACAGCTAAAAATGCCGTAACTGGCTCAAATCATCCAAACCTAAGAAAAAACCTCTAAAATAATTTCCAGTCCATATAGACCACATAGAATCCGGGCATAATGTATTTGCCCGGATTCTTGATGGATAAAACACATCTATATGTTTGCTCTGTTTAGTTTTGGTTGTGTTTTATTGGTGTAAAAGTTGGTTAGCTAGTATTTGAGGTAGTTGTGAATGTAGTAGACAAAGAGCATCTCGACGGCACATTATAGTATAAAGGTCAAGACATGAGTGTGCTCTAACAAAACGTCATGTTACTTGACCTAAATATGATATTGTTTAACATTGGGAAGCCTACATAGGTGAATAATATGCAAAAGAAGGACAAGTATTTTTTGACATTTCATGTAGGATCAACTTGCTTATGTATTATATGACTCTGAAATATTTGATTCCATGTTTTATTCTATTAAAATTGAGAGCTATCAAGAAATAGATTACCAAACCCAATCGCTAACAAACAAAAACAAATTTATATTGAAATTATCTGAAAACGTGGGTTGCAATAAAATGGTCATAACATGTGATACATGACTCCGTTTCAAGACCACAACTAAGAAAATGGATGCTTGAAAAAAGGAGTACTTTTATCCTGGCAAGCATTGGTCAAAAGCGACTAAACCCGATCAAAAACTGATAAAAACCTACCAAGAACAGCTAAAAATGCCGTAACCGGCTCAAATCATCCAAACCTAAGAAAAAACCTCTAAAATTATTTCCAGTCCATATAGACCACATAGAATCCGGGCATAATGTATTTGCCCGGATTCTTGATGGATAAAACACATCTATGTGTTTGCTCTGTTTAGTTTTGGCTGTGTTTTATTGGTGTAAAAGTTGGTCAGCTAGTATTTGAGGTAGTTGTGAATGTAGTAGACAAAGAGCATCTCGACGGCACATTATAGTATAAAGGTCAAGACATGAGTGTGCTCTAACAAACGTCATGTTATTTGACCTAAAAATGATATTGTTTAACCTTGGGAAGCCTACATAGGTGAATAATATGCAAAAGAAGGACAAGTATTTTTTGACATTTCATGTAGGATCAACTTGCTTATGTATTATATGACTCTGAAATATTTGATTCCATGTTTTATTCTATTAAAATTGAGAGCTATCAAGAAATAGATTACCAAACACAATCTCTAACATACAAAAACAAATTTATATTGAAATTATCTGAAAACGTGGGTTGCAATAAAATGGTCATAACATGTGATACATGACTCCGTTTCAAGACCACAACTAAGAAAATGGATGTTTGAAAAAAGGAGTACTTTTATCCAGGCAAGCATTGGTCAAAAGCGACTAAACCCGATCAAAAACTGATAAAAACCTACCAAGAACAGCTAAAAATGCCGTAACCGGCTCAAATCATCCAAACATAAGAAAAACCTCTAAAATTATTTCCAGTCCATATAGACCACATAGAATCCGGGCATAATGTATTTGCCCGGATTCTTGATGGATAAAACACATCTATATGTTTGCTCTGTTTAGTTTTGGTTGTGTTTTATTGGTGTAAAAGTTGGTCAACTAGTATTTGAGGTAGTTGTGAATGTAGTAGACAAAGAGCATCTCGACGGCACATTATAGTATAAAGGTCAAGACATGAGTGTGCTCTAATAAAACGTCATGTTACTTGACCTAAAAATGATATTGTTTAACATTGGGAAGCCTACATAGGTGAATAATATGCAAAAGAAGGACAAGTATTTTTTGACATTTCATGTAGGATCAACTTGCTTATGTATTATATGACTCTGAAATATTTGATTCCATGTATTATTCTGTTAAAATTGAGAGCTATCAAGAAATAGATTACCAAACACAATCGCTAACAAACAAAAATAAATTTATATTGAAATTATCTGAAAACGTGGGTTGTAATAAAATGGTCATAACATGTGATACATGACTCCGTTTCAAGACCACAACTAAGAAAATGGATGCTTGAAAAAAGGAATACTTTTAACCTGGCAAGCATTGGTCAAAAGCGACTAAACCCGATCAAAAACTGATAAAAACCTACCAAGAACAGCTAAAAATGCCGTAACCGGCTCAAATCATCAAAACCTAAGAAAAAACCTCTAAAATTATTTCCAGTCCATATAGACCACATAGAATCCGGGCATAATGTATTTGCCCGGATTCTTGATGGATAAAACACATCTATATGTTTGCTCTGTTTAGTTTTGGTTGTGTTTTATTGGTGTAAAAGTTGGTCAGCTAGTATTTAAGGTAGTTTTGAATGTAGTAGACAAAGAGCATCTCGACGGAACATTATAGTATAAAGGTCAAGACATGAGTGTGCTCTAACAAACGTCATGTTATTTGACCTAAAAATGATATTGTTTAACCTTGGGAAGCCTACATAGGTGAATAATATGCAAAAGAAGGACAAGTATTTTTTGACATTTCATGTAGGATCAACTTGCTTATGTATTATATGACTCTGAAATATTTGTTTCCATGTTTTATTCTATTAAAATTGAGAGCTATCAAGAAATAGATTACCAAACACAATCGCTAACAAACAAAAACAAATTTATATTGAAATTATCTGAAAACGTGGGTTGCAATAAAATGGTCATAACATGTGATACATGACTCCGTTTCAAGAACACAACTAAGAAAATGGATGCTTGAAAAAAGGAGTACTTTTATCCAGGCAAGCATTGGTCAAAAGCGACTAAACCCGATCAAAAACTGATAAAAACCTACAAAGAACAGCTAAAAATGCCGTAACCGGCTCAAATCATCCAAACCTAAGAAAAAACCTCTAAAATTATTTCCAGTCCATATAGACCACATAGAATCCGGGCATAATGTATTTGCCCGGATTCTTGATGGATAAAACACATCTATATGTTTGCTCTGTTTAGTTTTGGTTGTGTTTTATTGGTGTAAAAGTTGGTCAGCTAGTATTTGAGGTAGTTGTGAATGTAGTAGACAAAGAGCATCTCGACGGCACATTATAGTATAAAGGTCAAGACATGAGTGTGCTCTAACAAAACGTCATGTTACTTGACCTAAATATGATATTGTTTAACATTGGGAAGCCTACATAGGTGAATAATATGCAAAATAAGGACAAGTATTTTTTGACATTTCATGTAGGATCAACTTGCTTATGTATTATATGACTCTGAAATATTTGATTCCATGTTTTATTCTATTAAAATTGAGAGCTATCAAGAAATAGATTACCAAACCCAATCGCTAACAAACAAAAACAAATTTATATTGAAATTATCTGAAAACGTGGGTTGCAATAAAATGGTCATAACATGTGATACATGACTCCGTTTCAAGACCACAACTAAGAAAATGGATGCTTGAAAAAAGGAGTACTTTTATCCTGGCAAGCATTGGTCAAAAGCGACTAAACCCGATCAAAAACTGATAAAAACCTACCAAGAACAGCTAAAAATGCCATAACCTGCTCAAATCATCCAAACCTAAGAAAAAACCTCTAAAATTATTTCCAGTCCATATAGACCACATAGAATCCGGCCATAATGTATTTGCCCGGATTCTTGATGGATAAAACACATCTATATGTTTGCTCTGTTTAGTTTTGGTTGTGTTTTATTGGTGTAAAAGTTGGTCAGCTAGTATTTGAGGTAGTTGTGAATGTAGTAGACAAAGAGCATCTCGACGGCACATTATAGTATAAAGGTCAAGACATGAGTGTGCTCTAACAAAACGTCATGTTACTTGACCTAAAAATGATATTGTTTAACATTGGGAAGCCTACATAGGTGAATAATATGCAAAAGAAGGACACGTATTTTTTGACATTTCATGTAGGATCAACTTGCTTATGTATTATATGACTCTGAAATATTTGATTCCATGTTTTATTCTATTAAAATTGAGAGCTATCAAGAAATAGATTACCAAACACAATCGCTAACAAACAAAAACAAATTTATATTGAAATTATCTGAAAACGTGGGTTGCAATAAAATGGTCATAACATGTGATACATGACTCCGTTTCAAGACCACAACTAAGAAAATGGATGCTTGAAAAAAGGAGTACTTTTATCCTGGCAAGCATTGGTCAAAAGCGACTAAACCCGATCAAAAACTGATAAAAACCTACTAAGAACAGCTAAAAATGCCATAACCGGCTCAAATCATCCAAACCTAAGAAAAAACCTCTAAAATTATTTCCAGTCCATATAGACCACATAGAATCCGGCCATAATGTATTTGCCCGGATTCTTGATGGATAAAACACATCTATATGTTTGCTCTGTTTAGTTTTGGTTGTGTTTTATTGGTGTAAAAGTTGGTCAGCTAGTATTTGAGGTAGTTGTGAATGTAGTAGACAAAGAGCATCTCGACGGCACATTATAGTATAAAGGTCAAGACATGAGTGTGCTCTAACAAAACGTCATGTTACTTGACCTAAAAATGATATTGTTTAACATTGGGAAGCCTACATAGGTGAATAATATGCAAAAGAATGACACGTATTTTTTGACATTTCATGTAGGATCAACTTGCTTATGTATTATATGACTCTGAAATATTTGATTCCATGTTTTATTCTATTAAAATTGAGAGCTATCAAGAAATAGATTACCAAACACAATCGCTAACAAACAAAAACAAATTTATATTGAAATTATCTGAAAACGTGGGTTGCAATAAAATGGTCATAACATGTGATACATGACTCCGTTTCAAGACCACAACTAAGAAAATGGATGCTTGAAAAAAGGAGTACTTTTATCCTGGCAAGCATTGGTCAAAAGCGACTAAGCCCGATCAAAAACTGATAAAAACCTACCAAGAACAGCTAAAAATGCCGTAACCGGCTCAAATCATCCAAACCTAAGAAAAAACCTCTAAGATTATTTCCAGTCCATATAGACCACATAGAATCCGGGCATAATGTATTTGCCCGGATTCTTGATGGATAAAACACATCTATATGTTTGCTCTGTTTAGTTTTGGCTGTGTTTTATTGGTGTAAAAGTTGATCAGCTAGTATTTGAGGTTGTTGTGAATGTAGTAGACAAAGAGCATCTCGACGGCACATTATAGTATAAAGGTCAAGACATGAGTGTGCTCTAACAAACGTCATGTTATTTGACCTAAAAATGATATTGTTTAACCTTGGGAAGCCTACATAGGTGAATAATATGCAAAAGAAGGACAAGTATTTTTTGACATTTCATGTAGGATCAACTTGCTTATGTATTATATGACTCTGAAATATTTGATTCCATGTTTTATTCTATTAAAATTGAGAGCTATCAAGAAATAGATTACCAAACACAATCGCTAACATACAAAAACAAATTTATATTGAAATTATCTGAAAACGTGGGTTGCAATAAAATGGTCATAACATGTGATACATGACTCCGTTTCAAGACCACAACTAAGAAAATGGATGCTTGAAAAAAGGAGTACTTTTATCCTGGCAAGCATTGGTCAAAAGCGACTAAACCCGATCAAAAACTGATAAAAACCTACCAAGAACAGCTAAAAATGCCGTAACCGGCTCAAATCATCCAAACCTAAGAAAAAACCTCTAAAATTATTTCCAGTCCATATAGACCACATAGAATCCGGCCATAATGTATTTGCCCGGATTCTTGATGGATAAAACACATCTATATGTTTGCTCTGTTTAGTTTTGGTTGTGTTTTATTGGTGTAAAAGTTGGTCAGCTAGTATTTGAGGTAGTTGTGAATGTAGTAGACAAAGAGCATCTCGACGGCACATTATAGTATAAAGGTCAAGACATGAGTGTGCTCTAACAAAACGTCATGTTACTTGACCTAAAAATGATATTGTTTAACATTGGGAAGCGTACATAGGTGAATAATATGCAAAAGAAGGACACGTATTTTTTGACATTTCATGTAGGATCAACTTGCTTATGTATTATATGACTCTGAAATATTTGATTCCATGTTTTATTCTATTAAAATTGAGAGCTATCAAGAAATAGATTACCAAACCCAATCGCTAACAAACAAAAACAAATTTATATTGAAATTATCTGAAAACGTGGGTTGCAATAAAATGGTCATAACATGTGATACATGACTCCGTTTCAAGACCACAACTAAGAAAATGGATGCTTGAAAAAAGGAGTACTTTTATCCTGGCAAGCATTGGTCAAAAGCGACTAAACCCGATCAAAAACTGATAAAAACCTACCAAGAACAGCTAAAAATGCCGTAACCGGCTCAAATCATCCAAACCTAAGAAAAAACCTCTAAAATTATTTCCAGTCCATATAGACCACATAGAATCCGGCCATAATGTATTTGCCCGGATTCTTGATGGATAAAACACATCTATATGTTTGCTCTGTTTAGTTTTGGTTGTGTTTTATTGGTGTAAAAGTTGGTCAGCTAGTATTTGAGGTAGTTGTGAATGTAGTAGACAAAGAGCATCTCGACGGCACATTATAGTATAAAGGTCAAGACATGAGTGTGCTCTAACAAAACGTCATGTTACTTGACCTAAAAATGATATTGTTTAACATTGGGAAGCCTACATAGGTGAATAATATGCAAAAGAAGGACACGTATTTTTTGACATTTCATGTAGGATCAACTTGCTTATGTATTATATGACTCTGAAATATTTGATTCCATGTTTTATTCTATTAAAATTGAGAGCTATCAAGAAATAGATTACCAAACACAATCGCTAACAAACAAAAACAAATTTATATTGAAATTATCTGAAAACGTGGGTTGCAATAAAATGGTCATAACATGTGATACATGACTCCGTTTCAAGACCACAACTAAGAAAATGGATGCTTGAAAAAAGGAGTACTTTTATCCTGGCAAGCATTGGTCAAAAGCGACTAAGCCCGATCAAAAACTGATAAAAACCTACCAAGAACAGCTAAAAATGCCGTAACCGGCTCAAATCATCCAAACCTAAGAAAAAACCTCTAAGATTATTTCCAGTCCATATAGACCACATAGAATCCGGGCATAATGTATTTGCCCGGATTCTTGATGGATAAAACACATCTATATGTTTGCTCTGTTTAGTTTTGGCTGTGTTTTATTGGTGTAAAAGTTGGTCAGCTAGTATTTGAGGTTGTTGTGAATGTAGTAGACAAAGAGCATCTCGACGGCACATTATAGTATAAAGGTCAAGACATGAGTGTGCTCTAACAAACGTCATGTTATTTGACCTAAAAATGATATTGTTTAACCTTGGGAAGCCTACATAGGTGAATAATATGCAAAAGAAGGACAAGTATTTTTTGACATTTCATGTAGGATCAACTTGCTTATGTATTATATGACTCTGAAATATTTGATTCCATGTTTTATTCTATTAAAATTGAGAGCTATCAAGAAATAGATTACCAAACACAATCGCTAACATACAAAAACAAATTTATATTGAAATTATCTGAAAACGTGGGTTGCAATAAAATGGTCATAACATGTGATACATGACTCCGTTTCAAGACCACAACTAAGAAAATGGATGCTTGAAAAAAGGAGTACTTTTATCCTGGAAAGCATTGGTCAAAAGCGACTAAACCCGATCAAAAACTGATAAAAACCTACCAAGAACAGCTAAAAATGCCGTAACCGGCTCAAATCATCCAAACCTAAGAAAAAACCTCTAAAATTATTTCCAGTCCATATAGACCACATAGAATCCGGCCATAATGTATTTGCCCGGATTCTTGATGGATAAAACACATCTATATGTTTGCTCTGTTTAGTTTTGGTTGTGTTTTATTGGTGTAAAAGTTGGTCAGCTAGTATTTGAGGTAGTTGTGAATGTAGTAGACAAAGAGCATCTCGACGGCACATTATAGTATAAAGGTCAAGACATGAGTGTGCTCTAACAAAACGTCATGTTACTTGACCTAAAAATGATATTGTTTAACATTGGGAAGCCTACATAGGTGAATAATATGCAAAAGAAGGACACGTATTTTTTGACATTTCATGTAGGATCAACTTGCTTATGTATTATATGACTCTGAAATATTTGATTCCATGTTTTATTCTATTAAAATTGAGAGCTATCAAGAAATAGATTACCAAACACAATCGCTAACAAACAAAAACAAATTTATATTGAAATTATCTGAAAACGTGGGTTGCAATAAAATGGTCATAACATGTGATACATGACTCCGTTTCAAGACCACAACTAAGAAAATGGATGCTTGAAAAAAGGAGTACTTTTATCCTGGCAAGCATTGGTCAAAAGCGACTAAGCCCGATCAAAAACTGATAAAAACCTACCAAGAACAGCTAAAAATGCCGTAACCGGCTCAAATCATCCAAACCTAAGAAAAAACCTCTAAGATTATTTCCAGTCCATATAGACCACATAGAATCCGGGCATAATGTATTTGCCCGGATTCTTGATGGATAAAACACATCTATATGTTTGCTCTGTTTAGTTTTGGCTGTGTTTTATTGGTGTAAAAGTTGGTCAGCTAGTATTTGAGGTTGTTGTGAATGTAGTAGACAAAGAGCATCTCGACGGCACATTATAGTATAAAGGTCAAGACATGAGTGTGCTCTAACAAACGTCATGTTATTTGACCTAAAAATGATATTGTTTAACCTTGGGAAGCCTACATAGGTGAATAATATGCAAAAGAAGGACAAGTATTTTTTGACATTTCATGTAGGATCAACTTGCTTATGTATTATATGACTCTGAAATATTTGATTCCATGTTTTATTCTATTAAAATTGAGAGCTATCAAGAAATAGATTACCAAACACAATCGCTAACATACAAAAACAAATTTATATTGAAATTATCTAAAAACGTGGGTTGCAATAAAATGGTCATAACATGTGATACATGACTCCGTTTCAAGACCACAACTAAGAAAATGGATGCTTGAAAAAAGGAGTACTTTTATCCAGGCAAGCATTGGTCAAAAGCGACTAAACCCGATCAAAAACTGATAAAAACCTACCAAGAACAGCTAAAAATGCCGTAACCGGCTCAAATCATCCAAACCTAAGAAAAACCTCTAAAATTATTTCCAGTCCATATAGACCACATAGAATCCGGGCATAATGTATTTGCCCAGATTCTTGATGGATAAAACACATCTATATGTTTGCTCTGTTTAGTTTTGGCTGTGTTTTATTGGTGTAAAAGTTGGTCAGCTAGTATTTGAGGTAGTTGTGAATGTAGTAGACAAAGAGCATCTCGACGGCACATTATAGTATAAAGGTCAAGACATGAGTGTGCTCTAACAAACGTCATGTTATTTGACCTAAAAATGATATTGTTTAACCTTGGGAAGCCTACATAGGTGAATAATATGCAAAAGAAGGACAAGTATTTTTTGACATTTCATGTAGGATCAACTTGCTTATGTATTATATGACTCTGAAATATTTGATTCCATGTTTTATTCTATTAAAATTGAGAGCTATCAAGAAATAGATTACCAAACACAATCGCTAACATACAAAAACAAATTTATATTGAAATTATCTGAAAACGTGGGTTGCAATAAAATGGTCATAACATGTGATACATGACTCCGTTTCAAGACCACAACTAAGAAAATGGATGCTTGAAAAAAGGAGTACTTTTATCCAGGCAAGCATTGGTCAAAAGCGACTAAACCCGATCAAAAACTGATAAAAACCTACCAAGAACAGCTAAAAATGCCGTAACCGGCTCAAATCATCCAAACCTAAGAAAAACCTCTAAAATTATTTCCAGTCCATATAGACCACATAGAATCCGGGCATAATGTATTTGCCCGGATTCTTGATGGATAAAACACATCTATATGTTTGCTCTGTTTAGTTTTGGCTGTGTTTTATTGGTGTAAAAGTTGGTCAGCTAGTATTTGAGGTAGTTGTGAATGTAGTAGACAAAGAGCATCTCGACGGCACATTATAGTATAAAGGTCAAGACATGAGTGTGCTCTAACAAACGTCATGTTATTTGACCTAAAAATGATATTGTTTAACCTTGGGAAGCCTACATAGGTGAATAATATGCAAAAGAAGGACAAGTATTTTTTGACATTTCATGTAGGATCAACTTGCTTATGTATTATATGACTCTGAAATATTTGATTCCATGTTTTATTCTATTAAAATTGAGAGCTATCAAGAAATAGATTACCAAACACAATCGCTAACAAACAAAAACAAATTTATATTGAAATTATCTGAAAACGTGGGTTGCAATAAAATGGTCATAACATGTGATACATGACTCCGTTTCAAGACCACAACTAAGAAAATGGATGCTTGAAAAAAGGAGTACTTTTATCCAGGCAAGCATTGGTCAAAAGCGACTAAACCCGATCAAAAACTGATAAAAACCTACAAAGAACAGCTAAAAATGCCGTAACCGGCTCAAATCATCCAAACCTAAGAAAAAACCTCTAAAATTATTTGCAGTCCATATAGACCACATAGAATCCGGGCTGTGACACCCTAGAATCGAGGTCATTAACGATACCCTAAATTACGCAAATTTTTGAAATTTTTATTAAATTTTAATTTCTATAATTATAAGTATTTTGGTTAGAGCCGATGTTCGAGGTTATAATTTTTACGGTTGACGTTTTGAGAAGGACGATGACGATTACGATCCCGAGGGATGCCCAATTTTATATAATTTTTGACGATTTATTGATAATGTAATTTTTCGAGAATTTTATTTACGGTTCGTGTTAAGTTGAGTCGTGTGAGTTTTATAGCCTTCCAAGTACATTTAAAGTATCCCAAAAATATTTTGGAGCATTCGGGAAGATTTCCGACTCCCGTAAAATTTTCAAAATTGACAAATGAGCCAAACCCGCAAAGTTTTGAGGTTGTTTTCTATTTAAGGACAAAAGAAACCCAATATTGCACTTAGGTCCCTCCTAACTAACAAAAGGGGGCAAAGTGAACAAACACACAAACACATACAAAAATTTACAAGAAAAATCAAACACTCCCTCCCTTGTCTCTCTCTAAACCCACGGTCACACCAAGAACCAACAAAAATCCACCTAAAATCTTTTCTACTTGATTTTTCAAAAATCTAAGGTTAGACCACGCTTAGTTTGGTCATTACCCACCTATTCATGTAATCAAATCCAACATGCATTGAAAAAAAATTTTCAAGATTTTTCATATGATCCAAAATTCGTTTTTGTGGCTATTTGAGCTAATGCATGTTAATTTTAAGTGTTATGGAAGTATACACACCATGAAAACCCACCAAAATTAATTTGGTTGTGGTGAATGGGTCACCCAAACCCCACGGCATAGGGTTGTTTGGGGGAGCCATGGTGGTTGTTGATCATGCATGTTATTATTGTGTTTGGTTATTTGTTTTATGATGATTTACATAGGTGTTACTACTTGCATGTGTATTTTTCTTTGATTTTGATATTGAGATTGGTTGATCAATAGGGGTAGGATGGAAGTTTGATGTTAGGATATGTTTGGGAAGTCTTAGGATGATGTTTAGTGTTGGTTAGAAGTCTTGGAATCGAGTCTAAGCATGTTTTTGGTATAGTCATTTTTAGGCAGAAACATTTGGTCTATTTTGGAAAAATGATTTTTGTTCCAGGTCTTGAAAACTAAATATAGTGATAGAGGGTTTTTCTAGCTTTAATTTGGTATAAGGTAGAGCCCGTGACTCAAAACGAGCTAAAAGTTATGACATTTTAAAGATCGGGTACCGGGAGACGAGGACTTTCACAATCCGGATTTGTGTAAAGTTTTAGTCAAATCCCGAGGGTCACAAGTATAATTTGGTGAATGATCAAGGGTCAAAACTTGGTCCCTAACCTGTACAAATGAGTCTATATGTTGACTTATGAGTCAAGGAAGTCAAAGGTATTTTTCATATAGGTCAAAGTGGTCAAAATTGGTCGAAGCGCAATTTCAGCCCGTAAAATGTAGTCGTGGAAATGAGTTGCGTGACGGGTCGTAAAAGTGAAAACTTTTGTTGGACTTAAAAACATGTTATCTACAGGTCATATAGGATTTTTGGAAATTTTGTCAAATTTTATAAGCATGGTTTAATAAGGTAAAACAGCCCGTACTTTAGTCAAGTACCGGCGAGAACGTGTAAAAATGGATAACGTAGGTTATAAGAACGAATGGTATAAAATGAATGATACTTGTTGTTTTTGTTTTTGGCGTGAGTTATATTTGTCTTAAGTGACTTATATATATGTATTTTATACAGTACCGTAAGTATTTAAATGAGATTACTCATTACGCGTTATTTGTGATAGGTGTTGAATTACCCGGGCATCCGTTTCATCGTCAGTGAACACTCCTCGAACTACCGACTACTTAATATCTAAGGTGTGAATTTATAGCCTCGCTTATATTATTTCAAATTGTTTTACCCGCGAGGGAAATGCATGCTAGTTTTTAAAAGGAACGTATATCATGAATGATTGTTAGACCCGAAAGTTGCCTTAGAAATTGTGTTGAGTACCAAAGTTGCAAAAGTCCCTAAATTCATGAACTATTAACTATTGTCTTGCCCTTGCGAAGGGGGAAATAGCCGCTTATGCAATTTGTAGTACTACGGGGTTAACGACCCAATGCTAGCCGAGAAGCTGTACTTATAGTAAGTTCTGCGGTAGATTATTTTGTATGAGAAATAAGGTATAATTGCAACTGATGCCTTTAGTGGGGCACTGGTTTCATCTGAATCATGCCGGTATATTTACGCGGGTGATTGAGTTAACGGATTAGTGTCATGAGCTTAAACACAATTGTCAGTATCCTGATTATAGTTTGTTTGATCGACAAGACTATAAATGATCACGAATGGTTTTTATTATATATACGTTCAAATGGATTGAAAAACCTATGAATTCCACTCAACGTTTTCGTTGACCAAATTTTTGGCATGTATTTCAGGTAACCGCTGAGCAGTAGGATGGAGCATGCATGGGTTGGATGTTGTGTGATCGGCTTGGTGTCCGCTTGTTTTTCCCTCCTTTGCTACTTAAACAATTTTTATGTTTAATGTCATGTGTTTGTAAAACTGAAGTTTTTGGGGTTGAGATTCATGGGGACCGAAACGCTAAACTCTGTGCACTATTTGGGGTTGGAAAAACTGTGGACATGTATTATTTAACAAATTTAAATGTTGAATTTTTAAGTCGACGTCTTTTTAGCGTCGTCTGATATCTCTTGTGTGCAATGAATACTGTGTAGCACCCATTGTTGTAGTTCCGCTGCGCATAACAATTGTGGGGGTGTTACAGATTGGTAATCAGAGCCACGAGTTATAGAGAACTAGGTCGTTTTTGAAAATCCTAAACTATAACTTTTGGTGTCGTAAGAAAAGGGTCCAAGCACACACAACTATCCTGCATGGCTCCGGTAAGATTTATTGTTGTATTTATGGCATTTGACGTATACTTTTGAGTAAAGTATATATGTGGGTAATTATTATATAAGTATGGAATTACTATATGTAGACGTTAAATTTTACGTGAAATATCCGACATCGTAATTTTTGTATTAATCATGCATGAGCATCATATTATTACATTTCGGGCATATGTACCACCTTTGCATTGCATTTGCATGCATATATTTATAATTATTGTATAATTACTTATGTACCCTCCGAAATTCGCTGTTATTGCAGGAATGGCCGAGGTACCGCCTAACGATAACGGGAACGATTACGTCGTAGGTCACGAAGGGGGACCGTTACCTCCGAACCCGCCGGACAATAATAATGGATGGATCGCTCCAGAAGACGAAATAGGACCGGAAAACGACAATGGCGAAAGTGAGGTGGATAACTTCAGCATGAGTAGTGACGACAATGAGGATTCCGAAGAAGAGCCCGAGGAGCTATTGGATGATGGCATTCCCGAGGATGCCGTAGGCCAGACCGAACCCGACTTGTTTCAAACCCCGAGTTCGCCGAAGGGTTATGAGGTACCACCGACCGGTCGTTATGAGCAGCAACCCTTTTGATCGCCCGATGGACAATAGTAATGGGAGCAGTGGAGAGTCATCCAAGTCGCCATCGATTCACGAGAACATTACGAGGGTCTATTTTCCGAGACCGAGTCACTACTGGGATCCCGCAGGTCGTTTGGGGAGGATGGAAAGGTTAATGTATGAGCGGTTTGTAGTTGAGACTAGGGTGATTAAGAAGTTTGATAAGACTGAGAGGGAGCATCAAAGATTGTTGGAAAGGACTTCAAGAATTGCGTATGATGGGATGATGAACACAAGTGCCATCAACAGTTTGAAATCAATGGTTGCGAATTTAAGTGCTAGTCTTGATCGTGTGAGGGAAGATCAGATGAGGTTGTCGAGGATGCAGAGTTGGGAGCATCGTGTGAGGGATTCATTGCCCCCGGATTGGAGATTCGTGGACGATGTGGAGATGGAGGCGAATGACTTCATGGTTCAGCCGCCTACTGGAGGTGCTTGTATTTCGGTGGGAAGTCAAGTAGCGATTGAGCATGGATCCACATCAGGGATGAGAAAGGAAACAGAATGTGGGCCAGATGAGAAAGGAAAGGGAAAAGTGGATGATGTGGACGAGGACGTGAGTGATGAGGAAACCGAGGACGACGTCGAGCCGCCATCCAAGAGGCCGTGTGGATCACCACATGCCTAGTTACTTGTTTTGTATTTTTCTTTGATCATTGTAATAGAACTATTTTAGACCTTTGTATGATGGTATTATGACGAGAAACTCAAGTACTTGATGTTTTGTGGTGAATGATTGTAGTGGCATTACTTGTCACGATTTTGGTTAACTATCAATACAATCTATGTTACCTTTCATGATCTGTGATATGTCTTAAATTTGATCTTTTGTGGTGTGAATTGATGAATATTAGTAACTCCGTAGTGATGTGTCGTTGTATGTATTTTATGTCTGGGAAACTTGATATGAATACTTACATTGTTTTTCTATTTTTCTTGTCTTGCAGAAAGAGATATTCGATAAAACAATGCCTCCAAAGTTGACTGCCGATCGTGTTAACAACATGATTCAGGAAGCGATAGCTAATGCGTTGGAAGCAGACCGAGCTGGGAGAAATCAGGATCCAGGAAGGAACGCGGGGAGACAACCAGCCCCGAGAGTGTGTACCTATTCAAGCTTTATGAAGTGCGGTCCTACGCAGTTCCGTGGATCGGGTGGAGCCCTAGAACTTAGGCGATGGTTGGAAAAAGTTGAGAGTACGTTTGAAATCAGTGGTTGTGCAGAGGCGGATAAAGTAAAGTTTGCAGCAGCTACATTTCTGGATGATGCGTTAAGCTGGTGGAATACCCAGGTAGCTACGGTGGGATTGGCTGTGGCAAATGCGAGAACGTGGAATGCGACCAAAGCTTTGTTGACAAAGAAGTTCTGCCCAGAGGAGGAATTGGGGCAATTGGAGGACGAACTGAGACACTTGACCTTAAGGAACAACGATATAGCTGCTTACACCAGGAGATTCAATGAGTTAAGTCTTTTGTGTCCGGACATATTTGCCAATGATGCCAAGAAAATGAAGCAGTATATTAAGGGTTTATCTAGCAACATCAAAGGTGAAACAACTTCGTCGAAACCTGGAACGTTTGACGAAGCGGTTCAAATGGCACACGCTTTGATGGACGTTAAGCTTCAGGATAAGCAGAATTACATTGCTGAGGGTAACAAAAGAAAATGGGAGGCAGCACAAGGTAATCAATCCCAAGGCCAGAACCGAGGAGGAAATCGAAACAACCAAGGGCCGAACCGTAATCAGCAGTTTAATCAGAGAAGGAACGAAGGAATGAGGGCCGTGACAAACCCTAGAGGTGTGAAAGTGAATCCCCATTGTGGAAAGTGCAACTTGTATCATGTTGGAAACTGCCCGCAGGCATGCGGCAAGTGTGGAAAGGCAGGTCATAGGACTGCTAGTTGTCGAATGGGAGGAGTAGCCACTGGGGCTAATGCTATCAGGATGAGAGGATGTTATAGCTGTGGAGAAAGGGGGCATGTGCAAGCAAATTGCCCGAAGACAGGGAACAGACGGGGAGGAAATAATGCGGCTGCTGTGTATCAAGTGGGAACTGCTGATAAACCACAAGGTCCCAATGTGGTTACCGGTACGTTTTTGCTAGACGCTTGTTATGCTAGTATTTTATTTGATTCTGGCTCCGACAAGAGTTTTGTAGACGTTAGATTTAGTTGTAATATCGATAGAGAACCGGTATTGTTAACGACTAGTTATAATGTTGAATTAGCCGATGGAAAAATTGTTAGTACGAATTCTATACTGAAAGGGTGTACCTTGAAGTTAGGAAACTACGCTTTTAAAATCGACTTGATGCCTATAGAGCTAGGATCGTTTGACGTGATTGTGGGAATGGATTGGCTATTGGCGCATAGTGCTACAATCGTCTGTGGTGAGAGATTGGTGCAGATTCCGCTGAGGAATAGGGTTTTGACGGTAAAGGGAGACGAATGCACTTCTCGTTTGAAGGTGATTTCGTGTTTGAAGATGATGAAGTACGTAGAGAGCGGATGCGATGTGTTTTTGGCACAGGTTTCGAGCGATGGTGATGTAGAGGCGAGGATTGAAGAGGTACCAATTATTCGCGAGTATCCGGACGTTTTTCCAGACGAGTTGCCAGGTTTACCGCCTAATCGTGAGGTCGAGTTTCGAATTGATTTAGTGCCAGGAGCTGCACCGGTTGCACGAGCACCTTATCGCTTAGCACCATCTGAGTTAAAGGAGTTATCGGATCAATTGAAGGAATTGATGGACAAAGGATTTATTAGGCCGAGCTCATCACCTTGGGGAGCGCCAGTGTTGTTCGTAAAGAAGAAGGATGGTTCGTTTAGAATGTGTATTGACTATAGAGAACTCAATAAGCTGACGGTTAAGAATCGGTACCCATTACCGAGGATTGATGATTTGTTCGATCAATTGCAAGGTTCCAGTGTATACTCAAAGATCGATTTAAGATCAGGGTATCATCAACTGCGTGTAAGAGAGGAGGATATTCCTGTAACTGCCTTTCGTACGCGGTATGGACACTTTGAATTTCGAGTGATGCCGTTTGGGTTGACTAACGCGCCTGCTGTATTCATGGATCTTATGAATCGCGTGTGCAAGCCGTATCTAGATAAGTTTGTTATTGTTTTCATCGACGACATACTTATTTACTCTAAGAGTAAGGAGGAGCACGAGAAGCACCTAAGAAAGATTTTGGAGTTGTTAAGGAAGGAGAAGCTGTATGCAAAATTCTCTAAGTGTGAGTTTTGGTTGGAATCAGTGCAGTTTCTAGGTCATGTGATTGATAAGGAAGGAGTTCGTGTAGATCCTGCTAAGATCGAAGCGATCAGGGAATGGTCAGCACCGACGACGCCGACTGAAGTTCGACAATTTTTGGGTTTAGCTGGGTATTATAGAAGGTTTATTGAAGGATTTTCGTTGATTGCGAAACCATTGACGCGGCTTACTGAGAAGAATAGGGTGTATGAATGGGGAATTGAGGAAGAGCTTGCTTTCGAAACGCTCAAGGATAAGTTATGTTCCGCGCCGATCTTATCATTGCCTGAAGGAACCGAAGATTTCGTGGTCTATTGTGATGCGTCTCGTAAAGGTTACGGAGCAGTGTTAATGCAACGTTAAAAGGTGATAGCTTACGCGTCGAGGCAATTAAGGAAGAACGAGGAGAACTACACGACGCACGATTTGGAATTAGGAGCGGTAGTTTTTGCGTTAAAGTTGTGGAAACACTATCTGTATGGGACAAAGTGTGTTGTATTCACTGATCACAAGAGTTTGCAGCACATTTTAGATCAAAAGGAGTTGAATATGCGACAAAGACGATGGGTTGAACTATTGAGTGATTATGATTGTGAAATTCGCTATCACCCTGGGAAGGCGAATGTTGTAGCGGATGCATTGAGTAGGAAAGAACGGGAGAAACCTTTGAGGGTTAGAGCTTTAGTGATGAGTGAGAGCGTTGACTTAACCGAAACCATACTGAAGGCTCAGGAGAGAGGATTGATGAAAGGGAATGTTGAAGCCGAGAATTTGGGACGGATGTTGAAACCTATTTTCGTGATTAGGTCTGACGGACTAAGATATTTTGAGAATCGAATTTGGTTACCATTGTGTCCATCTGAGGAAGGAAAGCCTGGAGTTCGAGAATTGGTTATGAATGAGTCGCATAAGTCGAAGTATTCGATACATCCCGGATCGGATAAGATGTACCACGACCTGAAGAAAGTCTATTGGTGGCCGAATATGAAGGCAGATATTGCTCGTTACGTCAGTAAGTGTTTGACTTGCGCGAAGGTTCAGGCAGAACATAAGAAACCATCTGGATTGTTGGTACAACCGGAAATCCCAGAATGGAAATGGGAGAAAATCGCAATGGATTTTGTGACGGGTTTACCTAGGACTCCTAGTGGATGCGATATGATATGGGTAATTGTGGACAGGTTGACGAAATCTGCTCATTTCTTACCTATGAAGAAGACGGACAGCATGGAAAGACTCGCCAGCGTGTACGTGAAAGAGATCGTCTGTAGACATGGAGTGCCGTTATCGATCATTTCGGATCGCGACAGTAGATTTACGTCGGAATTTTGGAGATCGCTTCAACGTGCGATGGGCACTGAACTGAGTTTAAGCACGGCTTATCACCCGGAAACTGACGGCCAGAGTGAACGAACGATTCAAACGATGGAGGACATGCTCCGAGCGTGCGTGATTGATTTTGGAGGAAGTTGGGAACGCCACTTGCCTCTAGTGGAGTTTTCGTACAATAATAGTTATCATGCGAGTATCAAAGCAGCACCGTTCGAAGCATTGTATGGAAGGAAGTGTAGATCGCCCGTGTGTTGGAGTGAAGTAGGGGAAAGTCAATTGACTGGACCCGAAATGGTTTTAGAAACGACAGAGAAGATCGTGCAGATCAAGAACCGACTACTTGCTGCGAGAAGCCGACAGAAGAATTATGCCGATAACCGAAGGAAACCGTTGGAGTTTGAAGTTGGAGATATGGTTATGCTCAAGGTATCGCCATGGAAGGGTGTAATTCGTTTTGGGAAGAAAGGAAAGTTGAGTCCGAGGTATATTGGACCGTTTAAGATCGTTGAACGAATTGGACCAGTAGCGTACAAGTTAGAATTGCCGACCGAGCTTAGTGCTATTCATGACACGTTCCACGTATCGAACCTGAAGAAGAGTTTGGCGGACAAGGAATTGGTGATTCCTTTGGACGAGATTCGACTAGACGACAAAATGCACTTTGTGGAAGAACCTGTGGAAATTATGGACCGGGAGGTCAAGCGGTTGAAGCATAGTAGGATTCCTATTGTGAAGGTCCGATGGAATTCTAAGCGTGGACCGGAATACACCTGGGAACGTGAGGACTTTTTCAAGGAAAGGTATCCTCATTTGTTCCAGTAGACGAAATGTGAGCCCAAGAAGAGGCGAGCGCCGGGACGTCGCTCTCTTTAAGGAGGGGTGGATGTGACACCCTAGAATCGAGGTCATTAACGATACCCTAAATTACGCAAATTTTTGAAATTTTTATTAAATTTTAATTTCTATAATTATAAGTATTTTGGTTAGAGCCGATGTTCGAGGTTATAATTTTTACGGTTGACGTTTTGAGAAGGACGATGACGATTACGATCCCGAGGGATGCCCAATTTTATATAATTTTTGACGATTTATCGATAATGTAATTTTTCGAGAATTTTATTTACGGTTCGTGTTAAGTTGAGTCGTGTGAGTTTTATAGCCTTCCAAGTACATTTAAAGTATCCCAAAAATATTTTGGAGCATTCGGGAAGATTTCCGACTCCCGTAAAATTTTCAAAATTGACAAATGAGCCAAACCCGCAAAGTTTTGAGGTTGTTTTCTATTTAAGGACAAAAGAAACCCAATATTGCACTTAGGTCCCTCCTAACTAACAAAAGGGGGCAAAGTGAACAAACACACAAACACATACAAAAATTTACAAGAAAAATCAAACACTCCCTCCCTTGTCTCTCTCTAAACCTACGGTCACACCAAGAACCAACAAAAATCCACCTAAAATCTTTTCTACTTGATTTTTCAAAAATCTAAGGTTAGACCACGCTTAGTTTGGTCATTACCCACCTATTCATGTAATCAAATCCAACATGCATTGAAAAAAAATTTTCAAGATTTTTCATATGATCCAAAATTCGTTTTTGTGGCTATTTGAGCTAATGCATGTTAATTTTAAGTGTTATGGAAGTATACACACCATGAAAACCCACCAAAATTAATTTGGTTGTGGTGAATGGGTCACCCAAACCCCACGGCATAGGGTTGTTTGGGGGAGCCATGGTGGTTGTTGATCATGCATGTTATTATTGTGTTTGGTTATTTGTTTTATGATGATTTACATAGGTGTTACTACTTGCATGTGTATTTTTCTTTGATTTTGATATTGAGATTGGTTGATCAATAGGGGTAGGATGGAAGTTTGATGTTAGGATATGTTTGGGAAGTCTTAGGATGATGTTTAGTGTTGGTTAGAAGTCTTGGAATCGAGTCTAAGCATGTTTTTGGTATAGTCATTTTTAGGCAGAAACATTTGGTCTATTTTGGAAAAATGATTTTTGTTCCAGGTCTTGAAAACTAAATATAGTGATAGAGGGTTTTTCTAGCTTTAATTTGGTATAAGGTAGAGCCCGTGACTCAAAACGAGCTAAAAGTTATGACATTTTAAAGATCGGGTACCGGGAGACGAGGACTTTCACAATCCGGATTTGTGTAAAGTTTTAGTCAAATCCCGAGGGTCACAAGTATAATTTGGTGAATGATCAAGGGTCAAAACTTGGTCCCTAACCTGTACAAATGAGTCTATATGTTGACTTATGAGTCAAGGAAGTCAAAGGTATTTTTCATATAGGTCAAAGTGGTCAAAATTGGTCGAAGCGCAATTTCAGCCCGTAAAATGTAGTCGTGGAAATGAGTTGCGTGACGGGTCGTAAAAGTGAAAACTTTTGTTGGACTTAAAAACATGTTATCTACAGGTCATATAGGATTTTTGGAAATTTTGTCAAATTTTATAAGCATGGTTTAATAAGGTAAAACAGCCCGTACTTTAGTCAAGTACCGGCGAGAACGTGTAAAAATGGATAACGTAGGTTATAAGAACGAATGGTATAAAATGAATGATACTTGTTGTTTTTGTTTTTGGCGTGAGTTATATTTGTCTTAAGTGACTTATATATATGTATTTTATACAGTACCGTAAGTATTTAAATGAGATTACTCATTACGCGTTATTTGTGATAGGTGTTGAATTACCCGGGCATCCGTTTCATCGTCAGTGAACACTCCTCGAACTACCGACTACTTAATATCTAAGGTGTGAATTTATAGCCTCGCTTATATTATTTCAAATTGTTTTACCCGCGAGGGAAATGCATGCTAGTTTTTAAAAGGAACGTATATCATGAATGATTGTTAGACCCGAAAGTTGCCTTAGAAATTGTGTTGAGTACCAAAGTTGCAAAAGTCCCTAAATTCATGAACTATTAACTATTGTCTTGCCCTTGCGAAGGGGGAAATAGCCGCTTATGCAATTTGTAGTACTACGGGGTTAACGACCCAATGCTAGCCGAGAAGCTGTACTTATAGTAAGTTCTGCGGTAGATTATTTTGTATGAGAAATAAGGTATAATTGCAACTGATGCCTTTAGTGGGGCACTGGTTTCATCTGAATCATGCCGGTATATTTACGCGGGTGATTGAGTTAACGGATTAGTGTCATGAGCTTAAACACAATTGTCAGTATCCTGATTATAGTTTGTTTGATCGACAAGACTATAAATGATCACGAATGGTTTTTATTATATATACGTTCAAATGGATTGAAAAACCTATGAATTCCACTCAACGTTTTCGTTGACCAAATTTTTGGCATGTATTTCAGGTAACCGCTGAGCAGTAGGATGGAGCATGCATGGGTTGGATGTTGTGTGATCGGCTTGGTGTCCGCTTGTTTTTCCCTCCTTTGCGACTTAAACAATTTTTATGTTTAATGTCATGTGTTTGTAAAACTGAAGTTTTTGGGGTTGAGATTCATGGGGACCGAAACGCTAAACTCTGTGCACTATTTGGGGTTGGAAAAACTGTGGACATGTATTATTTAACAAATTTAAATGTTGAATTTTTAAGTCGACGTCTTTTTAGCGTCGTCTGATATCTCTTGTGTGCAATGAATACTGTGTAGCACCCATTGTTGTAGTTCCGCTGCGCATAACAATTGTGGGGGTGTTACAGATTGGTAATCAGAGCCACGAGTTATAGAGAACTAGGTCGTTTTTGAAAATCCTAAACTATAACTTTTGGTGTCGTAAGAAAAGGGTCCAAGCACACACAACTATCCTGCATGGCTCCGGTAAGATTTATTGTTGTATTTATGGCATTTGACGTATACTTTTGAGTAAAGTATATATGTGGGTAATTATTATATAAGTATGGAATTACTATATGTAGACGTTAAATTTTACGTGAAATATCCGACATCGTAATTTTTGTATTAATCATGCATGAGCATCATATTATTACATTTCGGGCATATGTACCACCTTTGCATTGCATTTGCATGCATATATTTATAATTATTGTATAATTACTTATGTACCCTCCGAAATTCGCTGTTATTGCAGGAATGGCCGAGGTACCGCCTAACGATAACGGGAACGATTACGTCGTAGGTCACGAAGGGGGACCGTTACCTCCGAACCCGCCGGACAATAATAATGGATGGATCGCTCTAGAAGACGAAATAGGACCGGAAAACGACAATGGCGAAAGTGAGGTGGATAACTTCAGCATGAGTAGTGACGACAATGAGGATTCCGAAGAAGAGCCCGAGGAGCTATTGGATGATGGCATTCCCGAGGATGCCGTAGGCCAGACCGAACCCGACTTGTTTCAAACCCCGAGTTCGCCGAAGGGTTATGAGGTACCACCGACCGGTCGTTATGAGCAGCAACCCTTTTGATCGCCCGATGGACAATAGTAATGGGAGCAGTGGAGAGTCATCCAAGTCGCCATCGATTCACGAGAACATTACGAGGGTCTATTTTCCGAGACCGAGTCACTACTGGGATCCCGCAGGTCGTTTGGGGAGGATGGAAAGGTTAATGTATGAGCGGTTTGTAGTTGAGACTAGGGTGATTAAGAAGTTTGATAAGACTGAGAGGGAGCATCAAAGATTGTTGGAAAGGACTTCAAGAATTGCGTATGATGGGATGATGAACACAAGTGCCATCAACAGTTTGAAATCAATGGTTGCGAATTTAAGTGCTAGTCTTGATCGTGTGAGGGAAGATCAGATGAGGTTGTCGAGGATGCAGAGTTGGGAGCATCGTGTGAGGGATTCATTGCCCCCGGATTGGAGATTCGTGGACGATGTGGAGATGGAGGCGAATGACTTCATGGTTCAGCCGCCTACTGGAGGTGCTTGTATTTCGGTGGGAAGTCAAGTAGCGATTGAGCATGGATCCACATCAGGGATGAGAAAGGAAACAGAATGTGGGCCAGATGAGAAAGGAAAGGGAAAAGTGGATGATGTGGACGAGGACGTGAGTGATGAGGAAACCGAGGACGACGACGAGCCGCCATCCAAGAGGCCGTGTGGATCACCACATGCCTAGTTACTTGTTTTGTATTTTTCTTTGATCATTGTAATAGAACTATTTTAGACCTTTGTATGATGGTATTATGACGAGAAACTCAAGTACTTGATGTTTTGTGGTGAATGATTGTAGTGGCATTACTTGTCACGATTTTGGTTAACTATCAATACAATCTATGTTACCTTTCATGATCTGTGATATGTCTTAAATTTGATCTTTTGTGGTGTGAATTGATGAATATTAGTAACTCCGTAGTGATGTGTCGTTGTATGTATTTTATGTCTGGGAAACTTGATATGAATACTTACATTGTTTTTCTATTTTTCTTGTCTTGCAGAAAGAGATATTCGATAAAACAATGCCTCCAAAGTTGACTGCCGATCGTGTTAACAACATGATTCAGGAAGCGATAGCTAATGCGTTGGAAGCAGACCGAGCTGGGAGAAATCAGGATCCAGGAAGGAACGCGGGGAGACAACCAGCCCCGAGAGTGTGTACCTATTCAAGCTTTATGAAGTGCGGTCCTACGCAGTTCCGTGGATCGGGTGGAGCCCTAGAACTTAGGCGATGGTTGGAAAAAGTTGAGAGTACGTTTGAAATCAGTGGTTGTGCAGAGGCGGATAAAGTAAAGTTTGCAGCAGCTACATTTCTGGATGATGCGTTAAGCTGGTGGAATACCCAGGTAGCTACGGTGGGATTGGCTGTGGCAAATGCGAGAACGTGGAATGCGACCAAAGCTTTGTTGACAAAGAAGTTATGCCCAGAGGAGGAATTGGGGCAATTGGAGGACGAACTGAGACACTTGACCTTAAGGAACAACGATATAGCTGCTTACACCAGGAGATTCAATGAGTTAAGTCTTTTGTGTCCGGACATATTTGCCAATGATGCCAAGAAAATGAAGCAGTATATTAAGGGTTTATCTAGCAACATCAAAGGTGAAACAACTTCGTCGAAACCTGGAACGTTTGACGAAGCGGTTCAAATGGCACACGCTTTGATGGACGTTAAGCTTCAGGATAAGCAGAATTACATTGCTGAGGGTAACAAAAGAAAATGGGAGGCAGCACAAGGTAATCAATCCCAAGGCCAGAACCGAGGAGGAAATCGAAACAACCAAGGGCCGAACCGTAATCAGCAGTTTAATCAGAGAATGAACGAAGGAATGAGGGCCGTGACAAACCCTAGAGGTGTGAAAGTGAATCCCCATTGTGGAAAGTGCAACTTGTATCATGTTGGAAACTGCCCGCAGGCATGCGGCAAGTGTGGAAAGGCAGGTCATAGGACTGCTAGTTGTCGAATGGGAGGAGTAGCCACTGGGGCTAATGCTATCAGGATGAGAGGATGTTATACCTGTGGAGAAAGGGGGCATGTGCAAGCAAATTGCCCGAAGACAGGGAACAGACGGGGAGGAAATAATGCGGCTGCTGTGTATCAAGTGGGAACTGCTGATAAACCACAAGGTCCCAATGTGGTTACCGGTACGTTTTTGCTAGACGCTTGTTATGCTAGTATTTTATTTGATTCTGGCTCCGACAAGAGTTTTGTAGACGTTAGATTTAGTTGTAATATCGATAGAGAACCGGTATTGTTAACGACTAGTTATAATGTTGAATTAGCCGATGGAAAAATTGTTAGTACGAATTCTATACTGAAAGGGTGTACCTTGAAGTTAGGAAACTACGCTTTTAAAATCGACTTGATGCCTATAGAGCTAGGATCGTTTGACGTGATTGTGGGAATGGATTGGCTATTGGCGCATAGTGCTACAATCGTCTGTGGTGAGAGATTGGTGCAGATTCCGCTGAGGAATAGGGTTTTGACGGTAAAGGGAGACGAATGCACTTCTCGTTTGAAGGTGATTTCGTGTTTGAAGATGATGAAGTACGTAGAGAGCGGATGCGATGTGTTTTTGGCACAGGTTTCGAGCGATGGTGATGTAGAGGCGAGGATTGAAGAGGTACCAATTATTCGCGAGTATCCGGACGTTTTTCCAGACGAGTTGCCAGGTTTACCGCCTAATCGTGAGGTCGAGTTTCGAATTGATTTAGTGCCAGGAGCTGCACCGGTTGCACGAGCACCTTATCGCTTAGCACCATCTGAGTTAAAGGAGTTATCGGATCAATTGAAGGAATTGATGGACAAAGGATTTATTAGGCCGAGCTCATCACCTTGGGGAGCGCCAGTGTTGTTCGTAAAGAAGAAGGATGGTTCGTTTAGAATGTGTATTGACTATAGAGAACTCAATAAGCTGACGGTTAAGAATCGGTACCCATTACCGAGGATTGATGATTTGTTCGATCAATTGCAAGGTTCCAGTGTATACTCAAAGATCGATTTAAGATCAGGGTATCATCAACTGCGTGTAAGAGAGGAGGATATTCCTGTAACTGCCTTTCGTACGCGGTATGGACACTTTGAATTTCGAGTGATGCCGTTTGGGTTGACTAACGCGCCTGCTGTATTCATGGATCTTATGAATCGCGTGTGCAAGCCGTATCTAGATAAGTTTGTTATTGTTTTCATCGACGACATACTTATTTACTCTAAGAGTAAGGAGGAGCACGAGAAGCACCTAAGAAAGATTTTGGAGTTGTTAAGGAAGGAGAAGCTGTATGCAAAATTCTCTAAGTGTGAGTTTTGGTTGGAATCAGTGCAGTTTCTAGGTCATGTGATTGATAAGGAAGGAGTTCGTGTAGATCCTGCTAAGATCGAAGCGATCAAGGAATGGTCAGCACCGACGACGCCGACTGAAGTTCGACAATTTTTGGGTTTAGCTGGGTATTATAGAAGGTTTATTGAAGGATTTTCGTTGATTGCGAAACCATTGACGCGGCTTACTGAGAAGAATAGGGTGTATGAATGGGGAATTGAGGAAGAGCTTGCTTTCGAAACGCTCAAGGATAAGTTATGTTCCGCGCCGATCTTATCATTGCCTGAAGGAACCGAAGATTTCGTGGTCTATTGTCATGCGTCTCGTAAAGGTTACGGAGCAGTGTTAATGCAACGTGAAAAGGTGATAGCTTACGCGTCGAGGCAATTAAGGAAGAACGAGGAGAACTACACGACGCACGATTTGGAATTAGGAGCGGTAGTTTTTGCGTTAAAGTTGTGGAAACACTATCTGTATGGGACAAAGTGTGTTGTATTCACTGATCACAAGAGTTTGCAGCACATTTTAGATCAAAAGGAGTTGAATATGCGACAAAGACGATGGGTTGAACTATTGAGTGATTATGATTGTGAAATTCGCTATCACCCTGGGAAGGCGAATGTTGTAGCGGATGCATTGAGTAGGAAAGAACGGGAGAAACCTTTGAGGGTTAGAGCTTTAGTGATGAGTGAGAGCGTTGACTTAACCGAAACCATACTGAAGGCTCAGGAGAGAGGATTGATGAAAGGGAATGTTGAAGCCGAGAATTTGGGACGGATGTTGAAACCTATTTTCGTGATTAGGTCTGACGGACTAAGATATTTTGAGAATCGAATTTGGTTACCATTGTGTCCATCTGAGGAAGGAAAGCCTGGAGTTCGAGAATTGGTTATGAATGAGTCGCATAAGTCGAAGTATTCGATACATCCCGGATCGGATAAGATGTACCACGACCTGAAGAAAGTCTATTGGTGGCCGAATATGAAGGCAGATATTGCTCGTTACGTCAGTAAGTGTTTGACTTGCGCGAAGGTTCAGGCAGAACATAAGAAACCATCTGGATTGTTGGTACAACCGGAAATCCCAGAATGGAAATGGGAGAAAATCGCAATGGATTTTGTGACGGGTTTACCTAGGACTCCTAGTGGATGCGATATGATATGGGTAATTGTGGACAGGTTGACGAAATCTGCTCATTTCTTACCTATGAAGAAGACGGACAGCATGGAAAGACTCGCCAGCGTGTACGTGAAAGAGATCGTCTGTAGACATGGAGTGCCGTTATCGATCATTTCGGATCGCGACAGTAGATTTACGTCGGAATTTTGGAGATCGCTTCAACGTGCGATGGGCACTGAACTGAGTTTAAGCACGGCTTATCACCCGGAAACTGACGGCCAGAGTGAACGAACGATTCAAACGATGGAGGACATGCTCCGAGCGTGCGTGATTGATTTTGGAGGAAGTTGGGAACGCCACTTGCCTCTAGTGGAGTTTTCGTACAATAATAGTTATCATGCGAGTATCAAAGCAGCACCGTTCGAAGCATTGTATGGAAGGAAGTGTAGATCGCCCGTGTGTTGGAGTGAAGTAGGGGAAAGTCAATTGACTGGACCCGAAATGGTTTTAGAAACGACAGAGAAGATCGTGCAGATCAAGAACCGACTACTTGCTGCGAGAAGCCGACAGAAGAATTATGCCGATAACCGAAGGAAACCGTTGGAGTTTGAAGTTGGAGATATGGTTATGCTCAAGGTATCGCCATGGAAGGGTGTAATTCGTTTTGGGAAGAAAGGAAAGTTGAGTCCGAGGTATATTGGACCGTTTAAGATCGTTGAACGAATTGGACCAGTAGCGTACAAGTTAGAATTGCCGACCGAGCTTAGTGCTATTCATGACACGTTCCACGTATCGAACCTGAAGAAGAGTTTGGCGGACAAGGAATTGGTGATTCCTTTGGACGAGATTCGACTAGACGACAAAATGCACTTTGTGGAAGAACCTGTGGAAATTATGGACCGGGAGGTCAAGCGGTTGAAGCATAGTAGGATTCCTATTGTGAAGGTCCGATGGAATTCTAAGCGTGGACCGGAATACACCTGGGAACGTGAGGACTTTTTCAAGGAAAGGTATCCTCATTTGTTCCAGTAGACGAAATGTGAGCCCAAGAAGAGGCGAGCGCCGGGACGTCGCTCTCTTTAAGGAGGGGTGGATGTGACACCCTAGAATCGAGGTCATTAACGATACCCTAAATTACGCAAATTTTTGAAATTTTTATTAAATTTTAATTTCTATAATTATAAGTATTTTGGTTAGAGCCGATGTTCGAGGTTATAATTTTTACGGTTGACGTTTTGAGAAGGACGATGACGATTACGATCCCGAGGGATGCCCAATTTTATATAATTTTTGACGATTTATCGATAATGTAATTTTTCGAGAATTTTATTTACGGTTCGTGTTAAGTTGAGTCGTGTGAGTTTTATAGCCTTCCAAGTACATTTAAAGTATCCCAAAAATATTTTGGAGCATTCGGGAAGATTTCCGACTCCCGTAAAATTTTCAAAATTGACAAATGAGCCAAACCCGCAAAGTTTTGAGGTTGTTTTCTATTTAAGGACAAAAGAAACCCAATATTGCACTTAGGTCCCTCCTAACTAACAAAAGGGGGCAAAGTGAACAAACACACAAACACATACAAAAATTTACAAGAAAAATCAAACACTCCCTCCCTTGTCTCTCTCTAAACCCACGGTCACACCAAGAACCAACAAAAATCCACCTAAAATCTTTTCTACTTGATTTTTCAAAAATCTAAGGTTAGACCACGCTTAGTTTGGTCATTACCCACCTATTCATGTAATCAAATCCAACATGCATTGAAAAAAATTTTTCAAGATTTTTCATATGATCCAAAATTCGTTTTTGTGGCTATTTGAGCTAATGCATGTTAATTTTAAGTGTTATGGAAGTATACACACCATGAAAACCCACCAAAATTAATTTGGTTGTGGTGAATGGGTCACCCAAACCCCACGGCATAGGGTTGTTTGGGGGAGCCATGGTGGTTGTTGATCATGCATGTTATTATTGTGTTTGGTTATTTGTTTTATGATGATTTACATAGGTGTTACTACTTGCATGTGTATTTTTCTTTGATTTTGATATTGAGATTGGTTGATCAATAGGGGTAGGATGGAAGTTTGATGTTAGGATATGTTTGGGAAGTCTTAGGATGATGTTTAGTGTTGGTTAGAAGTCTTGGAATCGAGTCTAAGCATGTTTTTGGTATAGTCATTTTTAGGCAGAAACATTTGGTCTATTTTGGAAAAATGATTTTTGTTCCAGGTCTTGAAAACTAAATATAGTGATAGAGGGTTTTTCTAGCTTTAATTTGGTATAAGGTAGAGCCCGTGACTCAAAACGAGCTAAAAGTTATGACATTTTAAAGATCGGGTACCGGGAGACGAGGACTTTCACAATCCGGATTTGTGTAAAGTTTTAGTCAAATCCCGAGGGTCACAAGTATAATTTGGTGAATGATCAAGGGTCAAAACTTGGTCCCTAACCTGTACAAATGAGTCTATATGTTGACTTATGAGTCAAGGAAGTCAAAGGTATTTTTCATATAGGTCAAAGTGGTCAAAATTGGTCGAAGCGCAATTTCAGCCCGTAAAATGTAGTCGTGGAAATGAGTTGCGTGACGGGTCGTAAAAGTGAAAACTTTTGTTGGACTTAAAAACATGTTATCTACAGGTCATATAGGATTTTTGGAAATTTTGTCAAATTTTATAAGCATGGTTTAATAAGGTAAAACAGCCCGTACTTTAGTCAAGTACCGGCGAGAACGTGTAAAAATGGATAACGTAGGTTATAAGAACGAATGGTATAAAATGAATGATACTTGTTGTTTTTGTTTTTGGCGTGAGTTATATTTGTCTTAAGTGACTTATATATATGTATTTTATACAGTACCGTAAGTATTTAAATGAGATTACTCATTACGCGTTATTTGTGATAGGTGTTGAATTACCCGGGCATCCGTTTCATCGTCAGTGAACACTCCTCGAACTACCGACTACTTAATATCTAAGGTGTGAATTTATAGCCTCGCTTATATTATTTCAAATTGTTTTACCCGCGAGGGAAATGCATGCTAGTTTTTAAAAGGAACGTATATCATGAATGATTGTTAGACCCGAAAGTTGCCTTAGAAATTGTGTTGAGTACCAAAGTTGCAAAAGTCCCTAAATTCATGAACTATTAACTATTGTCTTGCCCTTGCGAAGGGGGAAATAGCCGCTTATGCAATTTGTAGTACTACGGGGTTAACGACCCAATGCTAGCCGAGAAGCTGTACTTATAGTAAGTTCTGCGGTAGATTATTTTGTATGAGAAATAAGGTATAATTGCAACTGATGCCTTTAGTGGGGCACTGGTTTCATCTGAATCATGCCGGTATATTTACGCGGGTGATTGAGTTAACGGATTAGTGTCATGAGCTTAAACACAATTGTCAGTATCCTGATTATAGTTTGTTTGATCGACAAGACTATAAATGATCACGAATGGTTTTTATTATATATACGTTCAAATGGATTGAAAAACCTATGAATTCCACTCAACGTTTTCGTTGACCAAATTTTTGGCATGTATTTCAGGTAACCGCTGAGCAGTAGGATGGAGCATGCATGGGTTGGATGTTGTGTGATCGGCTTGGTGTCCGCTTGTTTTTCCCTCCTTTGCTACTTAAACAATTTTTATGTTTAATGTCATGTGTTTGTAAAACTGAAGTTTTTGGGGTTGAGATTCATGGGGACCGAAACGCTAAACTCTGTGCACTATTTGGGGTTGGAAAAACTGTGGACATGTATTATTTAACAAATTTAAATGTTGAATTTTTAAGTCGACGTCTTTTTAGCGTCGTCTGATATCTCTTGTGTGCAATGAATACTGTGTAGCACCCATTGTTGTAGTTCCGCTGCGCATAACAATTGTGGGGGTGTTACACGGGCATATTGTATTTGCCCGGATTCTTGATGGATAAAACACATCTATATGTTTGCTCTGTTTAGTTTTGGTTGTGTTTTATTGGTGTAAAAGTTGGTCAGCTAGTATTTGAGGTAGTTGTGAATGTAGTAGACAAAGAGCATCTCGACGGCACATTATAGTATAAAGGTCAAGACATGAGTGTGCTCTAACAAAACGTCATGTTACTTGACCTAAATATGATATTGTTTAACATTGGGAAGCCTACATAGGTGAATAATATGCAAAAGAAGGACAAGTATTTTTTGACATTTCATGTAGGATCAACTTGCTTATGTATTATATGACTTTGAAATATTTGATTCCATGTATTATTCTATTAAAATTGAGAGCTATCAAGAAATAGATTACCAAACCCAATCGCTAACAAACAAAAACAAATTTATATTGAAATTATCTGAAAACGTAGGTTGCAATAAAATGCTCATAACATGTGATACATGACTCCGTTTCAAGACCACAACTAAGAAAATGGATGCTTGAAAAAAGGAGTACTTTATCCTGGCAAGCATTGGTCAAAAGCGACTAAACCCGATCAAAAACTGATAAAAACCTACCAAGAACAGCTAAAAATGCCGTAACCGGCTCAAATCATCCAAACCTAAGAAAAAACCTCTAAAATTATTTCCAGTCCATATAGACCACATAGAATCCGGCAATAATGTATTTGCCCGGATTCTTGATGGATAAAACACATCTATATGTTTGCTCTGTTTAGTTTTGGTTGTGTTTTATTGGTGTAAAAGTTGGTCAGCTAGTATTTGAGGTAGTTGTGAATGTAGTAGACAAAGAGCATCTCGACGGCACATTATAGTATAAAGGTCAAGACATGAGTGTGCTCTAACAAAACGTCATGTTACTTGACCTAAAAATGATATTGTTTAACATTGGGAAGCCTACATAGGTGAATAATATGCAAAAGAAGGACACGTATTTTTTGACATTTCATGTAGGATCAACTTGCTTATGTATTATATGACTCTGAAATATTTGATTCCATGTTTTATTCTATTAAAATTGAGAGCTATCAAGAAATAGATTACCAAACACAATCGCTAACAAACAAAAACAAATTTATATTGAAATTATCTGAAAACGTGGGTTGCAATAAAATGGTCATAACATGTGATACATGACTCCGTTTCAAGACCACAACTAAGAAAATGGATGCTTGAAAAAAGGAGTACTTTTATCCTGGCAAGCATTGGTCAAAAGCGACTAAGCCCGATCAAAAACTGATAAAAACCTACCAAGAACAGCTAAAAATGCCGTTACCGGCTCAAATCATCCAAACCTAAGAAAAAACCTCTAAGTTTATTTCCAGTCCATATAGACCACATAGAATCCGGGCATAATGTATTTGCCCGGATTCTTGATGGATAAAACACATCTATATGTTTGCTCTGTTTAGTTTTGGCTGTATTTTATTGGTGTAAAAGTTGGTCAGCTAGTATTTGAGGTTGTTGTGAATGTAGTAGACAAAGAGCATCTCGACGGCACATTATAGTATAAAGGTCAAGACATGAGTGTGCTCTAACAAACGTCATGTTATTTGACCTAAAAATGATATTGTTTAACCTTGGGAAGCCTACATAGGTGAATAATATGCAAAAGAAGGACAAGTATTTTTTGACATTTCATGTAGGATCAACTTGCTTATGTATTATATGACTCTGAAATATTTGATTCCATGTTTTATTCTATTAAAATTGAGAGCTATCAAGAAATAGATTACCAAACACAATCGCTAACATACAAAAACAAATTTATATTGAAATTATCTGAAAACGTGGGTTGCAATAAAATGGTCATAACATGTGATACATGACTCCGTTTCAAGACCACAACTAAGAAAATGGATGCTTGAAAAAAGGAGTACTTTTATCCAGGCAAGCATTGGTCAAAAGCGACTAAACCCGATCAAAAACTGATAAAAACCTACCAAGAACAGCTAAAAATGCCGTAACCGGCTCAAATCATCCAAACCTAAGAAAAACCTCTAAAATTATTTCCAGTCCATATAGACCACATAGAATCCGGGCATAATGTATTTGCCCGGATTCTTGATGGATAAAACACATCTATATGTTTGCTCTGTTTAGTTTTGGCTGTGTTTTATTGGTGTAAAAGTTGGTCAGCTAGTATTTGAGGTAGTTGTGAATGTAGTAGACAAAGAGCATCTCGACGGAACATTATAGTATAAAGGTCAAAACATGAGTGTGCTCTAACAAACGTCATGTTATTTGACCTAAAAATGATATTGTTTAACCTTGGGAAGCCTACATAGGTGAATAATATGCAAAAGAAGGACAAGTATTTTTTGACATTTCATGTAGGATCAACTTGCTTATGTATTATATGACTCTGAAATATTTGATTCCATGTTTTATTCTATTAAAATTGAGAGCTATCAAGAAATAGATTACCAAACCCAATCGCTAACAAACAAAAACAAATTTATATTGAAATTATCTGAAAACGTGGGTTGCAATAAAATGGTCATAACATGTGATACATGACTACGTTTCAAGACCAC
This sequence comes from Glebionis coronaria, assembly GCA_025667525.1. Lineage (NCBI taxonomy): Eukaryota > Viridiplantae > Streptophyta > Magnoliopsida > Asterales > Asteraceae > Glebionis > Glebionis coronaria. The sequence continues at coordinate 644,041,095 of CM046876.1, forward strand.
AACTAAGAAAATTGATGCTTGAAAAAAGGAGTACTTTTATCCAGGCAAGCATTGGTCAAAAGCGACTAAACCCGATCAAAAACTGATAAAAACCTACCAAGAACAGCTAAAAATGCCGTAACCGGCTCAAATCATCCAAACATAAGAAAAACCTCTAAAATTATTTCCAGTCCATATAGACCACATAGAATCCGGGCATAATGTATTTGCCCGGATTCTTGATGGATAAAATACATCTATATGTTTGCTCTGTTTAGTTTTGGTTGTGTTTTATTGGTGTAAAAGTTGGTCAACTAGTATTTGAGGTAGTTGTGAATGTAGTAGACAAAGAGCATCTCGACGGCACATTATAGTATAAAGGTCAAGACATGAGTGTGCTCTAACAAAACGTCATGTTACTTGACCTAAAAATGATATTGTTTAACATTGGGAAGCCTACATAGGGGAATAATATGCAAAAGAAGGACAAGTATTTTTTGACATTTCATGTAGGATCAACTTGCTTATGTATTATATGACTCTGAAATATTTGATTCCATGTTTTATTCTATTAAAATTGAGAGCTATCAAGAAATAGATTACCAAACACAATCGCTAACAAACAAAAACAAATTTATATTGAAATTATCTGAAAACGTGGGTTGCAATAAAATGGTCATAACATGTGATACATGACTCCGTTTCAAGACCACAACTAAGAAAATGGATGCTTGAAAAAAGGAGTACTTTTATCCTGGCAAGCATTGGTCAAAAGCGACTAAACCCGATCAAAAACTGATAAAAACCTACCAAGAACAGCTAAAAATGCCGTAACCGGCTCAAATCATCAAAACCTAAGAAAAAACCTCTAAAATTATTTCCAGTCCATATAGACCACATAGAATCCGGGCATAATGTATTTGCCCGGATTCTTGATGGATAAAACACATCTATATGTTTGCTCTGTTTAGTTTTGGCTGTGTTTTATTGGTGTAAAAGTTGGTCAGCTAGTATTTGAGGTAGTTGTGAATGTAGTAGACAAAGAGCATCTCGACGGCACATTATAATATAAAGGTCAAGACATGAGTGTGCTCTAACAAACGTCATGTTATTTGACCTAAAAATGATATTGTTTAACCTTGGGAAGCCTACATAGGTGAATAATATGCAAAAGAAGGACAAGTATTTTTTGACATTTCATGTAGGATCAACTTGCTTATGTATTATATGACTCTGAAATATTTGATTCCATGTTTTATTCTATTAAAATTGAGAGCTATCAAGAAATAGATTACCAAACACAATCGCTAACAAACAAAAACGAATTTATATTGAAATTATCTGAAAACGTGGGTTGCAATAAAATGGTCATAACATGTGATACATGACTCCGTTTCAAGACCACAACTAAGAAAATGGATGCTTGAAAAAAGGAGTACTTTTATCCAGGCAAGCATTGGTCAAAAGCGACTAAACCCGATCAAAAACTGATAAAAACCTACAAAGAACAGCTAAAAATGCCGTAACCGGCTCAAATCATCCAAACCTAAGAAAAAACCTCTAAAATTATTTCCAGTCCATATAGACCACATAGAATCCGGGCATAATGTATTTGCCCGGATTCTTGATGGATAAAACACATCTATATGTTTGCTCTATTTAGTTTTGGTTGTGTTTTATTGGTGTAAAAGTTGGTCAGCTAGTATTTGAGGTAGTTGTGAATGTAGTAGACAAAGAGCATCTCGACGGCACATTATAGTATAAAGGTCAAGACATGAGTGTGCTCTAACAAAACGTCATGTTATTTGACCTAAAAATGATATTGTTTAACATTGGGAAGCCTACATAGGTGAATAATATGCAAAAGAAGGACAAGTATTTTTTGACATTTCATGTAGGATCAACTTGCTTATGTATTATATGACTCTGAAATATTTGATTCCATGTTTTATTCTATTAAAATTGAGAGCTATCAAGAAATAGATTACCAAACCCAATCGCTAACAAACAAAAACAAATTTATATTGAAATTATCTGAAAACGTGGGTTGCAATAAAATGGTCATAACATGTGATACATGACTCCGTTTCAAGACCACAACTAAGAAAATGGATGCTTGAAAATAGGAGTACTTTTATCCTGGCAAGCATTGGTCAAAAGCGACTAAACCCGATCAAAAACTGATAAAAACCTACCAAGAACAGCTAAAAATGCCGTAACCGGCTCAAATCATCCAAACCTAAGAAAAAACCTCTAAAATTATTTCCAGTCCATATAGACCACATAGAATCCGGGCATAATGTATTTGCCCGGATTCTTGATGGATAAAACACATCTATATGTTTGCTCTGTTTAGTTTTGGTTGTGTTTTATTGGTGTAAAAGTTGGTCAGCTAGTATTTGAGGTAGTTGTGAATGTAGTAGACAAAGAGCATCTCGACGGCACATTATAGTATAAAGGTCAAGACATGAGTGTGCTCTAACAAAACGTCATGTTACTTGACCTAAAACTAATATTGTTTAACATTGGGAAGCCTACATAGGTGAATAATATGCAAAAGAAGGACAAGTATTTTTTGACATTTCATGTAGGATCAACTTGCTTATGTATTATATGACTCTGAAATATTTGATTCCATGTTTTATTCTATTAAAATTGAGAGCTATCAAGAAATAGATTACCAAACCCAATCGCTAACAAACAAAAACAAATTTATATTGAAATTATCTGAAAACGTGGGTTGCAATAAAATGGTCATAACATGTGATACATGACTCCGTTTCAAGACCACAACTAAGAAAATGGATGCTTGAAAATAGGAGTACTTTTATCCTGGCAAGCATTGGTCAAAAGCGACTAAACCCGATCAAAAACTGATAAAAACCTACCAAGAACAGCTAAAAATGCCGTAACCGGCTCAAATCATCCAAACCTAAGAAAAAACCTCTAAAATTATTTCCAGTCCATATAGACCACATAGAATCCGGGCATAATGTATTTGCCCGGATTCTTGATGGATAAAACACATCTATATGTTTGCTCTGTTTAGTTTTGGTTGTGTTTTATTGGTGTAAAAGTTGGTCAGCTAGTATTTGAGGTAGTTGTGAATGTAGTAGACAAAGAGCATCTCGACGGCACATTATAGTATAAAGGTCAAGACATGAGTGTGCTCTAACAAAACGTCATGTTACTTGACCTAAAAATGATATTGTTTAACATTGGGAAGCCTACATAGGTGAATAATATGCAAAAGAAGGACAAGTATTTTTTGACATTTCATGTAGGATCAACTTGCTTATGTATTATATGACTCTGAAATATTTGATTCCATGTTTTATTCTATTAAAATTGAGAGCTATCAAGAAATAGATTACCAAACACAATCGCTAACAACAAAAACAAATTTATATTGAAATTATCTGAAAACGTAGGTTGCAATAAAATGGTCATAACATGTGATACATGACTCCGTTTCAAGACCACAACTAAGAAAATGGATGCTTGAAAAAAGGAGTACTTTTATCCAGGCAAGCATTGGTTAAAAGCGACTAAACCCGATCAAAAACTGATAAAAACCTACGAAGAACAGCTAAAAATGCCGTAACCGGCTCAAATCATCCAAACCTAAGAAAAAACCTCTAAAATTATTTCCAGTCCATATAGACCACATAGAATCCGGGCATAATGTATTTGCCCGGATTCTTGATGGATAAAACACATCTATATGCTTGCTCTGTTTAGTTTTGGTTGTGTTTTATTGGTGTAAAAGTTGGTCAGCTAGTATTTGAGGTAGTTGTGAATGTAGTAGACAAAGAGCATCTCGACGACACATTATAGTATAAAGGTCAAGACATGAGTGTGCTCTAACAAAACATCATGTTACTTGACCTAAAAATGATATTGTTTAACATTAGGAAGCCTACATAGGTGAATAATATGCAAAAGAAGGACAAGTATTTTTTGACATTTCATGTAGGATCAACTTGCTTATGTATTATATGACTCTGAAATATTTGATTCCATGTTTTATTCTATTAAAATTGAGAGCTATCAAGAAATAGATTACCAAACCCAATCGCTAACAAACAAAAACAAATTTATATTGAAATTATCTGAAAACGTGGGTTGCAATAAAATGGTCATAACATGTGATACATGACTCCGTTTCTAGACCACAACTAAGAAAATGGATGCTTGAAAAAAGGAGTACTTTTATCCAGGCAAGCATTGGTTAAAAGCGACTAAACCCGATCAAAAACTGATAAAAACCTACGAAGAACAGCTAAAAATGCCGTAACCGGCTCAAATCATCCAAACCTAAGAAAAAACCTCTAAAATTATTTCCAGTCCATATAGACCACATAGAATCCGGGCATAATGTATTTGCCCGGATTCTTGATGGATAAAACACATCTATATGCTTGCTCTGTTTAGTTTTGGTTGTGTTTTATTGGTGTAAAAGTTGGTCAGCTAGTATTTGAGGTAGTTGTGAATGTAGTAGACAAAGAGCATCTCGACGACACATTATAGTATAAAGGTCAAGACATGAGTGTGCTCTAACAAAACATCATGTTACTTGACCTAAAAATGATATTGTTTAACATTAGGAAGCCTACATAGGTGAATAATATGCAAAAGAAGGACAAGTATTTTTTGACATTTCATGTAGGATCAACTTGCTTATGTATTATATGACTCTGAAATATTTGATTCCATGTTTATTCTATTAAAATTGAGAGCTATCAAGAAATAGATTACCAAACACAATCGCTAACAAACAAAAACAAATTTATATTGAAATTATCTGAAAACGTGGGTTGCAATAAAATGGTCATAACATGTGATACATGACTCTGTTTCAAGACCACAACTAAGAAAATGGATGCTTGAAAAAAGGAGTACTTTTATCCAGGCAAGCATTGGTCAAAAGCGACTAAACCCGATAAAAAACTGATAAAAACCTACCAAGAACAGCTAAAAATGTCGTAACCGGCTCAAATCATCCAAACCTAAGAAAAAACCTCTAAAATTATTTCCAGTCCATATAGACCACATAGAATCCGGGCATAATGTATTTGCCCGGATTCTTGATGGATAAAACACATCTATATGTTTGCTCTGTTTAGTTTTGGTTGTGTTTTATTGGTGTAAAAGTTGGTCAGCTAGTATTTGAGGTAGTTGTGAATGTAGTAGACAAAGAGCATCTCGACGGCACATTATAGTATAAAGGTCAAGACATGAGTGTGCTCTAACAAAACGTCATGTTACTTGACCTAAAAATGATATTGTTTAACATTGGGAAGCCTACATAGGTGAATAATATGCAAAAGAAGGACAAGCATTTTTTGACATTTCATGTAGGATCAACTTGCTTATGTATTATATGACTCTGAAATATTTGATTCCATGTTTTATTCTATTAAAATTGAGAGCTATCAAGAAATAGATTACCAAACCCAATCGCTAACAAACAAAAACAAATTTATATTGAAATTATCTGAAAACGTGGGTTGCAATAAAATGGTCATAACATGTGATACATGACTCCGTTTCTAGACCACAACTAAGAAAATGGATGCTTGAAAATAGGAGTACTTTTATCCTGGCAAGCATTGGTCAAAAGCGACTAAACCCGATCAAAAACTGATAAAAACCTACCAAGAACAGCTAAAAATGCCGTAACCGGCTCAAATCATCCAAACCTAAGAAAAAACCTCTAAAATTATTTCCAGTCCATATAGACCACATAGAATCCGGGCATAATGTATTTGCCTGGATTCTTGATGGATAAAACACATCTATATGTTTGCTCTGTTTAGTTTTGGTTGTGTTTTATTGGTGTAAAAGTTGGTCAGCTAGTATTTGAGGTAGTTGTGAATGTAGTAGACAAAGAGCATCTCGACGGCACATTATAGTATAAAGGTCAAGACATGAGTGTGCTCTAACAAAACGTCATGTTACTTGACCTAAAAATGATATTGTTTAACATTGGGAAGCCTACATAGGTGAATAATATGCAAAATAAGGACAAGTATTTTTTGACATTTCATGTAGGATCAACTTGCTTATGTATTATATGACTCTGAAATATTTGATTCCGTGTTTTATTCTATTAAAATTGAGAGCTATCAAGAAATATATTACCAAACACAATCGCTAACAACAAAAACAAATTTATATTGAAATTATCTGAAAACGTAGGTTGCAATAAAATGGTCATAACATGTGATACATGACTCCGTTTCAAGACCACAACTAAGAAAATGGATGCTTGAAAAAAGGAGTACTTTTATCCAGGCAAGCATTGGTCAAAAGCGACTAAACCCGATCAAAAACTGATAAAAACCTACGAAGAACAGCTAAAAATGCCGTAACCGGCTCAAATCATCCAAACCTAAGAAAAAACCTCTAAAATTATTTCCAGTCCATATAGACCACATAGAATCCGGGCATAATGTATTTGCCCGGATTCTTGATGGATAAAACACATCTATATGCTTGCTCTGTTTAGTTTTGGTTGTGTTTTATTGGTGTAAAAGTTGGTCAGCTAGTATTTGAGGTAGTTGTGAATGTAGTAGACAAAGAGCATCTCGACGACACATTATAGTATAAAGGTCAAGACATGAGTGTGCTCTAACAAAACATCATGTTACTTGACCTAAAAATGATATTGTTTAACATTAGGAAGCCTACATAGGTGAATAATATGCAAAAGAAGGACAAGTATTTTTTGACATTTCATGTAGGATCAACTTGCTTATGTATTATATGACTCTGAAATATTTGATTCCATGTTTATTCTATTAAAATTGAGAGCTATCAAGAAATAGATTACCAAACACAATCGCTAACAAACAAAAACAAATTTATATTGAAATTATCTGAAAACGTGGGTTGCAATAAAATGGTCATAACATGTGATACATGACTCCGTTTCAAGACCACAACTAAGAAAATGGATGCTTGAAAAAAGGAGTACTTTTATCCAGGCAAGCATTGGTCAAAAGCGACTAAACCCGATAAAAAACTGATAAAAACCTACCAAGAACAGCTAAAAATGTCGTAACCGGCTCAAATCATCCAAACCTAAGAAAAAACCTCTAAAATTATTTCCAGTCCATATAGACCACATAGAATCTGGGCATAATGTATTTGCCCGGATTCTTGATGGATAAAACACATCTATATGTTTGCTCTGTTTAGTTTTGGTTGTGTTTTATTGGTGTAAAAGTTGGTCAGCTAGTATTTGAGGTAGTTGTGAATGTAGTAGACAAAGAGCATCTCGACGGCACATTATAGTATAAAGGTCAAGACATGAGTGTGCTATAACAAAACGTCATGTTACTTGACCTAAAAATGATATTGTTTAACATTGGGAAGCCTACATAGGTGAATAATATGCAAAAGAAGGACAAGCATTTTTTGACATTTCATGTAGGATCAACTTGCTTATGTATTATATGACTCTGAAATATTTGATTCCATGTTTTATTCTATTAAAATTGAGAGCTATCAAGAAATAGATTACCAAACCCAATCGCTAACAAACAAAAACAAATTTATATTGAAATTATCTGAAAACGTGGGTTGCAATAAAATGGTCATAACATGTGATACATGACTCCGTTTCTAGACCACAACTAAGAAAATGGATGCTTGAAAATAGGAGTACTTTTATCCTGGCAAGCATTGGTCAAAAGCGACTAAACCCGATCAAAAACTGATAAAAACCTACCAAGAACAGCTAAAAATGCCGTAACCGGCTCAAATCATCCAAACCTAAGAAAAAACCTCTAAAATTATTTCCAGTCCATATAGACCACATAGAATCCGGGCATAATGTATTTGCCCGGATTCTTGATGGATAAAACACATCTATATGTTTGCTCTGTTTAGTTTTGGTTGTGTTTTATTGGTGTAAAAGTTGGTCAGCTAGTATTTGAGGTAGTTGTGAATGTAGTAGACAAAGAGCATCTCGACGGCACATTATAGTATAAAGGTCAAGACATGAGTGTGCTCTAACAAAACGTCATGTTACTTGACCTAAAAATGATATTGTTTAACATTGGGAAGCCTACATAGGTGAATAATATGCAAAATAAGGACAAGTATTTTTTGACATTTCATGTAGGATCAACTTGCTTATGTATTATATGACTCTGAAATATTTGATTCCGTGTTTTATTCTATTAAAATTGAGAGCTATCAAGAAATATATTACCAAACACAATCGCTAACAACAAAAACAAATTTATATTGAAATTATCTGAAAACGTAGGTTGCAATAAAATGGTCATAACATGTGATACATGACTCCGTTTCAAGACCACAACTAAGAAAATGGATGCTTGAAAAAAGGAGTACTTTTATCCAGGCAAGCATTGGTCAAAAGCGACTAAACCCGATCAAAAACTGATAAAAACCTACGAAGAACAGCTAAAAATGCCGTAACCGGCTCAAATCATCCAAACCTAAGAAAAAACCTCTAAAATTATTTCCAGTCCATATAGACCACATAGAATCCGGGCATAATGTATTTGCCCGGATTCTTGATGGATAAAACACATCTATATGCTTGCTCTGTTTAGTTTTGGTTGTGTTTTATTGGTGTAAAAGTTGGTCAGCTAGTATTTGAGGTAGTTGTGAATGTAGTAGACAAAGAGCATCTCGACGACACATTATAGTATAAAGGTCAAGACATGAGTGTGCTCTAACAAAACATCATGTTACTTGACCTAAAAATGATATTGTTTAACATTAGGAAGCCTACATAGGTGAATAATATGCAAAAGAAGGACAAGTATTTTTTGACATTTCATGTAGGATCAACTTGCTTATGTATTATATGACTCTGAAATATTTGATTCCATGTTTATTCTATTAAAATTGAGAGCTATCAAGAAATAGATTACCAAACACAATCGCTAACAAACAAAAACAAATTTATATTGAAATTATCTGAAAACGTGGGTTGCAATAAAATGGTCATAACATGTGATACATGACTCCGTTTCAAGACCACAACTAAGAAAATGGATGCTTGAAAAAAGGAGTACTTTTATCCAGGCAAGCATTGGTCAAAAGCGACTAAACCCGATAAAAAACTGATAAAAACCTACCAAGAACAGCTAAAAATGTCGTAACCGGCTCAAATCATCCAAACCTAAGAAAAAACCTCTAAAATTATTTCCAGTCCATATAGACCACATAGAATCTGGGCATAATGTATTTGCCCGGATTCTTGATGGATAAAACACATCTATATGTTTGCTCTGTTTAGTTTTGGTTGTGTTTTATTGGTGTAAAAGTTGGTCAGCTAGTATTTGAGGTAGTTGTGAATGTAGTAGACAAAGAGCATCTCGACGGCACATTATAGTATAAAGGTCAAGACATGAGTGTGCTCTAACAAAACGTCATGTTACTTGACCTAAAAATGATATTGTTTAACATTGGGAAGCCTACATAGGTGAATAATATGCAAAAGAAGGACAAGTATTTTTTGACATTTCATGTAGGATCAACTTGCTTATGTATTATATGACTCTGAAATATTTGATTCCATGTTTTATTCTATTAAAATTGAGAGCTATCAAGAAATAGATTACCAAACCCAATCGCTAACAAACAAAAACAAATTTATATTGAAATTATCTGAAAACGTGGGTTGCAATAAAATGGTCATAACATGTGATACATGACTCCGTTTCAAGACCACAACTAAGAAAATGGATGCTTGAAAATAGGAGTACTTTTATCCTGGCAAGCATTGGTCAAAAGCGACTAAACCCGATCAAAAACTGATAAAAACCTACCAAGAACAGCTAAAAATGCCGTAACCGGCTCAAATCATCCAAACCTAAGAAAAAACCTCTAAAATTATTTCCAGTCCATATAGACCACATAGAATCCGGGCATAATGTATTTGCCCGGATTCTTGATGGATAAAACACATCTATATGTTTGCTCTGTTTAGTTTTGGTTGTGTTTTATTGGTGTAAAAGTTGGTCAGCTAGTATTTGAGGTAGTTATGAATGTAGTAGACAAAGAGCATCTCGACGGCACATTATAGTATAAAGGTCAAGACATGAGTGTGCTCTAACAAAACGTCATGTTACTTGACCTAAAAATGATATTGTTTAACATTGGGAAGCCTACATAGGTGAATAATATGCAAAAGAAGGACAAGTATTTTTTGACATTTCATGTAGGATCAACTTGCTTATGTATTATATGACTCTGAAATATTTGATTCCATGTTTTATTCTATTAAAATTGAGAGCTATCAAGAAATAGATTACCAAACACAATCGCTAACAACAAAAACAAATTTATATTGAAATTATCTGAAAACGTAGGTTGCAATAAAATGGTCATAACATGTGATACATGACTCCGTTTCAAGACCACAACTAAGAAAATGGATGCTTGAAAAAAGGAGTACTTTTATCCAGGCAAGCATTGGTCAAAAGCGACTAAACCCGATCAAAAACTGATAAAAACCTACGAAGAACAGCTAAAAATGCCGTAACCGGCTCAAATCATCCAAACCTAAGAAAAAACCTCTAAAATTATTTCCAGTCCATATAGACCACATAGAATCCGGGCATAATGTATTTGCCCGGATTCTTGATGGATAAAACACATCTATATGCTTGCTCTGTTTAGTTTTGGTTGTGTTTTATTGGTGTAAAAGTTGGTCAGCTAGTATTTGAGGTAGTTGTGAATGTAGTAGACAAAGAGCATCTCGACGACACATTATAGTATAAAGGTCAAGACATGAGTGTGCTCTAACAAAACATCATGTTACTTGACCTAAAAATGATATTGTTTAACATTAGGAAGCCTACATAGGTGAATAATATGCAAAAGAAGGACAAGTATTTTTTGACATTTCATGTAGGATCAATTTGCTTATGTATTATATGACTCTGAAATATTTGATTCCATGTTTATTCTATTAAAATTGAGAGCTATCAAGAAATAGATTACCAAACACAATCGCTAACAAACAAAAACAAATTTATATTGAAATTATCTGAAAACGTGGGTTGCAATAAAATGGTCATAACATGTGATACATGACTCCGTTTCAAGACCACAACTAAGAAAATGGATGCTTGAAAAAAGGAGTACTTTTATCCAGGCAAGCATTGGTCAAAAGCGACTAAACCCGATAAAAAACTGATAAAAACCTACCAAGAACAGCTAAAAATGTCGTAACCGGCTCAAATCATCCAAACCTAAGAAAAAACCTCTAAAATTATTTCCAGTCCATATAGACCACATAGAATCCGGGCATAATGTATTTTCCCGGATTCTTGATGGATAAAACACATCTATATGTTTGTTCTGTTTAGTTTTGGTTGTGTTTTATTGGTGTAAAAGTTGGTCATCTAGTATTTGAGGTAGTTGTGAATGTAGTAGACAAAGAGCATCTCGACGGCACATTATAGTATAAAGGTCAAGACATGAGTGTGCTCTAACAAACGTCATGTTATTTGACCTAAAAATGATATTGTTTAACCTTGGGAAGCCAACATAGGTGAATAATATGCAAAAGAAGGACAAGTATTTTTTGACATTTCATGTAGGATCAACTTGCTTATGTATTATATGACTCTGAAATATTTGATTCCATGTTTTATTCTATTAAAATTGAGAGCTATCAAGAAATAGATTACCAAACACAATCGCTAACAAACAAAAACAAATTTATATTGAAATTATCTGAAAACGTGGGTTGCAATAAAATGGTCATAACATGTGATACATGACTCTGTTTCAAGACCACAACTAAGAAAATGGATGCTTGAAAAAAGGAGTACTTTTATCCAGGCAAGCATTGTTCAAAAGCGACTAAACCCGATCAAAAACTGATAAAAACCTACCAAGAACAGCTAAAAATGCCGCAACCGGCTCAAATCATCCAAACCTAAGAAAAAACCTCTAAAATTATTTCCAGTCCATATAGACCACATAGAATCCGGGCATAATGTATTTTCCCGGATTCTTGATGGATAAAACACATCTATATGTTTGCTCTGTTTAGTTTTGGTTGTGTTTTATTGGTGTAAAAGTTGGTCAACTAGTATTTGAGGTAGTTGTGAATGTAGTAGACAAAGAGCATCTCGACGGCACATTATAGTATAAAGTTTAAGACATGAGTGTGCTCTAACAAACGTCATGTTATTTGACCTAAAAATGATATTGTTTAACCTTGGGAAGCCTACATAGGTGAATAATATGCAAAAGAAGGACAAGTATTTTTTGACATTTCATGTAGGATCAACTTGCTTATGTATTATATGACTCTGAAATATTTGATTCCATGTTTTATTCTATTAAAATTGAGAGCTATCAAGAAATAGATTACCAAACACAATCGCTAACAAACAAAAACGAATTTATATTGAAATTATCTGAAAACGTGGGTTGCAATAAAATGGTCATAACATGTGATACATGACTCTGTTTCAAGACCACAACTAAGAAAATGGATGCTTGAAAAAAGGAGTACTTTTATCCAGGCAAGCATTGTTCAAAAGCGACTAAACCCGATAAAAAACTGATAAAAACCTACCAAGAACAGCTAAAAATGTCGTAACCGGCTCAAATCATCCAAACCTAAGAAAAAACCTCTAAAATTATTTCCAGTCCATATAGACCACATAGAATCCGGGCATAATGTATTTTCCCGGATTCTTGATGGATAAAACACATCTATATGTTTGCTCTGTTTAGTTTTGGTTGTGTTTTATTGGTGTAAAAGTTGGTCATCTAGTATTTGAGGTAGTTGTGAATGTAGTAGACAAAGAGCATCTCGACGGCACATTATAGTATAAAGGTCAAGACATGAGTGTGCTATAACAAACGTCATGTTATTTGACCTAAAAATGATATTGTTTAACCTTGGGAAGCCTACATAGGTGAATAATATGCAAAAGAAGGACAAGTATTTTTTGACATTTCATGTAGGATCAACTTGCTTATGTATTATATGACTCTGAAATATTTGATTCCATGTTTTATTCTATTAAAATTGAGAGCTATCAAGAAATAGATTACCAAACACAATCGCTAACAAACAAAAACAAATTTATATTGAAATTATCTGAAAACGTGGGTTGCAATAAAATGGTCATAACATGTGATACATGACTCTGTTTCAAGACCACAACTAAGAAAATGGATGCTTGAAAAAAGGAGTACTTTTATCCAGGCAAGCATTGTTCAAAAGCGACTAAACCCGATCAAAAACTGATAAAAACCTACCAAGAACAGCTAAAAATGCCGTAACCGGCTCAAATCATCCAAACCTAAGAAAAAACCTCTAAAATTATTTCCAGCCCATATAGACCACATAGAATCCGGGCATAATGTATTTTCCCGGATTCTTGATGGATAAAACACATCTATATGTTTGCTCTGTTTAGTTTTGTGTGTGTTTTATTGGTGTAAAAGTTGGTCAGCTAGTATTTGAGGTAGTTGTGAATGTAGTAGACAAAGAGCATCTCGACGGCACATTATAGTATAAAGGTCAAGACATGATTGTGCTCTAACAAACGTCATGTTATTTGACCTAAAAATGATATTGTTTAACCTTGGGAAGCCTACATAGGTGAATAATATGCAAAAGAAGGACAAGTATTTTTTGACATTTCATGTAGGATCAACTTGCTTATGTATTATATGACTCTGAAATATTTGATTCCATGTTTTATTCTATTAAAATTGAGAGCTATCAAGAAATAGATTACCAAACACAATCGCTAACAAACAAAAACGAATTTATATTGAAATTATCTGAAAACGTGGGTTGCAATAAAATGGTCATAACATGTGATACATGACTCCGTTTCAAGACCACAACTAAGAAAATGGATGCTTGAAAAAAGGAGTACTTTTATCCAGGCAAGCATTGGTCAAAAGCGACTAAACCCGATCAAAAACTGATAAAAACCTACAAAGAACAGCTAAAAATGCCGTAACCGGCTCAAATCATCCAAACCTAAGAAAAAACCTCTAAAATTATTTCCAGTCCATATAGACCACATAGAATCCGGGCATAATGTATTTGCCCGGATTCTTGATGGATAAAACACGTCTATATGTTTGCTCTGTTTAGTTTTGGTTGTGTTTTATTGGTGTAAAAGTTGGTTAGCTAGTATTTGAGGTAGTTGTGAATGTAGTAGACAAAGAGCATCTCGACGGCACATTATAGTATAAAGGTCAAGACATGAGTGTGCTCTAACAAAACGTCATGTTACTTGACCTAAAAATGATATTGTTTAACATTGGGAAGCCTACATAGGTGAATAAAATGCAAAAGAAGGACAAGTATTTTTTGACATTTCATGTAGGATCAACTTGCTTATGTATTACATGACTCTGAAATATTTGATTCCATGTTTTATTCTATTAAAATTGAGAGCTATCAAGAAATAGATTACCAAACCCAATCGCTAACAAACAAAAACAAATTTATATTGAAATTATCTGAAAACGTGGGTTGCAATAAAATGGTCATAACATGTGATACATGACTCCGTTTCAAGACCACAACTAAGAAAATGGATTCTTGAAAAAAGGAGTACTTTTATCCTGGCAAGCATTGGTCAAAAGCGACTAAACCCGATCAAAAACTGATAAAAACCTACCAAGAACAGCTAAAAATGCCGTAACCGGCTCAAATCATCCAAACCTAAGAAAAAACCTCTAAAATTATTTCCAGTCCATATAGACCACATAGAATCCGGGCATAATGTATTTTCCCGGATTCTTGATGGATAAAACACATCTATATGTTTGCTCTGTTTAGTTTTGGTTGTGTTTTATTGGTGTAAAAGTTGGTCAGCTAGTATTTGAGGTAGTTGTGAATGTAGTAGACAAAGAGCATCTCGACGGCACATTATAGTATAAAGGTCAAGACATGAGTGTGCTCTAACAAACGTCATGTTATTTGACCTAAAAATGATATTGTTTAACCTTGGGAAGCCTACATAGGTGAATAATATGCAAAAGAAGGACAAGTATTTTTTGACATTTCATGTAGGATCAACTTGCTTATGTATTATATGACTCTGAAATATTTGATTCCATGTTTTATTCTATTAAAATTGAGAGCTATCAAGAAATAGATTACCAAACACAATCGCTAACAAACAAAAACGAATTTATATTGAAATTATCTGAAAACGTGGGTTGCAATAAAATGGTCATAACATGTGATACATGACTCTGTTTCAAGACCACAACTAAGAAAATGGATGCTTGAAAAAAGGAGTACTTTTATCCAGGCAAGCATTGTTCAAAAGCGACTAAACCCGATAAAAAAACTGATAAAAACCTACCAAGAACAGCTAAAAATGTCGTAACCGGCTCAAATCATCCAAACCTAAGAAAAAACCTCTAAAATTATTTCCAGTCCATATAGACCACATAGAATCCGGGCATAATGTATTTTCCCGGATTCTTGATGGATAAAACACATCTATATGTTTGCTCTGTTTAGTTTTGGTTGTGTTTTATTGGTGTAAAAGTTGGTCATCTAGTATTTGAGGTAGTTGTGAATGTAGTAGACAAAGAGCATCTCGACGGCACATTATAGTATAAAGGTCAAGACATGAGTGTGCTCTAACAAACGTCATGTTATTTGACCTAAAAATGATATTGTTTAACCTTGGGAAGCCTACATAGGTGAATAATATGCAAAAGAAGGACAAGTATTTTTTGACATTTCATGTAGGATCAACTTGCTTATGTATTATATGACTCTGAAATATTTGATTCCATGTTTTATTCTATTAAAATTGAGTGCTATCAAGAAATAGATTACCAAACACAATCGCTAACAAACAAAAACAAATTTATATTGAAATTATCTGAAAACGTGGGTTGCAATAAAATGGTCATAACATGTGATACATGACTCTGTTTCAAGACCACAACTAAGAAAATGGATGCTTGAAAAAAGGAGTACTTTTATCCAGGCAAGCATTGTTCAAAAGCGACTAAACCCGATCAAAAACTGATAAAAACCTACCAAGAACAGCTAAAAATGCCGTAACCGGCTCAAATCATCCAAACCTAAGAAAAAACCTCTAAAATTATTTCCAGTCCATATAGACCACATAGAATCCGGGCATAATGTATTTTCCCGGATTCTTGATGGATAAAACACATCTATATGTTTGCTCTGTTTAGTTTTGGTTGTGTTTTATTGGTGTAAAAGTTGGTCAGCTAGTATTTGAGGTAGTTGTGAATGTAGTAGACAAAGAGCATCTCGACGGCACATTATAGTATAAAGGTCAAGACATGAGTGTGCTCTAACAAACGTCATGTTATTTGACCTAAAAATGATATTGTTTAACCTTGGGAAGCCTACATAGGTGAATAATATGCAAAAGAAGGACAAGTATTTTTTGACATTTCATGTAGGATCAACTTGCTTATGTATTATATGACTCTGAAATATTTGATTCCATGTTTTATTCTATTAAAATTGAGAGCTATCAAGAAATAGATTACCAAACACAATCGCTAACAAACAAAAACGAATTTATATTGAAATTATCTGAAAACGTGGGTTGCAATAAAATGGTCATAACATGTGATACATGACTCTGTTTCAAGACCACAACTAAGAAAATGGATGCTTGAAAAAAGGAGTACTTTTATCCAGGCAAGCATTGTTCAAAAGCGACTAAACCCGATAAAAAAACTGATAAAAACCTACCAAGAACAGCTAAAAATGTCGTAACCGGCTCAAATCATCCAAACCTAAGAAAAAACCTCTAAAATTATTTCCAGTCCATATAGACCACATAGAATCCGGGCATAATGTATTTTCCCGGATTCTTGATGGATAAAACACATCTATATGTTTGCTCTGTTTAGTTTTGGTTGTGTTTTATTGGTGTAAAAGTTGGTCATCTAGTATTTGAGGTAGTTGTGAATGTAGTAGACAAAGAGCATCTCGACGGCACATTATAGTATAAAGGTCAAGACATGAGTGTGCTCTAACAAACGTCATGTTATTTGACCTAAAAATGATATTGTTTAACCTTGGGAAGCCTACATAGGTGAATAATATGCAAAAGAAGGACAAGTATTTTTTGACATTTCATGTAGGATCAACTTGCTTATGTATTATATGACTCTGAAATATTTGATTCCATGTTTTATTCTATTAAAATTGAGTGCTATCAAGAAATAGATTACCAAACACAATCGCTAACAAACAAAAACAAATTTATATTGAAATTATCTGAAAACGTGGGTTGCAATAAAATGGTCATAACATGTGATACATGACTCTGTTTCAAGACCACAACTAAGAAAATGGATGCTTGAAAAAAGGAGTACTTTTATCCAGGCAAGCATTGTTCAAAAGCGACTAAACCCGATCAAAAACTGATAAAAACCTACCAAGAACAGCTAAAAATGCCGTAACCGGCTCAAATCATCCAAACCTAAGAAAAAACCTCTAAAATTATTTCCAGTCCATATAGACCACATAGAATCCGGGCATAATGTATTTTCCCGGATTCTTGATGGATAAAACACATCTATATGTTTGCTCTGTTTAGTTTTGGTTGTGTTTTATTGGTGTAAAAGTTGGTCAGCTAGTATTTGAGGTAGTTGTGAATGTAGTAGACAAAGAGCATCTCGACGGCACATTATAGTATAAAGGTCAAGACATGAGTGTGCTCTAACAAACGTCATGTTATTTGACCTAAAAATGATATTGTTTAACCTTGGGAAGCCTACATAGGTGAATAATATGCAAAAGAAGGACAAGTATTTTTTGACATTTCATGTAGGATCAACTTGCTTATGTATTATATGACTCTGAAATATTTGATTCCATGTTTTATTCTATTAAAATTGAGTGCTATCAAGAAATAGATTACCAAACACAATCGCTAACAAACAAAAACAAATTTATATTGAAATTATCTGAAAACGTGGGTTGCAATAAAATGGTCATAACATGTGATACATGACTCTGTTTCAAGACCACAACTAAGAAAATGGATGCTTGAAAAAAGGAGTACTTTTATCCAGGCAAGCATTGTTCAAAAGCGACTAAACCCGATCAAAAACTGATAAAAACCTACCAAGAACAGCTAAAAATGCCGTAACCGGCTCAAATCATCCAAACCTAAGAAAAAACCTCTAAAATTATTTCCAGTCCATATAGACCACATAGAATCCGGGCATAATGTATTTTCCCGGATTCTTGATGGATAAAACACATCTATATGTTTGCTCTGTTTAGTTTTGGTTGTGTTTTATTGGTGTAAAAGTTGGTCAGCTAGTATTTGAGGTAGTTGTGAATGTAGTAGACAAAGAGCATCTCGACGGCACATTATAGTATAAAGGTCAAGACATGAGTGTGCTCTAACAAACGTCATGTTATTTGACCTAAAAATGATATTGTTTAACCTTGGGAAGTCTACATAGGTGAATAATATGCAAAAGAAGGACAAGTATTTTTTGACATTTCATGTAGGATCAACTTGCTTATGTATTATATGACTCTGAAATATTTGATTCCATGTTTTATTCTATTAAAATTGAGAGCTATCAAGAAATAGATTACCAAACACAATCGCTAACAAACAAAAACGAATTTATATTGAAATTATCTGAAAACGTGGGTTGCAATAAAATGGTCATAACATGTGATACATGACTCCGTTTCAAGACCACAACTAAGAAAATGGATGCTTGAAAAAAGGAGTACTTTTATCCAGGCAAGCATTGGTCAAAAGCGACTAAACCCGATCAAAAACTGATAAAAACCTACAAAGAACAGCTAAAAATGCCGTAACCGGCTCAAATCATCCAAACCTAAGAAAAAACCTCTAAAATTATTTCCAGTCCATATAGACCACATAGAATCCGGGCATAATGTATTTGCCCGGATTCTTGATGGATAAAACACATCTATATGTTTGCTCTGTTTAGTTTTGGTTGTGTTTTATTGGTGTAAAAGTTGGTCAGCTAGTATTTGAGGTAGTTGTGAATGTAGTAGACAAAGAGCATCTCGACGGCACATTATAGTATAAAGGTCAAGACATGAGTGTGCTCTAACAAAACGTCATGTTACTTGACCTAAAAATGATATTGTTTAACATTGGGAAGCCTACATAGGTGAATAATATGCAAAAGAAGGACAAGTATTTTTTGACATTTCATGTAGGATCAACTTGCTTATGTATTATATGACTCTGAAATATTTGATTCCATGTTTTATTCTATTAAAATTGAGAGCTATCAAGAAATAGATTACCAAACCCAATCGCTAACAAACAAAGACAAATTTATATTGAAATTATCTGAAAACGTGGGTTGCAATAAAATGGTCATAACATGTGATACATGACTCCGTTTCAAGACCACAACTAAGAAAATGGATTCTTGAAAAAAGGAGTACTTTTATCCTGGCAAGCATTGGTCAAAAGCGACTAAACCCGATCAAAAACTGATAAAAACCTACCAAGAACAGTTAAAAGTGCCGTAACCGGCTCAAATCATCCAAACCTAAGAAAAAACCTCTAAAATTATTTCCAGTCCATATAGACCACATAGAATCCGGGCATAATGTATTTTCCCGGATTCATGATGGATAAAACACATCTATATGTTTGCTCTGTTTAGTTTTGGTTGTGTTTTATTGGTGTAAAAGTTGGTCAGCTAGTATTTGAGGTAGTTGTGAATGTAGTAGACAAAGAGCATCTCGACGGCACATTATAGTATAAAGGTCAAGACATGAGTGTGCTCTAACAAACGTCATGTTATTTGACCTAAAAATGATATTGTTTAACCTTGGGAAGCCTACATAGGTGAATAATATGCAAAAGAAGGACAAGTATTTTTTGACATTTCATGTAGGATCAACTTACTTATGTATTATATGACTCTGAAATATTTGATTCCATGTTTTATTCTATTAAAATTGAGAGCTATCAAGAAATAGATTACCAAACACAATCGCTAACAAACAAAAACGAATTTATATTGAAATTATCTGAAAACGTGGGTTGCAATAAAATGGTCATAACATGTGATACATGACTCCGTTTCAAGACCACAACTAAGAAAATGGATGCTTGAAAAAAGGAGTACTTTTATCCAGGCAAGCATTGGTCAAAAGCAACTAAACCCGATCAAAAACTGATAAAAACCTACAAAGAACAGCTAAAAATGCCGTAACCGGCTCAAATCATCCAAACCTAAGAAAAAACCTCTAAAATTATTTCCAGTCCATATAGACCACATAGAATCCGGGCATAATGTATTTGCCCGGATTCTTGATGGATAAAACACATCTATATGTTTGCTCTGTTTAGTTTTGGTTGTGTTTTATTGGTGTAAAAGTTGGTCAGCTAGTATTTGAGGTAGTTGTGAATGTAGTAGACAAAGAGCATCTCGACGGCACATTATAGTATAAAGGTCAAGACATGAGTGTGCTCTAACAAAACGTCATGTTACTTGACCTAAAAATGATATTGTTTAACATTGGGAAGCCTACATAGGTGAATAATATGCAAAAGAAGGACAAGTATTTTTTGACATTTCATGTAGGATCAACTTGCTTATGTATTATATGACTCTGAAATATTTGATTCCATGTTTTATTCTATTAAAATTGAGAGCTATCAAGAAATAGATTACCAAACCCAATCGCTAACAAACAAAAACAAATTTATATTGAAATTATCTGAAAACGTGGGTTGCAATAAAATGGTCATAACATGTGATACATGACTCCGTTTCAAGACCACAACTAAGAAAATGGATGCTTGAAAAAAGGAGTACTTTTATCCTGGCAAGCATTGGTCAAAAGCGACTAAACCCGATCAAAAACTGATAAAAACCTACCAAGAACAGCTAAAAATGCCGTAACCGGCTCAAATCATCCAAACCTAAGAAAAAACCTCTAAAATTATTTCCAGTCCATATAGACCACATAGAATCCGGGCATAATGTATTTGCCCGGATTCTTGATGGATAAAACACATCTATATGTTTGCTCTGTTTAGTTTTGGTTGTGTTTTATTGGTGTAAAAGTTGGTCAGCTAGTATTTGAGGTAGTTGTGAATGTAGTAGACAAAGAGCATCTCGACGGCACATTATAGTATAAAGGTCAAGACATGAGTGTGCTCTAACAAAACGTCATGTTACTTGACCTAAAAATGATATTGTTTAACATTGGGAAGCCTACATAGGTGAATAATATGCAAAAGAAGGACAAGTATTTTTTGACATTTCATGTAGGATCAACTTGCTTATGTATTATATGACTCTGAAATATTTGATTCCATGTTTTATTCTATTAAAATTGAGAGCTATCAAGAAATAGATTACCAAACACAATCGCTAACAACAAAAACAAATTTATATTGAAATTATCTGAAAACGTAGGTTGCAATAAAATGGTCATAACATGTGATACATGACTCCGTTTCAAGACCACAACTAAGAAAATGGATGCTTGAAAAAAGGAGTACTTTTATCCAGGCAAGCATTGGTCAAAAGCGACTAAACCCGATCAAAAACTGATAAAAACCTACGAAGAACAGCTAAAAATGCCGTAACCGGCTCAAATCATCCAAACCTAAGAAAAAACCTCTAAAATTATTTCCAGTCCATATAGACCACATAGAATCCGGGCATAATGTATTTGCCCGGATTCTTGATGGATAAAACACATCTATATGCTTGCTCTGTTTAGTTTTGGTTGTGTTTTATTGGTGTAAAAGTTGGTCAGCTAGTATTTGAGGTAGTTGTGAATGTAGTAGACAAAGAGCATCTAGACGACACATTATAGTATAAAGGTCAAGACATGAGTGTGCTCTAACAAAACATCATGTTACTTGACCTAAAAATGATATTGTTTAACATTAGGAAGCCTACATAGGTGAATAATATGCAAAAGAAGGACAAGTATTTTTTGACATTTCATGTAGGATCAACTTGCTTATGTATTATATGACTCTGAAATATTTGATTCCATGTTTATTCTATTAAAATTGAGAGCTATCAAAAAATAGATTACCAAACACAATCCCTAACAAACAAAAACAAATTTATATTGAAATTATCTGAAAACGTGGGTTGCAATTAAATGGTCATAACATGTGATACATGACTCCGTTTCAAGACCACAACTAAGAAAATGGATGCTTGAAAAAAGGAGTACTTTTATCCAGGCAAGCATTGGTCAAAAGCGACTAAACCCGATAAAAAACTGATAAAAACCTACCAAGAACAGCTAAAAATGTCGTAACCGGCTCAAATCATCCAAACCTAAGAAAAAACCTCTAAAATTATTTCCAGTCCATATAGACCACATAGAATCCGGGCATAATGTATTTTCCCGGATTCTTGATGGATAAAACACATCTATATGTTTGCTCTGTTTAGTTTTGGTTGTGTTTTATTGGTGTAAAAGTTGGTCATCTAGTATTTGAGGTAGTTGTGAATGTAGTAGACAAAGAGCATCTCGACGGCACATTATAGTATAAAGGTCAAGACATGAGTGTGCTCTAACAAACGTCATGTTATTTGACCTAAAAATGATATTGTTTAACCTTGGGAAGCCTACATAGGTGAATAATATGCAAAAGAAGGACAAGTATTTTTTGACATTTCATGTAGGATCAACTTGCTTATGTATTATATGACTCTGAAATATTTGATTCCATGTTTTATTCTATTAATATTGAGAGCTATCAAGAAATAGATTACCAAACACAATCGCTAACAAACAAAAACAAATTTATATTGAAATTATCTGAAAACGTGGGATGCAATAAAATGGTCATAACATGTGATACATGACTCTGTTTCAAGACCACAACTAAGAAAATGGATGCTTGAAAAAAGGAGTACTTTTATCCAGGCAAGCATTGTTCAAAAGCGACTAAACCCGATCAAAAACTGATAAAAACCTACCAAGAACAGCTAAAAATGCCGTAACCGGCTCAAATCATCCAAACCTAAGAAAAAACCTCTAAAATTATTTCCAGTCCATATAGACCACATAGAATCCGGGCATAATGTATTTTCCCGGATTCTTGATGGATAAAACACATCTATATGTTTGCTCTGTTTAGTTTTGGTTGTGTTTTATTGGTGTAAAAGTTGGTCAGCTAGTATTTGAGGTAGTTGTGAATGTAGTAGACAAAGAGCATCTCGACGGCACATTATAGTATAAAGGTCAAGACATGAGTGTGCTCTAACAAACGTCATGTTATTTGACCTAAAAATGATATTGTTTAACCTTGGGAAGCCTACATAGGTGAATAATATGCAAAAGAAGGACAAGTATTTTTTGACATTTCATGTAGGATCAACTTGCTTATGTATTATATGACTCTGAAATATTTGATTCCATGTTTTATTCTATTAAAATTGAGAGCTATCAAGAAATAGATTACCAAACACAATCGCTAACAAACAAAAACAAATTTATATTGAAATTATCTGAAAACGTGGGTTGCAATAAAATGGTCATAACATGTGATACATGACTCTGTTTCAAGACAACAACTAAGAAAATAGATGCTTGAAAAAAGGAGTACTTTTATCCAGGCAAGCATTGGTCAAAAGTGACTAAACCCGATCAAAAACTGATAAAAACCTACCAAGAACAGCTAAAAATGCCGTAACCGGCTCAAATCATCCAAACCTAAGAAAAAACCTCTAAAATTATTTCCAGTCCATATAGACCACATAGAATCCGGGCATAATGTATTTTCCCGGATTCTTGATGGATAAAACACATCTATATGTTTGCTCTGTTTAGTTTTGGTTGTGTTTTATTGGTGTAAAAGTTGGTCAGCTAGTATTTGAGGTAGTTGTGAATGTAGTAGACAAAGAGCATCTCGACGGCACATTATAGTATAAAGGTCAAGACATGAGTGTGCTCTAACAAACGTCATGTTATTTGACCTAAAAATGATATTGTTTAACCTTGGGAAGCCTACATAGGTGAATAATATGCAAAAGAAGGACAAGTATTTTTTGACATTTCATGTAGGATCAACTTGCTTATGTATTATATGACTCTGAAATATTTGATTCCATGTTTTATTCTATTAAAATTGAGAGCTATCAAGAAATAGATTACCAAACACAATCGCTAACAAACAAAAACAAATTTATATTGAAATTATCTGAAAACGTGGGTTGCAATAAAATGGTCATAACATGTGATACATGACTCTGTTTCAAGACAACAACTAAGAAAATAGATGCTTGAAAAAAGGAGTACTTTTATCCAGGCAAGCATTGGTCAAAAGCGACTAAACCCGATCAAAAACTGATAAAAACCTACCAAGAACAGCTAAAAATGCCGTAACCGGCTCAAATCATCCAAACCTAAGAAAAAACCTCTAAAATTATTTCCAGTCCATATAGACCACATAGAATCCGGCATAATGTATTTGACCGGATTCTTGATGGATAAAACACATCTATATGTTTGCTCTGTTTAGTTTTGGTTGTGTTTTATTGGTGTAAAAGTTGGTCAGCTAGTATTTGAGGTAGTTGTGAATGTAGTAGACAAAGAGCATCTCGACGGCACATTATAGTATAAAGGTCAAGACATGAGTGTGCTCTAACAAACGTTATGTTATTTGACCTAAAAATGATATTGTTTAACCTTAGGAAGCCTACATAGGTGAATAATATGCAAAAGAAGGACAAGTATTTTATGACATTTCATGTAAGATCAACTTGCTTATATATTATATGACTCTGAAATATTTGATTCCATGTTTTATTCTATTAAACTTGAGAGCTATCAAGAAATAGATTACCAAACACAATCGCGAACATACAAAAACAAATTTATATTGAAATTATCTGAAAACGTGGGTTGCAATAAAATGGTCATAACATGTGATACATGACTCCGTTTCAAGACCACAACTAAGAAAATGGATGCTTGAAAAAAGGAGTACTTTTATCCAGGCAAGCATTGGTCAAAAGCGACTAAACCCGATCAAAAACTGATAAAAACCTACCAAGAACAGCTAAAAATGCCGTAACCGGCTCAAATCATCCAAACCTAAGAAAAAACCTCTAAAATTATTTCCAGTCCATATAGACCACATAGAATCCGGGCATAATGTATTTGCCCGGATTCTTGATGGATAAAACACATCTATATGTTTGCTCTGTTTAGTTTTGGTTGTGTTTTATTGGTGTAAAAGTTGGTCAGCTAGTATTTGAGGTAGTTGTGAATGTAGTAGACAAAGAGCATCTCGACGGCACATTATAGTATAAAGGTCAAGACATAAGTGTGCTCTAACAAACGTCATGTTATTTGACCTAAAAATGATATTGTTTAACCTTGGGAAGCCTACATAGGTGAATAATATGCAAAAGAAGGACAAGTATTTTTTGACATTTCATGTAGGATCAACTTGCTTATGTATTATATGACTCTGAAATATTTGATTCCATGTTTTATTCTATTAAAATTGAGAGCTATCAAGAAATAGATTACCAAACACAATCGCTAACATACAAAAAAACAAATTTATATTGAAATTATCTGAAAACGTGGGTTGCAATAAAATGGTCATAACATGTGATACATGACTCCGTTTCAAGACCACAACTAAGAAAATGGATGCTTGAAAAAAGGAGTACTTTTATCCAGGCAAGCATTGGTCAAAAGCGACTAAACCCGATCAAAAACTGATAAAAACCTACCAAGAACAGCTAAAAATGCCGTAACCGGCTCAAATCATCCAAACCCATGAAAAACCTCTAAAATTATTTCCAGTCCATATAGACCACATAGAATCCGGGCATAATGTATTTGCCCGGATTCTTGATGGATAAAATACATCTATATGTTTGCTCTGTTTAGTTTTGGTTGTGTTTTATTGGTGTAAAAGTTGGTCAGCTAGTATTTGAGGTAGTTGTGAATGTAGTAGACAAAGAGCATCTTGACGGCACATTATAGTATAAAGGTCAAGACATGAGTGTGCTCTAACAAACGTCATGTTATTTGACCTAAAAATGATATTGTTTAACCTTGGGAAGCCTACATAGGTGAATAATATGCAAAAGAAGGACAAGTATTTTTTGACATTTCATGTAGGATCAACTTGCTTATGTATTATATGACTCTGAAATATTTGATTCCATATTTTATTCTATTAAAATTGAGAGCTATCAAGAAATAGATTACCAAACACAATCGCTAACAAACAAAAACAAATTTATATTGAAATTATCTGAAAATGTGGGTTGCAATAAAATGGTCATAACATGTGATACATGACTCCGTTTCAAGACCACAACTAAGAAAATGGATGCTTGAAAAAAGGAGTACTTTTATCCTGGCAAGCATTGGTCAAAAGCGACTAAGCCCGATCAAAAACTGATAAAAACCTACCAAGAACAGCTAAAAATGCCGTAACCGGCTCAAATCATCCAAACCTAAGAAAAAACCTCTAAAATTATTTCCAGTCCATATAGAACACATAGAATCCGGGCATAATGTATTTGCCCGGATTCTTGATGGATAAAACACATCTATATGTTTGCTCTGTTTAGTTTTGGTTGTGTTTTATTGGTGTAAAAGTTGGTCAGCTAGTATTTGAGGTAGTTGTGAATGTAGTAGACAAAGAGCATCTCGAC
This sequence comes from Glebionis coronaria, assembly GCA_025667525.1. NCBI lineage: Eukaryota > Viridiplantae > Streptophyta > Magnoliopsida > Asterales > Asteraceae > Glebionis > Glebionis coronaria. The sequence goes on from CM046876.1 coordinate 644,067,744, forward strand.
GGCACATTATAGTATAAAGGTCAAGACATGAGTGTGCTCTAACAAACGTCATGTTATTTGACCTAAAAATGATATTGTTTAACCTTGGGAAGCCTACATAGGTGAATAATATGCAAAAGAAGGACAAGTATTTTTTGACATTTCATGTAGGATCAACTTGCTTATGTATTATATGACTCTGAAATATTTGATTCCATGTTTTATTCTATTAAAATTGAGAGCTATCAAGAAATAGATTACCAAACACAATCGCTAACAAACAAAAACAAATTTATATTGAAATTATCTGAAAACGTAGGTTGCAATAAAATGGTCATAACATGTGATACATGACTCCGTTTCAAGACCACAACTAAGAAACTGGATGCTTGAAAAAAGGTGTACTTTTATCCAGGCAAGCATTGGTCAAAAGCGACTAAACCCGATCAAAAACTGATAAAAACCTACAAAGAACAGCTAAAAATGTCGTAACCGGCTCAAATCATCCAAACCTAAGAAAAAACCTCTAAAATTATTTCCAGTCCATATAGACCACATAGAATCCGGGCATAATGTATTTGCCCGGATTCTTGATGGATAAAACACATCTATATGTTTGCTCTGTTTAGTTTTGGTTGTGTTTTATTGGTGTAAAAGTTGGTCACCTAGTATTTGAGGTAGTTGTGAATGTAGTAGACAAAGAGCATCTCGACGGCACATTATAGTATAAAGGTCAAGACATGAGTGTTCTCTAACAAACGTCATGTTATTTGACCTAAAAATGATATTGTTTAACCTTGGGAAGCCTACATAGGTGAATAATATGCAAAAGAAGGACAAGTATTTTTTGACATTTCATGTAGGATCAACTTGCTTATGTATTATATGACTCTGAAATATTTGATTCCATGTTTTATTCTATTAAAATTGAGAGCTATCAAGAAATAGATTACCAAACACAATCGCTAACATACAAAAACAAACTTATATTGAAATTATCTGAAAACGTGGGTTGCAATAAAATGGTCATAACATGTGATACATGACTCCGTTTCAAGACCACAACTAAGAAAATGGATTCTTGAAAAAAGGAGTACTTTTATCCAGGCAAGCATTGGTCAAAAGCGACTAACCCCGATCAAAAACTGATAAAAACCTACCAAGAACAGCTAAAAATGCCGTAACCGGCTCAAATCATCCAAACCCAAGAAAAACCTCTAAAATTATTTCCAGTCCATATAGACCACATAGAATCCGGGCATAATGTATTTGCCCGGATTCTTGATGGATAAAACACATCTATATGTTTGCTCTGTTTAGTTTTGGTTGTGTTTTATTGGTGTAAAAGTTGGTCAGCTAGTATTTGAGGTAGTTGTGAATGTAGTAGACAAAGAGCATCTTGACGGCACATTATAGTATAAAGGTCAAGACATGAGTGTGCTCTAACAAACGTCATGTTATTTGACCTAAAAATGATATTGTTTAACCTTGGGAAGCCTACATAGGTGAATAATATGCAAAAGAAGGACAAGTATTTTTTGACATTTCATGTAGGATCAACTTGCTTATGTATTATATGACTCTGAAATATTTGATTCCATGTTTTATTCTATTAAAATTGAGAGCTATCAAGAAATAGATTACCAAACACAATCGCTAACATACAAAAACAAACTTATATTGAAATTATCTGAAAACGTGGGTTGCAATAAAATGGTCATAACATGTGATACATGACTCCGTTTCAAGACCACAACTAAGAAAATGGATTCTTGAAAAAAGGAGTACTTTTATCCAGGCAAGCATTGGTCAAAAGCGACTAACCCCGATCAAAAACTGATAAAAACCTACCAAGAACAGCTAAAAATGCCGTAACCGGCTCAAATCATCCAAACCCAAGAAAAACCTCTAAAATTATTTCCAGTCCATATAGACCACATAGAATCCGGGCATAATGTATTTGCCCGGATTCTTGATGGATAAAACACATCTATATGTTTGCTCTGTTTAGTTTTGGTTGTGTTTTATTGGTGTAAAAGTTGGTCAGCTAGTATTTGAGGTAGTTGTGAATGTAGTAGACAAAGAGCATCTTGACGGCACATTATAGTATAAAGGTCAAGACATGAGTGTGCTCTAACAAACGTCATGTTATTTGACCTAAAAATGATATTGTTTAACCTTGGGAAGCCTACATAGGTGAATAATATGCAAAAGAAGGACAAGTATTTTTTGACATTTCATGTAGGATCAACCTGCTTATGTATTATATGACTCTGAAATATTTGATTCCATGTTTTATTCTATTAAAATTGAGAGCTATCAAGAAATAGATTACCAAACACAATCGCTAACAAACAAAAACAAATTTATATTGAAATTATCTGAAAATGTGGGTTGCAATAAAATGGTCATAACATGTGATACATGACTCCGTTTCAAGACCACAACTAAGAAAATGGATGCTTGAAAAAAGGAGTACTTTTATCCTGGCAAGCATTGGTCAAAAGCGACTAAGCCCGATCAAAAACTGATAAAAACCTACCAAGAACAGCTAAAAATGCCGTAACCGGCTCAAATCATCCAAACCTAAGAAAAAACCTCTAAAATTATTTCCAGTCCATATAGACCACATAGAATCTAGGCATAATGTATTTGCCCGGATTCTTGATGGATAAAACACATCTATATGTTTGCTCTGTTTAGTTTTGGTTGTGTTTTATTGGTGTAAAAGTTGGTCAGCTAGTATTTGAGGTAGTTGTGAATGTAGTAGACAAAGAGCATCTCGACGACACATTATAGTATAAAGGTCAAGACATGAGTGTGCTCTAACAAACGTCATGTTATTTGACCTAAAAATGATATTGTTTAACCTTGGGAAGCCTACATAGGTGAATAATATGCAAAAGAAGGACAAGTATTTTTTGACATTTCATGTAGGATCAACTTGCTTATGTATTATATGACTCTGAAATATTTGATTCCATGTTTTATTCTATTAAAATTGAGAGCTATCAAGAAATAGATTACCAAACACAATCGCTAACAAACAAAAACAAATTTATATTGAAATTATCTAAAAACGTAGGTTGCAATAAAATGGTCATAACATGTGATACATGACTCCGTTTCAAGACCACAACTAAGAAACTGGATGCTTGAAAAAAGGAGTACTTTTATCCAGGCAAGCATTGGTCAAAAGCGACTAAACCCGATCAAAAACTGATAAAAACCTACAAAGAACAGCTAAAAATGTCGTAACCGGCTCAAATCATCCAAACCTAAGAAAAAACCTCTAAAATTATTTCCAGTCCATATAGACCACATAGAATCCGGGCATAATGTATTTGCCCGGATTCTTGATGGATTAAACACATCTATATGTTTGCTCTGTTTAGTTTTAGTTGTGTTTTATTGGTGTAAAAGTTGGTCAGCTAGTATTTGAGGTAGTTGTGAATGTAGTAGACAAAGAGCATCTCGACGGCACATTATAGTATAAAGGTCAAGACATGAGTGTGCTCTAACAAACGTCATGTTATTTGACCTAAAAATGATATTGTTTAACCTTGGGAAGCCTACATAGGTGAATAATATGCAAAAGAAGGACAAGTATTTTTTGACATTTCATGTAGGATCAACTTGCTTATGTATTATATGACTCTGAAATATTTGATTCCATGTTTTATTCTATTAAAATTGAGAGCTATCAAAAAATAGATTACCAAACACAATCGCTAACAAACAAAAACAAATTTATATTGAAATTATCTGAAAACGTAGGTTGCAATAAAATGGTCATAACATGTGATACATGACTCCGTTTCAAGACCACAACTAAGAAACTGGATGCTTGAAAAAAGGTGTACTTTTATCCAGGCAAGCATTGGTCAAAAGCGACTAAACCCGATCAAAAACTGATAAAAACCTACAAAGAACAGCTAAAAATGTCGTAACCGGCTCAAATCATCCAAACCTAAGAAAAAACCTCTAAAATTATTTCCAGTCCATATAGACCACATAGAATCCGGGCATAATGTATTTGCCCGGATTCTTGATGGATAAAACACATCTATATGTTTGCTCTGTTTAGTTTTGGTTGTGTTTTATTGGTGTAAAAGTTGGTCAGCTAGTATTTGAGGTAGTTGTGAATGTAGTAGACAAAGAGCATCTTGACGGCACATTATAGTATAAAGGTCAAGACATGAGTGTGCTCTAACAAACGTCATGTTATTTGACCTAAAAATGATATTGTTTAACCTTGGGAAGCCTACATAGGTGAATAATATGCAAAAGAAGGACAAGTATTTTTTGACATTTCATGTAGGATCAACTTGCTTATGTATTATATGACTCTGAAATATTTGATTCCATGTTTTATTCTATTAAAATTGAGAGCTATCAAGAAATAGATTACCAAACACAATCGCTAACAAACAAAAACAAATTTATATTGAAATTATCTGAAAATGTGGGTTGCAATAAAATGGTCATAACATGTGATACATGACTCCGTTTCAAGACCACAACTAAGAAAATGGATGCTTGAAAAAAGGAGTACTTTTATCCTGGCAAGCATTGGTCAAAAGCGACTAAGCCCGATCAAAAACTGATAAAAACCTACCAAGAACAGCTAAAAATGCCGTAACCGGCTCAAATCATCCAAACCTAAGAAAAAACCTCTAAAATTATTTCCAGTCCATATAGACCACATAGAATCTAGGCATAATGTATTTGCCCGGATTCTTGATGGATAAAACACATCTATATGTTTGCTCTGTTTAGTTTTGGTTGTGTTTTATTGGTGTAAAAGTTGGTCAGCTAGTATTTGAGGTAGTTGTGAATGTAGTAGACAAAGAGCATCTCGACGACACATTATAGTATAAAGGTCAAGACATGAGTGTGCTCTAACAAACGTCATGTTATTTGACCTAAAAATGATATTGTTTAACCTTGGGAAGCCTACATAGGTGAATAATATGCAAAAGAAGGACAAGTATTTTTTGACATTTCATGTAGGATCAACTTGCTTATGTATTATATGACTCTGAAATATTTGATTCCATGTTTTATTCTATTAAAATTGAGAGCTATCAAGAAATAGATTACCAAACACAATCGCTAACAAACAAAAACAAATTTATATTGAAATTATCTAAAAACGTAGGTTGCAATAAAATGGTCATAACATGTGATACATGACTCCGTTTCAAGACCACAACTAAGAAACTGGATGCTTGAAAAAAGGAGTACTTTTATCCAGGCAAGCATTGGTCAAAAGCGACTAAACCCGATCAAAAACTGATAAAAACCTACAAAGAACAGCTAAAAATGTCGTAACCGGCTCAAATCATCCAAACCAAAGAAAAAACCTCTAAAATTATTTCCAGTCCATATAGACCACATAGAATCCGGGCATAATGTATTTGCCCGGATTCTTGATGGATTAAACACATCTATATGTTTGCTCTGTTTAGTTTTGGTTGTGTTTTATTGGTGTAAAAGTTGGTCAGCTAGTATTTGAGGTAGTTGTGAATGTAGTAGACAAAGAGCATCTCGACGGCACATTATAGTATAAAGGTCAAGACATGAGTGTGCTCTAACAAACGTCATGTTATTTGACCTAAAAATGATATTGTTTAACCTTGGGAAGCCTACATAGGTGAATAATATGCAAAAGAAGGACAAGTATTTTTTGACATTTCATGTAGGATCAACTTGCTTATGTATTATATGACTCTGAAATATTTGATTCCATGTTTTATTCTATTAAAATTGAGAGCTATCAAGAAATAGATTACCAAACACAATCGCTAACAAACAAAAACAAATTTATATTGAAATTATCTGAAAACGTAGGTTGCAATAAAATGGTCATAACATGTGATACATGACTCCGTTTCAAGACCACAACTAAGAAACTGGATGCTTGAAAAAAGGTGTACTTTTATCCAGGCAAGCATTGGTCAAAAGCGACTAAACCCGATCAAAAACTGATAAAAACCTACAAAGAACAGCTAAAAATGTCGTAACCGGCTCAAATCATCCAAACCTAAGAAAAAACCTCTAAAATTATTTCCAGTCCATATAGACCACATAGAATCCGGGCATAATGTATTTGCCCGGATTCTTGATGGATAAAACACATCTATATGTTTGCTCTGTTTAGTTTTGGTTGTGTTTTATTGGTGTAAAAGTTGGTCAGCTAGTATTTGAGGTAGTTGTGAATGTAGTAGACAAAGAGCATCTCGACGGCACATTATAGTATAAAGGTCAAGACATGAGTGTTCTCTAACAAACGTCATGTTATTTGACCTAAAAATGATATTGTTTAACCTTGGGAAGCCTACATAGGTGAATAATATGCAAAAGAAGGACAAGTATTTTTGGACATTTCATGTAGGATCAACTTGCTTATGTATTATATGACTCTGAAATATTTGATTCCATGTTTTATTCTATTAAAATTGAGAGCTATCAAGAAATAGATTACCAAACACAATCGCTAACATACAAAAACAAACTTATATTGAAATTATCTGAAAACGTGGGTTGCAATAAAATGGTCATAACATGTGATACATGACTCCGTTTCAAGACCACAACTAAGAAAATGGATGCTTGAAAAAAGGAGTACTTTTATCCAGGCAAGCATTGGTCAAAAGCGACTAACCCCGATCAAAAACTGATAAAAACCTACCAAGAACAGCTAAAAATGCCGTAACCGGCTCAAATCATCCAAACCCAAGAAAAACCTCTAAAATTATTTCCAGTCCATATAGACCACATAGAATCCGGGCATAATGTATTTGCCCGGATTCTTGATGGATAAAACACATCTATATGTTTGCTCTGTTTAGTTTTGGTTGTGTTTTATTGGTGTAAAAGTTGGTCAGCTAGTATTTGAGGTAGTTGTGAATGTAGTAGACAAAGAGCATCTTGACGGCACATTATAGTATAAAGGTCAAGACATGAGTGTGCTCTAACAAACGTCATGTTATTTGACCTAAAAATGATATTGTTTAACCTTGGGAAGCCTACATAGGTGAATAATATGCAAAAGAAGGACAAGTATTTTTTGACATTTCATGTAGGATCAACTTGCTTATGTATTATATGACTCTGAAATATTTGATTCCATGTTTTATTCTATTAAAATTGAGAGCTATCAAGAAATAGATTACCAAACACAATCGCTAACAAACAAAAACAAATTTATATTGAAATTATCTGAAAATGTGGGTTGCAATAAAATGGTCATAACATGTGATACATGACTCCGTTTCAAGACCACAACTAAGAAAATGGATGCTTGAAAAAAGGAGTACTTTTATCCTGGCAAGCATTGGTCAAAAGCGACTAAGCCCGATCAAAAACTGATAAAAACCTACCAAGAACAGCTAAAAATGCCGTAACCGGCTCAAATCATCCAAACCTAAGAAAAAACCTCTAAAATTATTTCCAGTCCATATAGACCACATAGAATCTGGGCATAATGTATTTGCCCGGATTCTTGATGGATAAAACACATCTCTATGTTTGCTCTGTTTAGTTTTGGTTGTGTTTTATTGGTGTAAAAGTTGGTCAGCTAGTATTTGAGGTAGTTGTGAATGTAGTAGACAAAGAGCATCTCGACGGCACATTATAGTATAAAGGTCAAGACATGAGTGTGCTCTAACAAACGTCATGTTATTTGACCTAAAAATGATATTGTTTAACCTTGGGAAGCCTACATAGGTGAATAATATGCAAAAGAAGGACAAGTATTTTTTGACATTTCATGTAGGATCAACTTGCTTATGTATTATATGACTCTGAAATATTTGATTCCATGTTTTATTCTATTAAAATTGAGAGCTATCAAGAAATAGATTACCAAACACAATCGCTAACAAACAAAAACGAATTTATATTGAAATTATCTGAAAGCGTAGGTTGCAATAAAATGGTCATAACATGTGATACATGACTCCGTTTCAAGACCACAACTAAGAAACTGGATGCTTGAAAAAAGGAGTACTTTTATCCAGGCAAGCATTGGTCAAAAGCGACTAAACCCGATCAAAAACTGATAAAAACCTACAAAGAACAGCTAAAAATGTCGTAACCGGCTCAAATCATCCAAACCTAAGAAAAAACCTCTAAAATTATTTCCAGTCCATATAGACCACATAGAATCCGGGCATAATGTATTTGCCCGGATTCTTGATGGATTAAACACATCTATATGTTTGCTCTGTTTAGTTTTGGTTGTGTTTTATTGGTGTAAAAGTTGGTCAGCTAGTATTTGAGGTAGTTGTGAATGTAGTAGACAAAGAGCATCTCGACGGCACATTATAGTATAAAGGTCAAGACATGAGTGTGCTCTAACAAACGTCATGTTATTTGACCTAAAAATGATATTGTTTAACCTTGGGAAGCCTACATAGGTGAATAATATGCAAAAGAAGGACAAGTATTTTTTGACATTTCATGTAGGATCAACTTGCTTATGTATTATATGACTCTGAAATATTTGATTCCATGTTTTATTCTATTAAAATTGAGAGCTATCAAGAAATAGATTACCAAACACAATCGCTAACAAACAAAAACAAATTTATATTGAAATTATCTGAAAACGTAGGTTGCAATAAAATGGTCATAACATGTGATACATGACTCCGTTTCAAGACCACAACTAAGAAAATGGATGCTTGAAAAAAGGAGTACTTTTATCCAGGCAAGCATTGGTCAAAAGCGACTAAACCCGATCAAAAACTGATAAAAACCTACAAAGAACAGCTAAAAATGCCGTAACCGGCTCAAATCATCCAAACCTAAGAAAAAACCTCTAAAATTATTTCCAGTCCATATAGACCACATAGAATCCGGGCATAATGTATTTGCCCGGATTCTTGATGGATTAAACACATCTATATGTTTGCTCTGTTTAGTTTTGGTTGTGTTTTATTGGTGTAAAAGTTGGTCAGCTAGTATTTGAGGTAGTTGTGAATGTAGTAGACAAAGAGCATCTCGACGGCACATTATAGTATAAAGGTCAAGACATGAGTGTGCTCTAACAAACGTCAGGTTATTTGACCTAAAAATGATATTGTTTAACCTTGGGAAGCCTACATAGGTGAATAATATGCAAAAGAAGGACAAGTATTTTTTGACATTTCATGTAGGATCAACTTACTTATGTATTATATGACTCTGAAATATTTGATTCCATGTTTTATTCTATTAAAATTGACAGCTATCAAGAAATAGATTACCAAACACAATCGCTAACATACAAAAACAAATTTATATTGAAATTATCTGAAAACGTGGGTTGCAATAAAATGGTCATAACATGTGATACATGACTCCGTTTCAAGACCACAACTAAGAAAATGGATGCTTGAAAAAAGGAGTACTTTTATCCAGGCAAGCATTGGTCAAAAGCGACTAAACCCGATCAAAAACTGATAAAAACCTACCAAGAACAGCTAAAAATGCCGTAACCGGCTCAAATCATCCAAACCTAAGAAAAACCTCTAAAATTATTTCCAGTCCATATAGACCACATAGAATCCGGGCATAATGTATTTGCCCGGATTCTTGATGGATAAAACACATCTATATGTTTGCTCTGTTTAGTTTTGGTTGTGTTTTATTGGTGTAAAAGTTGGTCAGCTAGTATTTGAGGTAGTTGTGAATGTAGTAGACAAAGTGCATCTTGACGGCACATTATAGTATAAAGGTCAAGACATGAGTGTGCTCTAACAAACGTCGTGTTATTTGACCTAAAAATGATATTGTTTAACCTTGGGAAGCCTACATAGGTGAATAATATGCAAAAGAAGGACAAGTATTTTTTGACATTTCATGTAGGATCAACTTGCTTATGTATTATATGACTCTGAAATATTTGATTCCATGTTTTATTCTATTAAAATTGAGAGCTATCAAGAAATAGATTACCAAACACAATCGCTAACAAACAAAAACAAATTTATATTGAAATTATCTGAAAACGTGGGTTGCAATAAAATGGTCATAACATGTGATACATGACTCCGTTTCAAGACCACAACTAAGAAAATGGATGCTTGAAAAAAGGAGTACTTTTATCCTGGCAAGCATTGGTCAAAAGCGACTAAGCCCGATCAAAAACTGATAAAAACCTACCAAGAACAGCTAAAAATGCCGTAACCGGCTCAAATCATCCAAACCTAAGAAAAAACCTCTAAAATTATTTCCAGTCCATATAGACCACATAGGATCCGGGCATAATGTATTTGCCCGGATTCTTGATGGATAAAACACATCTATATGTTTGCTCTGTTTAGTTTTGGTTGTGTTTTATTGGTGTAAAAGTTGGTCAGCTAGTATTTGAGGTAGTTGTGAATGTAGTAGACAAAGAGCATCTCGACGGCACATTATAGTATAAAGGTCAAGACATGAGTGTGCTCTAACAAACGTCATGTTATTTGACCTAAAAATGATATTGTTTAACCTTGGGAAGCCTACATAGGTGAATAATATGCAAAAGAAGGACAAGTATTTTTTGACATTTCATGTAGGATCAACTTGCTTATGTATTATATGACTCTGAAATATTTGATTCCATGTTTTATTCTATTAAAATTGAGAGCTATCAAGAAATAGATTACCAAACACAATCGCTAACAAACAAAAACGAATTTATATTGAAATTATCTGAAAGCGTAGGTTGCAATAAAATGGTCATAACATGTGATACATGACTCCGTTTCAAGACCACAACTAAGAAACTGGATGCTTGAAAAAAGGAGTACTTTTATCCAGGCAAGCATTGGTCAAAAGCGACTAAACCCGATCAAAAACTGATAAAAACCTACAAAGAACAGCTAAAAATGTCGTAACCGGCTCAAATCATCCAAACCTAAGAAAAAACCTCTAAAATTATTTCCAGTCCATATAGACCACATAGAATCCGGGCATAATGTATTTGCCCGGATTCTTGATGGATTAAACACATCTATATGTTTGCTCTGTTTAGTTTTGGTTGTGTTTTATTGGTGTAAAAGTTGGTCAGCTAGTATTTGAGGTAGTTGTGAATGTAGTAGACAAAGAGCATCTCGACGGCACATTATAGTATAAAGGTCAAGACATGAGTGTGCTCTAACAAACGTCATGTTATTTGACCTAAAAATGATATTGTTTAACCTTGGGAAGCCTACATAGGTGAATAATATGCAAAAGAAGGACAAGTATTTTTTGACATTTCATGTAGGATCAACTTGCTTATGTATTATATGACTCTGAAATATTTGATTCCATGTTTTATTCTATTAAAATTGAGAGCTATCAAGAAATAGATTACCAAACACAATCGCTAACAAACAAAAACAAATTTATATTGAAATTATCTGAAAACGTAGGTTGCAATAAAATGGTCATAACATGTGATACATGACTCCGTTTCAAGACCACAACTAAGAAAATGGATGCTTGAAAAAAGGAGTACTTTTATCCAGGCAAGCATTGGTCAAAAGCGACTAAACCCGATCAAAAACTGATAAAAACCTACAAAGAACAGCTAAAAATGCCGTAACCGGCTCAAATCATCCAAACCTAAGAAAAAACCTCTAAAATTATTTCCAGTCCATATAGACCACATAGAATCCGGGCATAATGTATTTGCCCGGATTCTTGATGGATTAAACACATCTATATGTTTGCTCTGTTTAGTTTTGGTTGTGTTTTATTGGTGTAAAAGTTGGTCAGCTAGTATTTGAGGTAGTTGTGAATGTAGTAGACAAAGAGCATCTCGACGGCACATTATAGTATAAAGGTCAAGACATGAGTGTGCTCTAACAAACGTCAGGTTATTTGACCTAAAAATGATATTGTTTAACCTTGGGAAGCCTACATAGGTGAATAATATGCAAAAGAAGGACAAGTATTTTTTGACATTTCATGTAGGATCAACTTACTTATGTATTATATGACTCTGAAATATTTGATTCCATGTTTTATTCTATTAAAATTGACAGCTATCAAGAAATAGATTACCAAACACAATCGCTAACATACAAAAACAAATTTATATTGAAATTATCTGAAAACGTGGGTTGCAATAAAATGGTCATAACATGTGATACATGACTCCGTTTCAAGACCACAACTAAGAAAATGGATGCTTGAAAAAAGGAGTACTTTTATCCAGGCAAGCATTGGTCAAAAGCGACTAAACCCGATCAAAAACTGATAAAAACCTACCAAGAACAGCTAAAAATGCCGTAACCGGCTCAAATCATCCAAACCTAAGAAAAACCTCTAAAATTATTTCCAGTCCATATAGACCACATAGAATCCGGGCATAATGTATTTGCCCGGATTCTTGATGGATAAAACACATCTATATGTTTGCTCTGTTTAGTTTTGGTTGTGTTTTATTGGTGTAAAAGTTGGTCAGCTAGTATTTGAGGTAGTTGTGAATGTAGTAGACAAAGTGCATCTTGACGGCACATTATAGTATAAAGGTCAAGACATGAGTGTGCTCTAACAAACGTCGTGTTATTTGACCTAAAAATGATATTGTTTAACCTTGGGAAGCCTACATAGGTGAATAATATGCAAAAGAAGGACAAGTATTTTTTGACATTTCATGTAGGATCAACTTGCTTATGTATTATATGACTCTGAAATATTTGATTCCATGTTTTATTCTATTAAAATTGAGAGCTATCAAGAAATAGATTACCAAACACAATCGCTAACAAACAAAAACAAATTTATATTGAAATTATCTGAAAACGTGGGTTGCAATAAAATGGTCATAACATGTGATACATGACTCCGTTTCAAGACCACAACTAAGAAAATGGATGCTTGAAAAAAGGAGTACTTTTATCCTGGCAAGCATTGGTCAAAAGCGACTAAGCCCGATCAAAAACTGATAAAAACCTACCAAGAACAGCTAAAAATGCCGTAACCGGCTCAAATCATCCAAACCTAAGAAAAAACCTCTAAAATTATTTCCAGTCCATATAGACCACATAGGATCCGGGCATAATGTATTTGCCCGGATTCTTGATGGATAAAACACATCTATATGTTTGCTCTGTTTAGTTTTGGTTGTGTTTTATTGGTGTAAAAGTTGGTCAGCTAGTATTTGAGGTAGTTGTGAATGTAGTAGACAAAGAGCATCTCGACGGCACATTATAGTATAAAGGTCAAGACATGAGTGTGCTCTAACAAACGTCATGTTATTTGACCTAAAAATGATATTGTTTAACCTTGGGAAGCCTACATAGGTGAATAATATGCAAAAGAAGGACAAGTATTTTTTGACATTTCATGTAGGATCAACTTACTTATGTATTATATGACTCTGAAATATTTGATTCCATGTTTTATTCTATTAAAATTGAGAGCTATCAAGAAATAGATTACCAAACACAATCGCTAACATACAAAAACAAATTTATATTGAAATTATCTGAAAACGTGGGTTGCAATAAAATGGTCATAACATGTGATACATGACTCCGTTTCAAGACCACAACTAAGAAAATGGATGCTTGAAAAAAGGAGTACTTTTATCCAGGCAAGCATTGGTCAAAAGCGACTAAACCCGATCAAAAACTGATAAAAACCTACCAAGAACAGCTAAAAATGCCGTAACCGGCTCAAATCATCCAAACCTAAGAAAAACCTCTAAAATTATTTCCAGTCCATATAGACCACATAGAATCCGGGCATAATGTATTTGCCCGGGTTCTTGATGGATAAAACACATCTATATGTTTGCTCTGTTTAGTTTTGGTTGTGTTTTATTGGTGTAAAAGTTGGTCAGCTAGTATTTGAGGTAGTTGTGAATGTAGTAGACAAAGAGCATCTTGACGGCACATTATAGTATAAAGGTCAAGACATGAGTGTGCTCTAACAAACGTCATGTTATTTGACCTAAAAATGATATTGTTTAACCTTGGGAAGCCTACATAGGTGAATAATATGCAAAAGAAGGACAAGTATTTTTTGACATTTCATGTAGGATCAACTTGCTTATGTATTATATGACTCTGAAATATTTGATTCCATGTTTTATTCTATTAAAATTGAGAGCTATCAAGAAATAGATTACCAAACACAATCGCTGACAAACAAAAACAAATTTATATTGAAATTATCTGAAAACGTGGGTTGCAATAAAATGGTCATAACATGTGATACATGACTCCGTTTCAAGACCACAACTAAGAAAATGGATGCTTGAAAAAAGGAGTACTTTTATCCTGGCAAGCATTGGTCAAAAGCGACTAAGCCCGATCAAAAACTGATAAAAACCTACCAAGAACAGCTAAAAATGCCGTAACCGGCTCAAATCATCCAAACCTAAGAAAAAACCTTTAAAATTATTTCCAGTCCATATAGACCACATAGGATCCGGGCATAATGTATTTGCCCGGATTCTTGATGGATAAAACACATCTATATGTTTGCTCTGTTTAGTTTTGGTTGTGTTTTATTGGTGTAAAAGTTGATCATCTAGTATTTGAGGTAGTTGTGAATGTAGTAGACAAAGAGCATCTCGACGGCACATTATAGTATAAAGGTCAAGACATGAGTGTGCTCTAACAAACGTCATGTTATTTGACCTAAAAATGATATTGTTTAACCTTGGGAAGCCTACATAGGTGAATAATATGCAAAAGAAGGACAAGTATTTTTTGACATTTCATGTAGGATCAACTTGCTTATGTATTATATGACTCTGAAATATTTGATTCCATGTTTTATTCTATTAAAATTGAGAGCTATCAAGAAATAGATTACCAAACAGAATCGCTAACAAACAAAAACAAATTTATATTGAAATTATCTGAAAACGTGGGTTGCAATAAAATGGTCATAACATGTGATACATGACTCCGTTTCAAGACCACAACTAAGAAAATGGATGCTTGAAAAAAGGAGTACTTTTATCCTGGCAAGCATTGGTCAAAAGCGACTAAGCCCGATCAAAAACTGATAAAAACCTACCAAGAACAGCTAAAAATGCCGTAACCGGCTCAAATCATCCAAACCTAAGAAAAAACCTCTAAAATTATTTCCAGTCCATATAGACCACATAGGATCCGGGCATAATGTATTTGCCCGGATTCTTGATGGATAAAACACATCTATATGTTTGCTCTGTTTAGTTTTGGTTGTGTTTTATTGGTGTAAAAGTTGATCATCTAGTATTTGAGGTAGTTGTGAATGTAGTAGACAAAGAGCATCTCGACGGCACATTATAGTATAAAGGTCAAGACATGAGTGTGCTCTAACAAACGTCATGTTATTTGACCTAAAAATGATATTGTTTAACCTTGGGAAGCCTACATAGGTGAATAATATGCAAAAGAAGGACAAGTATTTTTTGACATTTCATGTAGGATCAACTTGCTTATGTATTATATGACTCTGAAATATTTGATTCCATGCTTTATTCTATTAAAATTGAGAGCTATCAAGAAATAGATTACCAAACACAATCGCTAACAAACAAAAACAAATTTATATTGAAATTATCTAAAAACGTGGGTTGCAATAAAATGGTCATAACATGTGATACATGACTCCGTTTCAAGACAACAACTAAGAAAATAGATGCTTGAAAAAAGGAGTACTTTTATCCAGGCAAGCATTGTTCAAAAGCGACTAAACCCGATCAAAAACTGATAAAAACCTACCAAGAACAGCTAAAAATGCCGTAACCGGCTCAAATCATCCAAACCTAAGAAAAAACCTCTAAAATTATTTCCAATCCATATAGACCACATAGAATCTGGGCATAATGTATTTGCCCGGATTCTTGATGGATAAAACACATCTATATGTTTGCTCTGTTTAGTTTTGGTTGTGTTTTATTGGTGTAAAAGTTGGTCAGCTAGTATTTGAGGTAGTTGTGAATGTAGTAGACAAAAAGCATCTCGACGGCACATTATAGTATAAAGGTCAAGACATGAGTGTGCTCTAACAAACGTTATGTTATTTGACCTAAAAATGATATTGTTTAACCTTAGGAAGCCTACATAGGTGAATAATATGCAAAAGAAGGACAAGTATTTTTTGACATTTCATGTAAGATCAACTTGCTTATATATTATATGACTCTGAAATATTTGATTCCATGTTTTATTCTATTAAAATTGAGAGCTATCAAGAAATAGATTTCCAAACACAATCGCGAACATACAAAAACAAATTTATATTGAAATTATCTGAAAACGTAGGTTGCAATAAAATGGTCATAACATGTGATACATGACTCCGTTTCAAGACCACAACTAAGAAAATGGATGCTTGAAAAAAGGAGTACTTTTATCCAGGCAAGCATTGGTCAAAAGCGACTAAACCCGATAAAAAACTGATAAAAACCTACCAAGAACAGCTAAAAATGTCGTAACCGGCTCAAATCATCCAAACCTAAGAAAAAACCTCTAAAATTATTTCCAGTCCATATAGACCACATAGAATCCGGGCATAATGTATTTTCCCGGATTCTTGATGGATAAAACACATCTATATGTTTGCTCTGTTTAGTTTTGGTTGTGTTTTATTGGTGTAAAAGTTGGTCAGCTAGTATTTGAGGTAGTTGTGAATGTAGTAGACAAAGAGCATCTCGACGGCACATTATAGTATAAAGGTCAAGACATGAGTGTGCTCTAACAAAACGTCATGTTACTTGACCTAAAAATGATATTGTTTAACATTGGGAAGCCTACATAGGTGAATAATATGCAAAAGAAGGACAAGTATTTTTTGACATTTCATGTAGTATCAACTTGCTTATGTATTATATGACTCTGAAATATTTGATTCCATGTTTATTCTATTAAAATTGAGAGCTATCAAGAAATAGATTACCAAACACAATCGCTAACAAACAAAAACAAATTTATATTGAAATTATCTGAAAACGTGGGTTGCAATAAAATGGTCATAACATGTGATACATGACTCCGTTTCAAGACCACAACTAAGAAAATGGATGCTTCAAAAAAGGAGTACTTTTATCCAGGCAAGCATTGGTCAAAAGCGACTAAACCCGATAAAAAACTGATAAAAACCTACCAAGAACAGCTAAAAATGTCGTAACCGGCTCAAATCATCCAAACCTAAGCAAAAACCTCTAAAATTATTTCCAGTCCATATAGACCACATAGAATCCGGGCATAATGTATTTTCCCGGATTCTTGATGGATAAAACACATCTATATGTTTGCTCTGTTTAGTTTTGGTTGTGTTTTATTGGTGTAAAAGTTGGTCATCTAGTACTTGAGGTAGTTGTGAATGTAGTAGACAAAGAGCATCTCGACGGCACATTATAGTATAAAGGTCAAGACATGAGTGTGCTCTAACAAACGTCATGTTATTTGACCTAAAAATGATATTGTTTAACCTTGGGAAGCCTACATAGGTGAATAATATGCAAAAGAAGGACAAGTATTTTTTGACATTTCATGTAGGATCAACTTGCTTATGTATTATATGATTCTGAAATATTTGATTCCATGTTTTATTCTATTAAAATTGAGAGCTATCAAGAAATAGATTACCAAACACAATCGCTAACAAACAAAAACAAATTTATATTGAAATTATCTGAAAACGTGGGTTGCAATAAAATGGTCATAACATGTGATACATGACTCCGTTTCAAGACAACAACTAAGAAAATAGATGCTTGAAAAAAGGAGTACTTTTATCCAGGCAAGCATTGTTCAAAAGCGACTAAACCCGATCAAAAACTGATAAAAACCTACCAAGAACAGCTAAAAATGCCGTAACCGGCTCAAATCATCCAAACCTAAGAAAAAACCTCTAAAATTATTTCCAATCCATATAGACCACATAGAATCTGGGCATAATGTATTTGCCCGGATTCTTGATGGATAAAACACATCTATATGTTTGCTTTGTTTAGTTTTGGTTGTGTTTTATTGGTGTAAAAGTTGGTCAGCTAGTATTTGAGGTAGTTGTGAATGTAGTAGACAAAAAGCATCTCGACGGCACATTATAGTATAAAGGTCAAGACATGAGTGTGCTCTAACAAACGTTATGTTATTTGACCTAAAAATGATATTGTTTAACCTTAGGAAGCCTACATAGGTGAATAATATGCAAAAGAAGGACAAGTATTTTTTGACATTTCATGTAAGATCAACTTGCTTATATATTATATGACTCTGAAATATTTGATTCCATGTTTTATTCTATTAAAATTGAGAGCTATCAAGAAATAGATTTCCAAACACAATCGCGAACATACAAAAACAAATTTATATTGAAATTATCTGAAAACGTGGGTTGCAATAAAATGGTCATAACATGTGATACATGACTCCGTTTCAAGACCACAACTAAGAAAATGGATGCTTGAAAAAAGGAGTACTTTTATCCAGGCAAGCATTGGTCAAAAGCGACTAAACCCGATAAAAAACTGATAAAAACCTACCAAGAACAGCTAAAAATGTCGTAACCGGCTCAAATCATCCAAACCTAAGCAAAAACCTCTAAAATTATTTCCAGTCCATATAGACCACATAGAATCCGGGCATAATGTATTTTCCCGGATTCTTGATGGATAAAACACATCTATATGTTTGCTCTGTTTAGTTTTGGTTGTGTTTTATTGGTGTAAAAGTTGGTCATCTAGTATTTGAGGTAGTTGTGAATGTAGTAGACAAAGAGCATCTCGACGGCACATTATAGTATAAAGGTCAAGACATGAGTGTGCTCTAACAAACGTCATGTTATTTGACCTAAAAATGATATTGTTTAACCTTGGGAAGCCTACATAGGTGAATAATATGCAAAAGAAGGACAAGTATTTTTTGACATTTCATGTAGGATCAACTTGCTTATGTATTATATGACTCTGAAATATTTGATTCCATGTTTTATTCTATTAAAATTGAGAGCTATCAAGAAATAGATTACCAAACACAATCGCTAACAAACAAAAACAAATTTATATTGAAATTATCTGAAAACGTGGGTTGCAATAAAATGGTCATAACATGTGATACATGACTCCGTTTCAAGACAACAACTAAGAAAATAGATGCTTGAAAAAAGGAGTACTTTTATCCAGGCAAGCATTGTTCAAAAGCGACTAAACCCGATCAAAAACTGATAAAAACCTACCAAGAACAGCTAAAAATGCCGTAACCGGCTCAAATCATCCAAACCTAAGAAAAAACCTCTAAAATTATTTCCAATCCATATAGACCACATAGAATCTGGGCATAATGTATTTGCCCGGATTCTTGATGGATAAAACACATCTATATGTTTGCTCTGTTTAGTTTTGGTTGTGTTTTATTGGTGTAAAAGTTGGTCAGCTAGTATTTGAGGTAGTTGTGAATGTAGTAGACAAAAAGCATCTCGACGGCACATTATAGTATAAAGGTCAAGACATGAGTGTGCTCTAACAAACGTTATGTTATTTGACCTAAAAATGATATTGTTTAACCTTAGGAAGCCTACATAGGTGAATAATATGCAAAAGAAGGACAAGTATTTTTTGACATTTCATGTAAGATCAACTTGCTTATATATTATATGACTCTGAAATATTTGATTCCATGTTTTATTCTATTAAAATTGAGAGCTATCAAGAAATAGATTTCCAAACACAATCGCGAACATACAAAAACAAATTTATACTGAAATTATCTGAAAACGTGGGTTGCAATAAAATGGTCATAACATGTGATACATGACTCCGTTTCAAGACCACAACTAAGAAAATGGATGCTTGAAAAAAGGAGTACTTTTATCCAGGCAAGCATTGGTCAAAAGCGACTAAACCCGATAAAAAACTGATAAAAACCTACCAAGAACAGCTAAAAATGTCGTAACCGGCTCAAATCATCCAAACCTAAGAAAAAACCTCTAAAATTATTTCCAGTCCATATAGACCACATTGAATCCGGGCATAATGTATTTTCCCGGATTCTTGATGGATAAAACACATCTATATGTTTGCTCTGTTTAGTTTTGGTTGTGTTTTATTGCTGTAAAAGTTGGTCATCTAGTATTTGAGGTAGTTGTGAATGTAGTAGACAAAGAGCATCTCGACGGCACATTATAGTATAAAGGTCAAGACATGAGTGTGCTCTAACAAACGTCATGTTATTTGACCTAAAAATGATATTGTTTAACCTTGGGAAGCCTACATAGGTGAATAATATGCAAAAGAAGGACAAGTATTTTTTGACATTTCATGTAGGATCAACTTGATTATGTATTATATGACTCTGAAATATTTGATTCCATGTTTTATTCTATTAAAATTGAGACCTATCAAGAAATAGATTACCAAACACAATCGCTAACAAACAAAAACAAATTTATATTGAAATTATCTGAAAACGTGGGTTGCAATAAAATGGTCATAACATGTGATACATGACTCCGTTTCAAGACAACAACTATGAAAATAGATGCTTGAAAAAAGGAGTACTTTTATCCAGGCAAGCATTGTTCAAAAGCGACTAAACCCGATCAAAAACTGATAAAAACCTACCAAGAACAGCTAAAAATGCCGTAACCGGCTCAAATCATCCAAACCTAAGAAAAAACCTCTAAAATTATTTCCAGTCCATATAGACCACATAGAATCTGGGCATAATGTATTTGCCCGGATTCTTGATGGATAAAACACATCTATATGTTTGCTCTGTTTAGTTTTGGTTGTGTTTTATTGGTGTAAAAGTTGGTCAGCTAGTATTTGAGGTAGTTGTGAATGTAGTAGACAAAAAGCATCTCGACGGCACATTATAGTATAAAGGTCAAGACATGAGTGTGCTCTAACAAACGTTATGTTATTTGACCTAAAAATGATATTGTTTAACCTTAGGAAGCCTACATAGGTGAATAATATGCAAAAGAAGGACAAGTATTTTTTGACATTTCATGTAAGATCAACTTGCTTATATATTATATGACTCTGAAATATTTGATTCCATGTTTTATTCTATTAAACTTGAGAGCTATCAAGAAATAGATTACCAAACACAATCGCGAACATACAAAAACAAATTTATATTGAAATTATCTGAAAACGTGGGTTGCAATAAAATGGTCATAACATGTGATACATGACTCCGTTTCAAGACCACAACTAAGAAAATGGATGCTTGAAAAAAGGAGTACTTTTATCCAGGCAAGCATTGGTCAAAAGCGACTAAACCCGGTCAAAACTGAAAAAAACCTACAAAGAACAGCTAAAAATGCCGTAACCGGCTCAAATCATCCAAACCTAAGAAAAAACCTCTAAAATTATTTCCAGTCCATATAGACCACATAGAATCCGGGCATAATGTATTTGCCCGGATTCTTGATGGATAAAACACATCAATATGTTTGCTCTGTTTAGTTTTGGTTGTGTTTTATTGGTGTAAAAGTTGGTCAGCTAGTATTTGAGGTAGTTGTGAATGTAGTAGACAAAGAGCATCTCAACGGCACATTATAGTATAAAGGTCAAGACATGAGTGTGCTCTAACAAACGTCATGTTATTTGACCTAAAAATGATATTGTTTAACCTTGGGAAGCCTACATAGGTGAATAATATGCAAAAGAAGGACAAGTATTTTTTGACATTTCATGTAGGATCAACTTACTTATGTATTATATGACTCTGAAATATTTGATTCCATGTTTTATTCTATTAAAATTGAGAGCTATCAAGAAATAGATTACCAAACACAATCGCTAACATACAAAAACAAATTTATATTGAAATTATCTGAAAACGTGGGTTGCAATAAAATGGTCATAACATGTGATACATGACTCCGTTTCAAGACCACAACTAAGAAAATGGATGCTTGAAAAAAGGAGTACTTTTATCCAGGCAAGCATTGGTTAAAAGCGACTAAACCCGATCAAAAACTGATAAAAACCTACCAAGAACAGCTAAAAATGCCGTAACCGGATCAAATCATCCAAACCTAAGAAAAACCTCTAAAATTCTTTCCAGTCCATATAGACCACATAGAATCCGGGCATAATGTATTTGCCCGGATTCTTAATGGATAAAACACATCTATATGTTTGCTCTGTTTAGTTTTGGTTGTGTTTTATTGGTGTAAAAGTTGGTCAGCTAGTATTTGAGGTAGTTATGAATGTAGTAGACAAAGAGCATCTTGACGGCACATTATAGTATAAAGGTCAAGACATGAGTGTGCTCTAACAAACGTCATGTTATTTGACCTAAAAATGATATTGTTTAACCTTGGGAAGCCTACATAGGTGAATAATATGCAAAAGAAGGACAAGTATTTTTTGACATTTCATGTAGGATCAACTTGCTTATGTATTATATGACTCTGAAATATTTGATTCCATGTTTTATTCTATTAAAATTGAGAGCTATCAAGAAATAGATTACCAAACACAATCGCTAACAAACAAAAACAAATTTATATTGAAATTATCTGAAAACGTGGGTTGCAATAAAATGGTCATAACATGTGATACATGACTCCGTTTCAAGACCACAACTAAGAAAATGGATGCTTGAAAAAAGGAGTACTTTTATCCTGGCAAGCATTGGTCAAAAGCGACTAAGCCCGATCAAAAACTGATAAAAACCTACCAAGAACAGCTAAAAATGCCGTAACCGGCTCAAATCATCCAAACCTAAGAAAAAACCTCTAAAATTATTTCCAATCCATATAGACCACATAGAATCTGGGCATAATGTATTTGCCCGGATTCTTGATGGATAAAACACATCTATATGTTTGCTCTGTTTAGTTTTGGTTGTGTTTTATTGGTGTAAAAGTTGGTCAGCTAGTATTTGAGGTAGTTGTGAATGTAGTAGACAAAAAGCATCTCGACGGCACATTATAGTATAAAGGTCAAGACATGAGTGTGCTCTAACAAACGTTATGTTATTTGACCTAAAAATGATATTGTTTAACCTTAGGAAGCCTACATAGGTGAATAATATGCAAAAGAAGGACAAGTATTTTTTGACATTTCATGTAAGATCAACTTGCTTATATATTATATGACTCTGAAATATTTGATTCCATGTTTTATTCTATTAAAATTGAGAGCTATCAAGAAATAGATTTCCAAACACAATCGCGAACATACAAAAACAAATTTATATTGAAATTATCTGAAAACGTGGGTTGCAATAAAATGGTCATAACATGTGATACATGACTCCGTTTCAAGACCACAACTAAGAAAATGGATGCTTGAAAAAAGGAGTACTTTTATCCAGGCAAGCATTGGTCAAAAGCGACTAAACCCGATAAAAAACTGATAAAAACCTACCAAGAACAGCTAAAAATGTCGTAACCGGCTCAAATCATCCAAACCTAAGAAAAAACCTCTAAAATTATTTCCAGTCCATATAGACCACATAGAATCCGGCCATAATGTATTTTCCCGGATTCTTGATGGATAAAACACATCTATATGTTTGCTCTGTTTAGTTTTGGTTGTGTTTTATTGGTGTAAAAGTTGGACATCTAGTATTTGAGGTAGTTGTGAATGTAGTAGACAAAGAGCATCTCGACGGCACATTATAGTATAAAGGTCAAGACATGAGTGTGCTCTAACAAACGTCATGTTATTTGACCTAAAAATGATATTGTTTAACCTTGGGAAGCCTACATAGGTGAATAATATGCAAAAGAAGGACAAGTATTTTTTGACATTTCATGTAGGATCAACTTGCTTATGTATTATATGACTCTGAAATATTTGATTCCATGTTTTATTCTATTAAAATTGAGAGCTATCAAGAAATAGATTACCAAACACAATCGCTAACAAACAAAAACAAATTTATATTGAAATTATCTGAAAACGTGGGTTGCAATAAAATGGTCATAACATGTGATACATGACTCCGTTTCAAGACAACAACTATGAAAATAGATGCTTGAAAAAAGGAGTACTTTTATCCAGGCAAGCATTGTTCAAAAGCGACTAAACCCGATCAAAAACTGATAAAAACCTACCAAGAACAGCTAAAAATGCCGTAACCGGCTCAAATCATCCAAACCTAAGAAAAAACCTCTAAAATTATTTCCAGTCCATATAGACCACATAGAATCTGGGCATAATGTATTTGCCCGGATTCTTGATGGATAAAACACATCTATATGTTTGCTCTGTTTAGTTTTGGTTGTGTTTTATTGGTGTAAAAGTTGGTCAGCTAGTATTTGAGGTAGTTGTGAATGTAGTAGACAAAAAGAATCTCGACGGCACATTATAGTATAAAGGTCAAGACATGAGTGTGCTCTAACAAACGTTATGTTATTTGACCTAAAAATGATATTGTTTAACCTTAGGAAGCCTACATAGGTGAATAATATGCAAAAGAAGGACAAGTATTTTTTGACATTTCATGTAAGATCAACTTGCTTATATATTATATGACTCTGAAATATTTGATTCCATGTTTTATTCTATTAAACTTGAGAGCTATCAAGAAATAGATTACCAAACACAATCGCGAACATACAAAAACAAATTTATATTGAAATTATCTGAAAACGTGGGTTGCAATAAAATGGTCATAACATGTGATACATGACTCCGTTTCAAGACCACAACTAAGAAAATGGATGCTTGAAAAAAGGAGTACTTTTATCCAGGCAAGCATTGGTCAAAAGCGACTAAACCCGATCAAAACTGATAAAAACCTACAAAGAACAGCTAAAAATGCCGTAACCGGCTCAAATCATTTAAACCTAAGAAAAAACCTCTAAAACTATTTCCAGTCCATATAGACCACATAGAATCCGGGCATAATGTATTTGCCCGGATTCTTGATGGATAAAACACATCTATATGTTTGCTCTGTTTAGTTTTGGTTGTGTTTTATTGGTGTAAAAGTTGGTCAGCTAGTATTTGAGGTAGTTGTGAATGTAGTAGACAAAGAGCATCTCGACGGCACATTATAGTATAAAGGTCAAGACATGAGTGTGCTCTAACAAACGTCATGTTATTTGACCTAAAATGATATTGTTTAACCTTGGGAAGCCTACATAGGTGAATAATATGCAAAAGAAGGACAAGTATTTTTTGACATTTCATGTAGGATCAACTTACTTATGTATTATATGACTCTGAAATATTTGATTCCATGTTTTATTCTATTAAAATTGAGAGCTATCAAGAAATAGATTACCAAACACAATCGCTAACATACAAAAACAAATTTATATTGAAATTATCTGAAAACGTGGGTTGCAATAAAATGGTCATAACATGTGATACATGACTCCGTTTCAAGACCACAACTAAGAAAATGGATGCTTGAAAAAAGGAGTACTTTTATCCAGGCAAGCATTGGTTAAAAGCGACTAAACCCGATCAAAAACTGATAAAAACCTACCAAGAACAGCTAAAAATGCCGTAACCGGCTCAAATCATCCAAACCTAAGAAAAACCTCTAAAATTATTTCCAGTCCATATAGACCACATAGAATCCGGGCATAATGTATTTGCCCGGATTCATGATTGATAAAACACATCTATATGTTTGCTCTGTTTAGTTTTGGTTGTGTTTTATTGGTGTAAAAGTTGGTCAACTAGTATTTGAGGTAGTTGTGAATGTAGTAGACAAAGAGCATCTTGACGGCACATTATAGTATAAAGGTCAAGACATGAGTGTGCTCTAACAAACGTCATGTTATTTGACCTAAAAATGATATTGTTTAACCTTGGGAAGCCTACATAGGTGAATAATATGCAAAAGAAGGACAAGTATTTTTTGACATTTCATGTAGGATCAACTTGCTTATGTATTATATGACTCTGAAATATTTGATTCCATGTTTTATTCTATTAAAATTGAGAGCTATCAAGAAATAGATTACCAAACACAATCGCTAACAAACAAAAACAAATTTATATTGAAATTATCTGAAAACGTGGGTTGCAATAAAATGGTCATAACATGTGATACATGACTCCGTTTCAAGACCACAACTAAGAAAATGGATGCTTGAAAAAAGGAGTACTTTTATCCTGGCAAGCATTGGTCAAAAGCGACTAAGCCCGATCAAAAACTGATAAAAACCTACCAAGAACAGCTAAAAATGCCGTAACCGGCTCAAATCATCCAAACCTAAGAAAAAACCTCTAAAATTATTTCCAGTCCATATAGACCACATAGAATCCGGGCATAATGTATTTGCCTGGATTCTTGATGGATAAAACACATCTATATGTTTGCTCTGTTTAGTTTTGGTTGTGTTTTATTGGTGTAAAAGTTGGTCAGCTAGTATTTGAGGTAGTTGTGAATGTAGTAGACAAAGAGCATCTCGACGGCACATTATAGTATAAAGGTCAAGACATGAGTGTGCTCTAACAAACGTCATGTTATTTGACCTAAAAATGATATTGTTTAACCTTGGGAAGCCTACATAGGTGAATAATATGCAAAAGAAGGACAAGTATTTTTTGACATTTCATGTAGGATCAACTTGCTTATGTATTATATGACTCTGAAATATTTGATTCCATGTTTTATTCTATTAAAATTGAGAGCTATCAAGAAATAGATTACCAAACACAATCGCTAACAAACAAAAACAAATTTATATTGAAATTATCTGAAAACGTAGGTTGCAATAAAATGGTCATAACATGTGATACATGACTCCGTTTCAAGACAACAACTAAGAAAATAGATGCTTGAAAAAAGGAGTACTTTTATCCAGGCAAGCATTGTTCAAAAGCGACTAAACCCGATCAAAAACTGATAAAAACCTACCAAGAACAGCTAAAAATGCCGTAACCGGCTCAAATCATCCAAACCTAAGAAAAAACCTCTAAAATTATTTCCAATCCATATAGACCACATAGAATCTGGGCATAATGTATTTGCCCGGATTCTTGATGGATAAAACACATCTATATGTTTGCTCTGTTTAGTTTTGGTTGTGTTTTATTGGTGTAAAAGTTGGTCAGCTAGTATTTGAGGTAGTTGTGAATGTAGTAGACAAAAAGCATCTCGACGGCACATTATAGTATAAAGGTCAAGACATGAGTGTGCTCTAACAAACGTTATGTTATTTGACCTAAAAATGATATTTTTTAACCTTAGGAAGCCTACATAGGTGAATAATATGCAAAAGAAGGACAAGTATTTTTTGACATTTCATGTAAGATCAACTTGCTTATATATTATATGACTCTGAAATATTTGATTCCATGTTTTATTCTATTAAAATTGAGAGCTATCAAGAAATAGATTTCCAAACACAATCGCGAACATACAAAAACAAATTTATATTGAAATTATCTGAAAACGTGGGTTGCAATAAAATGGTCATAACATGTGATACATGACTCCGTTTCAAGACCACAACTAAGAAAATGGATGCTTGAAAAAAGGAGTACTTTTATCCAGGCAAGCATTGGTCAAAAGAGACTAAACCCGATCAAAACTGATAAAAACCTACAAAGAACAGCTAAAAATGCCGTAACCGGCTCAAATCATCCAAACCTAAGAAAAAACCTCTAAAATTATTTCCAGTCCATATAGACCACATAGAATCCGGGCATAATGTATTTGCCCGGATTCATGATGGATAAAACACATCTATATGTTTGCTCTGTTTAGTTTTGGTTGTGTTTTATTGGTGTAAAAGTTGGTCAGCTAGTATTTGAGGTAGTTGTGAATGTAGTAGACAAAGAGCATCTCGACGACACATTATAGTATAAAGGTCAAGACATGAGTGTGCTCTAACAAACGTCATGTTATTTGACCTAAAAATGATATTGTTTAACCTTGGGAAGCCTACATAGGTGAATAATATGCAAAAGAAGGACAAATATTTTTTGACATTTCATGTAGGATCAACTTACTTATGTATTATATGACTCTGAAATATTTGATTCCATGTTTTATTCTATTAAAATTGAGAGCTATCAAGAAATAGATTACCAAACACAATCGCTAACATACAAAAACAAATTTATATTGAAATTATCTGAAAACGTGGGTTGCAATAAAATGGTCATAACATGTGATACATGACTTCGTTTCAAGACCACAACTAAGAAAATGGATGCTTGAAAAAAGGAGTACTTTTATCCAGGCAAGCATTGGTTAAAAGCGACTAAACCCGATCAAAAACTGATAAAAACCTACCAAGAACAGCTAAAAATGCCGTAACCTGCTCAAATCATCCAAACCTAAGAAAAACCTCTAAAATTATTTCCAGTCCATATAGACCACATAGAATCCGGGCATAATGTATTTGCCCGGATTCTTGATGGATAAAACACATCTATATGTTTGCTCTGTTTAGTTTTGGTTGTGTTTTATTGGTGTAAAAGTTGGTCAGCTAGTATTTGAGGTAGTTGTGAATGTAGTAGACAAAGAGCATCTTGACGGCACATTATAGTATAAAGGTCAAGACATGAGTGTGCTCTAACAAACGTCATGTTATTTGACCTAAAAATGATATTGTTTAACCTTGGGAAGCCTACAAAGGTGAATAATATGCAAAAGAAGGACAAGTATTTTTTGACATTTCATGTAGGATCAACTTGCTTATGTATTATATGACTCTGAAATATTTGATTCCATGTTTTATTCTATTAAAATTGAGAGCTATCAAGAAATAGATTACCAAACACAATCGCTAACAAACAAAAACAAATTTATATTGAAATTATCTGAAAACGTGGGTTGCAATAAAATGGTCATAACATGTGATACATGACTCCGTTTCAAGACCACAACTAAGAAAATGGATGCTTGAAAAAAGGAGTACTTTTATCCTGGCAAGCATTGGTCAAAAGCGACTAAGCCCGATCAAAAACTGATAAAAACCTACCAAGAACAGCTAAAAATGCCGTAACCGGCTCAAATCATCCAAACCAAAGAAAAAACCTCTAAAATTATTTCCAGTCCATATAGACCACATAGAATCCGGGCATAATGTATTTGCCTGGATTCTTGATGGATAAAACACATCTATATGTTTGCTCTGTTTAGTTTTGGTTGTGTTTTATTGGTGTAAAAGTTGGTCAGCTAGTATTTGAGGTAGTTGTGAATGTAGTAGACAAAGAGCATCTCGACGGCACATTATAGTATAAAGGTCAAGACATGAGTGTGCTCTAACAAACGTCATGTTATTTGACCTAAAAATGATATTGTTTAACCTTGGGAAGCCTACATAGGTGAATAATATGCAAAAGAAGGACAAGTATTTTTTGACATTTCATGTAGGATCAACTTGCTTATGTATTATATGACTCTGAAATATTTGATTCCATGTTTTATTCTATTAAAATTGAGAGCTATCAAGAAATAGATTACCAAACACAATCGCTAACAAACAAAAACAAATTTATATTGAAATTATCTGAAAACGTAGGTTGCAATAAAATGGTCATAACATGTGATACATGACTCCGTTTCAAGACAACAACTAAGAAAATAGATGCTTGAAAAAAGGAGTACTTTTATCCAGGCAAGCATTGTTCAAAAGCGACTAAACCCGATCAAAAACTGATAAAAACCTACCAAGAACAGCTAAAAATGCCGTAACCGGCTCAAATCATCCAAACCTAAGAAAAAACCTCTAAAATTATTTCCAATCCATATAGACCACATAGAATCTGGGCATAATGTATTTGCCCGGATTCTTGATGGATAAAACACATCTATATGTTTGCTCTGTTTAGTTTTGGTTGTGTTTTATTGGTGTAAAAGTTGGTCAGCTAGTATTTGAGGTAGTTGTGAATGTAGTAGACAAAAAGCATCTCGACGGCACATTATAGTATAAAGGTCAAGACATGAGTGTGCTCTAACAAACGTTATGTTATTTGACCTAAAAATGATATTGTTTAACCTTAGGAAGCCTACATAGGTGAATAATATGCAAAAGAAGGACAAGTATTTTTTGACATTTCATGTAAGATCAACTTGCTTATATATTATATGACTCTGAAATATTTGATTCCATGTTTTATTCTATTAAAATTGAGAGCTATCAAGAAATAGATTTCCAAACACAATCGCGAACATACAAAAACAAATTTATATTGAAATTATCTGAAAACGTGGGTTGCAATAAAATGGTCATAACATGTGATACATGACTCCGTTTCAAGACCACAACTAAGAAAATGGATGCTTGAAAAAAGGAGTACTTTTATCCAGGCAAGCATTGGTCAAAAGCGACTAAACCCGATCAAAACTGATAAAAACCTACAAAGAACAGCTAAAAATGCCGTAACCGGCTCAAATCATCCAAACCTAAGAAAAAACCTCTAAAATTATTTCCAGTCCATATAGACCACATAGAATCCGGGCATAATGTATTTGCCCGGATTCTTGATGGATAAAACACATCTATATGTTTGCTCTGTTTAGTTTTGGTTGTGTTTTATTGGTGTAAAAGTTGGTCAGCTAGTATTTGAGGTAGTTGTGAATGTAGTAGACAAAGAGCATCTCGACGGCACATTATAGTATAAAGGTCAAGACATGAGTGTGCTCTAACAAACGTCATGTTATTTGACCTAAAATGATATTGTTTAACCTTGGGAAGCCTACATAGGTGAATAATATGCAAAAGAAGGACAAGTACTTTTTGACATTTCATGTAGGATCAACTTACTTATGTATTATATGACTCTGAAATATTTGATTCCATGTTTTATTCTATTAAAATTGGGAGCTATCAAGAAATAGATTACCAAACACAATCGCTAACATACAAAAACAAATTTATATTGAAATTATCTGAAAACGTGGGTTGCAATAAAATGGTCATAACATGTGATACATGACTCCGTTTCAAGACCACAACTAAGAAAATGGATGCTTGAAAAAAGGAGTACTTTTATCCAGGCAAGCATTGGTTAAAAGCGACTAAACCCGATCAAAAACTGATAAAAACCTACCAAGAACAGCTAAAAATGCCGTAACCGGCTCAAATCATCCAAACCTAAGAAAAACCTCTAAAATTATTTCCAGTCCATATAGACCACATAGAATCCGGGCATAATGTATTTGCCCGGATTCATGATGGATAAAACACATCTATATGTTTGCTCTGTTTAGTTTTGGTTGTGTTTTATTGGTGTAAAAGTTGGTCAGCTAGTATTTGAGGTAGTTGTGAATGTAGTAGACAAAGAGCATCTTGACGGCACATTATAGTATAAAGGTCAAGACATGAGTGTGCTCTAACAAACGTCATGTTATTTGACCTAAAAATGATATTGTTTAACCTTGGGAAGCCTACATAGGTGAATAATATGCAAAAGAAGGACAAGTATTTTTTGACATTTCATGTAGGATCAACTTGCTTATGTATTATATGACTCTGAAATATTTGATTCCATGTTTTATTCTATTAAAATTGAGAGCTATCAAGAAATAGATTACCAAACACAATCGCTAACAAACAAAAACAAATTTATATTGAAATTATCTGAAAACGTGGGTTGCAATAAAATGGTCATAACATGTGATACATGACTCCGTTTCAAGACCACAACTAAGAAAATGGATGCTTGAAAAAAGGAGTACTTTTATCCTGGCAAGCATTGGTCAAAAGCGACTAAGCCCGATCAAAAACTGATAAAAACCTACCAAGAACAGCTAAAAATGCCGTAACCGGCTCAAATCATCCAAACCTAAGAAAAAACCTCTAAAATTATTTCCAGTCCATATAGACCACATAGAATCCGGGCATAATGTATTTGCCTGGATTCTTGATGGATAAAACACATCTATATGTTTGCTCTGTTTAGTTTTGGTTGTGTTTTATTGGTGTAAAAGTTGGTCAGCTAGTATTTGAGGTAGTTGTGAATGTAGTAGACAAAGAGCATCTCGACGGCACATTATAGTATAAAGGTCAAGACATGAGTGTGCTCTAACAAACGTCATGTTATTTGACCTAAAAATGATATTGTTTAACCTTGGGAAGCCTACATAGGTGAATAATATGCAAAAGAAGGACAAGTATTTTTTGACATTTAATGTAGGATCAACTTGCTTATGTATTATATGACTCTGAAATATTTGATTCCATGTTTTATTCTATTAAAATTGAGAGCTATCAAGAAATAGATTACCAAACACAATCGCTAACAAACAAAAACAAATTTATATTGAAATTATCTGAAAACGTAGGTTGCAATAAAATGGTCATAACATGTGATACATGACTCCGTTTCAAGACAACAACTAAGAAAATAGATGCTTGAAAAAAGGAGTACTTTTATCCAGGCAAGCATTGTTCAAAAGCGACTAAACCCGATCAAAAACTGATAAAAACCTACCAAGAACAGCTAAAAATGCCGTAACCGGCTCAAATCATCCAAACCTAAGAAAAAACCTCTAAAATTATTTCCAATCCATATAGACCACATAGAATCTGGGCATAATGTATTTGCCCGGATTCTTGATGGATAAAACACATCTATATGTTTGCTCTGTTTAGTTTTGGTTGTGTTTTATTGGTGTAAAAGTTGGTCAGCTAGTATTTGAGGTAGTTGTGAATGTAGTAGACAAAAAGCATCTCGACGGCACATTATAGTATAAAGGTCAAGACATGAGTGTGCTCTAACAAACGTTATGTTATTTGACCTAAAAATGATATTGTTTAACCTTAGGAAGCCTACATAGGTGAATAATATGCAAAAGAAGGAAAAGTATTTTTTGACATTTCATGTAAGATCAACTTGCTTATATATTATATGACTCTGAAATATTTGATTCCATGTTTTATTCTATTAAAATTGAGAGCTATCAAGAAATAGATTTCCAAACACAATCGCGAACATACAAAAACAAATTTATATTGAAATTATCTGAAAACGCGGGTTGCAATAAAATGGTCATAACATGTGATACATGACTCCGTTTCAAGACCACAACTAAGAAAATGGATGCTTGAAAAAAGGAGTACTTTTATCCAGGCAAGCATTGGTCAAAAGCGACTAAACCCGATCAAAACTGATAAAAACCTACAAAGAACAACTAAAAATGCCGTAACCGGCTCAAATCATCCAAACCTAAGAAAAAACCTCTAAAATTATTTCCAGTCCATATAGACCACATAGAATCCGGGCATAATGTATTTGCCCGGATTCTTGATGGATAAAACACATCTATATGTTTGCTCTGTTTAGTTTTGGTTGTGTTTTATTGGTGTAAAAGTTGGTCAGCTAGTATTTGAGGTAGTTGTGAATGTAGTAGACAAAGAGCATCTCGACGGCACATTATAGTATAAAGGTCAAGACATGAGTGTGCTCTAACAAACGTCATGTTATTTGACCTAAAAATGATATTGTTTAACCTTGGGAAGCCTACATAGGTGAATAATATGCAAAAGAAGGACAAGTATTTTTTGACATTTCATGTAGGATCAACTTACTTATGTATTATATGACTCTGAAATATTTGATTCCATGTTTTATTCTATTAAAATTGAGAGCTATCAAGAAATAGATTACCAAACACAATCGCTAACATACAAAAACAAATTTATATTGAAATTATCTGAAAACGTGGGTTGCAATAAAATGGTCATAACATGTGATACATGACTTCGTTTCAAGACCACAACTAAGAAAATGGATGCTTGAAAAAAGGAGTACTTTTATCCAGGCAAGCATTGGTTAAAAGCGACTAAACCCGATCAAAAACTGATAAAAACCTACCAAGAACAGCTAAAAATGCCGTAACCGGCTCAAATCATCCAAACCTAAGAAAAACCTCTAAAATTATTTCCAGTCCATATAGACCACATAGAATCCGGGCATAATGTATTTGCCCGGATTCTTGATGGATAAAACACATCTATATGTTTGCTCTGTTTAGTTTTGGTTGTGTTTTATTGGTGTAAAAGTTGGTCAGCTAGTATTTGAGGTAGTTGTGAATGTAGTAGACAAAGAGCATCTTGACGGCACATTATAGTATAAAGGTCAAGACATGAGTGTGCTCTAACAAACGTCATGTTATTTGACCTAAAAATGATATTGTTTAACCTTGGGAAGCCTACATAGGTGAATAATATGCAAAAGAAGGACAAGTATTTTTTGACATTTCATGTAGGATCAACTTGCTTATGTATTATATGACTCTGAAATATTTGATTCCATGTTTTATTCTATTAAAATTGAGAGCTATCAAGAAATAGATTACCAAACACAATCGCTAACAAACAAAAACAAATTTATATTGAAATTATCTGAAAACGTGGGTTGCAATAAAATGGTCATAACATGTGATACATGACTCCGTTTCAAGACCACAACTAAGAAAATGGATGCTTGAAAAAAGGAGTACTTTTATCCTGGCAAGCATTGGTCAAAAGCGACTAAGCCCGATCAAAAACTGATAAAAACCTACCAAGAACAGCTAAAAATGCCGTAACCGGCTCAAATCATCCAAACCAAAGAAAAAACCTCTAAAATTATTTCCAGTCCATATAGACCACATAGAATCCGGGCATAATGTATTTGCCCGGATTCTTGATGGATAAAACACATCTATATGTTTGCTCTGTTTAGTTTTGGTTGTGTTTTATTGGTGTAAAAGTTGGTCAGCTAGTATTTGAGGTAGTTGTGAATGTAGTAGACAAAGAGCATCTCGACGGCACATTATAGTATAAAGGTCAAGACATGAGTGTGCTCTAACAAACGTCATGT
This sequence comes from Glebionis coronaria, assembly GCA_025667525.1. Lineage (NCBI taxonomy): Eukaryota > Viridiplantae > Streptophyta > Magnoliopsida > Asterales > Asteraceae > Glebionis > Glebionis coronaria. The sequence goes on from CM046876.1 coordinate 644,102,380, forward strand.
TATTTGACCTAAAAATGATATTGTTTAACCTTGGGAAGCCTACATAGGTGAATAATATGCAAAAGAAGGACAAGTATTTTTTGACATTTCATGTAGGATCAACTTGCTTATGTATTATATGACTCTGAAATATTTGATTCCATGTTTTATTCTATTAAAATTGAGAGCTATCAAGAAATAGATTACCAAACACAATCGCTAACAAACAAAAACAAATTTATATTGAAATTATCTGAAAACGTAGGTTGCAATAAAATGGTCATAACATGTGATACATGACTCCGTTTCAAGACCACAACTAAGAAAATGGATGCTTGAAAAAGGAGTACTTTTATCCAGGCAAGCATTGGTCAAAAGCGACTAAACCCGATCAAAAACTGATAAAAACCTACCAAGAACAGCTAAAAATGCCGTAACCGGCTCAAATCATCCAAACCTAAGAAAAAACCTCTAAAATTATTTCCAGTCCATATAGACCACATAGAATCTGGGCATAATGTATTTTCCCGGATTCTTGATGGATAAAACACATCTATATGTTTGCTCTGTTTAGTTTTGGTTGTGTTTTATTGGTGTAAAAGTTGGTCAGCTAGTATTTGAGGTAGTTATGAATGTAGTAGACAAAAAGAATCTCGACGGCACATTATAGTATAAAGGTCAAGACATGAGTGTGCTCTAACAAACTTTATGTTATTTGACCTAAAAATGATATTGTTTAACCTTAGGAAGCCTACATAGGTGAATAATATGCAAAAGAAGGACAAGTATTTTTTGACATTTCATGTAAGATCAACTTGCTTATATATTATATGACTCTGAAATATTTGATTCCATGTTTTATTCTATTAAACTTGAGAGCTATCAAGAAATAGATTACCAAACACAATCGCGAACATACAAAAACAAATTTATATTGAAATTATCTGAAAACGTGGGTTGCAATAAAATGGTCATAACATGTGATACATGACTCCGTTTCAAGACCACAACTAAGAAAGTGGATGCTTGAAAAAAGGAGTACTTTTATCCAGGCAAGCATTGGTCAAAAGCGACTAAACCCGATCAAAACTGATAAAAACCTACAAAGAACAGCTAAAAATGCCGTAACCGGCTCAAATCATCCAAACCTAAGAAAAAACCTCTAAAATTATTTCCAGTCCATATAGACCACATAGAATCCGGGCATAATGTATTTGCCCGGATTCTTGATGGATAAAACACATCTATATGTTTGCTCTGTTTAGTTTTGGTTGTGTTTTATTGGTGTAAAAGTTGGTCAGCTAGTATTTGAGGTAGTTGTGAATGTAGTAGACAAAGAGCATCTCGACGGCACATTATAGTATAAAGGTCAAGACATGAGTGTGCTCTAACAAACGTCATGTTATTTGACCTAAAAATGATATTGTTTAACCTTGGGAAGCCTACATAGGTGAATAATATGCAAAAGAAGGACAAGTATTTTTTGACATTTCATGTAGGATCAACTTACTTATGTATTATATGACTCTGAAATATTTGATTCCATGTTTTATTCTATTAAAATTGAGAGCTATCAAGAAATAGATTACCAAACACAATCGCTAACATACAAAAACAAATTTATATTGAAATTATCTGAAAACGTGGGTTGCAATAAAATGGTCATAACATGTGATACATGACTTCGTTTCAAGACCACAACTAAGAAAATGGATGCTTGAAAAAAGGAGTACTTTTATCCAGGCAAGCATTGGTTAAAAGCGACTAAACCCGATCAAAAACTGATAAAAACCTACCAAGAACAGCTAAAAATGCCGTAACCGGCTCAAATCATCAAAACCTAAGAAAAACCTCTAAAATTATTTCCAGTCCATATAGACCACATAGAATCCGGGCATAATGTATTTGCCCGGATTCTTGATGGATAAAACACATCTATATGTTTGCTCTGTTTAGTTTTGGTTGTGTTTTATTGGTGTAAAAGTTGGTCAGCTAGTATTTGAGGTAGTTGTGAATGTAGTAGACAAAGAGCATCTCGACGGCACATTATAGTATAAAGGTCAAGACATGAGTGTGCTCTAACAAACGTCATGTTATTTGACCTAAAAATGATATTGTTTAACCTTGGGAAGCCTACATAGGTGAATAATATGCAAAAGAAGGACAAGTATTTTTTGATATTTCATGTAGGATCAACTTGCTTATGTATTATATGACTCTGAAATATTTGATTCCATGTTTTATTCTATTAAAATTGAGAGCTATCAAGAAATAGATTACCAAACACAATCGCTAACAAACAAAAACAAATTTATATTAAAATTATCTGAAAACGTGGGTTGCAATAAAATGGTCATAACATGTGATACATGACTCCGTTTCAAGACCACAACTAAGAAAATGGATGCTTGAAAAAAGGAGTACTTTTATCCAGGCAAGCATTGTTCAAAAGCGACTAAACCCGATCAAAAACTGATAAAAACCTACAAAGAACAGCTAAAAATGCCGTAACCGGCTCAAATCATCCAAACCTAAGAAAAAACCTCTAAAATTATTTCCAGTCCATATAGACCACATAGAATCCGGGCATAATGTATTTGCCCGGATTCTTGATGGATAAAACACATCTATATGTTTGCTCTGTTTAGTTTTGGTTGTGTTTTATTGGTGTAAAAGTTGGTCAGCTAGTATTTGAGGTAGTTGTGAATGTAGTAGACAAAGAGCATCTCGACGGCACATTATAGTATAAAGGTCAAGACATGAGTGTGCTCTAACAAACGTCATGTTATTTGACCTAAAAATGATATTGTTTAACCTTGGGAAGCCTACATAGGTGAATAATATGCAAAAGAAGGACAAGTATTTTTTGACATTTCATGTAGGATCAACTTACTTATGTATTATATGACTCTGAAATATTTGATTCCATGTTTTATTCTATTAAAATTGAGAGCTATCAAGAAATAGATTACCAAACACAATCGCTAACATACAAAAACAAATTTATATTGAAATTATCTGAAAACGTGGGTTGCAATAAAATGGTCATAACATGTGATACATGACTTCGTTTCAAGACCACAACTAAGAAAATGGATGCTTGAAAAAAGGAGTACTTTTATCCAGGCAAGCATTGGTTAAAAGCGACTAAACCCGATCAAAAACTGATAAAAACCTACCAAGAACAGCTAAAAATGCCGTAACCGGCTCAAATCATCAAAACCTAAGAAAAACCTCTAAAATTATTTCCAGTCCATATAGACCACATAGAATCCGGGCATAATGTATTTGCCCGGATTCTTGATGGATAAAACACATCTATATGTTTGCTCTGTTTAGTTTTGGTTGTGTTTTATTGGTGTAAAAGTTGGTCAGCTAGTATTTGAGGTAGTTGTGAATGTAGTAGACAAAGAGCATCTCGACGGCACATTATAGTATAAAGGTCAAGACATGAGTGTGCTCTAACAAACGTCATGTTATTTGACCTAAAAATGATATTGTTTAACCTTGGGAAGCCTACATAGGTGAATAATATGCAAAAGAAGGACAAGTATTTTTTGATATTTCATGTAGGATCAACTTGCTTATGTATTATATGACTCTGAAATATTTGATTCCATGTTTTATTCTATTAAAATTGAGAGCTATCAAGAAATAGATTACCAAACACAATCGCTAACAAACAAAAACAAATTTATATTAAAATTATCTGAAAACGTGGGTTGCAATAAAATGGTCATAACATGTGATACATGACTCCGTTTCAAGACCACAACTAAGAAAATGGATGCTTGAAAAAAGGAGTACTTTTATCCAGGCAAGCATTGTTCAAAAGCGACTAAACCCGATCAAAAACTGATAAAAACCTACAAAGAACAGCTAAAAATGCCGTAACCGGCTCAAATCATCCAAACCTAAGAAAAAACCTCTAAAATTATTTCCAGTCCATATAGACCACATAGAATCCGGGCATAATGTATTTGCCCGGATTCTTGATGGATAAAACACATCTATATGTTTGCTCTGTTTAGTTTTGGTTGTGTTTTATTGGTGTAAAAGTTGGTCAGCTAGTATTTGAGGTAGTTGTGAATGTAGTAGACAAAGAGCATCTCGACGGCACATTATAGTATAAAGTTCAAGACATGAGTGTGCTCTAACAAACGTCATGTTATTTGACCTAAAAATGATATTGTTTAACCTTGGGAAGCCTACAAATAGGTGAATAATATGCAAAAGAAGGACAAGTATTTTTTGACATTTCATGTAGGATCAACTTACTTATGTATTATATGACTCTGAAATATTTGATTCCATGTTTTATTCTATTAAAATTGAGAGCTATCAAGAAATAGATTACCATACACAATCGCTAACATACAAAAACAAATTTATATTGAAATTATCTGAAAACGTGGGTTGCAATAAAATGGTCATAACATGTGATACATGACTCCGTTTCAAGACCACAACTAAGAAAATGGATGCTTGAAAAAAGGAGTACTTTTATCCAGGCAAGCATTGGTCAAAAGCGACTAAACCCGATCAAAAACTGATAAAAACCTACCAAGAACAGCTAAAAATGCCGTAACCGGCTCAAATCATCCAAACCTAAGAAAAACCTCTAAAATTATTTCCAGTCCATATAGACCACATAGAATCCGGGCATAATGTATTTGCCCGGATTCTTGATGGATAAAACACATCTATATGTTTGCTCTGTTTAGTTTTGGTTGTGTTTTATTGGTGTAAAAGTTGGTCAGCTAGTATTTGAGGTAGTTGTGAATGTAGTAGACAAAGAGCATCTTGACGGCACATTATAGTATAAAGGTCAAGACATGAGTGTGCTCTAACAAACGTCATGTTATTTGACCTAAAAATGATATTGTTTAACCTTGGGAAGCCTACATAGGTGAATAATATGCAAAAGAAGGACAAGTATTTTTTGACATTTCATGTAGGATCAACTTGCTTATGTATTATATGACTCTGAAATATTTGATTCCATGTTTTATTCTATTAAAATTGAGAGATATCAAGAAATAGATTACCAAACACAATCGCTAACAAACAAAAACAAATTTATATTGAAATTATCTGAAAACGTGGGTTGCAATAAAATGGTCATAACATGTGATACATGACTCCGTTTCAAGACCACAACTAAGAAAATGGATGCTTGAAAAAAGGAGTACTTTTATCCTGGCAAGCATTGGTCAAAAGCGACTAAGCCCGATCAAAAACTGATAAAAACCTACCAAGAACAGCTAAAAATGCCGTAACCGGCTCAAATCATCCAAACCTAAGAAAAAACCTCTAAAATTATTTCCAGTCCATATAGACCACATGGAATCCGGGCATAATGTATTTGCCCGGATTGTTGATGGATAAAACACATCTATATGTTTGCTCTGTTTAGTTTTGGTTGTGTTTTATTGGTGTAAAAGTTGGTCAGCTAGTATTTGAGGTAGTTGTGAATGTAGTAGACAAAGAGCATCTCGACGGCACATTATAGTATAAAGGTCAAGACATGAGTGTGCTCTAACAAACGTCATGTTATTTGACCTAAAAATGATATTGTTTAACCTTGGGAAGCCTACATAGGTGAATAATATGCAAAAGAAGGACAAGTATTTTTTGACATTTCATGTAGGATCAACTTACTTATGTATTATATGACTCTGAAATATTTGATTCCATGTTTTATTCTATTAAAATTGAGAGCTATCAAGAAATAGATTACCATACACAATCGCTAACATACAAAAACAAATTTATATTGAAATTATCTGAAAACGTGGGTTGCAATAAAATGGTCATAACATGTGATACATGACTCCGTTTCAAGACCACAACTAAGAAAATGGATGCTTGAAAAAAGGAGTACTTTTATCCAGGCAAGCATTGGTCAAAAGCGACTAAACCCGATTAAAAACTGATAAAAACCTACCAAGAACAGCTAAAAATTCCGTAACCGGCTCAAATCATCCAAACCTAAGAAAAACCTCTAAAATTATTTCCAGTCCATATAGACCACATAGAATCCGGGCATAATGTATTTGCCCGGATTCTTGATGGATAAAACACATCTATATGTTTGCTCTGTTTAGTTTTGGTTGTGTTTTATTGGTGTAAAAGTTGGTCAGCTAGTATTTGAGGTAGTTGTGAATGTAGTAGACAAAGAGCATCTTGACGGCACATTATAGTATAAAGGTCAAGACATGAGTGTGCTCTAACAAACGTCATGTTATTTGACCTAAAAATGATATTGTTTAACCTTGGGAAGCCTACATAGGTGAATAATATGCAAAAGAAGGACAAGTATTTTTTGACATTTCATGTAGGATCAACTTGCTTATGTATTATATGACTCTGAAATATTTGATTCCATGTTTTATTCTATTAAAATTGAGAGATATCAAGAAATAGATTACCAAACACAATCGCTAACAAACAAAAACAAATTTATATTGAAATTATCTGAAAACGTGGGTTGCAATAAAATGGTCATAACATGTGATACATGACTCCGTTTCAAGACCACAACTAAGAAAATGGATGCTTGAAAAAAGGAGTACTTTTATCCTGGCAAGCATTGGTCAAAAGCGACTAATCCCGATCAAAAACTGATAAAAACCTACCAAGAACAGCTAAAAATGCCGTAACCGGCTCAAATCATCCAAACCTAAGAAAAAACCTCTAAAATTATTTCCAGTCCATATAGACCACATAGAATCCGGGCATAATGTATTTGCCCGGATTGTTGATGGATAAAACACATCTATATGTTTGCTCTGTTTAGTTTTGGTTGTGTTTTATTGGTGTAAAAGTTGGTCAGCTAGTATTTGAGGTAGTTGTGAATGTAGTAGACAAAGAGCATCTCGACGGCACATTATAGTATAAAGGTCAAGACATGAGTGTGCTCTAACAAACGTCATGTTATTTGACCTAAAAATGATATTGTTTAACCTTGGGAAGCCTACATAGGTGAATAATATGCAAAAGAAGGACAAGTATTTTTTGACATTTCATGTACGATCAACTTACTTATGTATTATATGACTCTGAAATATTTGATTCCATGTTTTATTCTATTAAAATTGAGAGCTATCAAGAAATAGATTACCAAACACAATCGCTAACATACAAAAACAAATTTATATTGAAATTATCTGAAAACGTGGGTTGCAATAAAATGGTCATAACATGTGATACATGACTCCGTTTCAAGACCACAACTAAGAAAATGGATGCTTGAAAAAAGGAGTACTTTTATCCAGGCAAGCATTGGTCAAAAGCGACTAAACCCGATCAAAAACTGATAAAAACCTACCAAGAACAGCTAAAAATGCTGTAACCGGCTCAAATCATCCAAACCTAAGCAAAACCTCTAAAATTATTTCCAGTCCATATAGACCACATAGAATCCGGGCATAATGTATTTGCCCGGATTCTTGATGGATAAAACACATCTATATGTTTGCTCTGTTTAGTTTTGGTTGTGTTTTATTGGTGTAAAAGTTGGTCAGCTAGTATTTGAGGTAGTTGTGAATGTAGTAGACAAAGAGCATCTTGACGGCACATTATAGTATAAAGGTCAAGACATGAGTGTGCTCTAACAAACGTCATGTTATTTGACCTAAAAATGATATTGTTTAACCTTGGGAAGCCTACATAGGTGAATAATATGCAAAAGAAGGACAAGTATTTTTTGACATTTCATGTAGGATCAACTTGCTTATGTATTATATGACTCTGAAATATTTGATTCCATGTTTTATTCTATTAAAATTGAGAGATATCAAGAAATAGATTACCAAACACAATCGCTAACAAACAAAAACAAATTTATATTGAAATTATCTGAAAACGTGGGTTGCAATAAAATGGTCATAACATGTGATACATGACTCCGTTTCAAGACCACAACTAAGAAAATGGATGCTTGAAAAAAGGAGTACTTTTATCCTGGCAAGCATTGGTCAAAAGCGACTAAGCCCGATCAAAAACTGATAAAAACCTACCAAGAACAGCTAAAAATGCCGTAATCGGCTCAAATCATCCAAACCTAAGAAAAAACCTCTAAAATTATTTCCAGTCCATATAGACCACATAGAATCCAGGCATAATGTATTTGCCCGGATTCTTGATGGATAAAACACATCTATATGTTTGCTCTGTTTAGTTTTGGTTGTGTTTTATTGGTGTAAAAGTTGGTCAGCTAGTATTTGAGGTAGTTGTGAATGTAGTAGACAAAGAGCATCTCGACGGCACATTATAGTATAAAGGTCAAGACATGAGTGTGCTCTAACAAACGTCATGTTATTTGACCTAAAAATGATATTGTTTAACCTTAGGAAGCCTACATAGGTGAATAATATGCAAAAGAAGGACAAGTATTTTTTGACATTTCATGTACGATCAACTTACTTATGTATTATATGACTCTGAAATATTTGATTCCATGTTTTATTCTATTAAAATTGAGAGCTATCAAGAAATAGATTACCAAACACAATCGCTAACATACAAAAACAAATTTATATTGAAATTATCTGAAAACGTGGGTTGCAATAAAATGGTCATAACATGTGATACATGACTCTGTTTCAAGACCACAACTAAGAAAATGGATGCTTGAAAAAAGGAGTACTTTTATCCAGGCAAGCATTGGTCAAAAGCGACTAAACCCGATCAAAAACTGATAAAAATCTACCAAGAACAGCTAAAAATGCCGTAACCGGCTCAAATCATCCAAACCTAAGCAAAACCTCTAAAATTATTTCCAGTCCATATAGACCACATAGAATCCGGGCATAATGTATTTGCCCGGATTCTTGATGGATAAAACACATCTATATGTTTGCTCTGTTTAGTTTTGGTTGTGTTTTATTGGTGTAAAAGTTGGTCAGCTAGTATTTGAGGTAGTTGTGAATGTAGTAGACAAAGAGCATCTTGACGGCACATTATAGTATAAAGGTCAAGACATGAGTGTGCTCTAACAAACGTCATGTTATTTGACCTAAAAATGATATTGTTTAACCTTGGGAAGCCTACATAGGTGAATAATATGCAAAAGAAGGACAAGTATTTTTTGACATTTCATGTAGGATCAACTTGCTTATGTATTATATGACTCTGAAATATTTGATTCCATGTTTTATTCTATTAAAATTGAGAGCTATCAAGAAATAGATTACCAAACACAATCGCTAACAAACAAAAACAAATTTATATTGAAATTATCTGAAAACGTGGGTTGCAATAAAATGGTCATAACATGTGATACATGACTCCGTTTCAAGACCACAACTAAGAAAATGGATGCTTGAAAAAAGGAGTACTTTTATCCTGGCAAGCATTGGTCAAAAGCGACTAAGCCCGATCAAAAACTGATAAAAACCTACCAAGAACAGCTAAAAATGCCGTAACCGGCTCAAATCATCCAAACCTAAGAAAAAACCTCTAAAATTATTTCCAGTCCATATAGACCACATAGAATCCGGGCATAATGTATTTGCCCGGATTCTTGATGGATAAAACACATCTATATGTTTGCTCTGTTTAGTTTTGGTTGTGTTTTATTGGTGTAAAAGTTGGTCAGCTAGTATTTGAGGTAGTTGTGAATGTAGTAGACAAAGAGCATCTCGACGGCACATTATAGTATAAAGGTCAAGACATGAGTGTGCTCTAACAAAACGTCATGTTACTTGACCTAAAAATGATATTGTTTAACATTGGGAAGCCTACATAGGTGAATAATATGCAAAAGAAGGACAAGTATTTTTTGACATTTCATGTAGGATCAACTTGCTTATGTATTATATGACTCTGAAATATTTGATTCCATGTTTATTCTATTAAAATTGAGAGCTATCAAGAAATAGATTACCAAACACAATCGCTAACAAACAAAAACAAATTTATATTGAAATTATCTGAAAACGTGGGTTGCAATAAAATGGTCATAACATGTGATACATGACTCCGTTTCAAAACCACAACTAAGAAAATGGATGCTTGAAAAAAGGAGTACTTTTATCCAGGCAAGCATTGGTCAAAAGCGACTAAACCCGATAAAAAACTGATAAAAACCTACCAAGAACAGCTAAAAATGTCGTAACCGGCTCAAATCATCCAAACCTAAGAAAAAACCTCTAAAATTATTTCCAGTCCATATAGACCACATAGAATCCGGGCATAATGTATTTTCCTGGATTCTTGATGGATAAAACACATCTATATGTTTGCTCTGTTTAGTTTTGGTTGTGTTTTATTGGTGTAAAAGTTGGTCATATAGTATTTGAGGTAGTTGTGAATGTAGTAGACAAAGAGCATCTCGACGGAACATTATAGTATAAAGGTCAAGACATGAGTGTGCTCTAACAAACGTCATGTTATTTGACCTAAAAATGATATTGTTTAACCTTGGGAAGCCTACATAGGTGAATAATATGCAAAAGAAGGACAAGTATTTTTTGACATTTCATGTAGGATCAACTTACTTATGTATTATATGACTCTGAAATATTTGATTCCATGTTTTATTCTATTAAAATTGAGAGCTATCAAGAAATAGATTACCAAACACAATCGCTAACAAACAAAAACAAATTTATATTGAAATTATCTGAAAACGTGGGTTGCAATAAAATGGTCATAACATGTGATACATGACTCCGTTTCAAGACAACAACTAAGAAAATAGATGCTTGAAAAAAGGAGTACTTTTATCCAGGCAAGCATTGTTCAAAAGCGACTAAACCCGATCAAAAACTGATAAAAACCTACCAAGAACAGCTAAAAATGCCGTAACCGGCTCAAATCATCCAAACCTAAGAAAAAACCTCTAAAATTATTTCCAATCCATATAGACCACATAGAATCTGGGCATAATGTATTTGCCCGGATTCTTGATGGATAAAACACATCTATATGTTTGCTCTGTTTAGTTTTGGTTGTGTTTTATTGGTGTAAAAGTTGGTCAGCTAGTATTTGAGGTAGTTGTGAATGTAGTAGACAAAAAGCATCTCGACGGCACATTATAGTATAAAGGTCAAGACATGAGTGTGCTCTAACAAACGTTATGTTATTTGACCTAAAAATGATATTGTTTAACCTTAGGAAGCCTACATAGGTGAATAATATGCAAAAGAAGGACAAGTATTTTTTGACATTTCATGTAAGATCAACTTGCTTATGTATTATATGACTCTGAAATATTTGATTCCATGTTTTATTCTATTAAAATTGAGAGCTATCAAGAAATAGATTACCAAACACAATCGCTAACATACAAAAACAAATTTATATTGAAATTATCTGAAAACGTGGGTTGCAATAAAATGGTCATAACATGTGATACATGACTCCGTTTCAAGACCACAACTAAGAAAATGGATGCTTGAAAAAAGGATTACTTTTATCCAGGCAAGCATTGGTCAAAAGCGACTAAACCCGATCAAAAACTGATAAAAACCAACCAAGAACAGCTAAAAATGCCGTAACCGGCTCAAATCATCCAAACCTAAGAAAAACCTCTAAAATTATTTCCAGTCCATATAGACCACATAGAATCCGGGCATAATGTATTTGCCCGGATTCTTGATGGATAAAACACATCTATATGTTTGCTCTGTTTAGTTTTGGTTGTGTTTTATTGGTGTAAAAGTTGGTCAGCTAGTATTTGAGGTAGTTGTGAATGTAGTAGACAAAGAGCATCTTGACGGCACATTATAGTATAAAGGTCAAGACATGAGTGTGCTCTAACAAACGTCATGTTATTTGACCTAAAAATGATATTGTTTAACCTTGGGAAGCCTACATAGGTGAATAATATGCAAAAGAAGGACAAGTATTTTTTGACATTTCATGTAGGATCAACTTGCTTATGTATTATATGACTCTGAAATATTTGATTCCATGTTTTATTCTATTAAAATTGAGAGCTATCAAGAAATAGATTTCCAAACACAATCGCGAACATACAAAAACAAATTTATATTGAAATTATCTGAAAACATGGGTTGCAATAAAATGGTCATAACATGTGATACATGACTCCGTTTCAAGACCACAACTAAGAAAATGGATGCTTGAAAAAAGGAGTACTTTTATCCAGGCAAGCATTGGTCAAAAGCGACTAAACCCGATCAAAAACTGATAAAAACCTACAAAGAACAGCTAAAAATGCCGTAACCGGCTCAAATCATCCAAACCTAAGAAAAAACCTCTAAAATTATTTCCAGTCCATATAGACCACATAGAATCCGGGCATAATGTATTTGCCCGGATTCTTGATGGATAAAACACATCTATATGTTTGATCTGTTTAGTTTTGGTTGTGTTTTATTGGTGTAAAAGTTGGTCAGCTAGTATTTGAGGTAGTTGTGAATGTAGTAGACAAAGAGCATCTTGACGGCACATTATAGTATAAAGGTCAAGACATGAGTGTGCTCTAACAAACGTCATGTTATTTGACCTAAAAATGATATTGTTTAACCTTGGGAAGCCTACATAGGTGAATAATATGCAAAAGAAGGACAAGTATTTTTTGACATTTCATGTAGGATCAACTTGCTTATGTATTATATGACTCTGAAATATTTGATTCCATGTTTTATTCTATTAAAATTGAGAGCTATCAAGAAATAGATTACCAAACACAATCGCTAACAAACAAAAACAAATTTATATTGAAATTATCTGAAAACGTGGGTTGCAATAAAATGGTCATAACATGTGATACATGACTCTGTTTCAAGACCACAACTAAGAAAATGGATGCTTGAAAAAAGGAGTACTTTTATCCAGGCAAGCATTGGTCAAAGGCGACTAAACCCGATCAAAAACTGATAAAAACCTACCAAGAACAGCTAAAAATGCCGTAACCGGCTCAAATCATCCAAACCTATGAAAAAACCTCTAAAATTATTTCCAGTCCATATAGACCACATAGAATCCGGGCATAATGTATTTTCCCGGATTCTTGATGGATAAAACACATCTATATGTTTGCTCTGTTTAGTTTTGGTTGTGTTTTATTGGTGTAAAAGTTGGTCAGCTAGTATTTGAGGTAGTTGTGAATGTAGTAGACAAAGAGCATCTCGACGGCACATTATAGTATAAAGGTCAAGACATGAGTGTGCTCTAACAAACGTCATGTTATTTGACCTAAAAATGATATTGTTTAACCTTGGGAAGCCTACGTAGGTGAATAATATGCAAAAGAATGACAAATATTTTTTGACATTTCATGTAGGATCAACTTGCTTATGTATTATATGACTCTGAAATATTTGATTCCATGTTTTATTCTATTAAAATTGAGAGCTATCAAGAAATAGATTACCAAACACAATCACGAACATACAAAAACAAATTTATATTGAAATTATCTGAAAACGTGGGTTGCAATAAAATGGTCATAACATGTGATACATGACTCCGTTTCAAGACCACAACTAAGAAAATGGATGCTTGAAAAAAGGAGTACTTTTATCCAAACCAGCATTGGTCAAAAGCGACTAAACCCGATCAAAAACTGATAAAAACCTACAAAGAACAGCTAAAAATGCCGTAACCGGCTCAAATCATCCAAACCTAAGAAAAAACCTCTAAAATTATTTCCAGTCCATATCGACCACATAGAATCCGGGCATAATGTATTTGCCCGGATTCTTGATGGATAAAACACATCTATATGTTTGCTCTGTTTAGTTTTGGTTGTGTTTTATTGGTGTAAAAGTTGGTCAGCTAGTATTTGAGGTAGTTGTGAATGTAGTAGACAAAGAGCATCTCGACGGCACATTATAGTATAAAGGTCAAGACATGAGTGTGCTCTAACAAAACGTCATGTTACTTGACCTAAAAATGATATTGTTTAACATTGGGAAGCCTACATAGGTGAATAATATGCAAAAGAAGGACAAGTATTTTTTGACATTTCATGTAGGATCAACTTGCTTATGTATTATATGACTCTGAAATATTTGATTCCATGTTTATTCTATTAAAATTGAGAGCTATCAAGAAATAGATTACCAAACACAATCGCTAACAAACAAAAACAAATCTATATTGAAATTATCTTAAAACGTGGGTTGCAATAAAATGGTCATAACATGTGATACATGACTCCATTTCAAGACCACAACTAAGAAAATGGATGCTTGAAAAAAGGAGTACTTTTATCCAGGCAAGCATTGGTCAAAAGCGACTAAACCCGATCAAAAACTGATAAAAACCTACCAAGAACAGCTAAAAATGCCGTAACCGGCTCAAATCATCCAAACCTATGAAAAAACCTCTAAAATTATTTCCAGTCCATATAGACCACATAGAATCCGGGCATAATGTATTTTCCCGGATTCTTGATGGATAAAACACATCTATATGTTTGCTCTGTTTAGTTTTGGTTGTGTTTTATTGGTGTAAAAGTTGGTCAGCTAGTATTTGAGGTAGTTGTGAATGTAGTAGACAAAGAGCATCTCGACGGCACATTATAGTATAAAGGTCAAGACATGAGTGTGCTCTAACAAAACGTCATGTTACTTGACCTAAAAATGATATTGTTTAACATTGGGAAGCCTACATAGGTGAATAATATGCAAAAGAAGGACAAGTATTTTTTGACATTTCATGTAGGATCAACTTGCTTATGTATTATATGACTCTGAAATATTTGATTCCATGTTTATTCTATTAAAATTGAGAGCTATCAAGAAATAGATTACAAAACACAATCGCTAACAAACAAAAACAAATTTATATTGAAATTATCTGAAAACGTGGGTTGCAATAAAATGGTCATAACATGTGATACATGACTCCGTTTCAAGACCACAACTAAGAAAATGGATGCTTGAAAAAAGGAGTACTTTTATCCAGGCAAGCATTGGTCAAAAGCGACTAAACCCGATCAAAAACTGATAAAAATCTACCAAGAACAGCTAAAAATGCCGTAACCGGCTCAAATCATCCAAACCTATGAAAAAACCTCTAAAATTATTTCCAGTCCATATAGACCACATAGAATCCGGGCATAATGTATTTTCCCGGATTCTTGATGGATAAAACACATCTATATGTTTGCTCTGTTTAGTTTTGGTTGTGTTTTATTGGTGTAAAAGTTGGTCATCTAGTATTTGAGGTAGTTGTGAATGTAGTAGACAAAGAGCATCTCGACGGCACATTATAGTATAAAGGTCAAGACATGAGTGTGCTCTAACAAAACGTCATGTTACTTGACCTAAAAATGATATTGTTTAACATTGGGAAGCCTACATAGGTGAATAATATGCAAAAGAAGGACAAGTATTTTTTGACATTTCATGTAGGATCAACTTGCTTATGTATTATATGACTCTGAAATATTTGATTCCATGTTTATTCTATTAAAATTGAGAGCTATCAAGAAATAGATTACCAAACACAATCGCTAACAAACAAAAACAAATTTATATTGAAATTATCTGAAAACGTGGGTTGCAATAAAATGGTCATAACATGTGATACATGACTCCGTTTCAAGACCACAACTAAGAAAATGGATGCTTGAAAAAAGGAGTACTTTTATCCAGGCAAGCATTGGTCAAAAGCGACTAAACCCGATCAAAAACTGATAAAAACCTACCAAGAACAGCTAAAAATGCCGTAACCGGCTCAAATCATCCAAACCTATGAAAAAACCTCTAAAATTATTTCCAGTCCATATAGACCACATAGAATCCGGGCATAATGTATTTTCCCGGATTCTTGATGGATAAAACACATCTATATGTTTGCTCTGTTTAGTTTTGGTTGTGTTTTATTGGTGTAAAAGTTGGTCAGCTAGTATTTGAGGTAGTTGTGAATGTAGTAGACAAAGAGCATCTCGACGGCACATTATAGTATAAAGGTCAAGACATGAGTGTGCTCTAACAAACGTCATGTTATTTGACCTAAAAATGATATTGTTTAACCTTGGGAAGCCTACATAGGTGAATAATATGCAAAAGAAGGACAAATATTTTTTGACATTTCATGTAGGATCAACTTGCTTATGTATTATATGACTCTGAAATATTTGATTCCATGTTTTATTCTATTAAAATTGAGAGCTATCAAGAAATAGATTACCAAACACAATCGCGAACATACAAAAAAAAATTTATATTGAAATTATCTGAAAACGTGGGTTGCAATAAAATGGTCATAACATGTGATACATGACTCCGTTTCAAGACCACAACTAAGAAAATGGATGCTTGGAAAAAGGAGTACTTTTATCCAAACAATCATTGGTCAAAAGCGACTAAACCCGATCAAAAACTGATAAAAACCTACAAAGAACAGCTAAAAATGCCGTAACCGGCTCAAATCATCCAAACCTAAGAAAAAACCTCTAAAATTATTTCCAGTCCATATCGACCACATAGAATCCGGGCATAATGTATTTGCCCGGATTATTGATGGATAAAACACATCTATATGTTTGCTCTGTTTAGTTTTGGTTGTGTTTTATTGGTGTAAAAGTTGGTCAGCTAGTATTTGAGGTAGTTGTGAATGTAGTAGACAAAGAGCATCTCGACGGCACATTATAGTATAAAGGTCAAGACATGAGTGTGCTCTAACAAAACGTCATGTTACTTGACCTAAAAATGATATTGTTTAACATTGGGAAGCCTACATAGGTGAATAATATGCAAAAGAAGGACAAGTATTTTTTGACATTTCATGTAGGATCAACTTGCTTATGTATTATATGACTCTGAAATATTTGATTCCATGTTTATTCTATTAAAATTGAGAGCTATCAAGAAATAGATTACCAAACACAATCGCTAACAAACAAAAACAAATTTATATTGAAATTATCTGAAAACGTGGGTTGCAATAAAATGGTCATAACATGTGATACATGACTCCTTTTCAAGACCACAACTAAGAAAATGGATGCTTGAAAAAAGGAGTACTTTTATCCAGGCAAGCATTGGTCAAAAGCGACTAAACCCGATCAAAAACCGATAAAAACCTACCAAGAACAGCTAAAAATGCCGTAACTGGCTCAAATCATCCAAACCTAAGAAAAAACCTCTAAAATTATTTCCAGTCCATATAGACCACATAGAATCCGGGCATAATGTATTTGCCCGGATTCTTGATGGATAAAACACATCTATATGTTTGCTCTGTTTAGTTTTGGTTGTGTTTTATTGGTGTAAAAGTTGGTCAGCTAGTATTTGAGGTAGTTGTGAATGTAGTAGACAAAGAGCATCTTGACGGCACATTATAGTATAAAGGTCAAGACATGAGTGTGCTCTAACAAACGTCATGTTATTTGACCTAAAAATGATATTGTTTAACCTTGGGAAGCCTACATAGGTGAATAATATGCAAAAGAAGGACAAGTATTTTTTGACATTTCATGTAGGATCAACTTGCTTATGTATTATATGACTCTGAAATATTTGATTCCATGTTTTATTCTATTAAAATTGAGAGCTATCAAGAAATAGATTACCAAACACAATCGCTAACAAACAAAAACAAATTTATATTGAAATTATCTGAAAACGTGGGTTGCAATAAAATGGTCATAGCATGTGATACATGACTCCGTTTCAAGACCACAACTAAGAAAATGGATGCTTGAAAAAAGGAGTACTTTTATCCAGGCAAGCATTGGTCAAAAGCGACTAAACCCGATCAAAAACCGATAAAAACCTACCAAGAACAGCTAAAAATGCCGTAACTGGCTCAAATCATCCAAACCTAAGAAAAAACCTCTAAAATTATTTCCAGTCCATATAGACCACATAGAATCCGGGCATAATGTATTTGCCCGGATTCTTGATGGATAAAACACATCTATATGTTTGCTCTGTTTAGTTTTGGTTGTGTTTTATTGGTGTAAAAGTTGGTCAGCTAGTATTTGAGGTAGTTGTGAATGTAGTAGACAAAGAGCATCTTGACGGCACATTATAGTATAAAGGTCAAGACATGAGTGTGCTCTAACAAACGTCATGTTATTTGACCTAAAAATGATATTGTTTAACCTTGGGAAGCCTACATAGGTGAATAATATGCAAAAGAAGGACAAGTATTTTTTGACATTTCATGTAGGATCAACTTGCTTATGTATTATATGACTCTGAAATATTTGATTCCATGTTTTATTCTATTAAAATTGAGAGCTATCAAGAAATAGATTACCAAACACAATCGCTAACAAACAAAAACAAATTTATATTGAAATTATCTGAAAACGTGGGTTGCAATAAAATGGTCATAACATGTGATACATGACTCCGTTTCAAGACCACAACTAAGAAAATGGATGCTTGAAAAAAGGAGTACTTTTATCCAAACAAGCATTGGTCAAAAGCGACTAAACCCGATCAAAAACTGATAAAAACCTACAAAGAATAGCTAAAAATGCCGTAACCGGCTCAAATCATCCAAACCTAAGAAAAAACCTCTAAAATTATTTCCAGTCCATATCGACCACATAGAATCCGGGCATAATGTATTTTCCCGGATTCTTGATGGATAAAACACATCTATATGTTTGCTCTGTTTAGTTTTGGTTGTGTTTTATTGGTGTAAAAGTTGGTCAGCTAGTATTTGAGGTAGTTGTGAATGTAGTAGACAAAGAGCATCTTGACGGCACATTATAGTATAAAGGTCAAGACATGAGTGTGCTCTAACAAACGTCATGTTATTTGACCTAAAAATGATATTGTTTAACCTTGGGAAGCCTACATAGGTGAATAATATGCAAAAGAAGGACAAGTATTTTTTGACATTTCATGTAGGATCAACTTGCTTATGTATTATATGACTCTGAAATATTTGATTCCATGTTTTATTCTATTAAAATTGAGAGCTATCAAGAAATAGATTACCAAACACAATCGCTAACAAACAAAAACAAATTTATATTGAAATTATCTGAAAACGTGGGTTGCAATAAAATGGTCATAACATGTGATACATGACTCCGTTTCAAGACCACAACTAAGAAAATGGATGCTTGAAAAAAGGAGTACTTTTATCCAGGCAAGCATTGGTCAAAAGCGACTAAACCCGATCAAAAACTGATAAAAACCTACCAAGAACAGCTAAAAATGCCGTAACCGGCTCAAATCATCCAAACCTAAGAAAAAACCTCTAAAATTATTTCCAGTCCATATAGACCACATAGAATCCAGGCATAATGTATTTTCCCAGATTCTTGATGGATAAAACACATCTATATGTTTGCTCTGTTTAGTTTTGGTTGTGTTTTATTGGTGTAAAAGTTGGTCAGCTAGTATTTGAGGTAGTTGTGAATGTAGTAGACAAAGAGCATCTTGACGGCACATTATAGTATAAAGGTCAAGACATGAGTGTGCTCTAACAAACGTCATGTTATTTGACCTAAAAATGATATTGTTTAACCTTGGGAAGCCTACATAGGTGAATAATATGCAAAAGAAGGACAAGTATTTTTTGACATTTCATGTAGGATCAACTTGCTTATGTATTATATGACTCTGAAATATTTGATTCCATGTTTTATTCTATTAAAATTGAGAGCTATCAAGAAATAGATTACCAAACACAATCGCTAACAAACAAAAACAAATTTATATTGAAATTATCTGAAAACGTGGGTTGCAATAAAATGGTCATAACATGTGATACATGACTCCGTTTCAAGACCACAACTAAGAAAATGGATGCTTGAAAAAAGGAGTACTTTTATCCAGGCAAGCATTGGTCAAAAGCGACTAAACCCGATCAAAAACTGATAAAAACCTACCAAGAACAGCTAAAAATGCCGTAACCGGCTCAAATCATCCAAACCTAAGAAAAAACCTCTAAAATTATTTCCAGTCCATATAGACCACATAGAATCCGGGCATAATGTATTTCCCCGGATTCTTGATGGATAAAACACATCTATATGTTTGCTCTGTTTAGTTTTGGTTGTGTTTTATTGGTGTAAAAGTTGGTCAGCTAGTATTTGAGGTAGTTGTGAATGTAGTAGACAAAGAGCATCTCGACGGCACATTATAGTATAAAGGTCAAGACATGAGTGTGCTCTAACAAACGTCATGTTATTTGACCTAAAAATGATATTGTTTAACCTTGGGAAGCCTACATAGGTGAATAATATGCAAAAGAAGGACAAGTATTTTTGACATTTCATGTAGGATCAACTTGCTTATGTATTATATGACTCTGAAATATTTGATTCCATGTTTTATTCTATTAAAATTGAGAGCTATCAAGAAATAGATTACCAAACACAATCGCGAACATACAAAAACAAATTTATATTGAAATTATCTGAAAACGTGGGTTGCAATAAAATGGTCATAACATGTGATACATGACTCCGTTTCAAGACCACAACTAAGAAAATGGATGCTTGAAAAAAGGAGTACTTTTATCCAAACAAGCATTGGTCAAAAGCGACTAAACCCGATCAAAAACTGATAAAAACCTACAAAGAATATCTAAAAATGCCGTAACCGGCTCAAATCATCCAAACCTAAGAAAAAACCTCTAAAATTATTTCCAGTCCATATCGACCACATAGAATCCGGGCATAATGTATTTGCCCGGATTCTTGATGGATAAAACACATCTATATGTTTGCTCTGTTTAGTTTTGGTTGTGTTTTATTGGTGTAAAAGTTGGTCAGCTAGTATTTGAGGTAGTTGTGAATGTAGTAGACAAAGAGCATCTCGACGGCACATTATAGTATAAAGGTCAAGACATGAGTGTGCTCTAACAAAACGTCATGTTACTTGACCTAAAAATGATATTGTTTAACATTGGGAAGCCTACATAGGTGAATAATATGCAAAAGAAGGACAAGTATTTTTTGACATTTCATGTAGTATCAACTTGCTTATGTATTATATGACTCTGAAATATTTGATTCCATGTTTATTCTATTAAAATTGAGAGCTATCAAGAAATAGATTACCAAACACAATCGCTAACAAACAAAAACAAATTTATATTGAAATTATCTGAAAACGTGGGTTGCAATAAAATGGTCATAACATGTGATACATGACTCCGTTTCAAGACCACAACTAAGAAAATGGATGCTTGAAAAAAGGAGTACTTTTATCCAGGCAAGCATTGGTCAAAAGCGACTAAACCCGATCAAAAACTGATAAAAACCTACCAAGAACAGCTAAAAATGCCGTAACCGGCTCAAATCATCCAAACCTAAGAAAAAACCTCTAAGATTATTTCCAGTCCATATAGACCACATAGAATCCGGGCATAATGTATTTGCCCGGATTCTTGATGGATAAAACAAATCTATATGTTTGCTCTGTTTAGTTTTGGTTGTGTTTTATTGGTGTAAAAGTTGGTCAGCTAGTATTTGAGGTAGTTGTGAATGTAGTAGACAAAGAGCATCTCGACGGCACATTATAGTATAAAGGTCAAGACATGAGTGTGCTCTAACAAACGTCATGTTATTTGACCTAAAAATGATATTGTTTAACCTTGGGAAGCCTACATAGGTGAATAATATGCAAAAGAAGGACAAGTATTTTTTTACATTTCATGTAGGATCAACTTGCTTATGTATTATATGACTCTGAAATATTTGATTCCATGTTTTATTCTATTAAAATTGAGAGCTATCAAGAAATAGATTACCAAACACAATCGCTAACAAACAAAAACAAATTTATATTGAAATTATCTGAAAACGTGGGTTGCAATAAAATGGTCATAACATGTGATACATGACTCCGTTTCAAGAAAACAACTAAGAAAATGGATGCTTGAAAAAAGGAGTACTTTTATCCAGGCAAGCATTGGTCAAAAGCGACTAAACCCGATCAAAAACTGATAAAAACCTACCAAGAACAGCTAAAAATGCCGTAACCGGCTCAAATCATCCAAACCTAAGAAAAAACCTCTAAAATTATTTCCAGTCCATATAGACCACATAGAATCCGGGCATAATGTATTTGCCCGGATTCTTGATGGATATAACACATCTATATGTTTGCTCTGTTTAGTTTTGGTTGTGTTTTATTGGTGTAAAAGTTGGTCAGCTAGTATTTGAGGTAGTTGTGAATGTAGTAGACAAAGAGCATCTCGATGGCACATTATAGTATAAAGGTCAAGACATGAGTGTGCTCTAACAAACGTTATGTTATTTGACCTAAAAATGATATTGTTTAACCTTAGGAAGCCTACATAGGTGAATAATATGCAAAAGAAGGACAAGTATTTTTTGACATTTCATGTACGATCAACTTGCTTATGTATTATATGACTCTGAAATATTTGATTCCATGTTTTATTCTATTAAAATTGAGAGCTATCAAGAAATAGATTACCAAACACAATCGCGAACATACAAAAACAATTTTATATTGAAATTATCTGAAAATGGGTTGCAATAAAATGGTCATAACATGTGATACATGACTCCGTTTCAATACCACAACTAAGAAAATGGATGCTTGAAAAAAGGAGTACTTTTATCCAGGCAAGCATTGGTCAAAAGCGACTAAACCCGATCAAAAACTGATAAAAACCTACAAAGAATAGCTAAAAATGCCGTAACCGGCTCAAATCATCCAAACCTAAGAAAAAACCTCTAAAATTATATCCAGTCCATATAGACCACATAGAATCCGGGCATAATGTATTTGCCCGGATTCTTGATGGATAAAACACATCTATATGTTTGCTCTGTTTAGTTTTGGTTGTGTTTTATTGGTGTAAAAGTTGGTCAGCTAGTATTTGAGGTAGTTGTGAATGTAGTAGACAAAGAGCATCTTGACGGCACATTATAGTATAAAGGTCAAGACATGAGTGTGCTCTAACAAACGTCATGTTATTTGACCTAAAAATGATATTGTTTAACCTTGGGAAGCCTACATAGGTGAATAATATGCAAAAGAAGGACAAGTATTTTTTGACATTTCATGTAGGATCAACTTGCTTATGTATTATATGACTCTGAAATATTTGATTCCATGTTTTAT
The DNA here is from genome assembly GCA_025667525.1 of Glebionis coronaria. NCBI lineage: Eukaryota > Viridiplantae > Streptophyta > Magnoliopsida > Asterales > Asteraceae > Glebionis > Glebionis coronaria. Next base: position 644,125,356 of record CM046876.1, read on the forward strand.
TCTATTAAAATTGAGAGCTATCAAGAAATAGATTACCAAACACAATCGCTAACAAACAAAAACAAATTTATATTGAAATTATCTGAAAACGTGGGTTGCAATAAAATGGTCATAACATGTGATACATGACTCCGTTTCAAGACCACAACTAAGAAAATGGATGCTTGAAAAAAGGAGTACTTTTATCCAAACAAGCATTGGTCAAAAGCGACTAAACCCGATCAAAAACTGATAAAAACCTACAAAGAATAGCTAAAAATGCCGTAACCGGCTCAAATCATCCAAACCTAAGAAAAAACCTCTAAAATTATTTCCAGTCCATATCGACCACATAGAATCCGGGCATAATGTATTTTCCCGGATTCTTGATGGATAAAACACATCTATATGTTTGCTCTGTTTAGTTTTGGTTGTGTTTTATTGGTGTAAAAGTTGGTCAGCTAGTATTTGAGGTAGTTGTGAATGTAGTAGACAAAGAGCATCTTGACGGCACATTATAGTATAAAGGTCAAGACATGAGTGTGCTCTAACAAACGTCATGTTATTTGACCTAAAAATGATATTGTTTAACCTTGGGAAGCCTACATAGGTGAATAATATGCAAAAGAAGGACAAGTATTTTTTGACATTTCATGTAGGATCAACTTGCTTATGTATTATATGACTCTGAAATATTTGATTCCATGTTTTATTCTATTAAAATTGAGAGCTATCAAGAAATAGATTACCAAACACAATCGCTAACAAACAAAAACAAATTTATATTGAAATTATCTGAAAACGTGGGTTGCAATAAAATGGTCATAACATGTGATACATGACTCCGTTTCAAGACCACAACTAAGAAAATGGATGCTTGAAAAAAGGAGTACTTTTATCCAGGCAAGCATTGGTCAAAAGCGACTAAACCCGATCAAAAACTGATAAAAACCTACCAAGAACAGCTAAAAATGCCGTAACCGGCTCAAATCATCCAAACCTAAGAAAAAACCTCTAAAATTATTTCCAGTCCATATAGACCACATAGAATCCAGGCATAATGTATTTTCCCAGATTCTTGATGGATAAAACACATCTATATGTTTGCTCTGTTTAGTTTTGGTTGTGTTTTATTGGTGTAAAAGTTGGTCAGCTAGTATTTGAGGTAGTTGTGAATGTAGTAGACAAAGAGCATCTTGACGGCACATTATAGTATAAAGGTCAAGACATGAGTGTGCTCTAACAAACGTCATGTTATTTGACCTAAAAATGATATTGTTTAACCTTGGGAAGCCTACATAGGTGAATAATATGCAAAAGAAGGACAAGTATTTTTTGACATTTCATGTAGGATCAACTTGCTTATGTATTATATGACTCTGAAATATTTGATTCCATGTTTTATTCTATTAAAATTGAGAGCTATCAAGAAATAGATTACCAAACACAATCGCTAACAAACAAAAACAAATTTATATTGAAATTATCTGAAAACGTGGGTTGCAATAAAATGGTCATAACATGTGATACATGACTCCGTTTCAAGACCACAACTAAGAAAATGGATGCTTGAAAAAAGGAGTACTTTTATCCAGGCAAGCATTGGTCAAAAGCGACTAAACCCGATCAAAAACTGATAAAAACCTACCAAGAACAGCTAAAAATGCCGTAACCGGCTCAAATCATCCAAACCTAAGAAAAAACCTCTAAAATTATTTCCAGTCCATATAGACCACATAGAATCCGGGCATAATGTATTTCCCCGGATTCTTGATGGATAAAACACATCTATATGTTTGCTCTGTTTAGTTTTGGTTGTGTTTTATTGGTGTAAAAGTTGGTCAGCTAGTATTTGAGGTAGTTGTGAATGTAGTAGACAAAGAGCATCTCGACGGCACATTATAGTATAAAGGTCAAGACATGAGTGTGCTCTAACAAACGTCATGTTATTTGACCTAAAAATGATATTGTTTAACCTTGGGAAGCCTACATAGGTGAATAATATGCAAAAGAAGGACAAGTATTTTTGACATTTCATGTAGGATCAACTTGCTTATGTATTATATGACTCTGAAATATTTGATTCCATGTTTTATTCTATTAAAATTGAGAGCTATCAAGAAATAGATTACCAAACACAATCGCGAACATACAAAAACAAATTTATATTGAAATTATCTGAAAACGTGGGTTGCAATAAAATGGTCATAACATGTGATACATGACTCCGTTTCAAGACCACAACTAAGAAAATGGATGCTTGAAAAAAGGAGTACTTTTATCCAAACAAGCATTGGTCAAAAGCGACTAAACCCGATCAAAAACTGATAAAAACCTACAAAGAATAGCTAAAAATGCCGTAACCGGCTCAAATCATCCAAACCTAAGAAAAAACCTCTAAAATTATTTCCAGTCCATATCGACCACATAGAATCCGGGCATAATGTATTTGCCCGGATTCTTGATGGATAAAACACATCTATATGTTTGCTCTGTTTAGTTTTGGTTGTGTTTTATTGGTGTAAAAGTTGGTCAGCTAGTATTTGAGGTAGTTGTGAATGTAGTAGACAAAGAGCATCTCGACGGCACATTATAGTATAAAGGTCAAGACATGAGTGTGCTCTAACAAAACGTCATGTTACTTGACCTAAAAATGATATTGTTTAACATTGGGAAGCCTACATAGGTGAATAATATGCAAAAGAAGGACAAGTATTTTTTGACATTTCATGTAGTATCAACTTGCTTATGTATTATATGACTCTGAAATATTTGATTCCATGTTTATTCTATTAAAATTGAGAGCTATCAAGAAATAGATTACCAAACACAATCGCTAACAAACAAAAACAAATTTATATTGAAATTATCTGAAAACGTGGGTTGCAATAAAATGGTCATAACATGTGATACATGACTCCGTTTCAAGACCACAACTAAGAAAATGGATGCTTGAAAAAAGGAGTACTTTTATCCAGGCAAGCATTGGTCAAAAGCAACTAAACCCGATCAAAAACTGATAAAAACCTACCAAGAACAGCTAAAAATGCCGTAACCGGCTCAATTCATCCAAACCTAAGAAAAAACCTCTAAGATTATTTCCAGTCCATATAGACCACATAGAATCCGGGCATAATGTATTTGCCCGGATTCTTGATGGATAAAACAAATCTATATGTTTGCTCTGTTTAGTTTTGGTTGTGTTTTATTGGTGTAAAAGTTGGTCAGCTAGTATTTGAGGTAGTTGTGAATGTAGTAGACAAAGAGCATCTCGACGGCACATTATAGTATAAAGGTCAAGACATGAGTGTGCTCTAACAAACGTCATGTTATTTGACCTAAAAATGATATTGTTTAACCTTGGAAAGCCTACATAGGTGAATAATATGCAAAAGAAGGACAAGTATTTTTTTACATTTCATGTAGGATCAACTTGCTTATGTATTATATGACTCTGAAATATTTGATTCCATGTTTTATTCTATTAAAATTGAGAGCTATCAAGAAATAGATTACCAAACACAATCGCTAACAAACAAAAACAAATTTATATTGAAATTATCTGAAAACGTGGGTTGCAATAAAATGGTCATAACATGTGATACATGACTCCGTTTCAAGAAAACAACTAAGAAAATGGATGCTTGAAAAAAGGAGTACTTTTATCCAGGCAAGCATTGGTCAAAAGCGACTAAACCCGATCAAAAACTGATAAAAACCTACCAAGAACAGCTAAAAATGCCGTAACCGGCTCAAATCATCCAAACCTAAGAAAAAACCTCTAAAATTATTTCCAGTCCATATAGACCACATAGAATCCGGGCATAATGTATTTGCCCGGATTCTTGATGGATATAACACATCTATATGTTTGCTCTGTTTAGTTTTGGTTGTGTTTTATTGGTGTAAAAGTTGGTCAGCTAGTATTTGAGGTAGTTGTGAATGTAGTAGACAAAGAGCATCTCGATGGCACATTATAGTATAAAGGTCAAGACATGAGTGTGCTCTAACAAACGTTATGTTATTTGACCTAAAAATGATATTGTTTAACCTTAGGAAGCCTACATAGGTGAATAATATGCAAAAGAAGGACAAGTATTTTTTGACATTTCATGTACGATCAACTTGCTTATGTATTATATGACTCTGAAATATTTGATTCCATGTTTTATTCTATTAAAATTGAGAGCTATCAAGAAATAGATTACCAAACACAATCGCGAACATACAAAAACAATTTTATATTGAAATTATCTGAAAATGGGTTGCAATAAAATGGTCATAACATGTGATACATGACTCCGTTTCAATACCACAACTAAGAAAATGGATGCTTGAAAAAAGGAGTACTTTTATCCAGGCAAGCATTGGTCAAAAGCGACTAAACCCGATCAAAAACTGATAAAAACCTACAAAGAATAGCTAAAAATGCCGTAACCGGCTCAAATCATCCAAACCTAAGAAAAAACCTCTAAAATTATATCCAGTCCATATAGACCACATAGAATCCGGGCATAATGTATTTGCCCGGATTCTTGATGGATAAAACACATCTATATGTTTGCTCTGTTTAGTTTTGGTTGTGTTTTATTGGTGTAAAAGTTGGTCAGCTAGTATTTGAGGTAGTTGTGAATGTAGTAGACAAAGAGCATCTCGACGGCACATTATAGTATAAAGGTCAAGACATGAGTGTGCTCTAACAAACGTCATGTTATTTTTACCTAAAAATGATATTGTTTAACCTTGGGAAGCCTACATAGGTGAATAATATGCAAAAGAAGGACAAGTATTTTTTGACATTTCATGTAGGATCAACTTGCTTATGTATTATATGACTCTGAAATATTTGATTCCATGTTTTATTCTATTAAAATTGAGAGCTATCAAGAAATAGATTACCAAACACAATCGCTAACAAACAAAAACAAATTTATATTGAAATTATCTGAAAACGTGGGTTGCAATAAAATGGTCATAACATGTGATACATGACTCCGTTTCAAGACAACAACTAAGAAAATGGATGCTTGAAAAAAGGAGTACTTTTATCCAGGCAAGCATTGGTCAAAAGCGACTAAACCCGATCAAAAACTGATAAAAACCTACCAAGAACAGCTAAAAATGCCGTAACCGGCTCAAATCATCCAAACCTAAGAAAAAACCTCTAAAATTATTTCCAGTCCATATAGACCACATAGAATCCGGGCATAATGTATTTGCCCGGATTCTTGATGGATATAACACATCTATATGTTTGCTCTGTTTAGTTTTGGTTGTGTTTTATTGGTGTAAAAGTTGGTCAGCTAGTATTTGAGGTAGTTGTGAATGTAGTAGACAAAGAGCATCTCGATGGCACATTATAGTATAAAGGTCAAGACATGAGTGTGCTCTAACAAACGTTATGTTATTTGACCTAAAAATGATATTGTTTAACCTTAGGAAGCCTACATAGGTGAATAATATGCAAAAGAAGGACAAGTATTTTTTGACATTTCATGTACGATCAACTTGCTTATGTATTATATGACTCTGAAATATTTGATTCCATGTTTTATTCTATTAAAATTGAGAGCTATCAAGAAATAGATTACCAAACACAATCGCGAACATACAAAAACAATTTTATATTGAAATTATCTGAAAACGTGGGTTGCAATAAAATGGTCAAAACATGTGATACATGACTCCGTTTCAATACCACAACTAAGAAAATGGATGCTTGAAAAAAGGAGTACTTTTATCCAGGCAAGCATTGGTCAAAAGCGACTAAACCCGATCAAAAACTGATAAAAACCTACAAAGAACAGCTAAAAATGCCGTAACCGGCTCAAATCATCCAAACCTAAGAAAAAACCTCTAAAATTATATCCAGTCCATATAGACCACATAGAATCCGGGCATAATGTATTTGCCCGGATTCTTGATGGATAAAACACATCTATATGTTTGCTCTGTTTAGTTTTGGTTGTGTTTTATTGGTGTAAAAGTTGGTCAGCTAGTATTTGAGGTAGTTGTGAATGTAGTAGACAAAGAGCATCTCGACGGCACATTATAGTATAAAGGTCAAGACATGAGTGTGCTCTAACAAACGTCATGTTATTTGACCTAAAAATGATATTGTTTAACCTTGGGAAGCCTACATAGGTGAATAATATGCAAAAGAAGGACAAGTATTTTTTGACATTTCATGTAGGATGAACTTGCTTATGTATTATATGACTCTGAAATATTTGATTCCATGTTTTATTCTATTAAAATTGAGAGCTATCAAGAAATAGATTACCAAACACAATCGCTAACAAACAAAAACAAATTTATATTGAAATTATCTGAAAACGTGGGTTGCAATAAAATGGTCATAACATGTGATACATGACTCCGTTTCAAGACCACAACTAAGAAAATGGATGCTTGAAAAAAGGAGTAATTTTATCCAGGCAAGCATTGGTCAAAAGCGACTAAACCCGATCAAAAACTGATAAAAACCTACCAAGAACAGCTAAAAATGCCGTAACCGGCTCAAATCATCCAAACCTAAGAAAAAACCTCTAAAATTATTTCCAGTCCATATAGACCACATAGAATCCCGGCATAATGAATTTTCCCGGATTCTTGATGGATAAAACACATCTATATGTTTGCTCTGTTTAGTTTTGGTTGTGTTTTATTGGTGTAAAAGTTGGTCAGCTAGTATTTGAGGTAGTTGTGAATGTAGTAGACAAAGAGCATCTCGACGGCACATTATAGTATAAAGGTCAAGACATGAGTGTGACCTAACAAAACGTCATGTTACTTGACCTAAAAATGATATTGTTTAACATTGGGAAGCCTACATAGGTGAATAATATGCAAAAGAAGGATAAGTATTTTTTGACATTTCATGTAGGATCAACTTGCTTATGTATTATATGACTCTGAAATATTTGATTCCATGTTTTATTCTATTAAAATTGAGAGCTATCAAGAAATAGATTACCAAACACAATCGCTAACAAACAAAAACAAATTTATATTGAAATTATCTGAAAACGTGGGTTGCAATAAAATGGTCATAACATGTGATACATGACTCCGTTTCAAGACCACAACTAAGAAAATGGATGCTTGAAAAAAGGAGTACTTTTATCCAGGCAAGCATTGGTCAAAAGCGACTAAACCCGATCAAAAACTGATAAAAACCTACAAAGAACAGCTAAAAATGCCGTAACCGGCTCAAATCATCCAAACCTAAGAAAAAACCTCTAAAATTATTTCCAGTCCATATAGACCACATAGAATCCGGGCATAATGTATTTGCCCGGATTCTTGATGGATAAAACACATCTATATGTTTGCTCTGTTTAGTTTTGGTTGTGTTTTATTGGTGTAAAAGTTGGTCAGCTAGTATTTGAGGTAGTTGTGAATGTAGTAGACAAAGAGCATCTCGACGGCACATTATAGTATAAAGGTCAAGACATGAGTGTGCTCTAAGAAAACGTCATGTTACTTGACCTAAAAATGATATTGTTTAACATTGGGAAGCCTACATAGGTGAATAATATGCAAAAGAAGGATAAGTATTTTTTGACATTTCATGTAGGATCAACTTGCTTATGTATTATATGACTCTAAAATATTTGATTCCATGTTTTATTCTATTAAAATTGAGAGCTATCAAGAAATAGATTACCAAACACAATCGCTAACAAACAAAAACAAATTTATATTGAAATTATCTGAAAACGTGGGTTGCAATAAAATGGTCATAACATGTGATACATGACTCTGTTTCAAGACCACAACTAAGAAAATGGATGCTTGAAAAAAGGAGTACTTTTATCCAGGAAAGCATTGGTCAAAAGCGACTAAACCCGATCAAAAACTGATAAAAACCTACCAAGAACAGCTAAAAATGCCGAAACCGGCTCAAATCATCAAAACCTAAGAAAAAACCTCTAAAATTATTTCCAGTCCATATAGACCACATAGAATCCGGGCATAATGTATTTGCCCGGATTCTTGATGGATAAAACACATCTATATGTTTGCTCTGTTTAGTTTTGGTTGTGTTTTATTGGTGTAAAAGTTGGTCAGCTAGTATTTGAGGTAGTTGTGAATGTAGTAGACAAAGAGCATCTCGACGGCACATTATAGTATAAAGGTCAAGACATGAGTGTGCTCTAACAAACGTCATGTTATTTGACCTAAAAATGATATTGTTTAACCTTGGAAAGCCTACATAGGTGAATAATATGCAAAAGAAGGACAAGTATTTTTTGACATTTCATGTAGGATCAAATTGCTTATGTATTATATGACTCTGAAATATTTGATTCCATGTTTTATTCTATTAAAATTGAGAGCTATCAAGAAATAGATTACCAAACACAATCGCTAACAAACAAAAACAAATTTATATTGAAATTATCTGAAAACGTGGGTTGCAATAAAATGGTCATAACATGTGATACATGACTCCATTTCAAGACCACAACTAAGAAAATGGATGCTTGAAAAAAGGAGTACTTTTATCCAGGCAAGCATTGGTCAAAAGCGACTAAACCCGATCAAAAACTGATAAAAACCTACCAAGAACAGCTAAAAATGCCGTAACCGGCTCAAATCATCCAAACCTAAGAAAAAACCTCAAAAATTATTTCCAGTCCATATAGACCACATAGAATCCGGGCATAATGTATTTTCCCGGATTCTTGATGGATAAAACACATCTATATGTTTGCTCTGTTTAGTTTTGGTTGTGTTTTATTGGTGTAAAAGTTGGTCAGCTAGTATTTGAGGTAGTTGTGAATGTAGTAGACAAAGAGCATCTCGACGGCACATTATAGTATAAAGGTCAAGACATGAGTGTGCTCTAACAAAACGTCATGTTACTTGACCTAAAAATGATATTGTTTAACATTGGGAAGCCTACATAGGTGAATAATATGCAAAAGAAGGATAAGTATTTTTTGACATTTCATGTAGGATCAACTTGCTTATGTATTATATGACTCTGAAATATTTGATTCCATGTTTTATTCTATTAAAATTGAGAGCTATCAAGAAATAGATTACCAAACACAATCGCTAACAAACAAAAACAAATTTATATTGAAATTATCTGAAAACGTGGGTTGCAATAAAATGGTCATAACATGTGATACATGACTCTGTTTCAAGACCACAACTAAGAAAATGGATGCTTGAAAAAAGGAGTACTTTTATCCAGGAAAGCATTGGTCAAAAGCGACTAAACCCGATCAAAAACTGATAAAAACCTACCAAGAACAGCTAAAAATGCCTAAACCGGCTCAAATCATCAAAACCTAAGAAAAAACCTCTAAAATTATTTCCAGTCCATATAGACCACATAGAATCCGGGCATAATGTATTTGCCCGGATTCTTGATGGATAAAACACATCTATATGTTTGCTCTGTTTAGTTTTGGTTGTGTTTTATTGGTGTAAAAGTTGGTCAGCTAGTATTTGAGGTAGTTGTGAATGTAGTAGACAAAGAGCATCTCGACGGCACATTATAGTATAAAGGTCAAGACATGAGTGTGCTCTAACAAACGTCATGTTATTTGACCTAAAAATGATATTGTTTAACCTTGGAAAGCCTACATAGGTGAATAATATGCAAAAGAAGGACAAGTATTTTTTGACATTTCATGTAGGATCAACTTGCTTATGTATTATATGACTTTGAAATATTTGATTCCATGTTTTATTCTATTAAAATTGAGAGCTATCAAGAAATAGATTACCAAACACAATCGCTAACAAACAAAAACAAATTTATATTGAAATTATCTGAAAACGTGGGTTGCAATAAAATGGTCATAACATGTGATACATGACTCCATTTCAAGACCACAACTAAGAAAATGGATGCTTGAAAAAAGGAGTACTTTTATCCAGGCAAGCATTGGTCAAAAGCGACTAAACCCGATCAAAAACTGATAAAAACCTACCAAGAACAGCTAAAAATGCCGTAACCGGCTCAAATCATCCAAACCTAAGAAAAAACCTCAAAAATTATTTCCAGTCCATATAGACCACATAGAATCTGGGCATAATGTATTTTCCCGGATTCTTGATGGATAAAACACATCTATATGTTTGCTCTGTTTAGTTTTGGTTGTGTTTTATTGGTGTAAAAGTTGGTCAGCTAGTATTTGAGGTAGTTGTGAATGTAGTAGACAAAGAGCATCTCGACGGCACATTATAGTATAAAGGTCAAGTGTAACACCCCATTTTGGAAATGGAATATTACGCATATCATGGCGTGTCATCAAAGCATACAAGGATAAATGTCTAAGCATTATTCAACCATAAAAGGAAATACCGGAATCAAACATCGGTATCCCAAAGTAAAGCTCATCACACACAAACATAAATACTGTAAAAGGAAGCACGAAACAATGTCCAAAGCAACTGTATCAAAGTAAAGGAAATGCATAAAGTAAAGAAAGACAGTAAAGCTTCCAATCCATATGCACCTACGTTTAAGATCTACGAGCGTCCCTGAGTACCTGCCGTTTTGGGAACATGAAAAGGAAAACGGCTGAGCAAGACGCTCAGTGCACGGATGTACAATAAAGCATGATATAGGATAAGCATGTAACATATAACAGCGGAAGACTAAGTACTGAGTAAACTGGTTAAGTATCATGAAAACTGGTTTTATAGTTTGAAAAGCCTTATGTTTAACCTGTGAAAACTGTTTTAACATATATATACCATAGCCCATATAGGTCATGAAAAGGTCACGTGCATGAATACTTGGAGGGGTGACCTCATCATGCTGATTAGAGGGGATGCCTCTAATCAATATACTGATTTGGGTAGGAGGGATCAGCTCCTTGTGAAGGGTGCAAGGCACACACCACATTCACCATGATAAACTGAATAAAACATGTAACTAGGATGCACCCATACGCCCCGACTGATATAATAATATGGCCAAACTGAAAAGGGACGCCACGAGCAATCACTCCGCCGTGGGGAAGTCATAACATCGGTGCCTCCAATGCTATGGTTATGGTACCTCCATAACTAGGTGAAACTGGTCATGCTTGTATATGGCTATAGTTTATGCTAAATTAACATAAGCAGTTCAAAACAATAAAACAAATGCTGGGGAAAACAGTTGGCTGCATACGGGGAAATCCTAATAAGGAAAGAATGTCCATACTGAAAGGACGGAAATCCGTACCTCAAGTCCAGTGAAATGAACGGAAGAAAGACTCCTACTTCTGGATCACTAACGCTACATGAATACACACGTGTATAAGTATCGATTCACTGATTACGTACTGGGTTCTGTGTCTTGTTATAGCTGATTTGGTATGTTTTAGGTCATGGTTCACTGTTTAAAGCCTTAAACTGTGTTTATCTTGTATTTCTGGTTTATCTGATTAAGTATTACTGGTGTTTCATGTATTAATATACTTACTGCATAATAATAAGTAACTTTCCAAAAATAGCAGGTTTCCAAAAATAGAAAGTTTCCAAAAATAGAAAGTTTCCAAAAATAGAAAGTTTCCAAAAATAGAAAGTTACCAAAAATAGAAAGTTACCAAAAATAGAAAGTTTCCAAAAATAGAAAGTTTCCAAAAATAGAAAGTTTCCAAAAATAGAAAGTTTCCAAAAATAGAATTTACTGCCTAAAATAGATTAGTTTCTAAAAATAGATCAGCTGCCTTAATTAAATAAGTTTCCATATATAGAAGGTTTCCATAATTAGATTAGCTGCCTGAAATAGATTTATTTCCATATATAGAAGGTTTCCATAATTAGATTAGTTGCCTTATTTAATTAAGTTTCTATAAATAGAAGTTTCCATAATTAGAATTAAGCTGATTTCATAAGCTAACATATAAGTCTAAGTGTTATAAGCTTACTACTTAAGTCATATGATATAGTGTATAGTTTAATTATTATTTCATGTATTTTAATTAAACTATAGGTTAAGCATTTTAATTAAAGTGTAACATGTATTAATTAAAATGAAATGAAATACTTAGGTTAAAATGTGTATTATTATTAATAATAATATAACCTAAGTCATGTCTAAATTAATTAATTATAGGCATGTTTTAATAATTAATTAATTATAACTTATAACATAAAATACTTAGGTTAATTTAATGTCATGATAAACTAATAATTAAAATAACCTAAGTCATGATTTAATTAATATTTCATGTTATTAATTAATTATATCCTAAGTTCATGATTCATAAAAATTACATGTAACATAGATCATGATTTTAACCAACGAACCGTGAATCGGGTATGAATTTGACACCGTACCCCGGGCCAAACCCGGGGCACCCGTGTCCCCTTGCTGCCATGGGTCCCACATGAGCCAACCAAGACCAATTGTGGTCTTGGTGGTGGCGGCAATAGCAAACCAAACCCCCCTCGGGTTTGTTTTGCTAGGCGGCTAGAAACAAACACCCCTTTAAATCATTCCTTGATTTTATTTAATACTAAAACATATTAGATCAATGATTAATTATCTTGTTTTCATAAGAAAATAAATAACATGTTCATGAAAATAAATCAAAGATCAAAAGAATCAAAAAGAATTAAAAAGAAAGGTTAGAAAGGTATACCACTATGTAGCTTGGAAAAAGGATGAACAAACATGTATTCTAACACTTGTTTTTAAGATCAAAATCAATCAAACACCCCTTTATGGTGGTGTGAAGGTGGCGGCACAAAGGATGCAAAAAGGAGAGGAGAAAACTCTTTTTAGGGTTTTTAGTTTATTTCTTGTAAAATGAAAAGTGAAAACAAGTTTAACACTTTACCCCCCTTAACTTGAAAAGTCCATGGGCTAAGCCCATTTTGTCTATGTGTGCCGTGGGTATGGGGGCCCCACATGGGGTACCCGTACCTTTCTCGTGTCCCGATGTTTCGTGTTCGTTCGTGGTTAAACGTGCTCGTGTTTAACGTGTTTCTGTTTCTTTTAACGTGTCGTTTATCGTAAACTCCACGCTCGTGAATATATTCTGAGTATTTACATAATTATTTTAGTTAGTATTTTAAATGGTGTTCACGATTTAATTATGTTCACGTGATATATTATTAACTGTTTATCATGGGTTCGTACGTAATCGATACTTGTCATGACATACACGTATGCACTTGCTTGATTATAAGCACATGAATGTGATCAATACTACATGAGGTAAGTTTTAATCTAGAACGTACGATCTTAAGGGCACTATTCATGGTAAAAGCATGCGGGTTTTACAATTCTCCCCCCCTAAAAAGAATAATTCGTCCCCGAATTATAGATAAAGTAAGCTGAAAAGAAGTGACATACCCAAACTCAAAATATGAAGTGAGGGTAAGAAGCCCGGATAGACTCCTCTGTTTCCCAAGTGGCTTCCCGCTCGGTATGGTCCCTCCAAAGGATTTTAACGAAAGGAATCGTCTTCCTTCTCATGACTCGTTCTTGCCTGTCGAGTACTCGTTCGGGTTCTTCTACAAACGTGAGATCTTCACGTATCTGTTCCAGTGGATACTGAACCATGTGAAGGGGATGATAATTGTACCCTCTGAGTAAGGACACATGGAACACGTTATGCACGTGCGATAGCTGAGGAGGTAACGCCAATCGGTAAGATACTTCGCCGATTCGTTCAACGATATCAAATGGTCCGATGAACCGAGGACTGAGTTTTCCCTTGATCCCGAAGCGTTTAACACCACGTGCCGGCGAAACCTTGAGGAAGACGTGATCTCCCACATTAAAATGTATGTCCCTACGATGCTTATCGGCGTAACTCTTCTGGCGTGAACGCGCTTCCTGTAGTTTCTGTTTAGCTACCTCAATCTTCTCGTTGGTCATTTCTATAATCTCTGGTCCTTCAAGTGTTCGCTCTCCCACTTTATCCCAGCAAGTTGGAGCGCGACACTTTCTGCCATACAACATTTCGAAAGGAGCACATTTGATACTTGCGTGCCAGCTGTTGTTGTATGCAAACTCAACTAAACAGATGTAATCGTCCCAATCACCTGTCCATTCCAACGCACACGACCTTAACATATCTTCCAATGTCTGAATTGTTCGCTCCGATTGTCCGTCCGTTTGAGGATGAAAGGCTGTGCTCAGCTTCAGTTGTGTACCCCAAGCTTTTTGCAGGCCTTTCCAGAATCGCGACGTGAAACGAGGATCTCTGTCTGAGACGATGCTGGAGGGAGTGCCGTGGAGTCTCATGATCTCCCTTCTGTACGTATCTGCGAGTTTACTTACCGGATCTTCCTTGCGTATCGGTAAGAAATGAGCTGATTTGGTGAGTCGATCAACGATGACCCAAATAGCATCGTGCTTCTTCTTGGTAGGCGGAAGACCGGTAACAAAATCCATGGTGATTTTGTCCCACTTCCACTCTGGAATATCCAACGGTTGAAGGAGACCGCCAGATCGCTGATGTTCAATCTTAACCTGCTGACAGGTAAGACATTTGGAGACATACGTGGCTACATCCTGTTTCATACCACTCCACCAAAAGTGCTGTCTGATGTCATGGTACATTTTTGTCGACCCAGGATGTATAGAAAATGGGGAGCTGTGAGCTTCAGCTAACAATGCTTCCCGGAGTTCTGGATTGTCAGGAACACAAAGTCTCGTGCCCTGCCAAATGATACCGTCTGCGTCCATTCTGAATTCTGTCTGCTTCTCCAAATTCTGAATTATCGCCCAAATCTCTCCATCATCCTTCTGCGCTTCCTTGATCCTAGTCAGTAACTCAGGTTCTACTGTAAGATTCGCCCAGTATCCGTGCTGCCCACGTACCATGATTTCAATGTCAAGCCGCTCCAAGTCCCTTATGTTTTGTTCCTTGATCTCAATGCCGTTTATCATTCCGGACTTTCTGCTGAGTGCATCTGCTACTACATTAGCTTTCCCGGGATGATACTGTAGGTTAATATCATAATCCTTCAACAGTTCCAACCATCTCCTTTGTCTCATGTTCAATTCTCGCTGTGTGAAGATATACTTCAAGCTCTTGTGATCCGTGAAAATGTCGCATGATTCTCCGTATAAGTAATGCCTCCATATCTTTAATGCGAACACCACTGCAGCAAGTTCCAGGTCATGTGTAGGGTAGTTTTCTTCATAGGGCTTAAGCTGCCGTGAAGCATACGCGATCACTTTCCCATGTTGCATGAGAACACAACCCAGTCCCTTCCCCGATGCATCGCTATAGATCTGAAATCCACCTGTACCAGATGGGAGAGTAAGAATAGGTGCAGATACTAACTTCTGATTTAGGTCTTCAAAGCTCTTCTCTCGATCTTCCGTCCAGACGAATTTCTCTCCTTTTCGCATCAGTTTGGTGAGAGGCAATGCCAGCCGAGAAAAGTTCTCCACGAATCTTCGATAATATCTAGCTAAGCCTAAGAAACTGCGGACTTCTGTCGCTGATGTTGGTCTTGGCCATTTAGTGATAGCCTCAACCTTCGTTGGGTCCATAGTGATCCCTTCTGCTGATACAATGTGACCTAAGAATGCCACCTTGTTTAACCAGAACTCATACTTGGAGAATTTCGCATACAGCTGCTTCTGACGAAGAATCTGTAGTACAGTACGGAGATGATCTTCGTATTCCTCCGTGGACTTTGAGAATATCAAGATGTCATCGATGAATACAATGACAAATTTATCAAGGAATTCATGGAAGATTCTGTTCATCAGATCCATAAATACTGCTGGAGCGTTAGTCAGGCCGAATGGCATGACTACAAACTCATAATGGCCATATCGGGTACGAAAAGCAGTCTTGGCAATATCCTGCTCTTCAACCCTTAGCTGATGGTAGCCTGACCTTAGATCGATCTTTGAGAAGTGTTTGGCTCCTTGAAGTTGGTCAAACAGATCGTCTATACGTGGCAGTGGATATCTGTTGCGGATGGTAATCTTATTAAGTTCACGGTAGTCAATGCAAAGTCGCATGCTGCCGTCCTTCTTCTTAACGAACAAGACCGGTGCGCCCCATGGAGATGCGCTCGGTCTAATGAACCCTCGTTCAAGAAGTTCCTGTAATTGGTCCTTCAGTTCTTTTAGCTCTATGGGAGCCATACGATACGGAGCCTTAGAGATTGGCTCAGCTCCTGGAACAAGGTCGATGTTGAACTCCACTTCTCTTGCAGGTGGTATGCCTGGAAGTTCATCTGGGAAAACGTCTTGAAATTCTGAAACTACTGGTTGATCCTGAATCGATGGGGATTCAGCATCCATGTCATGAACCGTAGCGAGATAACCTTCGCAGCCATGTGACAGTAATGCACGTGCTTGCAAGGTAGATATGACTTGTACAGACCGTCCGGGTATGAACCCGTTATGGATGTACTCTGGTGCATTAATGTCGCCGAAGATCACTCGATAAGAGTGGCAGTCTATGGTAGCATGGTGCTTGGATAGCCAATCCATGCCGAGAATCATATCGAACTCAATCATGTCTAGAGGAAGTGCATCTACTGCACGAACTTTATCGTCAAACTCTAAAGGAAGACTCTTGTATACATGAGTTATTAATACAGAGTCCCTCAGAGGCGTGGAAATGGTAAGCTTAGTTTCTAATGGCAAGGGAAGTGTCCTGATGTTCTTTGCATAAGTAGTGGAAACAACTGAATGAGTGGCACCCGTGTCGAAAAGAACACATGCAGCCTGGCCGTACATATACAAAATTCCAGTAATGGTACCTGTAGATTTGTTTGCCTGATCGCGCGATGTCGTGTAGACACGCCCAGTGGTAGGAGGCGGTTTAGTATCAGCATGACCCGAAGTACCCTCCATTTCACCCTTACGGCAATCTCTCATACGATGGCCAGGGAGGCCGCACTTGTAGCACGCGTCGGAGTCCCGACGACATGGGCCAGGGTGTCTGCGATGGCAGGTGCTGCAAAGAGGATGAGTGAATCCTCCCGCAGGAGTCCTTGCTTGCTGAGGGCCTGCTGATGACAGAACGTGTTAAGAATAAGGTATATGCACGAGTATAGGACGTAAACGTCGTAAGATGCTTACCAGTGTTAGCTGAACGGTTGGGCTGAGAACCCCTGTGGTTATGGTCCCTTCCGTTACCGTGGTTCCTGGTAGAGATTAACATAGTGTCAGCATGAGAGATATAACATGAAATCATAAGAAGATGCATAAATAGTAGGACCTGCTGTTGTTGGACTGTCCCGCATTGTTACGGTAATTGTCATTACCGCTGCGCCTTTCCACAACAGAACGGTCGTTAGAGTGACCGTTTCCTTTGGGCTGATTGGGCTGCTGCTGAGTAGCCGGCTGAGACCGGTCCCCAGTTTTCTGCCTGGAAGATACAGTTTAAGAGATGATTATAGGACATGTAACGATAGGATGCGGTCTGGTTAACGCTAGAACATGAAATGTTTTACCTCTTGTCGGGTCTTTCTGCTTCCCCGAACTCATTGCGTTCCTGCAACATCTCGAGCTTTCTTGCTGCGTCAGCCACTTGTGCTACCGTATTGAACGTAGCACATACAAGATTGTTCGCAACCGAGGTGCGAAGTGCCCACCTAAAATGGTGTGCCTGCTCCTCAGGAGTACCAGCCGCTGCTCCTAGAAAACCAGCAAGGCGAAGAAAGCGCTGCATGAATTCGTTGCTATTCTCGCCCTGTCTCTGACGTATCCCGTGGTATTCACGCTTGAGTTTGTCCTGTTCTGCTTTAGGAAAGAACTGTTCCATCACTCTCTCCTTGAATTGGGCCCATGTCAAACCAGCGACCCATTCATCACCTCCTTCTGACTGTGTCAAAGCTAGCCACCAGTTGAGTACATCGCCTTCAAACCTGTAGCACGCCAATCTTGCCTTGAAGGCGGGGTCACATCCCATAGCATTGAAGATTTTCTCAATGTGAGTCAGCCAGCTTTCAGCATCGCTGGGGCTATCAGTCTTTTCAAAAGCTCTAGGACGGAGCTTGTTAAATCGTTCCAACCATACTGCTAGAGTCACTGGGGGAGGAGGAGGAGGAGGTGCCTGATTCTGTGGCTGCTGATTATTCGCAGCTTGGACTTCAGCACGAATGTCATTCCTCAGTTGAGGAAGTAAGGCTTGCATGGCAGCCTGAATCGCAGCATTGAGCTGCTCTTGCTCGCGTGTGAGAACCATCTGACAGTATAACATAAACATATGATTAACAGTTCAAACATAAAATATATAAAAGAAAAAAAAATTTTATGCCAAAATTTCACGAGAAAAATTTTATGCAAGAAAATCTTTGTATGAATGCATGATGCAGTTTTATGAAAACTTTTGATGCTCGAGAGTGAACGCCTTCGGTCAGTTCACTCAAAATAAAAGACATATCGAGGGGACGCCTATGGGTCGGTCCCAAATCTAAAAGTTTCGATAAAACACATGCGACTAAATAGGGCCAGTCCTGTACCAACCATTACTTAGTCAAAAACCCTGTAACAATGACATGTATATGTATGCTTAAAAATGATGAATGCATGAAAACAACTGTCAGTTCTAGGAAGACCGTAGTGACTACCCACTAATCACAGGTCATATTTGAGAGCCTACAGGTCGAAACCTTGGCTCTGATACCATAATTGTAACACCCCATTTTGGAAATGGAATATTACGCATATCATGGCGTGTCATCAAAGCATACAAGGATAAATGTCTAAGCATTATTCAACCATAAAAGGAAATACCGGAATCAAACATCGGTATCCCAAAGTAAAGCTCATCACACACAAACATAAATACTGTAAAAGGAAGGACGAAACAATGTCCAAAGCAACTGTATCAAAGTAAAGGAAATGCATAAAGTAAAGAAAGACAGTAAAGCTTCCAATCCATATGCACCTACGTTTAAGATCTACGAGCGTCCCTGAGTACCTGCCGTTTTGGGAACATGAAAAGGAAAACGGCTGAGCAAGACGCTCAGTGCACGGATGTACAATAAAGCATGATATAGGATAAGCATGTAACATATAACAGCGGAAGACTAAGTACTGAGTAAACTGGTTAAGTATCATGAAAACTGGTTTTATAGTTTGAAAAGCCTTATGTTTAACCTGTGAAAACTGTTTTAACATATATATACCATAGCCCATATAGGTCATGAAAAGGTCACGTGCATGAATACTTGGAGGGGTGACCTCATCATGCTGATTAGAGGGGATGCCTCTAATCAATATACTGATTTGGGTAGGAGGGATCAGCTCCTTGTGAAGGGTGCAAGGCACACACCACATTCACCATGATAAACTGAATAAAACATGTAACTAGGATGCACCCATACGCCCCGACTGATATAATAATATGGCCAAACTGAAAAGGGACGCCACGAGCAATCACTCTGCCGTGGGGAAGTCATAACATCGGTGCCTCCAATGCTATGGTTATGGTACCTCCATAACTAGGTGAAACTGGTCATGCTTGTATATGGCTATAGTTTATGCTAAATTAACATAAGCAGTTCAAAACAATAAAACAAATGCTGGGGAAAACAGTTGGCTGCATACGGGGAAATCCTAATAAGGAAAGAATGTCCATACTGAAAGGACGGAAATCCGTACCTCAAGTCCAGTGAAATGAACGGAAGAAAGACTCCTACTTCTGGATCACTAACGCTACATGAATACACACGTGTATAAGTATCGATTCACTGATTACGTACTGGGTTCTGTGTCTTGTTATAGCTGATTTGGTATGTTTTAGGTCATGGTTCACTGTTTAAAGCCTTAAACTGTGTTTATCTTGTATTTCTGGTTTATCTGATTAAGTATTACTGGTGTTTCATGTATTAATATACTTACTGCATAATAATAAGTAACTTTCCAAAAATAGCAGGTTTCCAAAAATAGAAAGTTTCCAAAAATAGAAAGTTTCCAAAAATAGAAAGTTTCCAAAAATAGAAAGTTACCAAAAATAGAAAGTTACCAAAAATAGAAAGTTTCCAAAAATAGAAAGTTTCCAAAAATAGAAAGTTTCCAAAAATAGAAAGTTTCCAAAAATAGAATTTACTGCCTAAAATAGATTAGTTTCTAAAAATAGATCAGCTGCCTTAATTAAATAAGTTTCCATATATAGAAGGTTTCCATAATTAGATTAGCTGCCTGAAATAGATTGATTTCCATATATAGAAGGTTTCCATAATTAGATTAGTTGCCTTATTTAATTAAGTTTCTATAAATAGAAGTTTCCATAATTAGAATTAAGCTGATTTCATAAGCTAACATATAATTCTAAGTGTTATAAGCTTACTACTTAAGTCATATGATATAGTGTATAGTTTAATTATTATTTCATGTATTTTAATTAAACTATAGGTTAAGCATTTTAATTAAAGTGTAACATGTATTAATTAAAATGAAATGAAATACTTAGGTTAAAATGTGTATTATTATTAATAATAATATAACCTAAGTCATGTCTAAATTAATTAATTATAGGCATGTTTTAATAATTAATTAATTATAACTTATAACATAAAATACTTAGGTTAATTTAATGTCATGATAAACTAATAATTAAAATAACCTAAGTCATGATTTAATTAATATTTCATGTTATTAATTAATTATATCCTAAGTTCATGATTCATAAAAATTACATGTAACATAGATCATGATTTTAACCAATGAACCGTGAATCGGGTATGAATTTGACACCGTACCCCGGGCCAAACCCGGGGCACCCGTGTCCCCTTGCTGCCGTGGGTCCCACATGAGCCAACCAAGACCAATTGTGGTCTTGGTGGTGGCGGCAATAGCAAACCAAACCCCCCTCGGGTTTGTTTTGCTAGGCGGCTAGAAACAAACACCCCTTTAAATCATTCCTTGATTTTATTTAATACTAAAACATGTTAGATCAATGATTAATTATCTTGTTTTCATAAGAAAATAAATAACATGTTCATGAAAATAAATCAAAGATCAAAAGAATCAAAAAGAATTAAAAAGAAAGGTTAGAAAGGTATACCACTATGTAGCTTGGAAAAAGGATGAACAAACACGTATTCTAACACTTGTTTTTAAGATCAAAATCAATCAAACACCCCTTTATGGTGGTGTGAAGGTGGCGGCACAAAGGAGGCAAAAAGGAGAGGAGAGAACTCTTTTTAGGGTTTTTAGTTTATTTCTTGTAAAATGAAAAGTGAAAACAAGTTTAACACTTTACCCCCCTTAACTTGAAAAGTCCATGGGCTAAGCCCATTTTGTCTATGTGTGCCGTGGGTATGGGGGCCCCACATGGGGTACCCGTACCTTTCTCGTGTCCCGATGTTTCGTGTTCGTTCGTGGTTAAACGTGCTCGTGTTTAACGTGTTTCTGTTTCTTTTAACGTGTCGTTTATCGTAAACTCCACGCTCGTGAATATATTCTGAGTATTTACATAATTATTTTAGTTAGTATTTTAAATGGTGTTCATGATTTAATTATGTTCACGTGATATATTATTAACTGTTTATCATGGGTTCGTACGTAATCGATACTTGTCATGACATACACGTATGCACTTGCTTGATTATAAGCACATGAATGTGATCTATACTACATGAGGTAAGTTTTAATCTAGAACGTACGATCTTAAGGGCACTATTCATGGTAAAAGCATGCGGGTTTTACATCAAGACATGAGTGTGCTCTAACAAACGTCATGTTATTTGACCTAAAAATGATATTGTTTAACCTTGGGAAGCCTACATAGGTGAATAATATGCAAAAGAAGGACAAGTATTTTTTGACATTTCATGTAGGATCAACTTGCTTATGTATTATATGACTCTGAAATATTTGATTCCATGTTTTATTCTATTAAAATTGAGAGCTATCAAGAAATAGATTACCAAACACAATCGCGAACATACAAAAACAAATTTATATTGAAATTATCTGAAAACGTGGGTTGCAATAAAATGGTCATAACATGTGATACATGACTCCGTTTCAAGACCACAACTAAGAAAATGGATGCTTGAAAAAAGAAGTACTTTTATCCAAACAAGCATTGGTCAAAAGCGACTAAACCCGATCAAAAACTGATAAAAACCTACAAAGAACAGCTAAAAATGCCGTAACCGGCTCAAATCATCCAAACCTAAGAAAAAACCTCTAAAATTATTTCCAGTCCATATAGACCACATAGAATCCGGGCATAATGTATTTGCCCGGATTCTTGATGGATAAAACACATCTATATGTTTGCTCTGTTTAGTTTTGGTTGTGTTTTATTGGTGTAAAAGTTGGTCAGCTAGTATTTGAGGTAGTTGTGAATGTAGTAGACAAAGAGCATCTCGACGGCACATTATAGTATAAAGGTCAAGACATGAGTGTGCTCTAACAAAACGTCATGTTATTTGACCTAAAAATTATATTGTTTAACATTGGGAAGCCTACATAGGTGAATAATATGCAAAAGAAGGACAAGTATTTTTTGACATTTCATGTAGGATCAACTTGCTTATGTATTATATGACTCTGAAATATTTGATTCCATGTTTTATTCTATTAAAATTGAGAGCTATCAAGAAATAGATTACCAAACACAATCGCGAACATACAAAAACATATTTATATTGAAATTATCTGAAAACGTGGGTTGCAATAAAATGGTCATAACATGTTATACATGACTCCGTTTCAAGACCACAATTAAGAAAATGGATGCTTGAAAAAAGGAGTACTTTTATCCAGGCAAGCATTGGTCAAAAGCGACTAAACCCGATCAAAAACTGATAAAAACCTACAAAGAACAGCTAAAAATGCCGTAACCGGCTCAAATCATCCAAACCTAAGAAAAAACCTCTAAAATTATTTCCAGTCCATATAGACCACATAGAATCCGGGCATAATGTATTTGCCCGGATTCTTGATGGATAAAACACGTCTATATGTTTGCTCTGTTTAGTTTTGGTTGTGTTTTATTGGTGTAAAAGTTGGTCAGCTAGTATTTGAGGTAGTTGTGAATGTAGTAGACAAAGAGTATCTCGACGGCACATTATAGTATAAAGGTCAAGACATGAGTGTGCTCTAACAAAACGTCATGTTACTTGACCTAAAAATGATATTGTTTAACATTGGGAAGCCTACATAGGTGAATAATATGCAAAAGAAGGACAAGTATTTTTTGACATTTCATGTAGGATCAACTTGCTTATGTATTATATGACTCTGAAATATTTGATTCCATGTTTTATTCTATTAAAATTGAGAGCTATCAAGAAATAGATTACCAAACACAATCGCTAACAAACAAAAACAAATTTATATTGAAATTATCTGAAAACGTGGGTTGCAATAAAATGGTCATAACATGTGATACATGAATCCGTTTCAAGACCACAACTAAGAAAATGGATGCTTGAAAAAAGGAGTACTTTTATCCAGGCAAGCATTGGTCAAAAGCGACTAAACCCGATCAAAAACTGATAAAAACCTACTAAGAACAGCTAAAAATGCCGTAACCGGCTCAAATCATCCAAACCTAAGAAAAAACCTCTAAAATTATTTCCAGTCCATATAGACCACATAGAATCCGGGCATAATGTATTTGCCCGGATTCTTGATGGATAAAACACATCTATATGTTTGCTCTGTTTAGTTTTGGTTGTGTTTTATTGGTGTAAAAGTTGGTCAGCTAGTATTTGAGGTAGTTGTGAATGTAGTAGACAAAGAGCATCTCGACGGCACATTATAGTATAAAGGTCAAGACATGAGTGTGCTCTAACAAAACGTCATGTTATTTGACCTAAAAATTATATTGTTTAACATTGGGAAGCCTACATAGGTGAATAATATGCAAAAGAAGGACAAGTATTTTTTGACATTTCATGTAGGATCAACTTGCTTATGTATTATATGACTCTGAAATATTTGATTCCGTGTTTTATTCTATTAAAATTGAGAGCTATCAAGAAATAGATTACCAAACACAATCGCGAACATACAAAAACATATTTATATTGAAATTATCTGAAAACGTGGGTTGCAATAAAATGGTCATAACATGTGATACATGACTCCGTTTCAAGACCACAATTAAGAAAATGGATGCTTGAAAAAAGGAGTACTTTTATCCAGGCAAGCATTGGTCAAAAGCGACTAAACCCGATCAAAAACTGATAAAAACCTACAAAGAACAGCTAAAAATGCCGTAACCGGCTCAAATCATCCAAACCTAAGAAAAAACCTCTAAAATTATTTCCAGTCCATATAGACCACATAGAATCCGGGCATAATGTATTTGCCCGGATTCTTGATGGATAAAACACATCTATATGTTTGCTCTGTTTAGTTTTGGTTGTGTTTTATTGGTGTAAAAGTTGGTCAGCTAGTATTTGAGGTAGTTGTGAATGTAGTAGACAAAGAGTATCTCGACGGCACATTATAGTATAAAGGTCAAGACATGAGTGTGCTCTAACAAAACGTCATGTTACTTGACCTAAAAATGATATTGTTTAACATTGGGAAGCCTACATAGGTGAATAATATGCAAAAGAAGGACAAGTATTTTTTGACATTTCATGTAGGATCAACTTGCTTATGTATTATATGACTCTGAAATATTTGATTCCATGTTTTATTCTATTAAAATTGAGAGCTATCAAGAAATAGATTACCAAACACAATCGCTAACAAACAAAAACAAATTTATATTGAAATTATCTGAAAACGTGGGTTGCAATAAAATGGTCATAACATGTGATACATGACTCCGTTTCAAGACCACAACTAAGAAAATGGATGCTTGAAAAAAGGAGTACTTTTATCCAGGCAAGCATTGGTCAAAAGCGACTAAACCCGATCAAAAACTGATAAAAACCTACTAAGAACAGCTAAAAATGCCGTAACCGGCTCAAATCATCCAAACCTAAGAAAAAACCTCTAAAATTATTTCCAGTCCATATAGACCACATAGAATCCGGGCATAATGTATTTGCCCGGATTCTTGATGGATAAAACACATCTATATGTTTGCTCTGTTTAGTTTTGGTTGTGTTTTATTGGTGTAAAAGTTGGTCAGCTAGTATTTGAGGTAGTTGTGAATGTAGTAGACAAAGAGCATCTCGACGGCACATTATAGTATAAAGGTCAAGACATGAGTGTGCTCTAACAAAACGTCATGTTATTTGACCTAAAAATTATATTGTTTAACATTGGGAAGCCTACATAGGTGAATAATTTGCAAAAGAAGGACAAGTATTTTTTGACATTTCATGTAGGATCAACTTGCTTATGTATTATATGACTCTGAAATATTTGATTCCATGTTTTATTCTATTAAAATTGAGAGCTATCAAGAAATAGATTACCAAACACAATCGCGAACATACAAAAACATATTTATATTGAAATTATCTGAAAACGTGGGTTGCAATAAAATGGTCATAACATGTGATACATGACTCCGTTTCAAGACCACAATTAAGAAAATGGATGCTTGAAAAAAGGAATACTTTTATCCAGGCAAGCATTGGTCAAAAGCGACTAAACCCGATCAAAAACTGATAAAAACCTACAAAGAACAGCTAAAAATGCCGTAACCGGCTCAAATCATCCAAACCTAAGAAAAAACCTCTAAAATTATTTCCAGTCCATATAGACCACATAGAATCCGGGCATAACGTATTTGCCCGGATTCTTGATGGATAAAACACATCTATATGTTTGCTCTGTTTAGTTTTGGTTGTGTTTTATTGGTGTAAAAGTTGGTCAGCTAGTATTTGAGGTAGTTGTGAATGTAGTAGACAAAGAGTATCTCGACGGCACATTATAGTATAAAGGTCAAGACATGAGTGTGCTCTAACAAAACGTCATGTTACTTGACCTAAAAATGATATTGTTTAACATTGGGAAGCCTACATAGGTGAATAATATGCAAAAGAAGGACAAGTATTTTTTGACATTTCATGTAGGATCAACTTGCTTATGTATTATATGACTCTGAAATATTTGATTCCATGTTTTATTCTATTAAAATTGAGAGCTATCAAGAAATAGATTACCAAACACAATCGCTAACAAACAAAAACAAATTTATATTGAAATTATCTGAAAACGTGGGTTGCAATAAAATGGTCATAACATGTGATACATGACTCCGTTTCAAGACCACAACTAAGAAAATGGATGCTTGAAAAAAGGAGTACTTTTATCCAGGCAAGCATTGGTCAAAAGCGACTAAACCCGATCAAAAACTGATAAAAACCTACTAAGAACAGCTAAAAATGCCGTAACCGGCTCAAATCATCCAAACCTAAGAAAAAACCTCTAAAATTATTTCCAGTCATTATAGACCACATAGAATCCGGGCATAATGTATTTTCCCAGATTCTTGATGGATAAAACACATCTATATGTTTGCTCTGTTTAGTTTTGGTTGTGTTTTATTGGTGTAAAAGTTGGTCAGCTAGTATTTGAGGTAGTTGTGAATGTAGTAGACAAAGAGCATCTCGACGGCACATTATAGTATAAAGGTCAAGACATGAGTGTGCTCTAACAAAACGTCATGTTACTTGACCTAAAAATGATATTGTTTAACATTGGGAAGCCTACATAGGTGAATAATATGCAAAAGAAGGACAAGTATTTTTTGATATTTCATGTAGGATCAACTTGCTTATGTATTATATGACTCTGAAATATTTGATTCCATGTTTTATTCTATTAAAATTGAGAGCTATCAAGAAATAGATTACCAAACACAATCGCAAACAAACAAAAACAAATTTATATTGAAATTATCTGAAAACGTGGGTTGCAATAAAATGGTCATAACATGTGATACATGACTCCGTTTCAAGAAAACAACTAAGAAAATGGATGCTTGAAAAAAGGAGTACTTTTATCCAGGCAAGCATTGGTCAAAAATGACTAAACCCGATCAAAAACTGATAAAAACCTACCAAGAACAGCTAAAAATGCCGTAACCGGCTCAAAACATCCAAACCTAAGAAAAAACCTCTAAAATTATTTCCAGTCCATATAGACCACGTAGTATCCGGGCATAATGTATTTGCCCGGAACTCTTGATGGATAAAACACATCTATATGTTTGCTCTGTTTAGTTTTGGTTGTGTTTTATTGGTGTAAAAGTTGGTCAGCTAGTATTTGAGGTAGTTGTGAATGTAGTAGACAAAGAGTATCTCGACGGCAC
Source organism: Glebionis coronaria (assembly GCA_025667525.1). Taxonomy (NCBI): domain Eukaryota; kingdom Viridiplantae; phylum Streptophyta; class Magnoliopsida; order Asterales; family Asteraceae; genus Glebionis; species Glebionis coronaria. The sequence goes on from CM046876.1 coordinate 644,152,469, forward strand.
ATTATAGTATAAAGGTCAAGACATGAGTGTGCTCTAACAAAACGTCATGTTACTTGACCTAAAAATGATATTGTTTAACATTGGGAAGCCTACATAGGTGAATAATATGCAAAAGAAGGACAAGTATTTTTTGACATTTCATGTAGGATCAACTTGCTTATGTATTATATGACTCTGAAATATTTGATTCCATGTTTTATTCTACTAAAATTGAGAGCTATCAAGAAATAGATTACCAAACACAATCGCTAACAAACAAAAACAAATTTATATTGAAATTATCTGAAAACGTGGGTTGCAATAAAATGGTCATAACATGTGATACATGACTCCGTTTCAAGACCACAACTAAGAAAATGGATGCTTGAAAAAAGGAGTACTTTTATCCAGGCAAGCATTGGTCAAAAGCGACTAAACCCGATCAAAAACTGATAAAAACCTACTAAGAACAGCTAAAAATGCCGTAACCGGCTCAAATCATCCAAACCTAAGAAAAAACCTCTAAAATTATTTCCAGTCATTATAGACCACATAGAATCCGGGCATAATGTATTTGCCCGGATTCTTGATGGATAAAACACATCTATATGTTTGCTCTGTTTAGTTTTGGTTGTGTTTTATTGGTGTAAAAGTTGGTCAGCTAGTATTTGAGGTAGTTGTGAATGTAGTAGACAAAGAGCATCTCGACGGCACATTATAGTATAAAGGTCAAGACATGAGTGTGCTCTAACAAAACGTCATGTTATTTGACCTAAAAATTATATTGTTTAACATTGGGAAGCCTACATAGGTGAATAATTTGCAAAAGAAGGACAAGTATTTTTTGACATTTCATGTAGGATCAACTTGCTTATGTATTATATGACTCTGAAATATTTGATTCCATGTTTTATTCTATTAAAATTGAGAGCTATCAAGAAATAGATTACCAAACACAATCGCGAACATACAAAAACATATTTATATTGAAATTATCTGAAAACGTGGGTTGCAATAAAATGGTCATAACATGTGATACATGACTCCGTTTCAAGACCACAATTAAGAAAATGGATGCTTGAAAAAAGGAGTACTTTTATCCAGGCAAGCATTGGTCAAAAGCGACTAAACCCGATCAAAAACTGATAAAAACCTACAAAGAACAGCTAAAAATGCCGTAACCGGCTCAAATCATCCAAACCTAAGAAAAAACCTCTAAAATTATTTCCAGTCCATATAGACCACATAGAATCCGGGCATAATGTATTTGCCCGGATTCTTGATGGATAAAACACATCTATATGTTTGCTCTGTTTAGTTTTGGTTGTGTTTTATTGGTGTAAAAGTTGGTCAGCTAGTATTTGAGGTAGTTGTGAATGTAGTAGACAAAGAGTATCTCGACGGCACATTATAGTATAAAGGTCAAGACATGAGTGTGCTCTAACAAAACGTCATGTTACTTGACCTAAAAATGATATTGTTTAACATTGGGAAGCCTACATAGGTGAATAATATGCAAAAGAAGGACAAGTATTTTTTGACATTTCATGTAGGATCAACTTGCTTATGTATTATATGACTCTGAAATATTTGATTCCATGTTTTATTCTATTAAAATTGAGAGCTATCAAGAAATAGATTACCAAACATAATCGCTAACAAACAAAAACAAATTTATATTGAAATTATCTGAAAACGTGGGTTGCAATAAAATGGTCATAACATGTGATACATGACTCCGTTTCAAGACCACAACTAAGAAAATGGATGCTTGAAAAAAGGAGTACTTTTATCCAGGCAAGCATTGGTCAAAAGCGACTAAACCCGATCAAAAACTGATAAAAACCTACTAAGAACAGCTAAAAATGCCGTAACCGGCTCAAATCATCCAAACCTAAGAAAAAACCTCTAAAATTATTTCCAGTCATTATAGACCACATAGAATCCGGGCATAATGTATTTTCCCGGATTCTTGATGGATAAAACACATCTATATGTTTGCTCTGTTTAGTTTTGGTTGTGTTTTATTGGTGTAAAAGTTGGTCAGCTAGTATTTGAGGTAGTTGTGAATGTAGTAGACAAAGAGCATCTCGACGGCACATTATAGTATAAAGGTCAAGACATGAGTGTGCTCTAACAAAACGTCATGTTACTTGACCTAAAAATGATATTGTTTAACATTGGGAAGCCTACATAGGTGAATAATATGCAAAAGAAGGACAAGTATTTTTTGATATTTCATGTAGGATCAACTTGCTTATGTATTATATGACTCTGAAATATTTGATTCCATGTTTTATTCTATTAAAATTGAGAGCTATCAAGAAATAGATTACCAAACACAATCGCAAACAAACAAAAACAAATTTATATTGAAATTATCTGAAAACGTGGGTTGCAATAAAATGGTCATAACATGTGATACATGACTCCGTTTCAAGAACACAACTAAGAAAATGGATGCTTGAAAAAAGGAGTACTTTTATCCAGGCAAGCATTGGTCAAAAATGACTAAACCCGATCAAAAACTGATAAAAACCTACCAAGAACAGCTAAAAATGCCGTAACCGGCTCAAAACATCCAAACCTAAGAAAAAACCTCTAAAATTATTTCCAGTCCATATAGACCACATAGTATCCGGGCATAATGTATTTGCCCAGATTCTTGATGGATAAAACACATCTATATGTTTGCTCTGTTTAGTTTTGGTTGTGTTTTATTGGTGTAAAAGTTGGTCAGCTAGTATTTGAGGTAGTTGTGAATGTAGTAGACAAAGAGTATCTCGACGGCACATTATAGTATAAAGGTCAAGACATGAGTGTGCTCTAACAAAACGTCATGTTACTTGACCTAAAAATGATATTGTTTAACATTGGGAAGCCTACATAGGTGAATAATATGCAAAAGAAGGACAAGTATTTTTTGACATTTCATGTAGGATCAACTTGCTTATGTATTATATGACTCTGAAATATTTGATTCCATGTTTTATTCTACTAAAATTGAGAGCTATCAAGAAATAGATTACCAAACACAATCGCTAACAAACAAAAACAAATTTATATTGAAATTATCTGAAAACGTGGGTTGCAATAAAATGGTCATAACATGTGATACATGACTCCGTTTCAAGACCACAACTAAGAAAATGGATGCTTGAAAAAAGGAGTACTTTTATCCAGGCAAGCATTGGTCAAAAGCGACTAAACCCGATCAAAAACTGATAAAAACCTACTAAGAACAGCTAAAAATGCCGTAACCGGCTCAAATCATCCAAACCTAAGAAAAAACCTCTAAAATTATTTCCAGTCCATATAGACCACATAGAATCCGGGCATAATGTATTTTCCCGGATTCTTGATGGATAAAACACATCTATATGTTTGCTCTGTTTAGTTTTGGTTGTGTTTTATTGGTGTAAAAGTTGGTCAGCTAGTATTTGAGGTAGTTGTGAATGTAGTAGACAAAGAGCATCTCGACGGCACATTATAGTATAAAGGTCAAGACATGAGTGTGCTCTAACAAAACGTCATGTTACTTGACCTAAAAATGATATTGTTTAACATTGGGAAGCCTACATAGGTGAATAATATGCAAAAGAAGGACAAGTATTTTTTGATATTTCATGTAGGATCAACTTGCTTATGTATTATATGACTCTGAAATATTTGATTCCATGTTTTATTCTATTAAAATTGAGAGCTATCAAGAAATAGATTACCAAACACAATCGCTAACAAACAAAAACAAATTTATATTGAAATTATCTGAAAACGTGGGTTGCAATAAAATGGTCATAACATGTGATACATGACTCCGTTTCAAGAACACAACTAAGAAAATGGATGCTTGAAAAAAGGAGTACTTTTATCCAGGCAAGCATTGGTCAAAAATGACTAAACCCGATCAAAAACTGATAAAAACCTACTAAGAACAGCTAAAAATGCCGTAACCGGCTCAAATCATCCAAACCTAAGAAAAAACCTCTAAAATTATTTCCAGTCCATATAGACCACATAGAATCCGGGCATAATGTATTTTCCCGGATTCTTGATGGATAAAACACATCTATATGTTTGCTCTGTTTAGTTTTGGTTGTGTTTTATTGGTGTAAAAGTTGGTCAGCTAGTATTTGAGGTAGTTGTGAATGTAGTAGACAAAGAGCATCTCGACGGCACATTATAGTATAAAGGTCAAGACATGAGTGTGCTCTAACAAAACGTCATGTTACTTGACCTAAAAATGATATTGTTTAACATTGGGAAGCCTACATAGGTGAATAATATGCAAAAGAAGGACAAGTATTTTTTGATATTTCATGTAGGATCAACTTGCTTATGTATTATATGACTCTGAAATATTTGATTCCATGTTTTATTCTATTAAAATTGAGAGCTATCAAGAAATAGATTACCAAACACAATCGCTAACAAACAATAACAAATTTATATTGAAATTATCTGAAAACGTGGGTTGCAATAAAATGGTCATAACATGTGATACATGACTCCGTTTCAAGAACACAACTAAGAAAATGGATGCTTGAAAAAAGGAGTACTTTTATCCAGGCAAGCATTGGTCAAAAATGACTAAACCCGATCAAAAACTGATAAAAACCTACCAAGAACAGCTAAAAATGCCGTAACCGGCTCAAATCATCCAAACCTAAGAAAAAACCTCTAAAATTATTTCCAGTCCATATAGACCACATAGTATCCGGGCATAATGTATTTGCCCGGATTCTTGATGGATAAAACACATCTATATGTTTGCTCTGTTTAGTTTTGGTTGTGTTTTATTGGTGTAAAAGTTGGTCAGCTAGTATTTGAGGTAGTTGTGAATGTAGTAGACAAAGAGCATCTTGACGGCACATTATAGTATAAAGGTCAAGACATGAGTGTGCTCTAACAAAACGTCATGTTATTTGACCTAAAAATGATATTGTTTAACCTTGGGAAGCCTACATAGGTGAATAATATGAAAAAGAAGGACAATTATTTTTTGACATTTCATATAGGATCAACTTGCTTATGTATTATATGACTCTGAAATATTTGATTCCATGTTTTATTCTATTAAAATTGAGAGCTATCAAAAAATAGATTACCAAACACAATCGCTAACATACAAAAAAAATTTATATTGAAATTATCTGAAAACGTGGGTTGCAATAAAATGGTCATAACATGTGATACATGACTCCGTTTCAAGACCACAACTAAGAAAATGGATGCTTGAAAAAAGGAGTACTTTTATCCAGGAAAGCATTGGTCAAAAGCGACTAAGTCCGATCAAAAACTGATAAAAACCTACCAAGAACAGCTAAAAATGCCGTAACCGGCTCAAATCATCCAAACCTAAGAAAAAACCTCTAAAATTATTTCCAGTCCATATAGACCACATAGAATCCGGGCATAATGTATTTTCCCGGATTCTTGATGGATAAAACACATCTATATGTTTGCTCTGTTTAGTTTTGGTTGTGTTTTATTGGTGTAAAAGTTGGTCAGCTAGTATTTGAGGTAGTTGTGAATGTAGTAGACAAAGAGCATCTCGACGGCACATTATAGTATAAAGGTCAAGACATGAGTGTGCTCTAACAAACGTCATGTTATTTGACCTAAAAATGATATTGTTTAACCTTGGGAAGCCTACATAGGTGAATAATATGCAAAAGAAGGACAAGTATTTTTTGACATTTCATGTAGGATCAACTTGCTTATGTATTATATGACTCTGAAATATTTGATTCCATGTTTTATTCTATTAAAATTGAGAGCTATCAAGAAATAGATTACCAAACACAATCGCGAACATACAAAAACAAATTTATATTGTAATTATCTGAAAACGTGGGTTGCAATAAAATGGTCATAACATGTGATACATGACTCCGTTTCAAGACCACAACTAAGAAAATGGATGCTTGAAAAAAGGAGTACTTTTATCCAAACAAGCATTGGTCAAAAGCGACTAAACCCGATCAAAAACTGATAAAAACCTACAAAGAACAGCTAAAAATGCCGTAACCGGCTCAAATCATCCAAACCTAAGAAAAAACCTCTAAAATTATTTCCAGTGCATATAGACCACATGAAATCCGGGCATAATGTATTTGCCCGGATTCTTGATCGATAAAACACATCTATATGTTTGCTCTGTTTAGTTTTGGTTGTGTTTTATTGGTGTAAAAGTTGGTCAGCTAGTATTTGAGGTAGTTGTGAATGTAGTAGACAAAGAGCATCTCGACGGCACGTTATAGTATAAAGGTCAAGACATGAGTGTGCTCTAACAAAACGTCATGTTATTTGACCTAAAAATGATATTGTTTAACATTGGGAAGCCTACATAGGTGAATAATATGCAAAAGAAGGACAAGTATTTTTTGACATTTCATGTAGGATCAACTTGCTTATGTATTATATGACTCTGAAATATTTGATTCCATGTTTTATTCTATTAAAATTGAGAGCTATCAAGAAATAGAATACCAGACACAATCGCGAACATACAAAAACAAATTTATATTGAAATTATCTGAAAACGTGGGTTGCAATAAAATGGTCATAACATGTGATACATGACTCCGTTTCAAGACCACAACTAAGAAAATGGATGCTTGAAAAAAGGAGTACTTTTATCCAGGCAAGCATTGGTCAAAAGCGACTAAACCCGATCAAAAACTGATAAATACCTACAAAGAACAGCTAAAAATGCCGTAACCGGCTCAAATCATCCAAACCTAAGAAAAAACCTCTAAAATTATTTCCAGTCCATATAGACCACATAGAATCCGGGCATAATGTATTTGCCCGGATTCTTGATGGATAAAACACATTTATATGTTTGCTCTGTTTAGTTTTGGTTGTGTTTTATTGGTGTAAAAGTTGGTCAGCTAGTATTTGAGGTAGTTGTGAATGTAGTAGACAAAGAGCATCTCGACGGCACATTATAGTATAAAGGTCAAGACATGAGTGTGCTCTAACAAAATGTCATGTTACTTGACCTAAAAATGATATTGTTTAACATTGGGAAGCCTACATAGGTGAATAATATGCAAAAGAAGGACAAGTATTTTTTGACATTTCATGTAGGATCAACTTGCTTATGTATTATATGACTCTGAAATATTTGATTCCATGTTTTATTCTATTAAAATTGAGAGCTATCAAGAAATAGATTACCAAACACAATCGCTAACAAACAAAAACAAATTTATATTGAAATTATCTGAAAACGTAGGTTGCAATAAAATGGTCATAACATGTGATACATGACTCCGTTTCAAAACCACAACTAAGAAAATGGATGCTTGAAAAAAGGAGTACTTTTATCCAGGCAAGAATTGGTCAAAAGCGACTAAACCCGATCAAAAACTGATAAAAACCTACCAAGAACAGCTAAAAATGCCGTAACCGGCTCAAATCATCCAAACCTAAGAAAAAACCTCTAAAATTATTTCCAGTCCATATAGACCACATAGAATCCGGGCATAATGTATTTGCCCGGATTCTTGATGGATAAAACACATCTATATGTTTGCTCTGTTTAGTTTTGGTTGTGTTTTATTGGTGTAAAAGTTGGTCAGCTAGTATTTGAGGTAGTTGTGAATGTAGTAGACAAAGAGCATCTCGACGGCACATTATAGTATAAAGGTCAAGACATGAGTGTGCTCTAACAAAACGTCATGTTACTTGACCTAAAAATGATATTGTTTAACATTGGGAAGCCTACATAGGTGAATAATATGCAAAAGAAGGACAAGTATTTTTTGATATTTCATGTAGGATCAACTTGCTTATGTATTATATGACTCTGAAATATTTGATTCTATGTTTTATTGTATTAAAATTGAGAGCTATCAAGAAATAGATTACCAAACACAATCGCTAACAAACAAAAACAAATTTATATTGAAATTATCTGAAAACGTGGGTTGCAATAAAATGGTCATAACATGTGATACATGACTCCGTTTCAAGAACACAACTAAGAAAATGGATTCTTGAAAAAAGGAGTACTTTTATCTAGGCAAGCATTGGTCAAAAATGACTAAACCCGATCAAAAACTGATAAAAACCTACCAAGAACAGCTAAAAATGCCGTAACCGGCTCAAATCATCCAAACCTAAGAAAAAACCTCTAAAATTATTTCCAGTCCATATAGACCACATAGAATCTGGGCATAATGTATTTGCCCGGATTCTTGATGGATAAAACACATCTATATGTTTGCTCTGTTTAGTTTTGGTTGTGTTTTATTGGTGTAAAAGTTGGTCAGCTAGTATTTGAGGTAGTTGTGAATGTAGTAGACAAAGAGCATCTCGACGGCACATTATAGTATAAAGGTCAAGACATGAGTGTGCTCTAACAAACGTCATGTTATTTGACCTAAAAATGATATTGTTTAACCTTGGGAAAGCTACATAGGTGAATAATATGCAAAAGAAGGACAAGTATTTTTTGACATTTCATGTAGGATTAACTTGCTTATGTATTATATGACTCTTAAATATTTGATTCCATGTTTTATTCTATTAAAATTGAGAGATATCAAGAAATAGATTACCAAACACAATCGCTAACAAACAAAAACAAATTTATATTGAAATTATCTGAAAACGTGGGTTGCAATAAAATGGTCATAACATGTGATACATGACTCCGTTTCAAGACCACAACTAAGAAAATGGATGCTTGAAAAAAGGAGTACTTGTATCCAGGCAAGCATTGGTCACAAGCGACTAAACCCGATCAAAAACTGATAAAAACCTACAAAGAACAGCTAAAAATGCCGTAACCGGCTCAAATCATCCAAACCTAAGAAAAAACCTCTAACATTATTTCCAGTCCATATAGACCACATAGAATCCGGGCATAATGTATTTTCCCGGATTCTTGATGGATAAAACACATCTATATGTTTGCTCTGTTTAGTTTTGGTTGTGTTTTATTGGTGTAAAAGTTGGTCAGCTAGTATTTGAGGTAATTGTGAATGTAGTAGACAAAGAGCATCTCGACGGCACATTATAGTATAAAGGTCAAGACATGAGTGTGCTCTAACAAACGTCATGTTATTTGACCTAAAAATGATATTGTTTAACCTTGGGAAGCCTACATAGGTGAATAATATGCAAAAGAAGGACAAGTATTTTTTGACATTTCATGTAGGATCAACTTGCTTATGTATTATATGACTCTGAAATATTTGATTCCATGTTTTATTCTATTAAAATTGAGAGCTATCAAGAAATAGATTACCAGACACAATCGCGAACATACAAAAACAAATTTATATTGAAATTATCTGAAAACGTGGATTGCAATAAAATGGTCATAACATGTGATACATGACTCTGTTTCAAGACCACAACTAAGAAAATGGATGCTTGAAAAGGAGTACTTTTATCCAAACAAGCATTGGTCAAAAGAGACTAAACCCGATCAAAAACTGATAAAAACCTACAAAGAACAGCTAAAAATACCGTAACCGGCTCAAATCATCCAAACCTAAGAAAAAACCTCTAAAATTATTTCTAGTCCATATAGACCACATAGAATCCGGGCATAATGTATTTGCCCGGATTCTTGATGGATAAAACACATCTATATGTTTGCTCTGTTTAGTTTTGGTTGTGTTTTATTGGTGTAAAAGTTGGTCAGCTAGTATTTGAGGTAGTTGTGAATGTAGTAGACAAAGAGCATCTCGACGGCACATTATAGTATAAAGGTCAAGACATGAGTGTGCTCTAACAAAACGTCATGTTATTTGACCTAAAAATTATATTGTTTAACATTGGGAAGCCTACATAGGTGAATAATATGCAAAAGAAGGACAAGTATTTTTTGACATTTCATGTAGGATCAACTTGCTTATGTATTATATGACTCTGAAATATTTGATTCCATGTTTTATTCTATTAAAATTGAGAGCTATCAAGAAATAGATTACCAAACACAATCGCGAACATACAAAAACAAATTTATATTGAAATTATCTGAAAACGTGGGTTGCAATAAAATGGTCATAACATGTGATACATGACTCCGTTTCAAGACCACAACTAAGAAAATGGATGCTTGAAAAAAGGAGTACTTTTATCCAGGCAAGCATTGGTCAAAAGCGACTAAACCCGATCAAAAACTGATAAAAACCTACAAAGAACAGCTAAAAATGCCGTAACCGGCTCAAATCATCCAAACCTAAGAAAAAACCTCTAAAATTATTTCTAGTCCATATAGACCACATAGAATCCGGGCATAATGTATTTGCCCGGATTCTTGATGGATAAAACACATCTATATGTTTGCTCTGTTTAGTTTTGGTTGTGTTTTATTGGTGTAAAAGTTGGTCAGCTATTATTTGAGGTAGTTGTGAATGTAGTAGACAAAGAGCATCTCGACGGCACATTATAGTATAAAGGTCAAGACATGAGTGTGCTCTAACAAAACGTCATGTTACTTGACCTAAAAATTATATTGTTTAACATTGGGAAGCCTACATAGGTGAATAATATGCAAAAGAAGGACAAGTATTTTTTGACATTTCATGTAGGATCAACTTGCTTATGTATTATATGACTCTGAAATATTTGATTCCATGTTTTATTGTATTAAAAGTGAGAGCTATCAAGAAATAGATTACCAAACACAATCGCTAACAAACAAAAACAAATTTATATTGAAATTATCTGAAAACGTGGTTTGCAATAAAATGGTCATAACATGTGATAGATGACTCCGTTTCAAGACCACAACTAAGAAAATGGATGCTTGAAAAAAGGAGTACTTTTATCCAGGCAAGCATTGGTCAAAAATGACTAAACCCGATCAAAAACTGATAAAAACCTACCAAGAACAGCTAAAAATGCCGTAACCGGATCAAATCATCCAAACCTAAGAAAAAACCTCTTAAATTACTTCCAGTCCATATAGACCACATAGAATCCGGGCATAATGTATTTGCCCGGATTCTTGATGGATAAAACACATCTATATGTTTGCTCTGTTTAGTTTTGGTTGTGTTTTATTGGTGTAAAAGTTGGTCAGCTAGTATTTGAGGTAGTTGTGAATATAGTAGACAAAGAGCATCTCGACGGCACATTATAGTATAAAGGTCAAGACATGAGTGTGCTCTAACAAAATGTCATGTTACTTGACCTAAAAATGATATTGTTTAACATTGGGAAGCCTACATAGGTGAATAATATGCAAAAGAAGGACAAGTATTTTTTGACATTTCATGTAGGATCAACTTGCTTATGTATTATATGACTCTGAAATATTTGATTCCATGTTTTATTGTATTAAAATTGAGAGCTATCAAGAAATATATTACCAAACACAATCGCTAACAAACAAAAACAAATTTATATTGAAATTATCTGAAAACGTGGGTTGCAATAAAATGGTCATAACATGTGATACATGACTCCGTTTCAAGACCACAACTAAGAAAATGGATGCTTGAAAAAAGGAGTACTTTTATCCAGGCAAGAATTGGTCAAAAGCGACTAAACCCGATCAAAAACTGATAAAAACCGACCAAGAACAGCTAAAAATGCCGTAACCGGCTCAAATCATCCAAACCTAAGAAAAAACCTCTAAAATTATTTCTAGTCCATATAGACCACATAGAATCCGGGCATAATGTATTTGCCCGGATTCTTGATGGATAAAACACATCTATATGTTTGCTCTGTTTAGTTTTGGTTGTGTTTTATTGGTGTAAAAGTTGGTCAGCTAGTATTTGAGGTAGTTGTGAATGTAGTAGACAAAGAGCATCTCGACGGCACATTATAGTATAAAGGTCAAGACATGAGTGTGCTCTAACAAAACGTCATGTTATTTGACCTAAAAATTATATTGTTTAACATTGGGAAGCCTACATAGGTGAATAATATGCAAAAGAAGGACAAGTATTTTTTGACATTTCATGTAGGATCAACTTGCTTATGTATTATATGACTCTGAAATATTTGATTCCATGTTTTATTCTATTAAAATTGAGAGCTATCAAGAAATAGATTACCAAACACAATCGCGAACATACAAAAACAAATTTATATTGAAATTATCTGAAAACGTGGGTTGCAATAAAATGGTCATAACATGTGATACATGACTCCGTTTCAAGACCACAACTAAGAAAATGGATGCTTGAAAAAAGGAGTACTTTTATCCAGGCAAGCATTGGTCAAAAGCGACTAAACCCGATCAAAAACTGATAAAAACCTACAAAGAACAGCTAAAAATGCCGTAACCGGCTCAAATCATCCAAACCTAAGAAAAAACCTCTAAAATTATTTCTAGTCCATATAGACCACATAGAATCCGGGCATAATGTATTTGCCCGGATTCTTGATGGATAAAACACATCTATATGTTTGCTCTGTTTAGTTTTGGTTGTGTTTTATTGGTGTAAAAGTTGGTCAGCTATTATTTGAGGTAGTTGTGAATGTAGTAGACAAAGAGCATCTCGACGGCACATTATAGTATAAAGGTCAAGACATGAGTGTGCTCTAACAAAACGTCATGTTACTTGACCTAAAAATTATATTGTTTAACATTGGGAAGCCTACATAGGTGAATAATATGCAAAAGAAGGACAAGTATTTTTTGACATTTCATGTAGGATCAACTTGCTTATGTATTATATGACTCTGAAATATTTGATTCCATGTTTTATTGTATTAAAAGTGAGAGCTATCAAGAAATAGATTACCAAACACAATCGCTAACAAACAAAAACAAATTTATATTGAAATTATCTGAAAACGTGGTTTGCAATAAAATGGTCATAACATGTGATACATGACTCCGTTTCAAGACCACAACTAAGAAAATGGATGCTTGAAAAAAGGAGTACTTTTATCCAGGCAAGCATTGGTCAAAAATGACTAAACCCGATCAAAAACTGATAAAAACCTACCAAGAACAGCTAAAAATGCCGTAACCGGCTCAAATCATCCAAACCTAAGAAAAAACCTCTAAAATTACTTCCAGTCCATATAGACCACATAGAATCCGGGCATAATGTATTTGCCCGGATTCTTGATGGATAAAACACATCTATATGTTTGCTCTGTTTAGTTTTGGTTGTGTTTTATTGGTGTAAAAGTTGGTCAGCTAGTATTTGAGGTAGTTGTGAATATAGTAGACAAAGAGCATCTCGACGGCACATTATAGTATAAAGGTCAAGACATGAGTGTGCTCTAACAAAACGTCATGTTACTTGACCTAAAAATGATATTGTTTAACATTGGAAAGCCTACATAGGTGAATAATATGCAAAAGAAGGACAAGTATTTTTTGACATTTCATGTAGGATCAACTTGCTTATGTATTATATGACTCTGAAATATTTGATTCCATGTTTTATTGTATTAAAATTGAGAGCTATCAAGAAATAGATTACCAAACACAATCGCTAACAAACAAAAACAAATTTATATTGAAATTATCTGAAAACGTGGGTTGCAATAAAATGGTCATAACATGTGATACATGACTCCGTTTCAAGACCACAACTAAGAAAATGGATGCTTGAAAAAAGGAGTACTTTTATCCAGGCAAGAATTGGTCAAAAGCGACTAAACCCGATCAAAAACTGATAAAAACCGACCAAGAACAGCTAAAAATGCCGTAACCGGCTCAAATCATCCAAACCTAAGAAAAAACCTCTAAAATTATTTCCAGTCCATATAGACCACATAGAATCCGGGCATAATGTATTTGCCCGGATTCTTGATGGATAAAACACATCTATATGTTTGCTCTGTTTAGTTTTGGTTGTGTTTTATTGGTGTAAAAGTTGGTCAGCTAGTATTTGAGGTAGTTGTGAATGTAGTAGACAAAGAGCATCTCGACGGCACATTATAGTATAAAGGTCAAGACATGAGTGTGCTCTAACAAAACGTCATGTTACTTGACCTAAAAATGATATTGTTTAACATTGGGAAGCCTACATAGGTGAATAATATGCAAAAGAAGGACAAGTATTTTTTGATATTTCATGTAGGATCAACTTGCTTATGTATTATATGACTCTGAAATATTTGATTCCATGTTTTATTGTATTAAAATTGAGAGCTATCAAGAAATAGAATACCAGACACAATCGCGAACATACAAAAACAAATTTATATTGAAATTATCTGAAAACGTGGGTTGCAATAAAATGGTCATAACATGTGATACATGACTCCGTTTCAAGACCACAACTAAGAAAATGGATGCTTGAAAAAAGGAGTACTTTTATCCAGGCAAGCATTGGTCAAAAATGACTAAACCCGATCAAAATTTGATAAAAACCTACCAAGAACAGCTAAAAATGCCGTAACCGGCTCAAATCATCCAAACCTAAGAAAAAACCTCTAAAATTATTTCCAGTCCATATAGACCACATAGAATCCGGGCATAATGTATTTGCCCGGATTCTTGATGGATAAAACACATCTATATGTTTGCTCTGTTTAGTTTTGGTTGTGTTTTATTGGTGTAAAAGTTGGTCAGCTAGTATTTGAGGTAGTTGTGAATGTAGTAGACAAAGAGCATCTCGACGGCACATTATAGTATAAAGGTCAAGACATGAGTGTGCTCTAACAAAACGTCATGTTATTTGACCTAAAAATGATATTGTTTAACATTGGGAAGCCTACATAGGTGAATAATATGCAAAAGAAGGACAAGTATTTTTTGACATTTCATGTAGGATCAACTTGCTTATGTATTATATGACTCTGAAATATTTGATTCCATGTTTTATTCTATTAAAATTGAGAGCTATCAAGAAATAGAATACCAGACACAATCGCGAACATACAAAAACAAATTTATATTGAAATTATCTGAAAACGTGGGTTGCAATAAAATGGTCATAACATGTGATACATGACTCCGTTTCAAGACCACAACTAAGAAAATGGATGCTTGAAAAAAGGAGTACTTTTATCCAGGCAAGCATTGGTCAAAAGCGACTAAACCCGATCAAAAACTGATAAAAACCTACAAAGAACAGCTAAAAATGCCGTAACCGGCTCAAATCATCCAAACCTAAGAAAAAACCTCTAAAATTATTTCCAGTCCATATAGACCACATAGAATCCGGGCATAATGTATTTGCCCGGATTCTTGATGGATAAAACACATCTATATGTTTGCTCTGTTTAGTTTTGGTTGTGTTTTATTGGTGTAAAAGTTGGTCAGCTAGTATTTGAGGTAGTTGTGAATGTAGTAGACAAAGAGCATCTCGACGGCACATTATAGTATAAAGGTCAAGACATGAGTGTGCTCTAACAAAACGTCATGTTATTTGACCTAAAAATGATATTGTTTAACATTGGGAAGCCTACATAGGTGAATAATATGCAAAAGAAGGACAAGTATTTTTTGACATTTCATGTAGGATCAACTTGCTTATGTATTATATGACTCTGAAATATTTGATTCCATGTTTTATTCTATTAAAATTGAGAGCTATCAAGAAATAGAATACCAGACACAATCACGAACATACAAAAACAAATTTATATTGAAATTATCTGAAAACGTGGGTTGCAATAAAATGGTCATAACATGTGATACATGACTCCGTTTCAAGACCACAACTAAGAAAATGGATGCTTGAAAAAAGGAGTACTTTTATCCAGGCAAGCATTGGTCAAAAGCGACTAAACCCGATCAAAAACTGATAAAAACCTACAAAGAACAGCTAAAAATGCCGTAACCGGCTCAAATCATCCAAACCTAAGAAAAAACCTCTAAAATTATTTCCAGTCCATATAGACCACATAGAATCCGGGCATAATATATTTGCCCGGATTCTTGATGGATAAAACACATTTATATGTTTGCTCTGTTTAGTTTTGGTTGTGTTTTATTGGTGTAAAAGTTGGTCAGCTAGTATTTGAGGTAGTTGTGAATGTAGTAGACAAAGAGCATCTCGACGGCACATTATAGTATAAAGGTCAAGACATGAGTGTGCTCTAACAAAATGTCATGTTACTTGACCTAAAAATGATATTGTTTAACATTGGGAAGCCTACATAGGTGAATAATATGCAAAAGAAGGACAAGTATTTTTTGACATTTCATGTAGGATCAACTTGCTTATGTATTATATGACTCTGAAATATTTGATTCCATGTTTTATTCTATTAAAATTGAGAGCTATCAAGAAATAGATTACCAAACACAATCGCTAACAAACAAAAACAAATTTATATTGAAATTATCTGAAAACGTGGGTTGCAATAAAATGGTCATAACATGTGATACATGACTCCGTTTCAAGACCACAACTAAGAAAATGGATGCTTGAAAAAAGGAGTACTTTTATCCAGGCAAGAATTGGTCAAAAGCGACTAAACCCGATCAAAAACTGATAAAAACCTACCAAGAACAGCTAAAAATGCCGTAACCGGCTCAAATCGTCCAAACCTAAGAAAAAACCTCTAAAATTATTTCCAGTCCATATAGACCACATAGAATCCGGGCATAATGTATTTGCCCGGATTCTTGATGGATAAAACACATCTATATGTTTG
Organism: Glebionis coronaria; assembly: GCA_025667525.1. Lineage (NCBI taxonomy): Eukaryota > Viridiplantae > Streptophyta > Magnoliopsida > Asterales > Asteraceae > Glebionis > Glebionis coronaria. The sequence continues at coordinate 644,168,996 of CM046876.1, forward strand.
CTCTGTTTAGTTTTGGTTGTGTTTTATTGGTGTAAAAGTTGGTCAGCTAGTATTTGAGGTAGTTGTGAATGTAGTAGACAAAGAGCATCTCGACGGCACATTATAGTATAAAGGTCAAGACATGAGTGTGCTCTAACAAAACGTCATGTTATTTGACCTAAAAATGATATTGTTTAACATTGGGAAGCCTACATAGGTGAATAATATGCAAAAGAAGGACAAGTATTTTTTGACATTTCATGTAGGATCAACTTGCTTATGTATTATATGACTCTGAAATATTTGATTCCATGTTTTATTCTATTAAAATTGAGAGCTATCAAGAAATAGAATACCAGACACAATCGCGAACATACAAAAACAAATTTATATTGAAATTATCTGAAAACGTGGGTTGCAATAAAATGGTCATAACATGTGATACATGACTCCGTTTCAAGACCACAACTAAGAAAATGGATGCTTGAAAAAAGGAGTACTTTTATCCAGGCAAGCATTGGTCAAAAGCGACTAAACCCGATCAAAAACTGATAAAAACCTACAAAGAACAGCTAAAAATGCCGTAACCGGATCCAAACCTAAGAAAAAACCTCTAAAATTATTTCCAGTCCGTATAGACCACATAGAATCCGGGCATAATGTATTTGCCCGGATTCTTGATGGATAAAACACATTTATATGTTTGCTCTGTTTAGTTTTGGTTGTGTTTTATTGGTGTAAAAGTTGGTCAGCTAGTATTTGAGGTAGTTGTGAATGTAGTAGACAAAGAGCATCTCGACGGCACATTATAGTATAAAGGTCAAGACATGAGTGTGCTCTAAGAAAATGTCATGTTACTTGACCTAAAAATGATATTGTTTAACATTGGGAAGCCTACATAGGTGAATAATATGCAAAAGAAGGACAAGTATTTTTTGATATTTCATGTAGGATCAACTTGCTTATGTATTATATGACTCTGAAATATTTGATTCCATGTTTTATTGTATTAAAATTGAGAGCTATCAAGAAATAGATTACCAAACACAATCGCTAACAAACAAAAACAAATTTATATTGAAATTATCTGAAAACGTGGGTTGCAATAAAATGGTAATAACATGTGATACATGACTCCGTTTCAAGAACACAACTAAGAAAATGGATTCTTGAAAAAAGGAGTACTTTTATCTAGGCAAGCATTGGTCAAAAATGACTAAACCCGATCAAAAACTGATAAAAACCTACCAAGAACAGCTAAAAATGCCGTAACCGGCTCAAATCATCCAAACCTAAGAAAAAACCTCTAAAATTATTTCCAGTCCATATAGACCACATAGAATCTGGGCATAATGTATTTGCCCGGATTCTTGATGGATAAAACACATCTATATGTTTGCTCTGTTTAGTTTTGGTTGTGTTTTATTGGTGTAAAAGTTGGTCAGCTAGTATTTGAGGTAGTTGTGAATGTAGTAGACAAAGAGCATCTCGACGGCACATTATAGTATAAAGGTCAAGACATGAGTGTGCTCTAACAAACGTCATGTTATTTGACCTAAAAATGATATTGTTTAACCTTGGGAAAGCTACATAGGTGAATAATATGCAAAAGAAGGACAAGTATTTTTTGACATTTCATGTAGGATTAACTTGCTTATGTATTATATGACTCTTAAATATTTGATTCCATGTTTTATTCTATTAAAATTGAGAGCTATCAAGAAATAGATTACCAAACACAATCGCTAACAAACAAAAACAAATTCATATTGAAATTATCTGAAAACGTGGGTTGCAATAAAATGGTCATAACATGTGATACATGACTCCGTTTCAAGACCACAACTAAGAAAATGGATGCTTGAAAAAAGGAGTACTTGTATCCAGGCAAGCATTGGTCACAAGCGACTAAACCCGATCAAAAACTGATAAAAACCTACAAAGAACAGCGAAAAATGCCGTAACCGGCTCAAATCATCCAAACCTAAGAAAAAACCTCTAACATTATTTCCAGTCCATATAGACCACATAGAATCCGGGCATAATGTATTTTCCCGGATTCTTGATGGATAAAACACATCTATATGTTTGCTCTGTTTAGTTTTGGTTGTGTTTTATTGGTGTAAAAGTTGGTCAGCTAGTATTTGAGGTAATTGTGAATGTAGTAGACAAAGAGCATCTCGACGGCACATTATAGTATAAAGGTCAAGACATGAGTGTGCTCTAACAAACGTCATGTTATTTGACCTAAAAATGATATTGTTTAACCTTGGGAAGCCTACATAGGTGAATAATATGCAAAAGAAGGACAAGTATTTTTTGACATTTCATGTAGGATCAACTTGCTTATGTATTATATGACTCTGAAATATTTGATTCCATGTTTTATTCTATTAAAATTGAGAGCTATCAAGAAATAGATTACCAGACACAATCGCGAACATACAAAAACAAATTTATATTGAAATTATCTGAAAACGTGGATTGCAATAAAATGGTCATAACATGTGATACATGACTCTGTTTCAAGACCACAACTAAGAAAATGGATGCTTGAAAAAAGGAGTACTTTTATCCAAACAAGCATTGGTCAAAAGAGACTAAACCCGATCAAAAACTGATAAAAACCTACAAAGAACAGCTAAAAATGCCGTAACCGGCTCAAATCATCCAAACCTAAGAAAAAACCTCTAAAATTATTTTCAGTCCATATAGACCACATAGAATCTGGGCATAATGTATTTGCCCGGATTCTTGATGGATAAAACACATCTATATGTTTGCTCTGTTTAGTTTTGGTTGTGTTTTATTGGTGTAAAAGTTGGTCAGCTAGTATTTGAGGTAGTTGTGAATGTAGTAGACAAAGAGCATCTCGACGACACATTATAGTATAAAGGTCAAGACATGAGTGTGCTCTAACAAAACGTCATGTTATTTGACCTAAAAATTATATTGTTTAACATTGGGAAGCCTACATAGGTGAATAATATGCAAAAGAAGGACAAGTATTTTTTGACATTTCATGTAGGATCAACTTGCTTATGTATTATATGACTCTGAAATATTTGATTCCATGTTTTATTCTATTAAAATTGAGAGCTATCAAGAAATAGATTACCAAACACAATCGCGAACATACAAAAACAAATTTATATTGAAATTATCTGAAAACGTGGGTTGCAATAAAATGGTCATAACATGTGATACATGACTCCGTTTCAAGACCACAACTAAGAAAATGGATGCTTGAAAAAAGGAGTACTTTTATCCAGGCAAGCATTGGTCAAAAGCGACTAAACCCGATCAAAAACTGATAAAAACCTACAAAGAACAGCTAAAAATGCCGTAACCGGCTCAAATCATCCAAACCTAAGAAAAAACCTCTAAAATTATTTCCAGTCCATATAGACCACATAGAATCCGGGCATAATGTATTTTCCCGGATTCTTGATGGATAAAACACATCTATATGTTTGCTCTGTTTAGTTTTGGTTGTGTTTTATTGGTGTAAAAGTTGGTCAGCTAGTATTTGAGGTAGTTGTGAATGTAGTAGACAAAGAGCATCTCGACGGCACATTATAGTATAAAGGTCAAGACATGAGTGTGCTCTAACAAAACGTCATGTTACTTGACCTAAAAATTATATTGTTTAACATTGGGAAGCCTACATAGGTGAATAATATGCAAAAGAAGGACAAGTATTTTTTGACATTTCATGTAGGATCAACTTGCTTATGTATTATATGACTCTGAAATATTTGATTCCATGTTTTATTGTATTAAAAGTGAGAGCTATCAAGAAATAGATTACCAAACACAATCGCTAACAAACAAAAACAAATTTATATTGAAATTATCTGAAAACGTGGGTTGCAATAAAATGGTCATAACATGTGATACATGACTCCGTTTCAAGACCACAACTAAGAAAATGGATGCTTGAAAAAAGGAGTACTTTTATCCAGGCAAGCATTGGTCAAAAATGACTAAACCCGATCAAAAACTGATAAAAACCTACCAAGAACAGCTAAAAATGCCGTAACCGGCTCAAATCATCCAAACCTAAGAAAAAACCTCTAAAATTACTTCCAGTCCATATAGACCACATAGAATCCGGGCATAATGTATTTGCCCGGATTCTTGATGGATAAAACACATCTATATGTTTGCTCTGTTTAGTTTTGGTTGTGTTTTATTGGTGTAAAAGTTGGTCAGCTAGTATTTGAGGTAGTTGTGAATATAGTAGACAAAGAGCATCTCGACGGCACATTATAGTATAAAGGTCAAGACATGAGTGTGCTCTAACAAAACGTCATGTTACTTGACCTAAAAATGATATTGTTTAACATTGGGAAGCCTACATAGGTGAATAATATGCAAAAGAAGGACAAGTATTTTTTGACATTTCATGTAGGATCAACTTGCTTATGTATTATATGACTCTGAAATATTTGATTCCATGTTTTATTGTATTAAAATTGAGAGCTATCAAGAAATAGATTACCAATCACAATCGCTAACAAACAAAAACAAATTTATATTGAAATTATCTGAAAACGTGGGTTGCAATAAAATGGTCATAACATGTGATACATGACTCCGTTTCAAGACCACAACTAAGAAAATGGATGCTTGAAAAAAGGAGTACTTTTATCCAGGCAAGCATTGGTCAAAAATGACTAAACCCGATCAAAAACTGATAAAAACCTACCAAGAACAGCTAAAAATGCCGTAACCGGCTCAAATCATCCAAACCTAAGAAAAAACCTCTAAAATTATTTCCAGTCCATATAGACCACATAGAATCCGGGCATAATGTATTTGCCCGGATTCTTGATGGATAAAACACATCTATATGTTTGCTCTGTTTAGTTTTGGTTGTGTTTTATTGGTGTAAAAGTTGGTCAGCTAGTATTTGAGGTAGTTGTGAATGTAGTAGACAAAGAGCATCTCGACGGCACATTATAGTATAAAGGTCAAGACATGAGTGTGCTCTAACAAAACGTCATGTTACTTGACCTAAAAATGATATTGTTTAACATTGGGAAGCCTACATAGGTGAATAATATGCAAAAGAAGGACAAGTATTTTTTGACATTTCATGTAGGATCAACTTGCTTATGTATTATATGACTCTGAAATATTTGATTCCATATTTTATTCTATTAAAATTGAGAGCTATCAAGAAATAGATTACCAAACACAATCGTTAACAAACAAAAACAAATTTATATTGAAATTATCTGAAAACGTGGGTTTCAATAAAATGGTCATAACATGTGATACATGACTCCGTTTCAAGACCACAACTAAGAAAATGGATGCTTGAAAAAAGGAGTACTTGTATCCAGGCAAGCATTGGTCAAAAGCGACTAAACCCGATCAAAAACTGATAAAAACCTACAAAGAACAGCTAAAAATGCCGTAACCGGCTCAAATCATCCAAACCTAAGAAAAAACCTCTAAAACTATTTCCAGTCCATATAGACCACATAGAATCCGGGCATAATGTATTTTCCCGGATTCTTGATGGATAAAACACATCTATATGTTTGCTCTGTTTAGTTTTGGTTGTGTTTTATTGGTGTAAAAGTTGGTCAGTTAGTATTTGAGGTAGTTGTGAATGTAGTAGACAAAGAGCATCTCGACGGCACATTATAGTATAAAGGTCAAGACATGAGTGTGCTCTAACAAACGTCATGTTATTTGACCTAAAAATGATATTGTTTAACCTTGGGAAGCCTACATAGGTGAATAATATGCAAAAGAAGGACAAGTATTTTTTGACATTTCATGTAGGATCAACTTGCTTATGTATTATATGACTCTGAAATATTTGATTCCATGTTTTATTCTATTAAAATTGATAGCTATCAAGAAATAGATTACCAAACACAATCGCGAACATACAAAAACAAATTTATATTGAAATTATCTGAAAACGTGGGTTGCAATAAAATGGTCATAACATGTGATACATGACTCCGTTTCAAGACCACAACTAAGAAAATGGATGCTTGAAAAAAGGAGTACTTTTATCCAGGCAAGCATTGGTCAAAAGCGACTAAACCCGATCAAAAACTGATAAAAACCTACCAAGAACAGCTAAAAATACCGTAACCGGCTCAAATCATCCAAACCTAAGAAAAAACCTCTCAAATTATTTCCAGTCCATATAGACCACATAGAATCCGGGCATAATGTATTTTCCCGGATTCTTGATGGATAAAACACATCTATATGTTTGCTCTGTTTTGTTTTGGTTGTGTTTTATTGGTGTAAAAGTTGGCCAGCTAGTATTTGAGGTAGTTGTGAATGTAGTAGACAAAGAGCATCTCGACGGCACATTATAGTATAAAGGTCAAGACATGAGTGTGCTCTAACAAACGTCATGTTATTTGACCTAAAAATGATATTGTTTAACCTTGGGAAGCCTACATAGGTGAATAATATGCAAAAGAAGGACAAGTATTTTTTGACATTTCATATAGGATCAACTTGCTTATGTATTATATGACTCTGAAATATTTGATTCCATGTTTTATTCTATTAAAATTGAGAGCTATCAAGAAATAGATTACCAAACACAATCGCGAACATACAAAAAAAATTTATATTGAAATTATCTGAAAACGTGGGTTGCAATAAAATGGTCATAACATGTGATACATGACTCCGTTTCAAGATCACAACTAAGAAAATGGATGCTTGAAAAAAGGAGTACTTTTATCCAAACAAGCATTGGTCAAAAGCGACTAAACCCGATCAAAAACTGATAAAAACCTACAAAGAACAGCTAAAAATGCCGTAACCGGCTCAAATCATCCAAACCTAAGAAAAAACCTATAAAATTATTTCCACTCCATATAGACCACATAGAATCCGGGCATAATGTATTTTCCCGGATTCTTGATGGATAAAACACATCTATATGTTTGCTCTGTTTAGTTTTGGTTGTGTTTTATTGGTGTAAAAGTTGGTCAGCTAGTATTTGAGGTAGTTGTGAATGTAGTAGACAAAGAGCATCTCGACGGCACATTATAGTATAAAGGTCAAGACATGAGTGTGCTCTAACAAACGTCATGTTATTTGACCTAAAAATGATATTGTTTAACCTTGGGAAGCCTACATAGGTGAATAATATGCAAAAGAAGGACAAATATTTTTTGACATTTCATGTAGGATCAACTTGCTTATGTATTATATGACTCTGAAATATTTGATTCCATGTTTTATTCTATTAAAATTGATAGCTATCAAGAAATAGATTACCAAACACAATCGCTAACATACAAAAACAAATTTATATTGAAATTATCTGAAAACGTGGGTTGCAATAAAATGGTCATAACATGTGATACATGACTCCGTTTCAAGACCACAACTAAGAAAATGGATGCTTGAAAAAAGGAGTACTTTTATCCAGGCAAGCATTGGTCAAAAGCGACTAAACCCGATCAAAAACTGATAAAAACCTACCAAGAACAGCTAAAAATACCGTAACCGGCTCAAATCATCCAAACCTAAGAAAAAACCTCTAAAATTATTTCCAGTCCATATAGACCACATAGAATCCGGGCATAATGTATTTGCCCGGATTCTTGATGGATAAAACACATCTATATGTTTGCTCTGTTTTGTTTTGGTTGTGTTTTATTGGTGTAAAAGTTGGTCAGCTAGTATTTGAGGTAGTTGTGAATGTAGTAGACAAAGAGCATCTCGACGGCACATTATAGTATAAAGGTCAAGACATGAGTGTGCTCTAACAAAACGTCATGTTATTTGACCTAAAAATGATATTGTTTAACCTTGGGAAGCCTACATAGGTGAATAATATGCAAAAGAAGGACAAGTATTTTTTGACATTTCATGTAGGATCAACTTGCTTATGTATTATATGACTCTGAAATATTTGATTCCATGTTTTATTCTATTAAAATCGAGAGCTATCAAGAAATAGATTACCAAACACAATCGCGAACATACAAAAAAAATTTATATTGAAATTATCTAAAAACGTGGGTTGCAATAAAATGGTCATAACATGTGATACATGACTACGTTTCAAGACCACAACTAAGAAAATGGATGCTTGAAAAAAGGAGTACTTTTATCCAAACAAGCATTGGTCAAAAGTGACTAAACCCGATCAAAAACTGATAAAAACCTACCAAGAACAGCTAAAAAGGCCGTAACCGGCTCAAATCATCCAAACCTAAGAAAAAACCTCTAAAATTATTTCCAGTCCATATAGACCACATAGAATCCGGGCATAATGTATTTGCCCGGATTCTTGATGGATAAAACACATCTATATGTTTCCTCTGTTTAGTTTTGGTTGTGTTTTATTGGTGTAAAAGTTGGTCAGCTAGTATTTGAGGTAGTTGTGAATGTAGTAGACAAAGAGCATCTCGACGGCAGATTATAGTATAAAGGTCAAGACATGAGTGTGCTCTAACAAAACGTCATGTTATTTGACCTAAAAATGATATTGTTTAACATTGGGAAGCCTACATAGGTGAATAATATGCAAAAGAAGGACAAGTATTTTTTGACATTTCATGTAGGATCAACTTGCTTATGTATTATATGACTCTGAAATATTTGATTCCATGTTTTATTCTATTAAAACTGAGAGCTATCAAGAAATAGATTACCAAACACAATCGCTAACATACAAAAACAAATTTATATTGAAATTATCTGAAAACGTGGGTTGCAATAAAATGGTCATAACATGTGATACATGACTCCGTTTCAAGACCACAACTAAGAAAATGGATGCTTGAAAAAAGGAGTACTTTTATCCAGGCAAGCATTGGTCAAAAGCGACTAAACCCGATCAAAAACTGATAAAAACCTATCAAGAACAGCTAAAAAGGCCGTAACCGGCTCAAATCATCCAAACCTAAGAAAAAACCTCTAAAATTATTTCCAGTCCATATAGACCACATAGAATCCGGGCATAATGTATTTGCCCGGATTCTTGATGGATAAAACACATCTATATGTTTGCTCTGTTTAGTTTTGGTTGTGTTTTATTGGTGTAAAAGTTGGTCAGCTAGTATTTGAGGTAGTTGTGAATGTAGTAGACAAAGAGCATCTCGACGGCACATTATAGTATAAAGGTCAAGACATGAGTGTGCTCTAACAAAACGTCATGTTATTTGACCTAAAAATGATATTGTTTAACCTTGGGAAGCCTACATAGGTGAATAATATGCAAAAGAAGTACAAGTATTTTTTGACATTTCATGTAGGATCAACTTGCTTATGTATTATATGACTCTGAAATATTTGATTCCATGTTTTATTCTATTAAAATCGAGAGCTATCAAGAAATAGATTACCAAACACAATCGCTAACATACAAAAACAAATTTATATTGAAATTATCTAAAAACGTGGGTTGCAATAAAATGGTCATAACATGTGATACATGACTACGTTTCAAGACCACAACTAAGAAAATGGATGCTTGAAAAAAGGAGTACTTTTATCCAGGCAAGCATTGGTCAAAAGCGACTAAATCCGATCAAAAACTGATAAAAACCTACCAAGAACAGCTAAAAATACCGTAACCGGCTCAAATCATCCAAACCTAAGAAAAAACCTCTAAAATTATTTCCAGTCCATATAGACCACATAGAATCCGGGCATAATGTATTTGCCCGGATTCTTGATGGATAAAACACATCTATATGTTTGCTCTGTTTTGTTTTGGTTGTGTTTTATTGGTGTAAAAGTTGGTCAGCTAGTATTTGAGGTAGTTGTGAATGTAGTAGACAAAGAGCATCTCGACGGCACATTATAGTATAAAGGTCAAGACATGAGTGTGCTCTAACAAAACGTCATGTTATTTGACCTAAAAATGATATTGTTTAACCTTGGGAAGCCTACATAGGTGAATAATATGCAAAAGAAGGACAAGTATTTTTTGACATTTCATGTAGGATCAACTTGCTTATGTATTATATGACTCTGAAATATTTGATTCCATGTTTTATTCTATTAAAATCGAGAGCAATCAAGAAATAGATTACCAAACACAATCGCGAACATACAAAAAAAATTTATATTGAAATTATCTAAAAACGTGGGTTGCAATAAAATGGTCATAACATGTGATACATGACTACGTTTCAAGACCACAACTAAGAAAATGGATGCTTGAAAAAAGGAGTACTTTTATCCAAACAAGCATTGGTCAAAAGCGACTAAACCCGATCAAAAACTGATAAAAACCTACCAAGAACAGCTAAAAAGGCCGTAACCGGCTCAAATCATCCAAACCTAAGAAAAAACCTCTAAAATTATTTCCAGTCCATATAGACCACATAGAATCCGGGCATAATGTATTTGCCCGGATTCTTGATGGATAAAACACATCTATATGTTTCCTCTGTTTAGTTTTGGTTGTGTTTTATTGGTGTAAAAGTTGGTCAGCTAGTATTTGAGGTAGTTGTGAATGTAGTAGACAAAGAGCATCTCGACGGCAGATTATAGTATAAAGGTCAAGACATGAGTGTGCTCTAACAAAACGTCATGTTATTTGACCTAAAAATGATATTGTTTAACATTGGGAAGCCTACATAGGTGAATAATATGCAAAAGAAGGACAAGTATTTTTTGACATTTCATGTAGGATCAACTTGCTTATGTATTATATGACTCTGAAATATTTGATTCCATGTTTTATTCTATTAAAACTGAGAGCTATCAAGAAATAGATTACCAAACACAATCGCTAACATACAAAAACAAATTTATATTGAAATTATCTGAAAACGTGGGTTGCAATAAAATGGTCATAACATGTGATACATGACTCCGTTTCAAGACCACAACTAAGAAAATGGATGCTTGAAAAAAGGAGTACTTTTATCCAGGCAAGCATTGGTCAAAAGCGACTAAACCCGATCAAAAACTGATAAAAACCTATCAAGAACAGCTAAAAAGGCCGTAACCGGCTCAAATCATCCAAACCTAAGAAAAAACCTCTAAAATTATTTCCAGTCCATATAGACCACATAGAATCCGGGCATAATGTATTTGCCCGGATTCTTGATGGATAAAACACATCTATATGTTTGCTCTGTTTAGTTTTGGTTGTGTTTTATTGGTGTAAAAGTTGGTCAGCTAGTATTTGAGGTAGTTGTGAATGTAGTAGACAAAGAGCATCTCGACGGCACATTATAGTATAAAGGTCAAGACATGAGTGTGCTCTAACAAAACGTCATGTTATTTGACCTAAAAATGATATTGTTTAACCTTGGGAAGCCTACATAGGTGAATAATATGCAAAAGAAGTACAAGTATTTTTTGACATTTCATGTAGGATCAACTTGCTTATGTATTATATGACTCTGAAATATTTGATTCCATGTTTTATTCTATTAAAATCGAGAGCTATCAAGAAATAGATTACCAAACACAATCGCTAACATACAAAAACAAATTTATATTGAAATTATCTAAAAACGTGGGTTGCAATAAAATGGTCATAACATGTGATACATGACTACGTTTCAAGACCACAACTAAGAAAATGGATGCTTGAAAAAAGGAGTACTTTTATCGAGGCAAGCATTGGTCAAAAGCGACTAAACCCGATCAAAAACTGATAAAAACCTACCAAGAACAGCTAAAAAGGCCGTAACCGGCTCAAATCATCCAAACCTAAGAAAAAACCTCTAAAATTATTTCCAGTCCATATAGACCACATAGAATCCGGGCATAATGTATTTGCCCGGATTCTTGATGGATAAAACACATCTATATGTTTGCTCTGTTTAGTTTTGGTTGTGTTTTATTGGTGTAAAAGTTGGTCAACTAGTATTTGAGGTAGTTGTGAATGTAGTAGACAAAGAGCATCTCGACGGCACATTATAGTATAAAGGTCAAGACATGAGTGTGCTCTAACAAAACATCATGTTATTTGACCTACAAATGATATTGTTTAACCTTGGGAAGCCTACATAGGTGAATAATATGCAAAAGAAGGACAAGTATTTTTTGACATTTCATGTAGGATCAACTTGCTTATGTATTATATGACTCTAAAATATTTGATTCCATGTTTTATTCTATTAAAATCGAGAGCTATCAAGAAATAGATTACCAAACACAATCGCTAACATACAAAAACAAATTTATATTGAAATTATCTAAAAACGTGGGTTGCAATAAAATGGTCATAACATGTGATACATGACTACGTTTCAAGACCACAACTAAGAAAATGGATGCTTGAAAAAAGGAGTACTTTTATCCAGGCAAGCATTGGTCAAAAGCGACTAAACCCGATCAAAAACTGATAAAAACCTACCAAGAACAGCTAAAAATGCCGTAACTGGCTCAAATCATCCAAACCTAAGAAAAAACCTCTAAAATTATTTCCAGTCCATATAGACCACATAGAATCCGGGCATAATGTATTTGCCCGGATTTTTGATGGATAAAACACATCTATATGTTTGCTCTGTTTAGTTTTGGTTGTGTTTTATTGGTGTAAAAGTTGGTCAACTAGTATTTGAGGTAGTTGTGAATGTAGTAGACAAAGAGCATCTCGACGGCACATTATAGTATAAAGGTCAAAACATGAGTGTGCTCTAACAAAACATCATGTTATTTGACCTACAAATGATATTGTTTAACCTTGGGAAGCCTACATAGGTGAATAATATGCAAAAGAAGGACAAGTATTTTTTGACATTTCATGTAGGATCAACTTGCTTATGTATTATATGACTCTGAAATATTTGATTCCATGTTTTATTCTATTAAAATCGAGAGCTATCAAGAAATAGATTACCAAACACAATCGCTAACATACAAAAACAAATTTATATTGAAATTATCTAAAAACGTGGGTTGCAATAAAATGGTCATAACATGTGATACATGACTACGTTTCAAGACCACAACTAAGAAAATGGATGCTTGAAAAAAGGAGTACTTTTATCCAGGCAAGCATTGGTCAAAAGCGACTAAACCCGATCAAAAACTGATAAAAACCTACCAAGAACAGCTAAAAATGCCGTAACTGGCTCAAATCATCCAAACCTAAGAAAAAACCTCTAAAATTATTTCCAGTCCATATAGACCACATAGAATCCGGGCATAATGTATTTGCCCGGATTTTTGATGGATAAAACACATCTATATGTTTGCTCTGTTTAGTTTTGGTTGTGTTTTATTGGTGTAAAAGTTGGTCAGCTAGTATTTGAGGTAGTTGTGAATGTAGTAGACAAAGAGCATCTCGACGGCACATTATAGTATAAAGGTCAAGACATGAGTGTGCTCTAACAAAACGTCATGTTATTTGACCTAAAAATGATATTGTTTAACATTGGGAAGCCTACATAGGTGAATAATATGCAAAAGAAGGACAAGTATTTTTTGACATTTCATGTAGGATCAACTTGCTTATGTATTATATGACTCTGAAATATTTGATTCCATGTTTTATTCTATTAAAATCGAGAGCTATCAAGAAATAGATTACCAAACACAATCGCTAATATACAAAAACAAATTTATATTGAAATTATCTGAAAACATGGGTTGCAATAAAATGGTCATAACATGTGATACATGACTCCGTTTCAAGACCACAACTAAGAAAATGGATGCTTGAAAAAAGGAGTACTTTTATCCAGGCAAGCATTGGTCAAAAGCGACTAAACCCGATCAAAAACTGATAAAAACCTACCAAGAACAGCTAAAAATGCCGTAACTGGCTCAAATCATCCAAACCTAAGAAAAAACCTCTAAAATTATTTCCAGTCCATATAGACCACATAGAATCCGGGCATAATGTATTTGCCCGGATTTTTGATGGATAAAACACATCTATATGTTTGCTCTGTTTAGTTTTGGTTGTGTTTTATTGGTGTAAAAGTTGGTCAGCTAGTATTTGAGGTAGTTGTGAATGTAGTAGACAAAGAGCATCTCGACGGCACATTATAGTATAAAGGTCAAGACATGAGTGTGCTCTAACAAAACGTCATGTTATTTGACCTAAAAATGATATAGTTTAACATTGGGAAGCCTACATAGGTGAATAATATGCAAAAGAAGGACAAGTATTTTTTGACATTTCATGTAGGATCAACTTGCTTATGTATTATATGACTCTGAAATATTTGATTCCATGTTTTATTCTATTAAAATCGAGAGCTATCAAGAAATAGATTACCAAACACAATCGCTAACATACAAAAACAAATTTATATTGAAATTATCTGAAAACATGGGTTGCAATAAAATGGTCATAACATGTGATACATGACTCCGTTTCAAGACCACAACTAAGAAAATGGATGCTTGAAAAAAGGAGTACTTTTATCCAGGCAAGCATTGGTCAAAAGCGACTAAACCCGATCAAAAACTAATAAAAACCTACAAAGAACAGCTAAAAATGCCGTAACCGGCTCAAATCATCCAAACCTAAGAGAAAACTTCTAAAATTATTACCAGTCCATATAGACCACATAGAATCCGGGCATAATGTATTTGCCCGGATTCTTGATGGATAAAACACATCTATATGTTTGCTCTGTTTAGTTTTGGTTGTGTTTTATTGGTGTAAAAGTTGGTCAACTAGTATTTGAGGTAGTTGTGAATGTAGTAGACAAAGAGCATCTCGACGGCACATTATAGTATAAAGGTCAAAACATGAGTGTGCTCTAACAAAACATCATGTTATTTGACCTACAAATGATATTGTTTAACCTTGGGAAGCCTACATAGGTGAATAATATGCAAAAGAAGGACAAGTATTTTTTGACATTTCATGTAGGATCAACTTGCTTATGTATTATATGACTCTGAAATATTTGATTCCATGTTTTATTCTATTAAAATCGAGAGCTATCAAGAAATAGATTACCAAACACAATCGCTAACATACAAAAACAAATTTATATTGAAATTATCTAAAAACGTGGGTTGCAATAAAATGGTCATAACATGTGATACATGACTACGTTTCAAGACCACAACTAAGAAAATGGATGCTTGAAAAAAGGAGTACTTTTATCCAGGCAAGCATTGGTCAAAAGCGACTAAACCCGATCAAAAACTGATAAAAACCTACCAAGAACAGCTAAAAATGCCGTAACTGGCTCAAATCATCCAAACCTAAGAAAAAACCTCTAAAATTATTTCCAGTCCATATAGACCACATAGAATCCGGGCATAATGTATTTGCCCGGATTTTTGATGGATAAAACACATCTATATGTTTGCTCTGTTTAGTTTTGGTTGTGTTTTATTGGTGTAAAAGTTGGTCAGCTAGTATTTGAGGTAGTTGTGAATGTAGTAGACAAAGAGCATCTCGACGGCACATTATAGTATAAAGGTCAAGACATGAGTGTGCTCTAACAAAACGTCATGTTATTTGACCTAAAAATGATATTGTTTAACATTGGGAAGCCTACATAGGTGAATAATATGCAAAAGAAGGACAAGTATTTTTTGACATTTCATGTAGGATCAACTTGCTTATGTATTATATGACTCTGAAATATTTGATTCCATGTTTTATTCTATTAAAATCGAGAGCTATCAAGAAATAGATTACCAAACACAATCGCTAATATACAAAAACAAATTTATATTGAAATTATCTGAAAACATGGGTTGCAATAAAATGGTCATAACATGTGATACATGACTCCGTTTCAAGACCACAACTAAGAAAATGGATGCTTGAAAAAAGGAGTACTTTTATCCAGGCAAGCATTGGTCAAAAGCGACTAAACCCGATCAAAAACTAATAAAAACCTACAAAGAACAGCTAAAAATGCCGTAACCGGCTCAAATCATCCAAACCTAAGAGAAAACTTCTAAAATTATTACCAGTCCATATAGACCACATAGAATCCGGGCATAATGTATTTGCCCGGATTCTTGATGGATAAAACACATCTATATGTTTGCTCTGTTTAGTTTTGGTTGTGTTTTATTGGTGTAAAAGTCGGTCAGCTAGTATTTGAGGTAGTTGTGAATGTAGTAGACAAAGAGCATCTCGACAGCACATTATAGTATAAAGGTCAAGACATGAGTGTGCTCTAACAAAACGTCATGTTATTTGACCTAAAAATAATATTGTTTAACCTTGGGAAGCCTACATAGGTGAATAATATGCAAAAGATGGACAAGTATTTTTTGACATTTCATGTAGGATCAACTTGCTTATGTATTATATGACTCTGAAATATTTGATTCCATGTTTTATTCTATTAAAATTGAGAGCTATCAAGAAATAGATTACCAAACACAATCGCTAACATACAAAAACAAATTTATATTGAAATTATCTGAAAACGTGGGTTGCAATAAAATGGTCATAACATGTGATACATGACTACGTTTCAAGACCACAACTAAGAAAATGGATGCTTGAAAAAAGGAGTACTTTTATCCAGGCAAGCATTGGTCAAAAGCGACTAAACCCGATCAAAAACTGATAAAAACCTACCAAGAACAGCTAAAAATGCCGTAACCGGCTCAAATCATCCAAACCTAAGAAAAAACCTCTAAAATTATTTCCAGTCCATATATACCACATAGAATCCGGGCATAATGTATTTGCCCGGATTCTTGATGGATAAAACACATCTATATGTTTGCTCTGTTTAGTTTTGGTTGTGTTTTATTGGTGTAAAAGTTGGTCAGCTAGTATTTGAGGTAGTTGTGAATGTAGTAGACAAAGAGCATCTCGACGGCACATTATAGTATAAAGGTCAAGACATGAGTGTGCTCTAACAAAACGTCATGTTATTTGACCTAAAAATGATATTGTTTAACCTTGGGAAGCCTACATAGGTGAATAATATGCAAAAGAAGGACAAGTATTTTTTGACATTTCATGTAGGATCAACTTGCTTATATATTATATGACTCTGAAATATTTGATTCCATGTTTTATTCTATTAAAATCGAGAGCTATCAAGAAATAGATTACCAAACACAATCGCTAACATACAAAAACAAATTTATATTGAAATTATCTAAAAACGTGGGTTGCAATAAAATAGTCATAACATGTGATACATGACTACGTTTCAAGACCACAACTAAGAAAATGGATGCTTGAAAAAAGGAGTACTTTTATCCAGGCAAGCGTTGGTCAAAAGCGACTAAACCCGATCAAAAATTGATAAAAACCTACCAAGAACAGCTAAAAATGCCGTAACTGGCTCAAATCATCCAAACCCAAGAAAAAACCTCTAAAATTATTTCCAGTCCATATAGACCACATAGAATCCGGGCATAATGTATTTCCCCGGATGTTTGATGGATAAAACACATCTATATGTTTGCTCTGTTTAGTTTTGGTTGTGTTTTATTGGTGTAAAAGTTGGTCAGCTAGTATTTGAGGTAGTTATGAATGTAGTAGACAAAGAGCATCTCGACGGCACATTATAGTATAAAGGTCAAGACATGAGTGTGCTCTAACAAAACGTCATGTTATTTGACCTAAAAATGATATTGTTTAACATTGGGAAGCCTACATAGGTGAATAATATGCAAAAGAAGGACAAGTATTTTTTGACATTTCATGTAGGATCAACTTGCTTATGTATTATATGACTCTGAAATATTTGATTCCATGTTTTATTCTATTAAAATCGAGAGCTATCAAGAAATAGATTACCAAACACAATCGCTAACATACAAAAAAAAAATTATATTGAAATTATCTGAAAACATGGGTTGCAATAAAATGGTCATAACATGTGATACATGACTCCGTTTCAAGACCACAACTAAGAAAATGGATGCTTGAAAAAAGGAGTACTTTTATCCAGGCAAGCATTGGTCAAAAGCGACTAAAACCGATCAAAAACTAATAAAAACCTACAAAGAACAGCTAAAAATGCCGTAACCGGCTCAAATCATCCAAACCTAAGAGAAAACCTCTAAAATTATTACCAGTCCATATAGACCACATAGAATCCGGGCATAATGTATTTGCCCGGATTCTTGATGGATAAAACACATCTATATGTTTGCTCTGTTTAGTTTTGGTTGTGTTTTATTGGTGTAAAAGTCAGTCAGCTAGTATTTGAGGTAGTTGTGAATGTAGTAGACAAAGAGCATCTCGACGGCACATTATAGTATAAAGGTCAAGACATGAGTGTGCTCTAACAAAACGTCATGTTATTTGACCTAAAAATGATATTGTTTAACCTTGGGAAGCCTACATAGGTGAATAATATGCAA